>JAVJGG010000055.1:7288090-7342368 GCA_035590195.1 Aviceda cuculoides | reverse complement strand
TCAGACTCTGTCTATTGCTGCTACCTGCTCATTGTTCTTTTGATACTGAAACAGTTAAAAATGTCTGAGAGATTGATTGGGCCAAATTGCTCCCTGGTGCAATTCCATAGAGTATATCAGGGATGAATTTAGCACCATTTCGTCAGCATTATAAAAGCTACATTCAGTCATTAGCCAGTTGATAAATTATTCAGGAGATTTTCTTCCATGCAGGCCATTAGGGACAAAGAAAATCCTTTTCCAATCAGTCATTGTCTCGTCTTTATTTTTGGTACTAATTTAAGAAAACACGCCACATCATTAGCAAGTGATTAATAACATCGGCAGGCAGTCACCGATGGACCATTACTCCTCTGTGTGCATGCGTAGGGGCAGCCAGAGCCCGTCCCATGTCCCACACCAAATACAGGCAGCTCGGGGCTGGAAGTTGGGCAGCCTAGCGTGTGCCTTCATTTACCAACTCTGCTTCCCAGGAAAGTTTTGCCGCACATAAGCCGTGGAGCAGCCCCACAGTGCCCAGCTGCTGTGCCCCTGACTGCTCGCTCAGCTCTGGCCGCCTCTTTGGGGCTGCCAAAGTGCTAATTAATGCCGCTCCTGATGGGCAGCTCTGGTGAGCACAGATGTCTGCGGCAGCAAATCCACACATGCCAAAAGCAATAACTTTCTGTTACCGCTGACAGAGGCCAGGGCTACAGATGCGCGATGAAAACAAAAATGAAGCGGGCATCATTGTGCATCCACCTCCCAGCCTGTCATTATACTTTTTATCAGTGCTCAGGACGAGATTTTTCTGTTACAGAGTCTGTGAAGTGATTGGGCACTGGACACTGAGCATGGCACACCTGGTTTTGTTGACAGTGAGGAGTGTGCCATTGCCACAGAACAGCCACACTAGTCACTGTGGGCCATGCCCGTCAAAAGCACTCAGACATGCATCTTTGAGTTCAAGTGCCAAAGTCCCACACTGCTGATTCTGCTGCCTCCCAAACTCTACAAAGACCCATATTCTGTCAGCACCAGTTTCTGGCTGCAATGTCGAACAGAAGTGCCCAAGGCCCAAGTCCTTAGCTTGTTGAAGCCCTGTTACACATCCAAATGATTTGGGGATTTCCCACCCGAACAGTTATGCCCGTTTCCTTGTTACGCATGTTTTGAGAGTAGCCACTGAACACAGCATACATCTGGGAGAGGAGAGGGTTTTTTCCCCATTCCTCCTTTTCCAACTGTCAGCTCTTGAATGACTACAGCAATCAGCTGAATTGTGGGAGATCTCAGCTAAAATCCCTCTTCCACCAGCTCTTTCAGAACCGGACATCAAACTTCGACCTCCCATTTATGAGAGAAATGCCTCTCCCTCTTGTCTGCAACAAGTCAGTGGTGAACCACTGCCAAACTCTTTGCTGAGCATTTTTTGGTTTGAGACATTTTTTAGATAAAAATCAGAGAATGGGCAGGGATTGAGGTCTCCCAGCGTCCTGGACACGGGGCTATGGACTCATTGCCCTTCAATGTAAATAGTTAACTGTCCTGAGGATCTACCATCAGACCTTACCATGAGCATCTGAGACACATAAGCAGCCAAGAGGAATAGGATTATTCAACATAGCCCAGGAACAGTGGGATGAAGGTGATTAAAGGTATTTTTCAATTTAACATCAAGAAAAAACCATGGAGAACTAGACTTAACTGTAATCAGAGTTTTACCTGGATCATTTAAAAGCAGGTCTGCCATGTAAATTAATGTTGAATTGGTAAAATAGAATCATACAATTTATCTCTTCCTTAGTTCTGTTGTTTCGTGGTGTCTCTAAAAAGGGATGGAAAGTTTTCCATCTGCCTAGCAGGAATGTCGGGAAACCGATCCACAGAAAAGGAAAAAAAAAAATCAAAATTATTCCTGAGTTCAGAAGTGCAGAAACTTTCAGGTCACACATTCACATCCACCTGACATTTTAGAAGAACTCTTATAAAATGTGGGGGAGAATTACAGAAGTTTCTAGCAGGCATAGAGGGAAGTATGAACTGTACTAAAATTGTCTTCATAAAATGTCATTAGTTTTATCCCTACTTGAATTGTGTAATTATTTTCATATAGTCTCACCACAAGATAAACTCCTGGCCCATTCTTTCTTATAGGGAAAGAATAAGCAAAACCAGCAGTTAGGATATGTCTATCATGCCAGTTTGGGCTCATTGCATCAGGGCCCAAAAGATAACGCCTAGCTCTGCAGCAAAATACTTGCTGCTCTGTCACACGGGAGAAACTAATTCACATTAGGAGATAGAGTTACACACTCATAAAGCCAACAGCCATGCCAAAGCTTTGATGCATTATATAAAAACTCAGTATCAGTTTTCACTCCCCTTCAGTTCTGCCTCACTTAAAAAATTCCCCGCTCGGATCTGTTATTTCCAATCCAATCCAACACAAATTCTTTGCAATTTAAGCGAGCACAGAGCACAGTCCTCTCCAAAACCAGATGATATTTAAATTAGCTTCATCTATTTGCTTATTTAAAGCAGCATGACAGCAGGGATAGCTGAGCTCCACCTTGATGGTATAATAAACTTGAACTTAGCGATATGTGCAGGGGATTGATTTATGCTGTTGACAGATTCTAGGCTTCAACAATGAATGTGTTAGAGGGGATGTAAATGCAAATGGCCGCATGGTTTCCTGAAGACATGAGGGCTTCTACGGTCTTATACTAATCGCTTCCACATTTAACTCTTATTTTTCTCTGTGTAACCTCCCTGGTTTTCACAGGAAGATTATAACCATCCAATTCACCAGATGAAAGGTTTTTTGAATAATAAGCACCAATTCTAAAACAAGAAAACAAACAAAAAAGATAATTTCACTTTCAGAAATATCCCTTGAAGGTACCTTCTAATACATGTTAGACCACAACCCTGACTAAATGCAAACTGACATAGGGTAAAAATCAGTATAAGAAATGCCGGCCTGTATTTCCTATGTTGATATAGATAAATTTACACTCTTTTTTCACCATCTAGAAAAAACTTCAATCAGAAACACACATCTGTGATGACAACCTAAATTTTTGCCAAGAGGTAGCATTGGTTTTCCCCCCAGTTTCACCAGTCCTCGTCTCTCTCCCCTTCTCGAGAACCACAGAGCAGCCTTTAGTGCCTGCTCTCAGACTGACTTCCAGAGTGTGGGTGTTTTGCTGCTGGCTTGCAATGAGACAAAAAAGTCCCAGAGATGTTGTTACCTTTCCCCAGAATTCTTGCCTTGCTTTAAAACAAAACATAAATTTTGAGTTACAGAAAACCCATTAAAAGAAGCAGGAAGAGGGGAAATCCTGATGCCTTAGCATTATAATTGCCCATTGAGAAATGACTCAGTTCTTATCAAGATAACACAGATATAGCCATGCCGACAGCGTGGTAGGAAACGCTCGGCTCCTCAAGCTTCCAAGAAGAGCCTAACACACCCACTTCGGAGAGCGCTGCAGGCCGCCGCGCACAGCTCCTTCCCACAGCCCATCTCCTGCAGGCCGGCGTTAGCACGGTTGGTCTTCTGAGGAAGGAAATGACCTTGCCTACGGGGGGGCAAGGTCACAGACAAGCCAGCAGCTGCAGTTTTGGAGAGGAAGTACCGAGTACGCAGCCGATGTTGCCTTTTCGCTTCTTGATTCTTGCGCTAAAGGAAACGGAAGGCAGACACATCTAGAGGAATATCTTGGCCTGCGGCGAAGTAGTTCTTACGGTTCAAGCCTCCGCCACAACTCCCGACAACTAAAATGAAATTATAAACACAAGGGGCTTGACCGTGCATATAACCCGTGTACGGTATTGTGAGGAAAAAACAATAACGGAAGCACAGGCAAAGCTGTCCATCCACCTCCAGCTTGGCGGGCAATAAATACACATACCTGCTAGCTGATACCAGCCAGCAAGAGGTGCCCACAGTTTCTAACGTAAGCTTATTTCTTTGACTCTTTGTATTCAAGCAGCCTCTCCTCTCGCCCCATCCTCTTCCCTTGTACTCTGAAGGGAGCAAATGCAAACACAAGGCTTTTCCCAGTTTCTCTGTGGAATCAAGAGTCAAATGAGCATTACAAATTTGTTTGTCCAGGTTCCGCTCAGGAGCATTTTGTTGTCAAAACATAAAATACATCCTGGCCTCTGTTTGCCCTATGTCTTGAAACTGTTGGTGTTATTTTCAGCTCTCCCCTGGAGACATTTAAGCTAATACGAGCTTTTCTATTGTAATAAAAGAGAGAAAGAGATTTAATGCCAGGACTCCAGAAAATGGAGCCTTAAAGGAAAAAAAAAAGTCACAACTTTTACAATACTCTTGATAAGCCTGAGAGCACTGCATATCATGCAATAGCCTTGCCGTCTCTGTTGAGTTGTCATATAAAAACTCACAGAAGAAAAAAGTTGGTTTAGCAACACCCAAATTGCAAAAAACCAACCTTTCAAAGCAAAACAGGAACCCAGCTCTCTGCGCCAGCTACCTGACTCACGGCAATGAAACCATTGGTAAAATCCTTTTCAACACCCAGTCAGTGAAGACCCTCTCACAAAAAGAAGTATCGATGACCAAAAAAAATCACTACTACTTTTTTTTTATTCTTTTTTTGCATTATGTCTTGATTTTATTGTTTGGGACAGATTTACTTTCAAAGGTTTTTATGGGCTATGGGGAAGTCTATTAAATCATTACACTTCCTAGTTCTTACACATACCCCTTTATAAACCTGAAACCTCACAAGGTTCTCCAAGCAGGCTTTATCTCTCTGTTTTAGAGAAGTAAATCAGGTTGCTGCAGCCAAGGCCAGGAGTCGAAGTCTGAGTTGTGGTTAAGACCTTGGACCTCAGTGAGTTGCTTAGCCCCGGGCAGGGGTGGTCTTCGGTGGACAGTAGTCCATCATGGCAGGGCTGCAGGGCAGCATTTCGAGCTTCAGCTGGAGGCTGCTGAGAAGGCACAGTTCTCTCTGCAATTGGGAGAAGGGTTCTAGGTTACCAACAGTTAAACTAAAATCAAAGTTATAACCCAAACGGAGAGTAAAATTGCAATGTCATTAACCTTGGCTGTTTACAAAAGACATCATCAGCCTGGTACTAGCGTATAACACAAGTTCAGTCACCTTAATAATCCCCCCAAAATTCATAGCTTGGTCAGCTTTAGAGTTTAAGGGACTGTTTGTGCAAACTCTGCTCAGAAGTGTTTTGCTGTCAAAAGTTGGAAAATATCCCATGGACAGAAACTTCAGACACTGTGTTCATTTGCCCAGAGCACAGTCTTGGATACTCTTTGTGTGACCCATCGTTTTGAAGTAGCATTTGCATCATTCTGCCTGGAAAGCAAAGCAGAGTCACAGAGGCCTAGGAGCTGGACAGTGTCAGAAGGACAAGAAGTCAGTATGTGAACAACTGAATCACACCCACTGAGCTTGGGTAATTAAATTGAAATAGCCAGCAGGGCTGATGTCCTACCAGGAGCTCTTCATAACAGGCAAGAGAGATGAGTAAAATACTTCACTCTAGATTTCATTTAGCTCTAATGTTTCTTCTTCTAACTCCAACAGCCTGATCAACATTCAAAAGCATGAGTTCAGCTATTGTCACTATTGTCACTATTGCAAAGGACCTCAAAGTTGTGAATGCTTTGTATTAAGACACTTTGTGTAGCCTACTAATTCTTTGTCTAGGAAAAAAATCCTCCTTTTCTAGCATGCTGCATTCAGCTTAAATTACATTCCCCTTAACTGTCTTTCACTGCATCGTAGCATAATGGTGGAAAAGGCTGTAAAGCACCTCTCGGTATTTTAACTTCTCACCGTCCTTGCTGTAAATTCCATGTAGACAGCCTGGACCCCAGCACACTGAGCACTGTGTTTTTGAAAATATCATATATGCTCACAAAAGAAATTGCATGTGCTCTTGAAGGAAGAAATTAGTTGAATGCCCATGCCTACAGGGCAATCACTTTCTAAACTTTTAAATTCTATTTATGGAATTATCATCCAGCTTCAGCAATTAATTACCTTGCATGCTATGATGCAGTTGCTGTGACTAAGCAACTGTTCATTCGTATTCTGGTCACAGGGTAGAAACCCGAACAGGTACCCACGGAGAGACCAAGATTCCTGACCTTAACTGTAGGTGGCATTCTTCATCTGTTCATCTGAGTTATTGCTCAAGAAACCGAGACAAATGAGTAATTTTCATGTACCCTTAATTAATGTTATCAGCTCTCTCCTAAGTTTAATTAAATTGTACTTTCAGTTGGAAAGAATGCGGGTTCATAAAATCTAAAGTTGCGTAACTGTGTTACCTGGAAAGATTAAAACAATTTTCTGCTGTTCTTGCCCTAGAAGCTGAGGAAATGACATGTGTTTGAGTGCTCTCGAGTGTTTCCAGAGAAATTCTTCCATCATGTGCTATGAGGAAGAAAAAGCTGTAATGCCCAAAGGTTTATCCATGGTCTAGAGACCATTTTCAATTACCTTGCAGCGATAGTGAGTAAATCAAACTACATTTTAAATTATCAGTATTATCTCTAGAGAAATCTCAAATAATTTCCTTTAGTAGAGGGATTTTGGCATGCACAGAATTTCTCATATGTACTTGGTTATCTGACACAACTCTGCACTCTTCCAGCAGCTTTAGAAAGTTTACAAGGGGAAAAAAAGTAGAGGAAATTTTTTTCTTCAGCTTAGTAAAAAATTTAGTGAGCTTGAAAAAGAGAACTAATCATGCTTAGATAGAGCCAGACTGAACTACAAGCAAGCAAGTTGTCTTTGAGTGTCCCATGCAGCTCTGAGTACATTTTGCTCTCTAAGCTTTTTCAGCCCTGATCTTCTTCTGATGTAATGCCGTCAGTGGTGACAGATTATGTGCATCCTTCATGATGTAGGCAAACATCCACAGAGGAGGATAATAAGGGCACAGGGTTCACCTACACTTGTGACCTGGGAGGGTAGACAGCTTCTAATCCTGCAAATAAATCTTCCAAATAGAAATGCAATGCAATTAAATTATTCATTTCCCTCCTCAGCTTAATCAAAAATTAAACTGCAAGAAATACATACTTGTGCCAGATAACTGAAAACAGATGGCTAAGATTCATTTTGTTCATCAGAGAAATTGGTAGGTCGAAGACATTGAGTACCTCAAATAGTAGGCTTTCTTTTTTTAAAAAAACACCTTAGTTTGTGCGTGACATGTTTTCTTTTAGTACTTTTATTTCTGTCATGACAGTGAGGTGCAGTCGAAATTGTTAAATGAGCTGTTTATCCACGTGGCTGAGAGGATTACAGGAAACATTTCACAAGGACATATTAATTTTTCCACATTTTTTCTGTGGATATTAATATCAAAATATTAATTTCAGCCTTCTGTATGACTGATTTAAAACCAAATATTTTAGTCCTGTCCAAGGGGGAACACTCAGATAAAGTCTAAATCAAACATTCTGGAAAGTTTAATATTCTCAATGGCAATTTGGGGCCCAATGCAAACAAAACAAAATACTAAATTCAGTTGCAGAACTGATAGTATTTTTGACCAGTTCTAAATATTATTTCTACATCACTTATCAGCAACAAACCTGAAAGAATATGAATTCTTTGGCACCTACAAAAGTTTAGCTGGATGGAAGTTCTGTTGTATTTCCTTTGTAGAAAAATAAGTGATAGAAAGATAAAAATGATTTGGCAAAGCCCTTTCCAGGAGTCATGCCTAGATTTTACCTGACCTTGTGGGGATTTTTTGAAAGTGGTGAAAGGAGACTAAGTGAACTGTACTTATCTCTTTCCGCTGTCTCTCATCATCACTGCTTGGGTCAATGTGCCTTCACTGATAAGTGACAGCGAAGAAGATGGGATGAGTCTTGTCTTTCCTATTCCCAGTGTTGCTGCATTCAGCCTTAGCTGATAAGAGTAGAAATATAGATCAGTCACCAAGAGAAAACTGTGAAATCTATGAAAATCCTGTATTATGCTGGATAATACACTTAGATACACCTTTTTTTTTCCCCCAGACAGAGAATAAATGAAAAGGTACTATTGTGCTTGTTTACAGTTTATTATTATTAAACATGCACAGAATGGTGTATTAGAATCTGGGAAAAGGGCATTAATTTGTTGGTTTTCCTGTTTGTTCTTCTGTGAAGTAAGGTGTGATTGTATGAAAACTTAAGAGATCTGCCCATCAAGCCCAGGCCTTAATGGATGTCACAAAAGGAACCACATCCACTGGCACCAGGTGAAGGGCTGGGCTGCTGCCTGTGGGAAATACTGTGGAAGTGCAGTGTAAACGTAGACTAATGAAGCCAGTCTTAGATTTGCTGCTGATTACCACAAATGGCAAAACATTTCACAGAGTTCACTAATATCAACAGGATTTTAGATCATTTAGCTATAATAGGTGGATAGGAAATGCATTAAAGCTGGCTCTCTATGCCTGTGAATATATTACAGTGCAAAATCCTGACCAGGTCATAGCTCCAAACTACAACATGGTCTCTAAAGAAGTCAAACATAAAACAAAATTGTGCAGCCCAATCTGCCTGAGCTCATGGATGATTTAAATCTCAGCCTTACTTACCTGAGTTTTGGAAAGGGTCCACATAACAAGTTCTTGAGTTTTGGGCTTTAGTTTTTCAAATTAGACCAACGTTAATGAAGTCTTTAGTAGCACAGCTGATAAAGATGAACAGCCATTTTCTGCATGAGGAAACACACCAAGGTTGTGTAAAATTGTCCTCCAGTATGTTTTATAGCTCCCTTTATGTTCTTAGATCTGGAAAATATGTTTCAGAGTGACAGTTTAACTAGAGTACCATGAGCTGAAGCATGCAACAGGTTTCTAGGTTTCATTTGGGGCAGAAATGAAAAAATAAAATCACTTTGTTTTTTGTAAACTTTAGCCGTTTTGATATTAACTTAATCCTACAACTCAGGCTGTTTCAGATATATGTGTCTTTGCACAGATCTCTGGAGTCAAGCAACAGGTACATGACTCCCTCGCTCCTTCAGGAGCACACTGCCATGCAGAGACAGCAAATTTAAAATACACATTCATAAAGGTACATTCTATAGTGCAATATTTTTATCACTTCAGTGAAGATACACCTGATGTGGTGCTCCAGATGGTATCATGTACATTACAACTCTGCAGCAAAACTGAGGTTAGCAGCATTGCAGCCCTGTGGGATCATGAGCCTGGGATCATAAGCAGGAGTATCTTTAATTAATGGACAACTTCACAGCTATTTAGACTCTACCTTGATAGATTTAAAACTGTGCTGTGAACTGTTACAAGGTCAAACTCATGTTCACATAAATATGAGCAAGACCAAGGCAAAATCCAGCCTTACTGGGTGTAGTTAAATCCCACCTCAGTCGTATCCCTTGAAGCTATGGTGATAGATTCCCCAGGCTAGTAAAATGACTGTAAAACCTCTCCATTCTGCACATGGTGAAATGGAGATGAGACGGTCATGGATCCTCTACAGCACCCCAGGGACCAAATTAACACATCAGGGCAGCTGCACTTCGTGTTTTGTGCTATGGCATCTGATTCTCACAGGTAGCTGTAGGAATTGGTTTCACAAATCCCTTTTCTCAGGTTTAATAAAGGGATTTGGCTGAACCAAAGATCACCAGATAATCTGAAGAGAAACATTCAGAGAAATCCTCATCACATTATGGACTTAATAATCGGAAGCTTCAGATGACCCACCCGGACCACATCTTCACAAACCTTGTTGTGATTTTTTCAAATCAAATTCATTCAGTGCTTTGGAAGAGTGCCTTAGAAAATGAAGTCCATAATTTTTCTTGTATCATGTGGACAGAGTGTAGCATATTTTCCCATACCATAAGAACAGATAGCACATTTTCCCACTCCCCTAGAAACTGAGTTAATGCAGAATGACTAATGCATCTGTTTGGACTGTCAAAATACTTGTTGTAAATTTGATGCATCATTTAGCCTAAGTACATAGCAGCAAAGGATACAGTCCAAGGAACACAGTTGCTTTCCCTTGATTAATAAAGGCTTGGAAATCGTGCTTAAGAGCATTCAGTGGGCCCTCAAGGTCAAGAAAAAGATGCAATACTTAGAAGTGGTTCACTCTGAGGCATTACACAGTACTTTAGCTCACTGTACATTGCTCAATAATTTACTTTTAAAACTTCCACGTGGCTTCACCTACCCTTCCTCTCTCTCTCTCTGCAATGTTTTGTTTTGTTTGGTTTCCCTGTCAGGACGGACAGTGCAGACCCTGGGGCTGCCCACTCAGTCTTCACGCCATGGGTAGTGGTAGCTTGGCAAAGCTGTTGGAGGGAAGCATGCGCTTCACTCCTCTATAAAGTGTCCACTTCAGTGGAAATATTGTGCAGACCCTTGACATAAATTAGGGCAACAACACAATTCTATTCACCACCTATGTATGATTTCTTGAGTTTGGAATTTGCCAACAGATAACACAAGTTGACTTCACAAGGTTGCTGTAAAACATAAGCAAAGGTTGGGTGTTGTAGGACTATAAGGGCAGGTTTTGTAGGAGCTATATGTAGCACCAGCAAACATTTTCCTTATGGCCTCCTTCTCAGCAATTTATTTCCAAAATAAACAGCAGTGATTGTGTCAGTACTTAAACAGTCATTCCCCTGACTCACCAGTGCTAATAAACTTTCTAATACACAAGGAACAGGGGGTGTTCAGGCAAAATCAATCGGTGTTTTCTGCCATAACACTGCTGGATAACAGCAAAGAGAAAGACAATATGTATGAAGAAAGATTACCAAACCAGTGCGCATCACTCGGGACCAACCCAACTGATGTAGGAGACAAAAGGTGGAGCAAGGAAGAGTACACATGACTCATGGGGACATAGCGCTGTACCTAACAGCACCGGCTGGAAGGTGAAAGCCTACTCAGCACCCTTGAAAACTTACCCCTATGACACAGCTCAGTGGTGAACTTGCAGAATTCAAAATTTTATACCTTCCTTATGCTGTTTTGGGTTTTTTAGCTATTTTACAGAAAGACAGTGATAGTATGGTTCAACAACATCTCCTGTGTGTTTGTTTTCCATAACATCTTCTATACAACTTATTAGTATAATAAGTTTGAAGAACTTGGCTATAAGGGCTTTCAGACGGTTTCTTCAAACAGCAACACACTGAAGGTACTATTTTCTCTCTTGAGCCAAAAAAATGTCTTTGAACAGCTTATGTAATGTGCAGCACTGAATGTCTTGATTAATGAAACCCCAAGGGATATGGAATAGGGCTCATACCACAGGAGCGGTTCTAAGGCCCAGAAGCCTATTATTTTGTAAGAATTACTATGGAGATACAAGCGTTCATTGGAGCATGTTCATTAGAGCATTTCTATTTTAATGTCACTGGAATACTCTAATATCTGCTAGTCAGCTCAGGAACGTGAGATTGCTACAGGAACGAAACTATGATTTTAAAGGATGGAAGGTGCTCATCCATCTATCTCAGGAGCCAGTCTGAACATATCAGGATAATATTGCTGTCTAGAAAGGAAGGTGCTTGGAGCAGTAGAAAACAGGTAAATGTCAGTTTCAGATTTGTCAACACAGCACTGTAAAATCGTGCATTTGAAGTACTCTGTATAGAGAAGAGGCCCATGTATCTCAATTGTCTTCAGTTCATCAATAGAAGAATAAAAATTTAAAAAACGGAGGGAGTGTTTTCACTGCAGTTACAAATTTGAAATACTGACAACAGCTCCAGTATCTTTTTACTGCTCCTTCACTAATTATCAGTCAGCTTAAAAAGAAATGATAACTACAGTTTTGTGGTTAGAATAACAAACAGCTGTAACTGAGAAATAGTAGAAAAAATAAATGCCAATAAATACATCAATTTCACGTTATAACTGTTCACTCTTATTTCTGATATTCCTTTCCTGAAGCCCACAGTTGCCTAATTATATACAAATGAATCAAAAATAAATTAGAGGCAGAGTCTTTATGTGAACAAAAAATGCAGCTAACTTTCTCCAAAAATTGTAAGGATTGGCAAAATACTAGGACCAAGGTAAAGAGAGCAAACTGAAGTACTCAAAAATAAATGAAGCTTTAGCAAAAGTATGCAGTGGAAAAGAATATAGGAAAGAAAAGTTCAGGAAAAATGCAGTAAAGGGTTATAGCTAAAACAAATGGGAAAGAAAAATAAACAAGGAAAATGCTGTTTAAAAAAACAGAGCATGAAATATAATATTCCACCTTCACTGAAAACAAATCTAGTGTCTCCTTCTTTTATGTGCAGAAGGGTAAACACTGGCTAAAACATGCTGGCTTCCAAACAGCATTGCCAACATAAATACCGCCAGGAAACACAAGCTGTGCGTAGTGCTTACCCCATGGTCAATTCTGTTGTTCTGACTTCTACAGGCACAAAACACTGTGCATATTGTTCTGTAATGCTCTACCTGAACAACGTGCATTGAACAAAATGCCCGGGGGTAGCGTCAGTGCGTGTGGAGGGATGCTCAGCAAAGTCAGAGGTATGCCCGCCGTGGGGCTCCTCCATGGCGCCCTGCGGGGCACCGGTTGGCCCCAAACACACAGGCTCCCTCGTCGCCGTTCATTAAGCTGTTCAGATAGGGTATCTTTCAAATTTGGCATTTCGTCTTTGAAATGCAGAAAACCTACACCGCATCATATTTCACACTGGTGTCCCTCCACAGCTAAGGATAATCTTGTAGCTGCACCCTCAACAGCTGGAATCTGCGCTCAGATCTGCGCTAGCTGCCTGACCCGTTTCCCTAGCATCCATCCACAGGTGGTTACAACAAACTGGCTGCGATCAAGCTTCCCCACTGATTTCAACTGTTTGTCATAAAATAGCAGAGTGTGGGAAATGTGAGGAATTTAAGCGGATCTTTCTCAGGTCAATTAGAAGTGGCATGGTGGCTGAAGGTGGTGGACTACATGGAAAACCTGCCCCCTGGGGCACAGCTACCAGTGTCTGCTGGGAATGGACATGCCACCTTCTGAAGCCTTTCTGACTCTGTCAGTATCCTTTTGTTTGGTGACTTCTGCCCCTTGCTAAGGGAGGAGGCAGAGCGGTGGACAAGTGGTTCTTACAGTTCATAGACTCTGCATAGGGTCCACAGCGTACACCTGGCATACCACATACCTGTTCTTCCCAGGGCTGGCTTTATTTGATGCTGACTTCAGTTTATTTGCCCTCACCTTGACATATGAGTTAGATGATGTCTTTGCAGCCAAAGAAGACCCGGGTTGAGATAGTCCTCAACAAACCTTCCTGAGGCTGGCATGTGCTCGGTGCCAACAGTCTGTCCAGCAGTGTCCATGAGCCAGTCCAGTACTGTTTGGACAAGATTAAGTAAATACAAGGTCGCTTCAGGTTTAGAATGTCACTGAGCCTAGATAAAAGTCATGTTTCTTTTCCCTTTCTGAAGAATTTCTATGGCTGTTCCACACCCTTAAGACACTCAGAATTACAATTATTTGGGGAGGAAAAGATGAAATACTTTTACAACATCTTTTCATTGATTTAAAGTAAGCCTTACATGTCATGGCTTTGCCTTGAATATTCTTCTTTTGATGTAGGAAAGAAAGGCAACATCATACTTGCACTCTTTTCATGCATGATTGTAATATATACTGAATTTTTGTCAGGAACAAACTTTTCTCCCCTTCATTCTTGCCTCCCCAGTTAATTTTGCAATGAAATGAGAACATTGTCCATATTAAAATTTCTGAGTTTGTGGCACAGAGTTTTTTACAACTGAAAGTGTGAGTTAAAATAAACGTATCTTGACTTGATCACTGTCTCCTATATGTTTGAAAAGGTAGTCTATGAAGATACTCACTGAATCAAAAATACATAGTGAGCCATGGATCTCTCAAAGCTATTTTCTTCATAGTCTAGAGTCTGGAAATTAGTCCAAACCAGGAAACACGTAGATACAGCGTATATATAGGTAGTAAGCACAACTCTCTGTAATGACCTTTTAAGGTTGATGTACTGCTCAGTATTTTCTTGCTTAAGAAGCAATGTTCAGCCATCTCAGCTCTTGCAATGAGGTAGCAAATTTCTGTTGTCAGTTATGAATGCACTTGCAACTCAGATTTCCATGAAGTCTGAGTTTTGACCCCACAAGACTGATTTCCTATGTCACAAGTAAATCAAGTAATCATTTGATGTTAAATGTATAAAGGCAGGTGTTAGAATTTTTAAAAATGCAACTGTGTTATTAAGTAGCATGAAAGTATCAAGAAAAAAGGGTAGTAGGGTGTATTTCAACTAATCACTTCACAGAAATAAAGTTCAGTTAATGTTTAAAATGTTACGCAAACTTTGCACATTGACTGCCTTTCAAAGCAGAAAACAAGGGGGTGGGGTATACTGCAGTTTTCATTTGAGTAGACACCTGTGATTTTTATGGTGGAGAAAACAAACAGAAAACCTACCTCAGGCATCTCAAGAGAGGACTGTCCAGCCTGTTACTAAATAAAAACATTGGCAAAGTGTTGCCTAGCATGGTAGAATTATTTTTTTGGTTTTCCCATATCCTATCTTGAGAATGAACAACAGGCAACAAGAATGACATTTTTTCACCTATCCAGTGCTAATGTTTTGAACATACCAAACTTGTGAATGTTAGAATTAAAATGCATGCATGCATACATACATAGATGTTCTTAAGTGTAAAAATAGAGCGCAAAATTAATGTATGACACACTATGCAGCCTCTGGGCAATTTTAAGAGGAGGGACATCCAGATCCCTGACTTTTTTCCATTTATCCTAAAATATATGAACAACAGTTCATGAATTTTTGCTCTGCTTACTTGGTTATTGTTGTTTTCTTTTACTACTTTTGTTTTGTTTTACTACTTTCACATTTCATTCATTAATAGGTAAGCATTCTACATTTTTTCTTTTTTTTTTTTTTAAAGCTAGGCAGTGTAGACCATCATAAAAACAATACTTATTTGAAAAGAAATGCAGGCAGTTTTAAGTCAGAAACTCAAGAGGGTTAGAAGAATGGTCTCCAGGTAGCAAATTCCACATCTTTCTGCCTACCCTCCATGAAAAGTTAGTTGTTGCTTCTGTCTCCTTTCCAAACTGTCTGACAATAGCAACTTACAACAGTGAAAATGCAGAGTAAGTACTCCTGGGAGTGCTTGACAGAAAAACAAGCTGTGTCTTGAATAGAAAGCTTAAAAATATATTTTTTAATGGCAGAGATTTTGCAGAAAGTTTGCTCTTATAAGCCAATGATTCAGTAGCATTTTCAAGATCAGGAAATCCTTTCTCTACAATGGATACTTTGTCATGCCAACGGACAGATCCAAAATTGCGTTGTGACTCATTCATAAGGCATTCAAACATTTTTATTTTCTTCAAATGTCTGGAGTTTGAATCGTCCAAATGTTGAACAAAAGCAGCAGCAAGCAAGCACTTTCTCCTTTCAGACGGGATGTTTTGTGAAGAGGCTGTGCCTTTCGCCAGCCAGCACCGACACATGTGGCACTTAAAGGTCGGTAACAGCAGTCGGCGGCATTTGCAGTACCCTGAGTGCTAAGGGGCTGCTTACCAACTTGTCTCTACAGATTTTTACCTCTAATAGAGCCTTTCAAAGAGCAAAAGTACTTTGGCTGTGGTACGGTGTGTGTACATCATAATGACTTTGTACAAGCTATGTACCGTTGAAATTAATCTGTTTAGACAAGTTCCTCATCTGATTCATAGCTTAAGTAATATACCCTGGAAAGGTTTTCATGGGGTTTTATTAATTTCCTGTGTTGCTTCTATTCAAGTATTGCTGATGTAAAATTTTTTAGATGAACACAATAACAGCGAAGATCTTCGTCACTGACATTCACAAAACTCCACAAATTGCTTTCAAAAGTGATTTTGTTCTCCGATACCCTGTATATTCTAGAAAGCACCAATAATGAGTTCACAGGATTTAAAGAATTAGTGCACAGGTATTTTAAATCAATGTTCACTTGTGACATCTCACTAATAATCTCTAAGGATTTTTTTAATTCCTGAGAAAATCCATCGTGTTCATTTTGTTTCTCATTTTGTTTATCTGCTGCACTGCTCATTACTGAGCACTTTTTGTTGGTGAGTAGTGGGAAATGGAGCCATAGGTGGAGAAAGTTAGTTTTGGTGTCTTCTCCCTTTTTCTTTCATCTGAGAGTAATTGGGTTTTGATCATATATTTAAGTAATTACTGCATACAATGAATTTAAAATGGATATGAGAAGTACTACACAGGGTAAAGGATCAAAAATTTTGCCTTTTCAAGCAAGTGCAAACCATACTGTGCTATTTGCTGATCAGGAACAAGTGCATCACGTCACAGGGAAAAACTAGTCAGCTCACACAGTTTGAACCAAATCAGCATTGAAGTGGCTGGTAGGGATATTATGGCATGTAGTTAATCAGTGATCACTGAACTGTAGATTCAGGATCAGTACTGATAATACAACAGATACAGCCCAGTACCAGGCATTTATGAAATGTTAATAAACACCTGAAAATTTCTAAACATATTTCTAGCATAGTTGTGGTTACTGCTGTTTCCACTCCAAGGTCTCACCACCAGCTGCAAATCTTCATGCTTCTTTATAGATCATTCACCTCTTCCAAAACTTATAATAACTGTTAGTAATCAAGAACTGTGAAATATCTTGGTTCTTGCTTACCAGACAAGCAAATCAACTAAGTTGTTACAATTTATTCACTCAGCTGTCATTGAAATGAAATATAACACCTCGAATTTAAGACTCTGATCCTACAGGCTCCTACAAGCCCCTGTAGGACTGCCTAATTTTACCACGAGGAGCAGTTCCATTTAGTCACTGGCACAAAGAGAATAATGAGAGTAAAGAAAACTTATGAATATATGCTAGATTGAAACTTAATGTCTTAAAAGTTGCAATATTGAAACATTTACACTTGTTGATTACTTTGACTTTATTTTAATGATAATTCAGGTTTTAGTCTCTTCATTGCAATAGTGGTTCAGCAGCTATTTGCTACAAGCTTTACAAACTATTTACAATTATCTAGAATTACACGATGGTTTTTTTTAATTATTTTTCAAAAAGGAGGTTGAATATTTCATTTGAAACAAATAGGTTCACAAAGTTTTAAAGCACACAATGTTTCATTTATAATGAGGAAATATAAAAAAAAACCCAGCTGCTCACATCGCCTGGGACCTAGTATTTTCAAACTCACCAGTGGCACAAAAAAGCATACCTGAAATTCCAAGCCTCAGCTTTTCAAGATTTCCAAGCACTCAACCTTAAAAAGCCTTAGGAATAGGAAGTACAGGCTTTCCACATCCTCAATACCTTCTCCTGACTTTTGTAAAAGCAGACACTCAAATGCTGTGAAGATTGGCATACACAGTTGCTGGTTAGTTGAATACATATACCATGACCTGTATACCATACATATGCCTGTGCATTTCCACAAATGGTGTGTATCTGGCTAGAGCAAGATTTTGGAGGTGCTTAATATGTAATTCCATATTTTGCAATCTAAAATTAGAAACGTTTTTTGCAATTTCTGTCATTTATGATGGGCTTTAAAAAAACATTGATCTCCACAGAGTAGTTTTACATTTGTTTCACCATCAGCTAGAATATTACAGAAAAACACTCCACCTTTTTCTACATCAGACTATTAATCCAGCAGAATTACCTTTTCAGATTTAGAGATATACATGCAATATAATCTTTCCAGTCTTTGTTCACCCCTGTTCAGAGCTGGAACAAATCTGTATAAGAATTGCCAACTGGAAAAATACTGGTAGGACAACAGATTTGCCAACGGCAGGATTACACCATGCAACCATAAAACCCCCAGGAGCATGTTTTAACCACTCTTTCTGGAATAATTTGTCCTTGTCTACTCTAGCAAGTCTTATTAAATATAGAGCTAGTTTAATAGCAGCCTTTACTGACACTCACCAGGAGCAGTAAGTGACATTTGAAGCTGGATCCTGACTGTGGGCAAAATCCCGACCTCAGTCTCTCTCTGGAACACCATTGACTTCAGAGGACAGAGTGCAAAAGATGGTCTGAATCTAATTGCTATTTTTGGAAAAAAAATTCTATTTCAGAACTATTAAATGGCAAAGTAGATTGACACTTTTGCTTTAGATGCTGGTGTCAACCAGCATCAGGCAGCATTTTAACTTTCAAAGGAAAGCTACAGCCAATAAAAGTCACTACCATCTGCCACTAATTTGCAGAGAAAACTGGCCATTTCCACAGTATTATGTACTCAACTGCTGTTAGGGTGGATATTTTCCTTTGTGCGCACTTGCAGCCCATACCTTTATGAATACTCGTGCAATAGTGGACTGAAGCTTAAATCATTGAATTGAACTGTAAAACACAAATTTCCCTGCAACGGGATATCCATAAGTATACCAATCCATCTTAGACAGCTTATGAATGGCTGTCACAGCACAATAAAGTTACTTTGAATAAAAAACAATTAAATTCTAAACACCACTCCAGTGGAAACTAACCATGAAGCCTACATAATAGTAAAGCAAACAAACAGAACGAACTGGGAAGGACCTTAGGCTGTCACAGTAAGCCATGTCACGTATTTTCCTCGGTATTAGCCCTGTGTTTCCATGAAAAAGAAAGGCAACATGATTAATGACTCTCTGCAGTCCACCAGTCACTAGGTATCAGATTGTCCTTCTGTGCCGATTTGCTAGCACAGGCTGGAGGCGAAGTCAGGATTATCTCAGCTATACTGAAAGCAAAACAACCATCCCACTGGAGAAAGAAAAACTACAGTCTGCAGTATTTCTGCTCATCCTCCTCTGGTCCTGCCAGCTTAGTCAAGAAAAGTTCAATACTAATAGAATATGCAACACAGAAGAATACGTTTTTCTTTGAAGCAAAATATGTGATTAATATGCCCAAGTATAGTTCAAGACAAACAAAGAGCCCAGGAGTATTACTACTAAAATGCTCCTCCAAGAAGAGCACATGGTATTCTGCTGTTCTCAGATTAGTTATACACAGTATGAAGACCCCCATGGTAATGACCAGGAAGCTCAGTAAGAGACTAACTTTTCAAGCCCTTTCTTTGCTCAGTAGGAAATGTTTAACGCAACACATTTACATTTACTGTTTTGCTGCTAACAAGAATGAGCTCTGTCCTGGAAGAAGACTTTGGCAGTTTCTTTGGCCAAAAAGCACACGGCAGCAATTTCCTTCGAGTACTCCAGATGGCACAGTGACCCCCATTGACCTGTCAGTCCTCCCAGCTTCAGTGTTACTCAAACCAGACGTCTCCAGGGTGGCAGAATGGGAGACAGGGAGTGAGAGTCCATCCAGATCCAGCACAAAGCATCTCTTCTGAGCTCTGATACCAGCACAGGCAACTAGCAGGAGGTTTCCTGGTTTACAGAGAGTAAGAAGGTAACCAGAGGACTAAGAAAAATCAAAAGCAAGTTTACTCATAAACCTGTAATCAGTCATTTATGGAATGAGATGGTAATGGAAAAAGTTACCTTCTACTGTATTCCAGTCTTGCATTTTGACCAAACTCTTATTTTAGGAGTCCTGTGAGACCGTGTCACAAGTAGGCATGACGTGAAGAGCAACTCTGGCTCCTACCCCCATGCACTCAGCCTGGGTAATTCAGTGGTGTCAGAAACACCCAAAGGCTGCTGACACCTTCGTACCTGCACACACATCTGTGTCCATTACAACACCTAGCAGTGCTTTCCTTTTGGGAAAGCAAAAAATACTCAGGAGAACTTACTCAAGCCAGGAGAGAGGAGGTAGAACATTTCAAGCCTCCGTTACTTTCCAGGTGACCACTGCTGGTTACTGGTGACTTTGGGCCATCTCAAACCAACACATAGTTTTAAATGGAGTCATCTTACTCTCGGACATAAGGCAACAGGTTAACAAGGGGTGTATAAGGAACAGTGATGGGGCTTTTTCAGAAACAGCCCTACTTAGAAAAAAAACCTGCTTTTTCACTCATTCTTTCTTTGCACTTTTTTATGAGTGCTAAAACTCTCTGTATTGTGACCGTCAGTAATTGCAAAGCAAACGTGTCATGTAATCATGCTTTACGGCTCTGTTTCTTCCATGAATCTCAAAGTACTTTACAAAGGAAGAGAAATATTGCTATTCCTATTTAAAGTAGATGGTTCCTTTTTCACAGATGTAGTTCCCATACCACATGGTCCCCTCAGACAGCAGTAATGCTTCCTCAGTGCAGCTCTAGCTATAAAGAGAATCAGCCCAATGATGCATTTGGACCAACGAGCACAAGGGAGACAAACACATGGCTTGAAGCATTTAATTTCAAAGTCTGTATCTCTAGAGGACATATGAAGATTAGAGAAGATCTTTCTCACAGACACACAAGCCCAAACACCTGTATGTTCTTTTGGGTTTATTGTATATAATGATTTTTCTTTCCATTCTGTTTTACCAGCATATCTTCCTGACAACTGGAAATGGTTAGAAAACAGCAGGAAAATGGGGGTGGGAGGGAAGCAGGGGAAAAAGAAAATATTTACGTGCTGCTTTAAATATTTTCCAGACTTGAAGTTTCAGGGTGGGAGGAGGAAAAGGAGGGGCCTGTTTTTCTAAAAAGCATGGGAATCCAAAAGTTGAAATCTTTAAATTTCCAAATGCCAAAATTCAATGGCATTAAGTCAAAACAGATGTTTCATTTTGGTTTTGCATTTTAAAAATGGATGGAAGTTTGATTATTGTCATTTCATAACAAAACATTTTGTTTTAAAAAGTGCTATAAAGAACTCCATTTCCTTTTACTTGAGCTTTTTTGAAAGAGGTTTCCCCAGGGAAGTTTCAACAGGAAAAAAGAAGGGGCGTTCTGACCTCCTCTACCTCCATGCTTGACTTTAATCTGGAATGAAAACAGGTCACCTCACGGTCTTTATTAAACTGTGCTCAGAAAAAGACGACCAAAGAAGGTGTTAGAATATTCCCTATTGGACATAATGTTGATACAATGAATTATGGGCATTGCAGACACTACCTTTTACCACTTATAATTTATGGGGGAACAGTAGGATATAAAACTGAAGAAAAGGAGAGTACATTTTTCATTTTGCAATGTAGAAATGGTGTGTTTCTTATAAATTTACAGCTCTGGGGTGTCTTTATTTTGTATTATTTTTCCTGACAAGTTTGTTATAATGTTTAATATACTTTTTATGATCAATACTTGACATTTTGCATTTTAATTGCAATTTTTTGAAAGATGGTATTATGCTCACTTGAGAGGAACCTTAGACCAGTCCATGCAAACATACATATTTAGTATATGCAAATGTATATATCTCTGTATTTTCATTGTTTGCTATATTGAAAATGCTGCTTTCTGAATGATATAGTTGAGATATCTGCAAGGAAATGCAAAATCTTGTGTAAGTTTTCAAACTAATCACCTGGCCTCTGCAATCCACTTCCCTTGTAAAGATTCCTGTACCATCGCAGTAACATTTATGCAGATATGCCCACTGAGATGATACTGAAACACTGTTAACACAGTTAAGGGGATTTTTGGTACAACAGATAAGAATAGTCTGAGAGGAAGAAAAATGCAGTTACAAACCACAGAGTTAATGGTGTGGATCCTGTGGGGGGGAAGGAGCAGGGAAGGAGAGAAGGGAACACATGCCTGAGGAATCAAGCTAAGAAATACTAGAATTGCTTTGCAAACGGCAGAAATATCTCGTGATAGAAATATCTATTTTTGTATTTTGCAAACTAAGTCTAAATAGCACACTAGAGCCCAGGGTCAGATTTATTAAAACACAAAGGATGTAGATAAAACACTTTGGGTGCAGAGAGAAAAAGTGTGTTATCTGGCATCTAACTCCCACTGCAAATCAGGAGGTGAGCAACCCGTTTTAACTTTAAAAAGTCAGCCCCCACCTCCACATGCAGACAAACTGTGTATGAGCAAGTAGTGTTTCCTCGTTAAAATGTTTTTCCATAACCCGTCAGACAGTGATAGTGTACAAGAGCTCTTTGGCAGAGAGCAGAGTGCAGCAGGAGCACTGCAGTACAGCAGGACATCACTTCGTTTTTGCCATTAAATCTGCACCCTCAGCTGTCCCTTTATAATACAGTGCAAGAAAATGCATCCGTTAAGTTGGGTTTCTTCATAGCTGGGCTGAGCCTGTGATTTCACAGGCAAGAAGAAAGCCCGCAGCTTTCTGAAAGAGTGATTTTGGCTCTCTTCATCTGGACCTCAGCCACACACCGTCTGCAGAGCTGGGGCAACCTTTCATTCTTCCATGAATTACCAAGAATCACACTTCAAAGTCTGGTGGGGTTCATTTACCCAGAACAGCATTTCCTGGGGGCGATGAGGCGGCTCCGGGAGTGGGTGAGCTGTAAAACCCGGGGAGCCCACGCTTGCTCTTGGGTCCTGGAGAAGCAGCGATGTGTCGCTGGTGGTGGGGAGGTGGATGCAGCACGTGTGGGAACTCCCTGCACTCCAGGTCGGCTCCATCCCAGCCTGTCAGTGTGGAGGCCCATTGCAGAACGACGTTATGTTTACAATTAAATGTATTAGCATGGCTGTCCCAGTGCTGGCTCTTGATTCGGCTTGCTGCCTACAGGATGAGTAAAACCCGTTTTATGATGGGAGCTTGCAGCTAATGTGCACAAGGTTGTTTTTGGTCTGAGACAGGGCAAAGCACTTCTGTGCTGGAAGAGGGTCAAAGCAGAACAGCAGCTGTAGCCCAAAAAGCTCTCACCTTTTCTTTCCATTGGGATATTTTCTGTCATTATGCAATTTTCAGAGCAATCAAAACCAAATGATTCCAAGCAGCACCTAAATAAAGTCAAGGAAGAGGTTAATATAAACTACATGGAAAGCTACAGATTGCACAGCAGAGTTTTCAGCGTAAGCAGACAAGAAGGCTGAGACATTGAGACATAAGGAGAGCACATATCTCAGCATCGCACAGGGAGCTGGTGAGAGCAGTACAGCTTTCTGAAGTCAAGCTTGAATCTCACTCCATTTCTCTAGCTATAAAGCACTTGTCACAGTCCCCTGTGACAGTCTTCAGTGGCTCAGGAGTGAGTCTTCATTTCACAAACGGCAGTTCTCCAACTTAATTTTTACTGTTTGGGTCAAACTTCCCCCTCCTTAAGTGTGTGGTATTCTGATTCATTAAACACAGTATGTTCATATGACTTTTGTGTTTCAGCACCAGAGACTTATTTCAGTGCTTACTAATATTTACAGAACACTATTTACACTTCTCTTGGCAATCACAAATCGTTACTCAAAATGGTTGCTTTTTCCTTCAGAATCGGCACTTTGAATTCTTTTGTTCCTTTCTCCTTGGCCTGCTCGCATTCCCTTTACTTTCCAAAGCCATCCTATTTTCTCTTAGGCAATTTACAAACAAAGTCACTGAACCACCATAGTTCAACTCTTGTATAAACTGGATCCACGGACTCGTGGGTTTTAAGGAAGGGGCTAGGTAGAGGGGTCTGACTGCTTGGCTGACGGTGCAGCTTCTCCAGAGCTCTGGCTCAAGCAATGCACTGCTCGCAGAGCTAGACGACATCGTTACACACCATTAGCTGCCCAAGAATTAAGCAGGTTATATCACTATGTTCTCAAGAAATTATTACTTCTCAACAGTGCCTTTGTTTTGACATTAGCCCCTATTTTACTGTAACTGGGTGAATGAAGTATTTCTTGTAGCATTTCATCATTATTCAGAGCTGAACAAGTGCAGCCAGTGATTAATAGCACATTCATTGTGGGTCTTGGATACCTGGTGATCTGTATCATGGTGCTTAGTTCCCAACATCTGCTACATTCTGCAAACTTTGTGAGGAACAGGGCCTTTGTAATGTTTCTCTGAAGGTTTTTAAGCATGTTTGCTTGCAGTGTGTTTACAGGAATGATGTCTATTATTCCTGTGCTGGTGGAACTTGTGAGCCCTGAGCTATGTCTTGGCACCTGCACGCAAACATTGTATAAATATATACATAGCAGATTTTTAGGCTGCTCAGGACTGGACTAGCTATTGCTTCCTGGCAGTATCTTAGCAAGCAAGTTTATTGGCACAAATACTCATTAGTTAAAACAAGTCTGAAGTGGCTCTTATAGAAGTCTATTTTGAATTGGTATCATGCAAAATCTCAGTAGAAGCCCCGTTCCCTGAGGTATAGACATCTGATCGAGGAATGTGCTGGAACACTCACAACCAGCAAACACACACTCAGCTTCATGCTTTTGTATGGTATTAAAAACTTGCAGAGAACTGATCTTTGTAGCGCTACTCCCCATCCTAAAATTCCTTGTGCTCCCACCACAACACTCTCCCTAGTGGGCTTTCCATCAGCCAAGTCCCCAACAGGAGAAAACCTCCCCCCCGAAACACCTCATAAGGAGAAGGGATGCTGTTGTCTCTGCTGCTGGGGATGCGTGGGGCAGAACTGATGGACTGTAGCTCCAACGAGCAGCTTCTCTCCATCCCTGCTGGGGGAGAGGACAGGCTCAGCCACAGTCCGCTCCACATCTGGTTGGCTGCTCTGGCTTTTGGCACTGAATCTGCGTGGATATTTGCAGTCTGTCGAGTGGTTTGATGAACATGTCAATACGATGGTCAAGCACGTCAGTTTTTATTTCACGTAGCATTGCCAAAGTATGTTTTTATTTAAAGTAAGACTATTTTGAAACTCCCTTTCATTCTTCCGTGATGTCTCACAGATTACTGAAACTCATTTTTGGAAGGCTGAAGTGGCCTTTACAGCTTAACCTCTGTTCTTTCTGGGCTGCTCAGTGAATCTGCATGCTCCTCCCCACCCTGAACTCTACCACAGGCAGGTAGAATGGCTTTCAATGTTACGCTTTGCGCGTACATAAAAAAATCCCAGCAATGCTCACATTTTGCAATGTTTATACATAACTGTGGAACAGGCTTTCTCCCTGTTGGAATGGGTTGGGCAGGATCTGAACAGCATAAGAGCTGTCCCACAACAGGGAAGCCTTCTTCCAGTGAAGATAGTATGCAACAAGGAAGGAAAAAATAAATCCGTTTGAATGAGACTTTCTGTATACAAGGAATTGTATACAGAATTGTATTCTGGAATTGTATTCTGCTCCCTTTCTTCCTTGCTCCTGCCAAATTTCTGCCTGAAGCATGCTTCTGCAGCAAATCCTTCCCTAGGAATAACTCCTGCTCCCTTTCTACTCCTGAGCTATTACAATTGGCCTTATTTCCCCCATATCAGTGGTTAGAACAAGGATTATCTGAAGGGACAAACAAGTATTACAGAAAAACTAAAAAGCCTTCAAAGGATGGGCTTCAAAAGGAAGGGGGGGCAGGAAACAGCTACACCATGATGCTGGGGGAAGGTTCTTCAGAAAAGGGTGAAAGAGCTGTCCACAGGGCCGTGTCCTCACCCACTTTGTCTGTGAAGTCCCAAGGAGGAGATGCCCACTCTGCCCTCCTTCTTTGGGGTGGCTGGTGAGGGTGGCCGGAGGGGCATCACCTGCCAGCCAGTACACTGTGCACCCCAGTTAAACCTGGTTTGAATCTCTCCCTTGCTCCCTCTTCCTACACTAGTCCTTTTGAGGGAGAAGAAAAATCTCACCGGCTTCAGAGGGAAGCAGAGTATCAGCCTAATTAGCACAACGGTCACTACAAGAGAAATGTCCTAACATTATTTAAGTTCAGGCTAACCTCTGAAAGGGCTGCGTGCTTGTACGAATGAGGACACCCAGGAAAGTTAATCCTTACTTGTCCTGAAAGTGGATTGGTTAAACTAAGTTAAACTCCCACATAGATGCTTTTACTCTTCCGAAGGGAATAAGCACTGGCAGCCACAGTGGTGTGTTTAGCAGAGGTGTGTTTAACGGTGTCCACAGGACAGTTTAATTCAATTTAATTAATTCATTTTGGAATTCACTCCTTTAATTAGATTCAAGCTTACTTTCTAAATATAGGATTTGTTGACAAGCCCTAAATGAATAGCCCTTCATACAAGGTTGTCTTTTTTGCTAACCAAAAAACAGGAGAAATAATTCTAGGACACTAGTGTTGCTTAAGGGAAAAGAGCTGTAAGAGGAGCAGGTACAAGAAAGTGATTGGCTTTGCTTTAAATTACAAGCCTTTCTATGACATTTTGTATCACTTTTCTATTCCTGCTTCAGGTTTCTAAGGAAGCATTCAAGATGCAGTTAAATGATAAGAGTGTCTCCTGGTTTGGTAGGGAATCATCTCGTCTCAGCAGATCTGTAATGACTTGAAACTTATCGAAAGCAAGACAAAGCACATTCCCTTAGAGAAATGTGTTACAAGTGGAGCCTGCTCATCCTGAGGCTCCGTCCCAGGTACCACGAATGGACAGAAAGTATTACATTCATTTTTACACAAAGACACACCAGCACTTTTGGTTCAGTGAGCTGAAAGCTCAGAGAGATCCAAGACCTGTTGGGTGACTGGACGACTACAGCTTTTAGGAAAAAGAAAAATAAACTGATAATGTAGGGTGACTAATGACTAGTGCATTTATGGTACAGTTGTTTATGATCTGATCCCCCAACCTGTGGTATTTTCAGGATGCATGAATATATTGGTGCATAGCAACCTTCCAAATTCTTGTTAAAAGGCAGATGCTGAGTGGAAATCTTCACTTTCTTTTATTGCTGTTCATAATCTGAGAAACGTTGGGCAGCGAAGATACGATTCTCCAAGGGGTTATTAGACATTGTCTTAATCCAACGAAGCACTTAAGCACCAAGCTTAAGAGGTCTGCTGCCTCTTTAAGCCAGAGGGCTCTGCAGCACCCTGGTTATCAAGTCCCATGTGAAAGTTACTCGGTGAGGAACAGGAAAATAAAGTGCTTTCAGCCCACTAAGAGTTAAAAGCGCAGCTGCAGCATTCCAGTAATAACATCCGGGAAACATCAGTTCCCATAAGATCACATTGACCACAAAAATCTCTCAAGCTTAAACACTCAGAAAATTGATTACTGCTGCTTTTTAAATAAGCCCTGTCTAGTGACAGCAGGTTTATGAAATAGATTTGTAGCTGCAGTTATGACCAGTATCAAGTGGATTTCTTCTCTGGAAAGAGAGAACGATAGCAGCAGACACTGTCCGCCAAAGGTCTAAGAAAAGAAAACCTTGAGGGATTGTTGAAAGACTTTTCTCTCAACTCCTTAAGAAAAGGGATGGTGGGCATTAGCAGTCATCACCTTCCACACTTATGCAAGCTCCAGTTCACATACACCCTCCCTGCCAACATTAAGCCCATTTTCAGACTGGCGTACCAACCTAGCAGCACTATAACTACGTCTCATTCAACACCCAAGTATTTCATTCAGTCAGACAGCTGGGTCACCAGTTTCTCTTGGTAACGATAGGGTATAGATGTGTACATTTGCTGGAATCAAGTACAGATCCATCACAGTCCCAGATGCATGAAGTACATTAAACGGCTCTGTGGGTATTTTGGAAATTATCCATAAAGAGGGTGATCGGTTTTGGTGTACACAGCCATGGTGGTATGGGTGCAACTGATCTTTGCTAAATATCTGGCTGCTGCCTCAGCTTTCTCTCTCTGAAAATATATCCCCTGGGGTTGATTTGTCCTGAATTTCCCTTTCAAAGAAAGGAAGAGTCTGAGCATAATTTAGGTCAAATGTCTTGTTTTAGCCACAGATTTTCTATGGGTTGCCCTAATGCTCTTTAGGGACCCCACAGAGGGCCTTCCTGCCTGGAGGGCGATGAAGGGCTGACTCTTACCAGGAGAGTTTCGCCTCAGTGGTCGGGGTCTCTCCACAACTCTTTCACATCAGTCCTTTCTCCTGGCCCTGTATGGTCAGCTGTGTACTTTATCTCTTCCCTGCTTCAAGGGAAACAGCTTATGAGCCAACACCGCCTCCTCGTCCTCCAATTTCTATCTCAAGGACTACACTGGTGAAAACACTGTATGGCTGATCATTTCCCTGCCCCAGCTCTTAAATACACCACTTCATCTTTTTTGCAGGCCTTTGTCTCAGCTGTCTTACACTTCCCCTTATCTGCTTCTTTTATTAAAAAAATCATTTTTAGAGGTGTTCCTTGCTGCCTTTCTACCACCACCGCCCCTCTGCAATCCCACCCAAGACACTAGAGAGCTATTGCCCAGCTGCTGACCTCTCTAGAAGCCTCCCCCATGCTGCAGCACCAGTCACTCTCTGGGTTCCCATCACAGCCCTTTTCCCCGAGGATTCCCTCCCACGAAGCCCAGCATACGCTGGCCTTGTCCCACCATGGCGTTCTGCATCCATCCTACAAGCCAGCACTTGCTGCAAGCATGACCAGGGGGAAAAACAGGTTGACACCGTGTAAGTTGGGGCCCAAGCCTTGGTTTCTGTCCCAGGTCAGTGCTGTCCCCTCCAGGGAGGCAGAGAGAAACCTGGGGTGAGTGGTGGCCAAGCTGACAGCCCCGCTGCAGTAAGGGTGGAGCCGAACTGCAGAAGAGGGAAGAGGGGATTGACACATGGGATAACATCTGCAGCAGGTAGATAACACCAGGCTGATCTAAGAGGCTGAGCAAGGTGGAATGGCCCCTGCAGCCCAAGTTTGCATGAAACCTGCTTCTGATCCAGGCTAATAATGAAACATAAATGGGTAGATCTGAGCCCAACTTACTTTTAAGCATCAGAGCATCAAACCCCACAATCTTAGGCAATGCTGTAGCACTTGTGGACTAACAAGGAATTCATTTTTCTCCTCCAGGACTATTACTTGGGTTGATTGTCCTCAGCAGGAGGTGACTTGTGCACCCATGCAGAGATGTGCAGGATGGAGAACTCGCCATGCCTCGGTAGATACCTGTAAGATGGGAGACTGTCTTCCTGGGTGGTATTGATTTCAGCATCTCACTGTACGGATTCTTCCATGGCACCTTGACAAAATTCAGCTTTATCTGCACATCTGGCATTAAGTACTTCAAAAACACATACATGTGCCAAGACCAGCCTGAAAAAAACTGTATGTGGTCTGAAAACTATATGTATTTTTCCTACTTTTGAGATAGCTTAGCTCCATTTTAAATCATCACAGCCTCAAATGGCCATGATGTTAACAGAGCACAGAATGTGGTATTTAGAGAGCAGCAATTATGCAGCAGTTGAAGCACAGTCTGTAAGCAGAAGCAATTTTGTTAGACTTTTATTAGACTTGCTGTTGTTACAGGAAGAAGCAAGTAAGCTCTGGCCTTGTGCGCACTGAATGTTTTCTGAGTACCTTTTGTTTACTTTTCCCTCTCTACAAACCATGCCCTTCTAATGTCTTGTGTAACAGATGTAGGTTAAAGAATCAACAGGTAAAACTAAGAAGACAAGAAAGACATCAGAATTAAATATCTATATATACCATTTTTCAGAAGTTAAGATGTTAAGTAAAATCCTGGATTCAAGCATGGTCAGTTTACTCCACCTCAGATATTAACATCTAAAATATGACCCAGCCCATATTTCTGACTTATTGCTTTCAATTTTATCAAAACAAAGTAGCCCAGAAGTTCCTTGCCAACCCATCTATTTGTGCCACACATACAGAAAGCAGATCCTTTTCTGCTTGTTCTATTTTTTTCCAAGCACATCTTATGTCACTGTTTAAATTTTGGTAAAGATCTATTCTCCAAAGCATTATAACTGCAGAAAATCAAAATTGCAGTCACAAATGTGAAATATTTAGATTCTTATTTGGGACCAATCTGTAAGTCTAGATGATTTCTGTAATTCTATTTCTGAAACATATGCAAGCATGGATGTAAAAGGAGAGGAATTATTTCAAGATACCAAAACTCAGTGGTAACTGTGTCTCACATGATTTCTTTCAAATTTGGCCAAAACCTTTGCTTCTGCTAATACCAAGGAAACTTGAAGGATGTAGCAAAATAATAGATGGAAATTCTTGCCTGGCAATTGTCTACTTAAAAGCCAGTTCAGCGCCATATACTAATACTAATATGAATACGAATATGAATACTAATACTAATGCTAATGCTAATGCTAATGCTAAATAATAATAATAATAATAGTAATAAAGTTGGGGTAGGTGAAGAAGGTACAGCCTTACTCTCTTGAAAGGGCAGCTGAAGGCACTACAAACAAATGTAGTGATCACTGAACCATAATTTACAGCTCGATCTAAAACTTTCCACAAACAAAACCACAGCGGGTGAATCAGAGCTTTTGCCAGTGTCCCAGCATTACCATCACCATTCATGCAGGAAGATGTCTTAATCCGGCAGCGGGCCAGAGCCTCACCCCCTTGCCGGCACTGGGGACGCAGGCGTGAGGGGTGCCCACCACCACCGGCGGTGCCCAGGTCCTGGTCCCCACGGACAGAGGCAGTCAAGTCAGGCTTTGGGTCAGCGCTGGTTGAAAGACGGGGCTGTCGGCAATCCCTCCAAACTTTCTGGAGGTGTGATTGAGGGCTGGCTGACTCAGAGGCAAACATGCCACCTACTGACTCTTGCAGCACCCGGGATTTTCCCTGAAAACTCCTATTCAAAAATTCACACGGAGCTTCACTGATTTACGGGTAAGGGATCAAGCAAGACGAGAGTCATCACACAGAATGAGAAATTGGATCTGCTTACTGGACTTTCTCTCTTTGCTTTACACGGTTTAGACTTCAGTTTTTACTCAGCTAAGCTACCGTAGATGTCAGAGAAAATTTTGCATGACAGGAACTTGTATGGTGCTGCTCTGCAGTACTGTGCATAAAAACCTGTGATATTCCAGTGAAATAATGTTAGTTTCAGGTTTATGGGATCGTTCTGCTAATGGCTATTCCCACAAACAGAGCCTCTGCAATTTGTATACACTAGCTTCAGTGGACATCTTCCCCAGACTTGTAGTTGTCTAAAGCCAGCTTCCTTCCATACATCTTGTAGAAGCTTTAGATTGCTAAATAGCCCTTAATGATGAACAGCGAAAGAGTTCTAAAAACTGATTTTTTTTTTTTTATGATGCTGGTTTTTTACCTCTTTGTCTGCAGAGGGAAATTACTGTATCTCTTTTTTTGTGCCAGATTCTGCTCTTGTTTACATTAGCATTAATTTTTAACAACTCTATTTATTTCGTTTATCTGTATTATTATTTATATTGCTTACAGCAGAAACTGGAAGCCTTTTTTGACAGCTGATGAGCCAAATTGTACTTTGTTACATGACCATGCACCTAAAATGAACCCTTTCCAAAATCCATTGCATTTAGCGGAGGCAGCATTCTCTCTCACAATTTTCATTAGTGATTCCAAAGTCTTATTTTCCTTTGCATGAGGTAACAAATCTCATTTAGATCAACTTGAAAGAGTCTTTCCTTGAGAAGACAAAGTGTCAGAGACATTGTACCTGTTTACGAGCTAATTAAACTGCAGAGCAGCACTATGCTTGCTGTTTCTGAAACTGTGTAAAAAAAAAAGGTTCTTTTTTTCCTGAGTGTGGTCCCAAATATTTTCAGGATGCTTTTGTGGCTGCTTCATTGAAGATTCAAATTTTATATTTCAGAGGATTTAAAGAAATAGCTGGGTTAAAAGCTGTGCATATGTTGCCTGGCCTGGGTTTCTGACAAGATACCACCTAATTTTTCCATGAACAGACAGAATCACCCAGAAAAGAGCTCTGTGCAAGGCCCTGCTGTGGAGAAGGTAAGTATGCTGGATTTAGATTTAATCACATTCTGGTGCATGCTCACTCATGTAGCAATTTGTCTTTCTGCATCAGGAATAAAATATACAAGCTGTCAGTTTAAAACATGCATTTTCCCTTCTGCTTCTGTTATTCTTTCACTGGCAGGCCCCAAAGTCCATATTCTGGAATGAATTTCCAGAGTAAGGGTATGTTTTCTTTCAGCAGATCAGATTTCAGGGCTTTTCTCTTACACGTGTAAGATCTGAGGTTAGCTGAGCCTCCTTGCCTTAAAAATGGGGCTACAAAGGGGGCATAAGAAAAACTGGAGTAGTCTGCCAGAAGAAAGGGGTCAAGTACTCAGAAAGAGCATGGTATCTATTAAAAAGAGTTTTCATGCTATCATGAGCCTAATTTTAGTTACAAAAAATCATCAGCGCTAAGATGAGATTTTTGTTGTCACATGCAAAAAGTCTCTCAACTTCCTTTCACTTTCAGGTATCTCTGACTACCTTCTACCAAAATCAAGTGAAGTCAAGTGGCCAGAAAGATCACTTGCTACTGATGTAGGACTTGGCAGTGCCAGGCCCTTGGTAGTGGTGGCAGGATTCATGGCTACCCCTCTTCTGGAAAGGATGAGAGGACTGAAGGACAGGACGTCACAGAGGAACTGGGGGCAGCTTACCTTTCCCCAGCCCCTGGGCAGATGTGCTCCTTCCTTGGCCTACTCACTGCCCCTTCATTGGGCATGAAAAGGCTGAAAGTTTGCGAAGCTGAATTTAGAGAAACATCAAACACAGACAGAGGAGGTAAGATGGAGGAGAAGACCACCCTCCGAGTAATTCATTCACTCAGTCTCCTGATAACACCCACTATCTTCCTCATGCAGGGCAATCTCTCACCCTGTAATTCTTCATTTCTGCTTCGTGCTCTCCCATGAATGTTACATACTCCTCCTCCTGCTCCAGTAATTTGGAGTCACACGCCCACCCTCCCCAGCCTGTTGAACAACTACGGCTCCCCTTAGAAAAATTTACACCACTTCTAGCTGCACTGAAAGCTGCTAAATTAGTTCTTCAAGCATCTGCCAGTGCGTAGGGCTACTTCCCATTTTTTTCAGCATTCAGCCTTCTGGCCATATTCTCAACTGCTCAGTCTCTATCCTTCTCCCCTCCAGCCTGCTTTTCATTTCCTGCCACTCGAATCCAGTCCTTCCAGCCCCCTTCCTGAGAAGGAAAAAGAGAAAATAAAACTATCCTAATATCCTTTCACAAATTCATGAAGAATAAACTTATCTGCCAAATGTCAGGCACCAAAACTACCCACATCTAAGACACATTTTTATTTGCACACTGAGCAGCTATGTATATTATCTCAGAGAAATTCAGAAGGAAGGGAGCTTTTTGCAACATCTGCATTTCCTATTGTTTGGTTTTTTTTTTTTTCCCCTGCAGGGAAGTGTAGTGCAATCAATATATAAAATAGTGTCATTCTTCTTTGATCTACAACCATACCCATATTTTAGCAGGAAAAAAAAAAGAAGACAATTTGCTAATAGCCACAGGGAAAGAAAAAAAGATTGCCTATTGAATAGAACCAGTGTTGATGAACACAGATTCCGGTGACTTGACGTTCACATTGTCTGTTGCTCATTACAGCAGCACACAGTTGTACTGATTACACTTGAGACTGTCAAGATTTCCATCCTGCACCACTTGACCAGACGTATTTGCTCTGGGCTGAAATGTAGCATGCTGGACATGGGACATCTTTTATTAAGCAAATGGCAATTGAAATGGTAGCAAGGCCTTAGCCAGAGTTGAGTTTCCCTCACAAATCCATAAGCCCATGCAAACCTCTACTAAAAAGCAAGAGAGAAGTCTCCTGCAGCAACAAGGCACTCAAGGCAGACACTCTCAAATAACGCCACATTATTCATCACTATAGCATCTCTCAATAGCAGATTGTCATCACTATGGCTATAAGCAAGGCAAGGCAAGGCTTCTAGGGAAAGACAATTTCTTTTATTAGACTAGTTGGCATATTTGGAAGAAATGAACAAGCTTTGAGGAACACGAACTTTTCTTCGAAGCACAATCTGAAACCATTTTCAGCCTGTTCTTTCCCCAGCCACTCCTCACTCCCCACAGAGGACATTGTTGTTCAGGGAAGTTTATAAGATCATTAAACAAGTTATACTTTCACTGGATTTTGTTCCGGCAGATTGAGTTTAAGCCACAAACGTTATTTGTATCATGTAGCCATGATGTCTGCTGATGCAGGAATCAGAGGAACTGTATAAGAGGGCGTAAGTCCAGAGGAAACCAGTGGTGAGAGTTTTGGTATAAAAGACATCAGCTTCCTGGCTTTAGTGATTTTTTTAAAGATTATTATTGTATTAGCTATGCACGTTACGATGACCACTGGAGGTGAGAGGATCAGCTGCTGTGAGGCAGGTCTGCAGCCCAGCCTGCTGCTCAGGGCAGGGTCCCAGCTGGGCTATTGCCACGCACGTGTCCCTGGCCACGGGCTGCTGGGAGCGTGGCCTTGACATGGCAGTGAGCATCCTGGGGGCTGCAGCAGGAGAGGAGCACCCATGGGGATAGGAGATGGGTGACGCTGGCCTGACAAGGGGGTCCCATGTCCCAGGAGCCCAGGGGAAAGCCACGTCCTGCGTCTTTCCCCTGCTGCTACCCCCAGGTCTTCCCCTGGCAGTCCTGGGGTGCCTGCCACGCACAGTGGTCCAGCACAGGTAAAAAATGGCAGGGGCTTTCCTGTGTTGCCCCCCCTCGCAGCCCCCTGCACACAGCCTCTCAAACCAGAGGCAGAGGACCAAAGGACCGCCCGCCTCCTGCTCCCAGGAAAACCCACCCCTCACCCTGCCCTGGCCCTAAGGGACTGTCCCCTCCTGGCCATGTCACAATTCTCCCGAGGGTCAGCTCCTTCAGGGCCCTGCAGGCAGCACTTCAAGTCCTCGTCACACGTTGGAAATGGGCAATTTTGCTAGACAGCTGCAGGGGGATCATGTATCGAAGGAAGGCCAGGTAGGCCGTGCCGGCTTACTGCTGTCAGCTCCGTGATGGGAAGGAGTGCTTCCTTAAGGATAAAAACCCAACCGTCTGTAGCGGTGGAAGAGCTCCCACCATTGCAGCAATGCACACACCTTGTTTTTGAGGAGAGGAGCGGAGGACGCATGTGACAGCGGCGGTGGGTGACAGCCCGGGGCAGATGCCGCAGTGCCAGAAGGGCTCAGCCCTGCTGCCCCGTGAGGGACGCGGCTCAGGGCAGGCAAAGCCGCTGCTTACCCAGCGCGCCGGGGAAGAAGCCAGTCCGGCAAGCTGTCACACCACAGTCTGCACGCGTCTTTCTCATTTGGGAGCTGGCAGCCACCTCCAGCAGACTGTGCACCGCTCTACCTATGCCTTTAATAGTCCTCACCTTCTCCTGAATGCCTTCTTGGTTTAAACGTCAGGCTCGTGTTGTAACCACCTCCCAAAGCCTTCTGGGTGCTCTTTTGCTGAATGCTGAATCTTCGCAAATTAAGCCTGTCACAGCTTGCATGCATCTTTCTCACCGTACTTCCCATCCTGAGGTCTGACCATACAGAGAGGTTAGCTTGCATAATGTTATCAGAAGCTCACGCAGTGTGTAATTTTCCCAACATCCCAGCTCTTGGCACACAGCAAGATTTTGGCTTTCTGTTTTATTAAGTACAGTTCTAGCCCTTACAGAAGTGGGAGGTTTGAAAATGAAATGCTGTCAGTCCAGAAAATAAAGGGCAACCAAAACCAGAATCCATAGTTATTATTTTAAAAAACACATGATGTCAGACCGACTCAAGATTTCTGAAGGCTTGGGGTTTGCAATACAAAACCTGCCTCTAATTCCTTGAGTCTGGAGAGAGATGTATCTGTATTGCAAAAGCACAGCAATAGAGAGTTCGTTCTCATCCTGTTATCATCCCCCATCACTCTGCCAGGCACAGACTCACACACACCACTTCATGCAGTCTGGGCCACATCCTTATTTAGAGAATAGTCTCAGCTTCCTTGTACTTTTGCTTGGTGCCCGCTCATGCCTTGCAGTACATTAACATAGCAGCTGACAGAATTAATCAGCAGCAATAAAAGCACTTGCATGACTTGACCCATATAATCTATTTGAGGACATCTCTCTCTTGCCTGCTCTTTCACTCACCCTCTGCTTTTATGTCTAGCTCACTTATTTTTACCCATCATTTGCAGAGCAATTTAAACATGCTGTAGCACTAGTGTGATAGCTGAGCTACACAGCAGAAGTTACTTTTGGTAGTGGCTATTGTACAAAGCGGGTCAAATATAGCTGCAAAGCTGTTCTTGGGCAGCCTTTTTTTTTTTTTTCTCTCTAAATGAATATTGATATTGCAAAAATGTCATTTGATGTGAGACAAAAAATGCCCCCCAAATAAATCCAATTAAGTTTTCAAAAATATTAAGAGGCAAAGCAAAAAGTAAAAAAAAAAAAAGAAAGGAAATAAAGGGAAGGAAAACCTATTTCTTGGAAAAGACCACAAGAGTTATTATGCATGACAGGAGATGTCACTCTTTTGTCTGGTCTGTTATTGTTGTTAATGAAGTATATTTAATCTAATCAAAGAACATAAAAGGGAAATGTTCAGACTAGGGCAATGAAATTTTTTACAGACCTGTGGGACTTCCTTATGAGAAGAGATGAAAATGCCTGATTTTATTTCATGTGCAAAGAAGTAAATGATGAGGACATGAGTAATTCAGCAGAGACAATAGAATGGACCATTCAAGAAGAAATAAGGGAACAATTACAATTTCAGCTATAATCCAGGTAGAAAGACAGCTCTCTGCCTGAACCGATGGTAGAGACGAGCTCGTGACAGGAAATCCCTTCTCATGAAGCTACACATATGCATGTTTTACCCTGGGAATACCGGTTTGTGTTACTTCCTGAGCGCTTATCCCAGGAGATTTGTATGGGTGGGATCATCTGAAGAGTGATACTGCACACTGACCAGCCTGCACGGCATCTCAGCTGACAAGCTGTGAGAGCAGGTCCCCAGCTCTGGGCTGGCTCTTCCCGCTCCCATGGGTGCAGGTGACATCCAGGATGTGCTAGGAGAGTCTGATACGCTGATGGACGTGGAAAAGGATGTCTTTCTGCCCCTACCTTCTCACATGCAGGATGCCACTGTCTAACCTTTATCAAGAAAATAAAAGTACAGGCAGATGCAATTCCCTATGCTACTTTTAAATTTGAAAGTATGCAAATACACATGCAAGCAAGGCATGGCCGAGGAGACCTGGTCTGCTGCCAGGGTACAGCTGCAAATTTGAGGGGGTTCCTCCATTAGGCAATTGCGTGGCTACTCCCCTTAAATAGGCTAATAATTGTAAGACACATTCTCCATCTGAGTCAGAAGCGTATTTCCCTTCCTTCATTCCACGTTGTCATACATCCCACTTGCACCATTTTTGCCTATAAAGGTATCTTGAGGAGACAGGTGAAGGTGAATAAATTAAACTGTACCTTATTAAATACACTTTCTACTTGTTTAGCCTACATGCTATCCATTTCCAGATCTTAGATTTTCCAACTGTGTTTTATCAACAAATTTACTCAGTATCTCTCTGATTTCATACTCGGTACAATGCCTGCAGAGCTGCCTGCATAGAGTTGTGTGGGGCAGTGCAGAAGGCATCATTTCTGTTTGCTGGCTCTCAGAGATAGTTAAGCTTCAAAAGAAAATGAGCATGATTAGGTCAGGTTCAAGAAACAAGCTCATTTCTTTGAAATGTGCAAATCTTAACACTGGTAAATCTTTGCTGTTAGTGTGTTGCAAAAAGCAAATCTGGAAACAGGATTTCTTCATTGTTTATTTACTGAGCCCAAATAAAGGGAAAGGACTTTAGGTACAGATAAACAAATCTGGAGTGGATGGGAGAGGGTTGGTTTTGCTTTTGAATTTTTCCTGTGTACCTCCTCCTGACAGTCCTTAATGACAAATCTCCCCTGAGACTTACAGGTGTTGATCCTAACTAGATTTGTTAGAAATATCAGCTATTTTGGATAGGCACTCTGGTGTCTCATTTAATGTTTGAACCAAACCATTCACCAACTGAAGAGGTTCTGTAGTAGCTGAGGCTCTGGACTATACTGCCCTGCGCACAATGCAGATGTTTCCAACAACTCCTCTTCTCTTTCTATTCCTTGTCAAGGCATGAAATGCCAACCCAAGAAGGGATATCATCAATTAATTAGCAAATTTTTGAAGCTTCATGAACAGGTATCTATATTTGCATGTGCTTCTCAGTGGTTTAACTTGCAGATCCCTACACTCAAGATAATGGTGTTTCTCTATTTGTCTATCTGCATTTTAGTGAAACGATAGAGCTCAGGAGAGAAGCCTCACATAAATCTGAATTGACTGACAAAGTTTCAGCCCTTCTCTACATGAGTGTTTTACACAGTGTCTGGCTGAGCTGTGGAACTCTTTGTCACAGGGCACTGTGGTTCCTAAAGGATGACATGATTTCATAAAATGGGTGGATTAAGATATGTAAGTAAAAATTTGGGGCTGTAAAACCAAAAACATTACCTCCAGGACAGGAAGACTCCAAGCCAAACTTTTCTGGAGTTGGAGGAGATACTCTATGGAAGTTCTTAAGCTTCTCCCCAGGACATACTATTTGCCACTGTTTGTGGGAGGACAGAGAGTGAGGATATGCAGTCTTTGAATACCCCTTGTCCTCTTTTATCAACAGATGCAACAAATAAGAAAGTTCTACAGGTATTTTAATTCACTTCAAATTTCCCAAGTGGCCTCTATATGCAGTCATACAACAGCCAGTAACAGTGCTTTTGGCCTGTCATGTTTTCTTCCCCAAAGCCCATTCTTGGCGGTTCTGCTGAGTCTGCTGGAGCCTGGATCCACAGGAAAGCTCCAACACTACCTGAGACCAACGGAGAAACTGAGGTGGTCTTCAGCAAACATATTCAGAAAGCATCACTTGCTTCAGTTCAATGTAGAAAGAACTGGCCAAGAAGAAATCAGCTGGGAGGCTTGACCATTTGCATCTATGACATGGAAGAGGATGAGCCTACTCTTCATATGGTGGAAGGCAGAAAATGGCCAGCAAGTTATGACCATGAAAGGGAAAAGAACTGGGTGAAATTCTGCATAGCTGGAAGACTAAAGCAGCGTCAGTAGCACAGAGAATGTAGAAAGCAGCTGTGAAATTTTAAAAACAGCAAGTGGAAGGAAAAAGGAAGTTTAAGATAAAAATATGCATCAGAAATGCATTTTACAAAGCATTGTAAAAACTTGAAAAGGGAAGCAAAAAAATTAAGGCCAGCACAGTTAAGAACAGTGAGAAGAGATCTTTAAAAGATTAGGAATGAAAGGACTAAGTAATTCAGTGCATGTATTGGAACAAATGGCCAACTCTGAGAAAATGGCCACATTTTCAACAGTAATAAACAAGCCAGAATGTCTGATATTAGTGGGAAGGCTTCGACAATTTCTATTCAAGAATTTTAAAAGAACTGGCTGAGGACTTTTCTGAACTCCTTCCTTGAGTCATTATTGGTTGTGCGTTTTTGTTTTTCTTCAGCAGCTGTTGGAACATAGGGGAAAACCTGGGAAGAGAGATGAAAATCATTTAGGATTGTGCCAATATTTAAAACAGGTAGGTAAGATGAAAACTATTACATGGGTGCTTGTCTCTGAATCTTGGAGGATATATCCACATATCTCTCATCAGTCTCAAAGAGTATATCTATATTGCACAGTGCAGCTCTTTGCTGAGATAATATCTTGGTTTCAGGAACAATATAGCTGTATCAGTGCAGCCTCTGCCCTATTTTAATTAGCCTGGGCACACTGCTGTGCTGATGCAGCTAAACTATTCCCAGTTCTGGATCTGGTTCAGTTGGAGTTATGTCAGGTATTGTAGCATATTTTGGTATTGCACCATAAAGACAGAAAGGCTAGACTCCATATGTCTGGCCATGTAGTATATTGCTCATTGGAAGGGTCATACTTGTGCCAGTAAAGAGAACTTCCTATTGGAAGAACAGGCAACAATACAACATAAATCTCACCAGCTAGCCTTCCAGCAGGGTAATTTGTACTTGTCTCCAGCAATCGTGCACTTACAGTGTTACAAACAATGATATATGAGCAGTTATGTGAAATACGGTTCAGATGTTGCCACCATATCATGAACTACTTTGCACGAGACTTCTTAGTGCAGATGAGGTCAACAAGAAAGTGCCAGCCATCATGATTTATGCATGCAGAACCAAAAGGAAAAAAAAAAGACAAAGTTGAGAGAAAACTCAATTAGAAGGGGAAAGAAAAATACTGAAGACATAAAAGATCATCACATATTCTAGAGCATGGTTTGTTGAAGAATACAAAATGGGATCTCTCATCTGTGTATCATTTTGGGTTTTTTTTTCTGTAGTTGGATTTTTTTTTAACAATTTCTCCTGCAGTCTTATGGGATTTCTTCCACAGTAACTGCCCTGGAAGCTATTATCCTAATTGCACAGATAATTCATGCAACCCACAGGCTAGTACTCGGACTTGGCTTTCCCTGCTGCCAATTTTTCTTTTTCCCCATCAGATTTTCTTCCTTGTTTAGTGCCACACTCCTCATCTTTCTCTTTTCCTCCCTGCTGTGAAAATATGTTTCTTTTCTGCTCTCTCTAAAGCTCCTCTCACTGGAGAAGGAGATCTGGAATCCTGTGGAGCCATCCACAGGCTGCTCATAAACGGGAAAACAGTGGCTGCAGTGGCCCCTTGTAGGCCCTGCCGGCTGCCCGGGGCAGTGCCCTCCCAAGGTACCCAGGTTACCTCCAGCAAAGCCCTGCCTGCTGAGAAGCATCACCAGTGATTTCTGGAGGAGTGGATACACGGCTATCCTGCTCCTCGAAGCCAGCAGTTCCTGCTCCCGCGTACCCTTATGATACCCGGTGGGCAAGGCTTGGTGCCATCGCCTTGCAGCAGCGTGGCTCAGGCTCTGGCGTAGCTGGTGCAGGCACAGCTGTGCCCTCCAGAGGTGTCTGCAGGCACGGGGGGAAACCCCAGCTCTATGTGTGTGTGGTCCCTTTGCTTTGAAGAACATCAGCCTCCCAACTTGAATGTATTTAATTGCTTTCGTCATTAAAATGACAAGCAGCTAGGATTCATGGGAGCACGGACCAGAGGTAGGCCCACCTGGGCACAACAACTGGCCCTCCCTCCTATCCTCCAACACATAACAGAGGTTACGGGCTCCCACCAATATCTGCCCTGCTGTTGCTTGGCCTCTGTCCTCAACATCCACGAGCGTTCACCTCTAGTTACAAAACATACCTTCAATATTCCTGAATGTGCATGTAAAATCTTAAGTACAAAGCCATAGGAAAAAAGAATGAGAAAGAAAAAATACTGTCAGTATCTATGGCTCCTTCAATGAAAGGGCAAGAGTGAGGTAAAGTACAAAGGGAAGCCCAAGACTATTTCATGGTGGCAGTAAGGCTCTCCTTCCCAAGCTAACACCCAATCTGCTTCACCATGGGATTTGGGAAGAAAGAAATACTGTCTTCATGATTAGTTCCAGAATTTGCAGAGAGATGCTTAGCTCTCCTCTCATAGAAGGGCTTTTGTGTGTACGAGTATGCTTTTTAAAGTCTTTGGCAACCTCCCATCACTACAATAGAGTCACTACAAACATATGCATCACATTAGTAAGTTATATTGTCCTTTACCTTCCCTCATCATGTCAGCATTATCAAGTTCTGGAATTAATTTGATGTCCTCTTCCTTCATTCTAATTGTAATAAACCCATCCTTCCCAGCTACTCATGTAATATTTTGAGTGCAATATTTCTAACTCTTACCAATTCAAGGTTTTGTTTTGTTTGGTTTTTTTAAACTTTGGTTTCTAGAGTCCTGTAGATTTCATTTAAAAATTAATTTGCCCCCAGGATTGCAGAGAAAAGTTGAATCAAAATTGAAAACTTCTAACAATCCAAAGCAAATGAAAATAATTGCACAGCTACTATTTTTCTATCTCATGATTTTTAGACCAGTCTCGTGATTTTCATGATCTGCCTTTTGGCTTTTGAATGTATAGGGCTGGTGCATCTGTTTCAGTGTCTGTTGCATGCTGTTCACATGCTGAAATTCTGGCACTTCTTAGGGAAAAAACCTTTTCTTGGGAGGCAACTCTGTCATGTAGTTCAGGATGCTGCTCATGCCCTGTAAAGAAAAGATCAAATACTAGGCAACAGCAGCTCCAGCTGAAGGAAGGGAGATGTTCTCTTTTCCATCAGTAATTAAGGGTGGATTTTTGTTCATTAATTTTCTGCCTGTGCTTCTCATGCTTGCTCAAGCATTACCTCCCAGCAGAAACCCCATGTGCCAAGGTGTACTGCCTTTGCTCTGCGAAAAACTTGCACAGAGCAGACATGAGTTTTCACTTATCAGACAAAGATAGCCCATTTCTTCAATTCAGTTCTTAACCTCACCGGATCAAAAAAACCTTACTCCTGATGTACATCTTTACAAAGTAGGAATGAATCGGGTTTATGACATCCTATGTTTCTCCTGAGTTTTTTTCAACTAGTGAGGTCTTGTTACAACTCTATAGGTGCAGACCAGGGTCCGTCAGTGCAAACTGCTCATTTATCTGTCCCGTGGACACCCGTGTACTGCCAAGTCTCAGCTCCAAGCCAGTTCCCAATACACACGCTGTACTGTGCAGCCCAGTACATATGCATAGTTGAAGTAAAAGAAGTCTTTTTCTGCATTCTCTGCACGTATTGTGTATGTCTGTTTCATACAGCTACGGTAGAAGTTATTCCAAAAATGAAGGTGCTAAAAATATGTAGGCTTCAGAACTGAAATAGCATCCACATCCTGCAGCTTTTTTTTTCCTCTAGGCATATGTCCTTCTTATCAAGAAATGTTAATAAGACTCCTGTACACAACCACATTACAAATCAGACGGCAGAACACATCTTTTTTATAATTTTTTTTTTTAACAGCATATACACAGACATCTGGCTAATAATCATTGGAAGACATGGCACAGTACTACCCCAGTTCTTGCATTTATACAAAATGCTGAACCAAAAGGAATCTAGAAGACTTTTCCTCTCTTCTTTACTTTCATAAATTAAATACACAACATGCCCCTTCTGGAAAATACACACCACATTTCCAACATTTAGTCATAATGAAAACCAGAAGGCCACAGTCTGGCTGCTCTGGAGCGTGTGCGCGCTGCAGAGAGAAGGAATAAGGACCATTTCCTCTGTTTGCATGTCTCTTGTGAAGGAGCTGAAGTCTCTGCAAAATGGGGTCGAGAGGCTGCAGGCTCCACGTCCTGAGGTCCAGCCTTGTGAGCCCTGCAACTGCGTGGGGTCTCAGCTGGTGGTTCAGGTCTGATGGACATCAGGGCCAGGGGAGGAAGAAAACACAGGGAAAAAAAGCAGCTTTCGTATATGAGCAAAGTCTGATTATAAAAGCCCCAGGTTGGAGGAGTAGGAAGTGTCCCTCTCATCTCAGCTGCCTCTTGACACCAGGATCCTCAGGTGCATGTTTTGGCCCCAGAGCCGAGAGCTCCAGAGGCGATGGGCACGATGGAGACAGCACCAGCAGAGACCTGGGGCGGTCTCACCACAGCCAAGTGGGGGGGGGCACCCAGGGGACTGCAGAGGGGTGCCTGGGGGCTTGCCACCAACCTCCCATCTCCCCAGGTCCCTAGGGACCCCCTGCTGCCACCATCACCTCCACCTCCACGGGCAACAACGGGAACAGGGACCTCCTGCCCGCAGAACAACTCAGCCACCCATGAAATGGTGAGGAAGTGGCAGTTATGGTCCACAGAGGACTTTTAAAATAATTTTTTAAAAATCGTATAGGAATATAGCATACTCTTAGCTAATATACCTAAGAGTCAGATGAAGGCACTGGAGACAGCCAAACCCTTTTTTCTCTCTGTAAATACATATGATTTCCCTCTGTCTGTGCACAGCACTGCTGGATAAGAACAGCCACAAACTGTACTGAAATGTACTTCCCAAAGAGCAACCAAATTTGCTTAATTTATATTCACAACCTTTTTGGACCCTCTTTCTCAAAACATCCTGCTAAAAGCGTCTCTTTTTGAGGCTCCTCACCTTGAAACAGCAAATGTTGTAGAAATTCATAACGAGACTATATGTGGGGGGTTGTAATTGCAGATTTGCAGAGACTGAGGGGTAGGCTGAGACAAAACGGCATCCCAGGCAGGTATTGCTGGCTCAGGAGCCGGGTGTCAGGCTGGCACTGCTAAAAAGGTGCCACCAGGAGCTGGTACTCAGGCGTCCCTCTGTCTCTGGGGGTCTGCTTATGCCGAAGTCCAGCTCCTACACCTGCAGTGACCTGAAAACATGGGATGACTGCATGGGAAAGGAAGAGAGGCTGAGCTGAACATAAATAATCAACTCTGTTGCCTCTCAAGGAGACTAACATCCCTTTCAAGCTACGAGTTACACCATTAAAGACTGTGACTGGCAAGAGAGGTATTCCGTGGTGAGGGAAGGATTTGTTCCCTCCTCCGCATAACAAGTCGAAAACTATAAAGAGCGGAGAGCACTAAATTACATATGCAATCTGCTTGAGGAACAGTTTGGAGACATGGAAAGTCAAAGGTAATGCACTGTTGACAAGCAGAGAACAGGAAAAGGAAAACACTCCGTCGTGCTAAACACATTACACTGCTCTCCAAGGGCTAGCGGGAGAGAACACTGAATTCTTCAAAGGATGCCAGCATGGAAGCAAGCAGGACTGAAGCTTATTTTCTAGGAACTCATCAAATCCAAACATTAGACTTAAAAGCAATAGGAAAGGGACAGTTTAAAAGACCACTGAAATAAAAAATAATTCCAAGAATTGTACCAAATGAATCATGAAACAGAAATTAATGGTGTGACTGGTGCATCCCGATCAAAACTCCAGATCACATTGTTGAAATAAGTTATTATTTAATTTGCTGTTATTTTTCTAGCATAGAAATAGTTCTTGCAAAATATGTTCTTCATAGATAGTTAGAACAATCCATACATTCACAGTCTATGAGGAAAATGAGAACTACATTGTAAGTACAAATAAACACATAGCTTTGGTTTGACACTATGTGCTGCTGAAATATGCTTAGATTTGCATGTACCAGAGGTGGACCCAGGTTCCGGTGATTTTTAATGCTACTTGATGTTGACTGGCGCAGCAGATCTGATGGTGTTCCCATCTATTTGCCCATTCGGAGCAAGCACAAGGGATCTATTGTTCAGCTATGCTTTCTGCGGTGGATCAGGAATAAAGATCACGTTGCTGTCAGGGTGGCTGTTGCAGAGAATCCATTGATGTGATTAAGGCATTTCAATGGCAAAAGAGGAAGAGGGATTTTTATCTAACCATTATCTTCCCAGCTTTCTCTGCCAGGTAACATTTTTGTATGCCAGGTAGCACTACCTGTTTCTCTCTTTGTAGCTGTATAGCACTTTTTTCATCACAGATAGACCTGCCTTAATATGAGATTAAGGATAACAGCTATATTTAGGAGGATTTGGAAGACATCTATATTTAAAAGGAAATGTTGGGAATGGGAGCTTTAGGAAAATGTTAAATTTATAAGGTATGGCCAAGCGAAAAGCTGTTATTACCTCTAGACAGAGGGTTTTGTCATGAAAAATGCTTATAAAGATTTTGTACTTCTGGCTTCACTACAAAGAGAGGAGATGGTGCAGTAACGGAGTGTATGAATTTATAGAGCACCAATTATCCAGTGCTAGCTTCCTGCCCAGAAACCCCTAATGCATACTGGATGTGAGGTACCTTATTCCATTTTTTTTAAGTAGAAGTGGTAACTTTCATGTGAATATATAAATCCAAGACTTTGTCTTCCATGTGATGGCAGGGGGAGGGAAGATGCAGTTTGCAGAGAAACGCCTGTTACTAAACTGTCGTCTCACCCTACATCCTAGATGCAAGCAAGGCATCTGGAGTGCTCACAGCAGGTACAGAGGGGGGTTCAGTATGATACTACATACCTGTGCTTGACCTCTTGTATGTTGTCCAGCAGTAGATGCACAGTGCTGTAGCTCCATTTTATTTTTAAAAATGAGGCAACTAATGTGCAATAAAAAGAGGCCAATTCTTCATCTCTAGTGTTAGAAAGGCATATTTTTACTGTGTGCTTCATTTCCCTTGCATAACCTTTGTGGATGCAGAGCACTGAAGATATACTGGAAGGATGAAAGAAGTAAGGTTAGCCATCAGTAGGTATTGTGCTGGCCTGTTCTTGTCTTTAAAAAAAAGGCAGCAAAACAATTCGGTGCCTTTTCTTCATGGATATTTTACGGTGTTATAACAACCCCACTAGTACTAGTTGCCTTCTTGTAGAAACCATCCTTGGTGCAGTGAAGAGAAAGGACCAGGTAATGTGAACTATTAGGAACACAGAGCTCTAGGATAAGAAAGAGGACAGGTTTTTTCAGAGCAGTAAAACTTCAAACCTCCTTAATTCAATGTAGAATTAGCCCAGCAACAGCTTTCAGCAGAGTCATACATGTGTCTTCTTTATGCCACTTCTTGCTCTAATTCAACACTATACCAAATAAAAAATTGCCCCATTAAAACCAAACTTTACATGGTTTAAAAATCTATCTTAGATTCTGACTGGAAGTGCTTGGTGAGGAATAAATTCCTCTTTTGAAAGAAGATAGGAAAAATTGATTTGACAGCCAACACGGAAAGAGGAGCATTCTTCCTCCCAGAATAATACCACTGAAAGGACTGTAAGAATTATGTGGATATTAATAAAAACAAACAGGCACTGGAAATTTATACCTGATATTTATTTGTGAGTTCAATCATGACCCCTTAAAAGGAAGGAATGAAGAATAAGAAACTTTAAGGTTCCCATGGTATTGTTTTAATCCTGTACTGCATATCCCACCAACTCCAAGTAAAGCTGTAATGGGAGATAGGAGTTTGGAAGTTTGAAGACGGTGAAGGAATATCTTCTACCAAGTCAGTTATGCAAACAGTGAAAGGGCATAGGCTAAGTCATTGTGATTTCCCAATACAGGTAAACACCTAGAGAAATAAATTAAGCTAACACAGATTAGGAAGTGGATGTTAAAATCTTTTCCTGATATTTTTTTTTGCATGTTCACAACATTCTGTGCCTGAAATGTGAAACTCCATCTGTGTTTACCAGCCTCAGATTCAGATCATCTTGACAACTGATGGCCATCTCAGCATTGCCCTGGCAGATTCAGGAAAATTAAAAAAAAAAAAAAAGGAGAAAAAGAGGCAGAGCTGATTTTAAACAGTGAAAGTAAAAAATAATTTTATTAAGACATACAGTGTCCTAGGAAGTTTTTCTTAACTATTTCTCTCTTCTGTAGGCAAGCAAACATAGCTGTACAGAATTTGAAGCCTCTTTTAAACATTAATGAGGAAGTATTAGTCATTACATATACAAAAATATAATTATATAAATTGAATTGAATACCTGGTGGAAGGTTATCTTTGCAATCACCGGCATTAGCACTGAAATAAAATTCAAGTTTTGTCATTGACTTCAAAGAAATCAGGATTTCATCCTTAATTCTATTTTTCAAGTGAAATTATAGGGCCTAATGCAAAACCTTCTGAAGCTAACAACAAAAGACTGCAGGTGATGTCAGTGGTTTTAGTGGGAGTAGGTGGCAAATTGACAATGTATAAACGTATAAAATATGCAAGGATATTTTCCAAATCTTCTAGAATGCCTGTTTCAAAGGTTTTCAAAGCTTGGAAAAGCACATTCCCAGGTGGAGGGTGTGGTAACAGATTTGGTATCTTTGCTTTTCTTGCTCTTGCTATGCAAATTTGTCCTTCTTTTCAAAGAGGTGATGAAGAGCCACATGTATTTATTCCAAAGAAGTTCCAAACTGAAGAGCTACACTCAGCAGCCAGCCTGTAGTCCTTTCTCACATTGGATGTCCCTGACCTCCCCGTGAGTTCCTCGGGCAAGGCCATGTGCCGAGGATGGTGTCCGTATCAATCATGGCCAGTTCTTCCTCATAAGGCAGTGCTGGTGTGGTGCGACTGATAAATAACAGGTGGCTAGTGCAAAGGAATGCAGGCACATAACAGGGTTAAAACATTGGGATTTTGCCTGCAGCTGTCCACAATAAATATGCATAAGTTCATTTTTTGCTTAGTTATGGATTCATCCACCTGTTTTCCTGAGAGTGCCAGACATTTTGTACTCTAATTATTACCAGATCCTATCCAAAGTCCATTTAAGTTAACACAAAAAGAAGTTGTCAGTGATCTCAGGGAACTGGGATCAAGCCCTACGGAGCAGCTTCACTAGCATGTTTGAATTACAGGTTCTCGGTTTTGACCGTACAAGAGCAAGGCCTAGAGAAAAAAACCATTCATTCTTTGTGTAAAGGACTTACAGATTCTGTGCTGTTCTTATTTCCAGGTAGTTTTTAAAAAGAAACCGGTGCTCCTGTTGAATTTTTCCAATAGATACCTTCGCAGAACCACAAAGCTAACGGAGGGCTCAGAGCTGTGGCCCCAGTCAGCGGAGACTGAGGTTGCTCTGCTGATGGCTCCCACCTCACTTCAGACTTCAGACCTCCCCAGGTCAGCTTTCACACTCTCTCCACAGCTGCTTCATCTGAAGTGCAATATTGCCCATAAAGCAGATGAAGCGGTGCTGCCACAGAAAAAGCCCATTTCCTCCTTCGGACCACCACTCTGCTCCCCACTGACGCTTCTGATGCTTCTCGCTTTCTGCCTGTTCTCTTCAACGGTTATCTTACCAGTTTGTGTCTGATGATTTTATTTCTATTGCCTTTGCACCCAAGGCCATAGGGTATCCTACAGGCATAGTTAATCAGTGAATCCACAGGCAGGATCACAGCCCTCAGAAATATAACCTTATCAGGAAAATATCTATAATCTGTGAATGCTCCAGAAAATTTTACATACAGGGGTCAAGATTTACCAAACAAAAACCAAACCAAACAACAACAAAAAAGGAATGCCTAGAGGTAAGTTCCCATGGGCATAATTCAACAACTCTGCAGATAACCAGATGTATGAAGTATGCAGCATTACCAGTTTCCAGTGAGTTGCAGGATCCATTTTATAAATCTGGAACTGCATCACGTAATATACTATGTATCACTTAATAATACATTTAATGACGTAAGCCATCATATCAAGCAACCTGGCCTTCTCTATACTCCATTTTCCCTCTTAGTGAAACAATCAGTGAAGTAATTTCTTGAACTTGACACTGCATGACTACTCAGGATCATTAAATCTCATGCCTTATTTTATAACAAACCTTCTAGTTAATCAACATCAGACTTATCTCTTTTTATTACTGTCTGGTATTTACATTGAAGGTGTTGGCTAGTCTCGAAACTGAGGTGGTAGAAATGTGGTTTGCATTTAAAAAATGAACACATGTTCACTGACACCTCTCTGCACAACTATTTTCTGGTGTGAATCTCATGGGATGGAGATTCTTGTCAGCCAGGTTTCGGGAGGTTCGTGGATATGATTAGGTGACAGTGTCCCAAGTGGCTAGTGCACACAAAGCAATATGAAATCAGTCTTCCAGTCTTGGCAAGTAAACGGAAGAAGAGGTGGCCTAGACTTTTTTGTTTAATATGTCTTTAATTGTTATTTAAATTTCTTCATTCCTACTTTATACTTAAATTAGCAGACTAAGCTAAAATTTTACGGGTAGTTTTCCTCTCTGCAATATTGTAATATGCATTAGCTGTTAGTGTAGACCTACTTATGTGACCCATCAGTAGCAGTCAATGATTTGGAGCTGGGAAAAAGAAAAATCAGGAAGATTATTTCCCCAAATCAGTTTGCTTTTTAAAGGCTGGAACAGAGTCTAAAATATCTACTCTTAATATCGCATTAGTGAGTCAAGATGTATTTGCTTGCTACTGAACACTTTTCATGTGGTACTCTCACCACTATTTGAGTAAGAAGAGCAACAGGGCCCCTCTCATCCCACACAGGATGGGAATCCCTCCGTGGGATCCAGACATGGAGAAGCAGAGCTGCTTGCGCAGGGTGCCCCAGGAGAGGCTGAGGAGAGCTTAGCTCTTTGCGGTCCAGGTTAGTGTCTACCCAGCCGGCCCATGCCCTCTCTTGCTAGGTGTTGTGCAATCAAATCTAAGATCAGATCTATTCCCTCGATAAATGTATTTTTCAAAAAAAAATTGTGCTATGATTATTTCAGCATAGAAACATGATGCAGCGTTCTCTGCTTCTGAAAATTGCTGCAGCTCTGTGGATGTCTAATGATTTACTCACCCTTTTTTTGAGAGAGACATCAAAATTTCAGCGAAGACTATAAAGCCTAATTATAGATTTTTATTGCAATATATTGTATTAAAATACAATAATTAAAATAGAATATACATTGCATTAAAATACAATGTCAATACATTATTATATATCTATCATATCATTATTCTTGTCATAAACTATTAATATTGTAAAATCAATGATGGAATTAGAAGTCTTTTCTGAATTCCTGAAGATATGAAATCTGATTACAAGAGAATTTCAGGTATCAGTTAAAAGCAATTTCCATATCCCCTGGTGTGAAGAAAGCTCAAAAACCTAAGCTGAATGCAAACTGAACAGACCAAAAGTGAAGAAAAATACAGGTATTTGTTAAAGCCTTCTGTAAGCTGATTTGATTCTGCAAGTAGAAGCCTGGTAAAAGTTGGTTAGACACCTGATTAAAAATAGTAAAAATTGCTAGCAAGCAAAACTGAAATAAATCCTTTCACAAGTATGGAGGCTGTTATTGAACTCTGGGCCTGAATGCCTTCCAGCCTTCTCTGGTATGGCCGAGAAATTTTAAGAGCCACATTTTCCTTTTAAACTAATATTCAAAAGAAAAAATAAAACAGGACTTCCAGAAAAGAATCTCCTGGGAGTTGAATAACGCTTTTCACTGGAGTTTGCTGCAGCAAGTTAGACTGTACTCACTACTGCTGAGAATTAAAGAGGTAATTAGCAGAAAACCAGGGAGAGATGCCTCACCTGTAGTGAACCTGTACAGCTCCAATGCAACCCACAAAGACTGCCCAGACAAGATGAAGACAGAGTTAAGACTTTGCTTTTTATTTTCCTTTGATATACAAATACATGTGCACAAGAGTAAAGCTACATTTTTAGTAAAATCATATAGCTATAATACCTGATGCAAAATCACACTTGGCTTTAGAGGCCTGGCCTGCGCCGTAAACCTTATGTATGAGAAGTTAATAATTGATTTGGCTCTGTATTCAAGACAAAGCCTTATTTCTCAGAAGCATCAGCATATGCTGTAACGGGACTTGAAGTTTATGGGAAAAACATGCATCGCAGAAGCATGCTGTTTTTACCATAAGTGACCTGCTTCAGGAAAAAAGTTCTGCAAAGAAATATCCCCTGAACTCAATAAAAATATAAAGTGCTTATTCCTAGTAAGCCTGAACTTTTTCTGGTGATATTATCCCATGCAATAAATTTGACAAGAAGTACCCCTCAAAAAATTAACTGGTCTTACTAAGCACCACTAATAATGTATTTTAAATCTAAGAGATATATGCAAAAAGAGATTAACCTAGCAGAAGAATTCTGAATTTTGCAGCAAATGATCTTCCTTGCAGATGAGCATCCAGAATAATTTCAGTGTAAGTGGACATCAATAACAGAAGACTTCATGGGCACTAAGCAAGAATTTTTCCTTGTTTTTCATAATACTTCTTAGGTAGTGAACTTAATAGCCTGGAATAGAATAAACTACATAGTACTAATGCTAGGAAAACTAGTTCTGTTTTATCTAGTTAATGGTAGTAACATTGCTGTAGGTGTGGATGCTGGTCTTTTAATAAGAAAAAGTATCTTTGGAATTCTTTAATAATTTAAGCGTTCTTCCATTAGTGTCTTCAAAGAGGTCTAAATAAATTTAATAAATTGGGGTAAACCTAGTTTAACAGTGAAAATCTTGATGGTTTGTTTTAGCACTGTGTTTGATATTTCTGGGTGTCCTGAGACATTATGAAAAGATTTTGATATTCAGAATCTAAAGAAGTAAATAATTAAGTATAATTCTGCTAGCAGACAAATCCACTATTCGCTGGTGTTGACTCTTCATCATTTTGCATCTGGTGTAGTCATTTACAGATGTGCAGAGTCGGTGCAAAACATTACAAAATTAGAATCAGATTGTTCAAAATCCCTTTATGAAGGTGCACAAAATGTAAGGCAGGAAACTGGAAAGTCATTCCCAGTGTCTTGTAGATCTCCTACTGTTACTGGACTGGATTCTAGTTTTATTCAAGTAAATTCTTCAGATCTGATCCTCTTTACCGTTAATTCACAGTCAAAGATGAGATTTATGGACCTGAACTCATGTGTTCAGGCATGCACAACATGGTTTCTTTGAAGAAAAGGTAATCAGCAGTAAACAGGGGCAGACCCTCAATTAGTCTCCATGGGGTTTTTTTTAGGTATTTGCTAAAATTTGTACAGCAAGAGCCTGCTCTGTGCATTTTGCTGGACAGAATACGCACAAAAATATTTTCAAGCTAAATGCAGCTGGTTCTAATCCTTTGATAATTCAATATACATGCATCCCTAACTTTAACATGAACCAAGCCATCTGTAAAATCTTAGTTACATTAGAAGACACAAATCAATTTTTTGACCAGACCCGAGCCAATCAATACAACTTTCTTTCTTTGATCTTTGTATTTTCTGGAATAATGGCAAGAAACCAAACAAAAGTCACCATAAAATCAATCCAAGCCATAATGCAGTCTTAAAACTACTAGGCGCTCTTTTTGAAGAGGGGCTTCGTTGCTGGTATAGTTTCTCTGCTTGCCACATGCATTCCAGTGGTGATTCAAATTCTTCTGCTGAAATGAACTTAGAGGATAAACTGTACTTGCAATCATTTAGCAAGCAGTAGGAATACTAAAAAGAAAACATGAATTTTATCTTAAAAGGCATATATGGCCCTCCTTGCTTTTTTTCAGATCAAATCCAGACCAAATTTGTTTAAATAACCAGTATAGACAATACAGGAACTGAATGCAGGAAGAATGCTGAGAAAAAATAAAACGCAGCCAAGTCCAAGTACACCAAAAGCATTTTATTCATATTGTATATTCACATTACATTCAAACTGTGCTTATTCCATACTCTCACATTCCAGCTATAATGTGGATTCATTAATATTTACAAATAACACTTTGTATTTAAACCCCCCAAAGGTTGTTTTATTAAAAGGAAATAAGTTTGCATGACAAATGCCATTTTTTTGAGAAAGTCCCGTTATGCATCATGTAGTTTTCCTCCATTTGTGAGATGCATATTCTTGAATCAAGATTTTTACTATCCTACATCTATTTAAGTGAGAGCTAGTTGAGTCAGAATGGGCATAAAGCACTGCTGCTAGAGTAGGGTAGTATTTTGATTTTGCTTGGGCAATTGTCCATGCGATGGACAGATAAGCAGAGTGAGAAACCAGTACCTGCCCACCAACTCCTCCACTTTCCTTGGGGAAAGACAGTAGCACTTTAAATGTCCTTGAGACATTTTTTTGGCTACATACAAAGATGATTCAAATACAGCTCTTCACTTGCTGCCTGAAGCACACAGCATGTTTTCAGCAGTATTCCTCCTATGAACCTAAACCCATAAGGCATAGAAAATAAGAAAAAGATGACTAACGACTCCAGGTCTGTTAAAGAAAGGCTGCTCCATTCCTCCTATTATCAGACATAATTAATAAGTTCTCCTCCTTGGTTTTTTTCCCGGTTGCTGCAGTCTTGTATTTTTCTTGTCATTTTATTCATGTTTACCAGTTTTAATCTACATTTTTTTGCAGTCCTCAAGATCAGTTACTCTTTTCTACTGATGTGGAACCAGCTAGAATAATCTAAAAGCCCTTCCAAATGCCTGTCATCACAATCAAACTTTTACTGTTTCATTTACCCGAAACCCTTATAAGTCTATTTTTAGCAATATTTTCATTTGGACTACTAATTAAGGTCTACTAGTGCCTGATCGTGATTTTTGCCTTTTCCACTTAGCTGTTATCTTTACAGTCTCCTCAGAAACCAGTGGACTGGTTGCTCATCCCCTTCTTCCATGGTGTGGTGTGCCATGGAACAACGGGTGGAAATGGTCTTAGCCAGGTATATGGTCAGTACAGATAACCCCTCTGGTACTCCCAGCTCTGAATGATGCTGGAAGGCTGACATAGGTTGACCTCGGTACCAGGGAAAATTATGGAATGGTTTGTCTCGGGATCACTCACAAGGCAAGTCCAGGACAAGCAGGGGATCAGGCCCAGTCAGCATAGGTTTACGAAAGGCAGGTCCTGCTTGACCAACCTGATCTCCTTCTATGACCAGGTGACCTGGCTACTGGATGAGGGGAAGGCAGTGGATGTAATCTACCTTGACTTCAGCAAGGCCTTTGACACTGTCTCTCATGAC
>JAVJGG010000055.1:7277756-7287990 GCA_035590195.1 Aviceda cuculoides | reverse complement strand
GAGGTGGGTGCTGGTCTCTTCTGTCGGGTGGCTGGAGATAGGACAAGAGGAAATGGCCTCAAGTTGAGGCAAGGGAGGTTTAGGTTGGATACTAGGAAAAACTTCTTTACTGAAAGGGTTGTCAGACATTGGAACAGGCTGCCCAGGGAAGTGGTTCAGTCACCATTCCTGGAGGTGTTCAAAAAGCGCACAGACAAGGTACTCTGTACCATGGTCTCGTGGGCATGGATGACAGTTGGACTCGATGATCTTGTAGGTCCCTTCCAACCTAAATGATTCTATGATTCTATAGCTGGGGAGGGATGTGACAAAGAAACATTCAGTGCCGATCTCCTAGGCTTCAGAACATTACCTGGAGTACAAACTATAGTAGCAATCATATTGAAATAAGAAAAATAAGAGAAACAGATCAGTTCACCCTTTGTATGCTGCCACCTGTCCTCTCCCAGCAAGGTTTTTGTTTGACAGTCTTTGTAGAAAGAATATTTAAATCAGATTTTGATCTCCATAAATTGTAACAGCTGGAACAGCAAAACATAAACCAGCTCACAATGGTTTTCTATATGAAGAAATGTTGGAGACATCTCTAACTGCTTTGAATTGGCAGAGAAAAATAGTATGTATAGCCAATATAGTCTGTCTGGTGCATCTTTTATTCAGAAAGAAGATGTCATTCATTATCATGCATACTTCAACCAAAGCATTCAGAGATACAGAAAGACAAAGGAAACCTTTAAAAGGCTTACAGAGGAACAGGAAGAGAACTGTAACTTTGAAGTCACTAGGAGACCATAAGAAATTTTCTTGTTTAACTGTGAAACAAGGAACCTTCAGAAAATCACTATCAGTTGTGAATGGGGACTGGAACAGGCAGTCAACCCAGCAGGGCCATCTGAGCCAAAAAAAATCTTATATCCCACAGTAGAAAAGAACATGGTGAAAGAATTAGCAGAGTAATGAGAAAAAACATTTAGAAATATATGGCTCTGAAGAGGACTGGGTTGCCTGATCTGAAATGTGGTAAAGGAATCTACCGAGCATGAGACATCTGCATAGCCAGCATATAATGTGCAGGAAGAGCAAGAAAAAACTTCACATAAGAATGTCTGTAAAAACAATGGACGTGGGGAACTTGCTCAAAAAAAAAAAAAAAAAAAGAGACACTATTCATAATATCACAGGAATGGTTAACTTAAGACATTTTTGCTAAATTTGACTCTCTACTGCCTCAATGCACTTGCCCTCTCACAGTTCAAGCTTTATTTCCTTAAAACATATTATACCTTTATTTCCTTAAAACATATATATATATGCAGAGGTGGAGCCGAAGAACCTAATGTCAATGCCCTGAACTTCCTGTGGAAATCTTACCTCCAGGGGCTGCTGTTTAAAGGATGAATTCATGAGCACCTGGGTATTAAATGAAACTTTTTGTCTTTAATGCCTGTCTCACAACTTCAGCAATATTAGGTTTTGAATGACATTTTTCTTTCTCTTTCGAAAAGCATTGCCTTTGCCTGTGACTCCATTTATTTACCACATGATGCTCAGGCAGCGATTTTCTCCTATCTTGTCTCCAGTCTAATACATTCTTTGCATCCAGCAGTAAACCCTGGAAGTTGTGGCCCTGACATGTGAAGGATTTTGTCTGAGAAACACGCTTTGGAAGGTGAAATGTTCCTGTTCACCACTATTATATTTAAAACAAAATAAAAAGATCGAGTTGCTCTGGGCACTCACCTTTGCCTTCAGCACGATTTCTCAAGCATTATAAACCACGTAAAAGGACAAAGGATACGTCAGTACCAGGCCAGAGAGACTTGAGCCAAGAAATACCTTGCCAGGATGAAGATCACAGATACTGAGATCACATGCCTAAAAGAAAAGGGCATTTTCAACTGTCTTATATTTTCACGATGAACTAGAAGAGATGTTAGCCAAGAAATTATTCAAAGCCTACCCACCAAAGCAAGGAAGGCAAACCCCAGATTTGGATGCACTCTGTCTCTCTTGCTGCCATCTGCTGTTTTCCTGTGGAAGCATGGAAAATTTCAAATAGTATACCATGATTCTTCCCTCTACCTACTGCATTAACCCTACCTACAATTTGGCATAATTTCACGGACCACATGGGGAGGTATCATTCATGCCAATTTTTTCACTCCACGGTTCCAGAAAACACCAACTCCTTCATTTGCAGAATTACTGACAGTGGCTGCTCTTACTGAAGATGCCGCGCTCAGATCGGCTTTGCTTGTAAGCACCTGCAAGAAAACCAACCTGCGGAAAGGCTAACGCTAGCTCCCCACCTGAAACGCTCTGCAGAAGCTGCTCTGTTACCCTTCGGGAGCAGAAGGGCACCAGAGATGCACTGAAGGGCACCGCTCAGAACTGAGGAGCTGCAAAAGTTGTTGTGCATATTACTATGGTCTGACAAGAAACTCTTCACGGATGCTGCGTGAAAATTGTTCCCATGCTTAATAAGAAGAGTGTGCCAGAAAGCTTTTGGAAGTCATTTTTAATGTGTCTTTGTTTGGCAAGTGCCTGGTAAATCTTGCTCATTATCTTTAAAAAGAAAACCTGAAGTAGTTCATGCTGCTATTATTGAATTACTTGCTTTCTCCGAGATATGGGCCATCCTGTGACAGAGGTGTCTCAATCCTGTGATGTTTTTCTCTTGACATGAAGGGGAATTGATATTGTGTAGGATCGGATCACGTTTTTTCAATTTTTAAATGCAGTCATATACGCAAAATTAAAGGGAAGCCTTCCATTTTCCCAATTCTTTCTTTAAGAACTATAATTTACTAATTTGATCTGAGAAATTTTCCTTTAATTTTGCTGCCTATTTGGAGTGGGGAGCGGTTGACATGAATTCCCATTTGGGGCAAAGGAAAAAGGTTGTTCACTTCTGCTGAAAAGCAAAGAAAGCAGATTTAATAGGGAAAATAATGTATTCATTCTTGTATATTATATACTTTCTATGAGTAAATTTTAATTGGACAACTTGCATAAATAGAATGTAAATGTGTCTACAGCACAGCATGGGTCTGGTGCTTTAAAAGCCCAAGTTCCACTCCTGATGTCATTAATTAGGAACTATAATTTGTAAATGTAGGGTAGGTAAAGGAAATTAAAACAAATGTGCTTTATTAACTAATCCTTCAGGCACAGGTAAATCTACTTGAAAATGAGTTCATTCACCCCAGCTACACACTGCATGCCTAAGACAGCCTTATTATGAACAAGTTAATAATTTACTGCCTTTGACTACAGCAAATCTAACTCCTCTGCTTACATCTGTTAGGGACCCACGTCCAGCAATCATGGTGCAAGACAAGTTTGAAGCTTCATCTTTGAGTCTTTACAGATTTGGTCCAAAGAAAGATCAACTATCACCACCTCCATTACACAGTCTGCCTAAACGACTTTGAAGGCCTTCTCAAAGCAGGAGATACTAAGCTGAGACATATGTTTTGATGACCATTAAGAAACCACGATTAGAATTTTTATTTTCTTGAATGACAGTGATGGTCCTGATAAATTATTAATTCACAAAGATGCAATCAGCTATCTCTTTAGACTTTGCAATTTGCAACGATTTCTGTATGACCCATCCTGCAAATGCAGTAACGGTGTAAGCGTGTCTAAGAGCCTGGCAGAAGCCTCCTTCCTAGATCTACATTTTCTCATGGAGTAGTAAAGTAAATGTCTGCTACTGCAGACATTGAAGATACTAATGCTTAAAAGCTCAGTTGTGCACTGCTTGTATACAGAGAGCAGCCTTGCCCTTAATCCAAGTTATCTCTATATAGATAATATTGCAGGATTTTTTTTTTAAGGGGAATAGAGTTTCCACTTTCCATGTTATTTCAGTGTAGCCTATGCTGACCTGTTTTTGGTCTTCATTCTCCAGCCTATGGTCTTACATTAACATCCATGTTTCTGTTCTCAGTCTGTAAAACAGAGGATGATCCCTGTGCTGCTCACTGAATTTGGGTGCTAACATTATCCTTTCTAAAAGAAAACATCACACACCTGCCCTGCTAGCTAATAACCAGGCAATAGGATGGTTGTCACAGCTTAAAAATGTAGAAATGGAAATGGGAAAGAATCCCGAACTCCCAGAGGGGAAAAGGCCAAACAGAAGAGAGCAATTTATTGCTGAGTATGGCATAGCTGAAAGACAATAAAAGATTCCTTAAACTGGGCATAACAACAGGACAAAAGAAAAACAAAACCTCCTAAGCCACGTCTGTTCACTTTTATTATGGGGTCAGCTGCAGACTGCTAGCCTGCTTTAAAATCAACACTTCACAGCAAGAAACTATACAGTAATGTATCACTTCTCTGCAGGCACTTCCTTCCACTGACAAATGGTTCAAGCGGGGTAATAGCTTAAACAGAATTGCACAGAGGGGTGAACGGCACTGATGAAGGATCTATACGAGTGTATTTATTTACAGATACATACACATGCACACAGGCTATTGTGTGGACCAGCTTCTTATTGTGGGTAATGATCTGTATAAAATGCAAAGCTACGGGAGATGTTTTAACAGTCAGGGGAAAAAAATACAAATTCCGCATGTAATGCTAATTTATTCTGTCCCCAAGGGGGATCTCCATAAGCTCGTCAGTCTAAAAATCAGCTCCTCTTCCACCAGTTTTAACACTTACTAGTTAGCACCCCTAGTTAACATTGCTAACCTGCTAGCTTTATCTATTCCCAATTTTTCTAAGTAAGGAGAACAGAAAAGCACTCATCATAGTGCTCCCGAGTACAAGCTGAAGCACATTTTTTTCTTGAGGCAGAGAATAAACTGCACCCTAACGTAAATGTCTGATACAAAGCCAATGCACCAATTTATGCCTCACCTAAATCCTTAACTTAGCACTTATGTAAGACATTAGACTTTTATAGGCCTTGGATCAAGGTATGAATTTCATGAGGAGCTCACTAATTTGAGAAAACAACTGAGTGTGCTCTTTGGTATGACAAACCAGACCACTTATCCATTGGGGAGAGATGAAGGAAGATAAGATTCTATTTTTCCAGCTTTCTGAAATGTTTTTCAGATTTCCTCATTTAATATAACCTGGATACAAACAAAGTTTCAGAATAAAATTTTTAACCTGCTCTCTAGTCTCTCCCCTCATGAGAAAAAAAAGTATTGTGCGCACAGGGTTTCAACTATCTCTGCTCAAATTCTGCCAATTTTCAAATGCTTAGGAGTCACACGGAATCTGGTCATTCCCCACCAGGGCTGGTGAACAAATTAGCACCAGAGCTCTGCTATTTTTCTCTTACTCAGTAGTCACATTTCTAGGAGACCACCATTTTCTAAATACATTAATGCAATGATGTGAAATTTAGCTTAAGCTAACAGGGTTTCGTAGGTTCTATACTTGAACCAAAATGTGCATTTAATGAGGACTCCAAGAAATGATGTAATTCTTGCCAGAGTTTCACTAATGGCGTGGAATTGCAATTTTGGGATAATCAATAAAAAGCAGCAAACTGTAAGCTTGTTTTTTCAGGCAGTGGGTGCTCTGCACTTCCTCAAAATAAAACCATCTCTATTGAGTTTCCATTCTTCTCACAAATCATTAGTATCTTTAAAAAATATTATTTTTTTTGTCCTGACTGTCAGTAAATTGTATTTATCCTATTAAATGAAGACATTTCTGAACATTTGGGAACAACTTTGCAAACTGTGATCAAAGTCTATTTGCAATAAACTGAAAAACCAAACGTGCAGAAGGAAATTAAAGATCAACTATATACAGCTGCAAAAGTCAACCCTGACTCTTTATGAGTTTTTATGTTTATCAACGATGAAGTAGTAGCATTATAGAAACAAGACCATGATCCATCCTACTACAAAAAAGTCCATCTAACCAGAGTTTAGCCACTTGAAACCTTCCGGCAAACTTTGATATTTTTGTTTTGGAAGACAATTTCTGTTTCTACTTTATACAAAAATGGAGGAAGACCAGAAGACACTTCGGTATGCCTTAACCTCAGACCTCTAGGAATAATTTACAAAAACTGAGTGAAGCAAGTACACAGCAATATGAAGAAGAGTGGCTTCTAATACATATTATACAGTAGCAGCTAGGCGACTATCAAAATTAATGAGGATAGACACGGCAGTTAACAAATTCAGCCCCATTTTAAAAACCCTATGTCATATTTTTGTTAAACACATAATTAAAAGCTTTAATGGAAGCTCTCTAGTTCTCCTCAAGTCTCTAGCAAGACTCCTAGTGCCTTCCAGCCCACTCAGCGTTACAGGTGCTGATTCATGCCCTTGGGTAATTTAGAGGGACTGAACCTTAGGCTGCTTCTGTGGGAAGGCAAAACCCCAGCCCAGAAAGAAAAACTCCAGAGACTCTGTTGGAGGTAAGAGGAGTACTCTCTATAAATCAGGAAGGAGTTATTTAATCTTCCTCTAGGTCAGGCATCAATTTTTTTCCCTTACGTCAGTTACCCCTGGGAACTTCTTAAAACTCAAGCCTCACCTGGGAGAATTAACAATATCCCATGCCTTACGGCAAGCCAACAAAGTTGTTCCTCTTCAAAACGGGGCACTGTAAATAACCCCACATATCTGTGAAGGAACATCATCTCAAAGGAGCACAGGGAGTGATCCTACACTAATTACACCACCACCAGCTGTGGGGCACAGCTGGTTACAAATAGCATCACCTCTTCCCCCCTTCGCAGGTCTGCAGGTGGGAGCAGGGTGGAGGCTGGACCAGACCTGGGGCTCCCTGGCTGCCCCGCGCCATGCATCCAGGCTCTTGCTGCTCACCCTGAAGTGCACCAGAAAAACCACAGGAAGGAGATTTCCTTCAGATGTTTCCACTTTGCTCCAGGAAACTTGACACCATTTTAAGTAACAGGAGACCAGTACTGTGGGAAGCAGATTCCTCTTTCTAATGGGTAAGATGAAGTGGCTCAGGGGTTCAGACTCCCAACTTTGCATACAAGAATCTCAGCAATTTCATTTTCAGTTGCTAATCATTTTTGTTTCCTCTGTGGAAAAATGCTTAAATATAATTTACATTCAAGCCATCAGAAAGTTATAAACAATTCCCAGGCTGAATGTTGCCAAACTATGTCAATTGAAAAAAAAACCCAAACAAAACCAAACAAAGGTATTCTCGCAAGAAGTACTGTGCAAAAACCTGTAGTCCAAGGAAAATGTGCCAGAGAAATGAAACAATGGGGGAAAAATAGCTTATTTCCTTCAAGGGCTGGGCAAAAATCTCTGGAATGTGTGTAGCCTCTACTGTGTATTTCAGGGTGACCCTTTTCTGTGGTTCATAATTTCCTTCTAGTCAGAGGCAGACTCCACGGGTACGCCCGGGCCCTCGGCTCGGGTACCTCAGGGTTGCCTGAAGTCTGTAACACCAAAATGATTTCCTGCAGCTGAGGCACCAGCTCACTGCTCACCAGCTACTCTGAGAAGCATAGCTCAGGCTTTGCCCACCCCAGCATCCGTCCAGTCGCCTCCTGCATCAGTGGCACTTGCAAAGGGAGGGAAGGCTGCGGACAAGAATTTGGATTTCCTAAATTGTGAATCCGTCAAACTGATGTAAAATTCCTGCCCTGTGGTATTGCAGTTGTCTTTCTGTATTTACCACCTATACGTGCAATAAAGCACTGGATGTTTAGCTGATTTGAAAGTTGAGGTGAGACATTCTAAGTTTACTCCAATTCTGAATAATGTATTCTTTCTTTAGCATCAAAACGTAAACTAAAAGGAGACAATCACTGAGCTTGTTAAAACTTTGTAACAACTCTGGTTCATGTTTTTGAATCATTGTCAACTACGGAACAGAAGTTAAACCCCTTAAAGCGCTATACAACTTCTCCCTCCTCCAAGTTAAGGACTAGGTACTACACCAGAGGTAAGAGATCACCTTGTCCTTAGGGTTTGCACCTGGAACAGTCATATTGTTTATCAGTCTACAGGCTGTATTAAGCAATTTGCCAGTACCTGTCTGAAACCTACATAAAGAAAAGTCTTTTTTGCTTTGTATTATTCTGCTCAGCAGCCAAGTAAAATTGTTAAAGACGATGTACACATGCCCAATACGTATTTACTGCAGACTTTTTTTGCTAAAGCTCTGCTTGTATATTGTCTATACCACAATTACCTGTTGTGTACACCATAAACAAAAAAATTAACACTCCAATCGAAACCCCACCTAACTTTAGGTAGCATTCAGAACTTGGCTTAGACTGAAGAAGTCATCATAAGAATTTAAAAGCTGGAGGTTGCCATATTTTAAGTTCTGCATAGCTTTTCCTCTTCAGAAATTCCCAATTAACAAGTCACACAGAAGTAAACTTCCTTGCTTTTTAAATTCTTTAGGTTTTTTTTTTTTCGTTTCCTTTACTCTGCATTGATAGAGCTTTATTTTTAAAATACGTGAACCAAAGTTTGAGGTCTCAACAGTACTTGAGTACCATACTCATCTCGAGTTTAAGATAAGAGTATGGAGAACTAGCTTTCTTTGCAGCTCTCTAACTTTTTATGTACTTTTGTGCAAGCTCTGCAGGACCCAGATAATCAAAGGTATTAATTCATGGTCCTAACCAATTTCAGTAAGAATTAAACATCTAGATGAGGATCCGTGCTGTTGTCTTCACCTCTGTGCCTCAGTTTCCAGCCCATAAAATAGAGGCAAGGCTTCTTTACTCACAAGTCTGAGGATGTTTGCAATAACTCACTGGTGTGTCTGAAGGATGGTCCTGCTGAGAGCTCAAGGCAGCAGTTGGGCGTGCTTTTTGTTTGGTTGGGGTTTTTTTGTTTAAGGAAACAGCACACCGAAGGACACAAATCCCACCTGAAGAATTTACATAAGGCTCTGCCTCAGGGGGTAAGGGGCCCTTTTCTGAAGGAAACCATCCACAGGCTCCGAGTTCCCAGGGCACTCTTCCTAGCTAGGGGAGATTTCTCTCTCCATACTCCCAGTGCTTTAAGCATCTTGAAAACCTGGCCTGAGGCAAGTAATAAATGGGAGGTGGGGGGCATGGAACTGGAGCTATAGCGCCTTGTTCTTGCTTTTGTTTGTAAAATGAAGCATTTAAAAGGGAATTTTTACTGGGCTGAACTCTTTTACCATAACTTAAAGACCATGGAAGTAGTCTATATAGAGCCATTCTACAGCAAGAGAGCCCATGAGCAGGTAGGAAGTCTAATACCTGCTACTAATTAAGACCAGAACTTGGTGGCTAATGATGTCCCATTTATAGCAGATCGATTGAAAGGCATCTCTTTTGACAAGACTACGAGATGTATGAAGATGGATTATTTATGTAGTTTGCAGGCAGCCAGGCTCAAATTCATTGCTGTGGCAGCTGTTCAGTAAAATTTGCCAGAAAATCTGGTGGAGACCAGGTTTTGATGAGAAATTTCAAGGTGTTTTCCTCTAATGTGAGCAAGCATAAACCTCTCGGGTTTATTTTCTGTTGCAGACCAGCAAGATAACCATGCTTTTGCCTGAGTGGGTGGAAGGTGCTGGGGAAATAGGGGCTGCTACCATCAGGTCTGTGCTGCTCTCCAGCACCAGGTTTCTCCCCAGTCCTGTTCAACAACATCCACAGACTGTCATTACAGGACATGGCTGCAAATGCCAGGGACATGCTCGCGAGGTAATTCTCCATTTCTCTGCACGACCGCAGAGCTGTCACTCGAGTGCAATAAAGGAAAACACTTACAGCAAGCCAGGATGTTGCAATGGGTACGTAGCTTTTCCTGACCAAGGAGAAAGCGATGCATCGCACAACTGGATGACGTTGCTTAACGTATGGAACGCTCCTGGCTAAGAGATTAGATGGTGTGCAGCATGGCTGGCTTGAATTTCTGGTTCTACTTTCTATTTTCCCTTGCCATCGAGCACACGGCTGGAAGGTACAGGAGACAGCCGTGAGCGTGGCTGGCTGGAAGCGGAGGGAGGGATCGCCTATGCGCGGCTGTAAGAAACGTTAAGGTTACAGAAGTGACGGTTCCTCTGGCTTAACATCCAGCGAGCAAAAACTTCCCCAAACTAGTCTGAACGAGCCTTCTTAGACTAGTCTAAGGAAATCGCTGTTGGGATTGCTGGGATCATTGTATTATTATCGCCCAATCAACCCTCCCACAAAGCGCCCGACAGTATCAACTTCTGAACGTAAACCGAGACGTTTCCCCTAAACGGCTTACCCCGGACAAGGTGT
>JAVJGG010000055.1:7207881-7276636 GCA_035590195.1 Aviceda cuculoides | reverse complement strand
GTATTTTTTTTTCAATATTATTATTTTATTTTTCGTCCCTCCCTTTTGCTCCGGGGGTGGGAGAGACCCCCGGGCGGGCGGGCGCAGCGGGCCTGGGTGTCGCAGCGGGAGCCCCGGGAGCGCCGCTGTCCCGGGAAGCCGTGGGCCAGCGCTCGCCGTGGCCTGGCTCAGCTCGGCCCCGCCGTGCTCGCTCGCGCCCCGTAGAAGTTGGGAGCGGTGGCAGTGTCCGCGGCGATCGCCCGGCGGGGGGTCGGCGCCTTCCCGGTGGCCGCGCATCCCTCCGTGTGCCCGAGGAGCCCTCCCGGCTCCCCCAGCGTCGGGTTCCTCTGCCTGGAGCTGTGGTGGGACCGAAAACGTGTACTGTCTTCACCGTTCGTTTATCCAGATATTCCCGGAAAACTGACAGGCTGCCTTCTCTTCAGTTTTGTTAAGGCTGCGGCAAACTGTCGTCGGTTTCTTTAAGAAAAAATACTTCACCGGCCCACTTTCCGAATGATTCGAAGGACAGATTGCATGTGGTATGAAGTCGTCCCAGTTAAAAGCGTGAAGTGAAAATATATCTAAGCTTAAGAATTATAAAGCCCGTACGTTGCTATGCATTTGCAGCAAATTGTAAGGGTGACATAGGTCTGACGGTTCACTTTGCGGTGCCGTTGTGCGTGGTGCCTACCTGCCGCTCTCTTGTACACCTTCTGTTTGCTTGCAGGGCTGCTGCATCCGTGGCAGGCATTTCGTGATCAAACTCACTCCATCTTTTGTAGAAGAATAAATCTGTGCCTCTAAAAATTAGATTAATTTATTTTTACAGCACTCCTGAGAAATCTGTAATAATAGCGAATAGTTCTCAATTTTCTGGAAAAATTGACTCATTTAAATACTTCTGAGTGTGATCCTAACCTTTCAGGTTTTGAAATGTCAACTCCAGCATTTTGGGCACCTGTCCAAACCAAACTGGTGCACCGTAATTAACAGTATGCTTTGGGAGTTTGGCTCTTTGCCTGATACACTCTCCTTGCTCAAGTAACTCCTGTGGTCATTTTATATCCGACGATCAAAAAGCGACACATGGAGGAATTGTATGGTTCTGTTCCCGGTTTTCAGAGGGAAGATTATGCCTGTGGGTGACATATGCAAATGTGCAACTGTTAATATTTATGAACCTCTTCACCCAGTAGTGGAACTGATCACCATATCAAAGGGCACCGATACTGCTTTTAACTCACGGAGTGTTGGCCCCGCTGAGGTTGCTATTTAGAAATAAATGTTTTCTCTTGGAAGTGGGAAAAACCCAATTATTTTGAAATAATAAAGCATCATTTTCCTGCGCGGAGGTTGCTCGCTGAGCAGTGGCGCGGGCTGCTTGGGTGGCCCAGCATCTTGCGCTGGAGCAGTGGTGATGATGGGCTCTTCAGAGCATCCCGCTTGCCATATTAAGGGAGGCTCTCTCTGGACCTGTCATTTGTTTCCCTGTTTGGTCAGGAAGATGCTGTGATTTTATTAGAATTTAATGAGGATTAAGCTCAGCTGAACCTTTTAAACTCTGTATCATGATATTCACTGCTAGTTGGCCTTTGATTTTGCTTTTATGGCAAGCACTGATGCATGGTGGTTTTCTGGACTTGGGCTGAGGAGAGGGCATTCCCAGAATCTTCAGCTTTGAAGTATGAAACTTTATGTGACTTTTTCTTGTTTTCAGGTTTGAATCGTGCTGCTCAGTCCTCTTCTGTATTTATAATCACTTGTTGGTTGTTCTAGCTGCTAACAAGCATGTAGCATTCACAAAGATGTGTGAATTGTTCTGAGATTTTTCTCTTAAACATCTCTAATTAAAATCTAATGGCTTGAATTTAATTAGCTGTCTGCTAAATGTCTTTTAGGAAGGCTATAAATTAATGTAATTTAGAATGAAATGTAAAAATTAATTAAAATTATTGTTGGCAAAACTGTGCTATCTATGTATGTGCGTGCTTAACCAGTCAAGCGAGCTCATTAGAAAGCAAGTTGTCCTTTTAATGCCTCCTGTCATTATCTGGAAGGCAAAATGTTATTACAGATTGTGCCCTCCAGCACAGGCAGAAATACCTTCTTACACATTTCTTGCAGTTGAAAATACTTTACGCAGCTGTTTTCTTTTGGCTTCCGCACTGAAATTTTTATGAGAATAAATGATGAAAGAAACCATTTTATATGTAATTTAGAAAATTGTTTTGATTATTGGTTTAGTAAATGCTTATGTAGCCGTACTTAAGAGTATACAATTACTGTATACAGTAAAGAAAAATGTTATGAGTTAACTTGCACAGCCTAAATAGGTATTGATTTACTCTTTTGATAAAACACTAAGTTATTTCACATTTGCTGGGACTTCAGTACCTTCTGAATATCACTGGTAGCAAAGTGGTTATTGAATCCCATTTATTGTCTCAAGTAGGACAGTCAATACCTTACATTTGAGCATTTCCAACACGACGGTCGTCAGAGGGCTCAATGGATTTTTGGCCATCTGCTTTTTCAGATGCGTCCCTTGAAGTGAAAGAATGTGCTTCTGAACAGGAACAAGAAGTCCAGGAACTTGAACCGAGTGCCTGGGCTCCTGCCTTGCGCCCTTGCCGAGACAGGAGCACAGCATGGGTGTCCAGCTCTGCCACGTCCTCTCCCATCTTAGGGTCCTGATCAAAACAACCTAAAGATGGCATCTTCAGGGAAAAGAAAGCACTGTTAATTCCACCAAAAGAATCAAGCAGAGAGTTCTACCAAAAAAAAAAAAAGGCAAACAAACCAGAAAGATGACGTGGGAAATAGTACAACCAAGCCTGTTGGCAAGGCTCGTCCTGCTTTACCCCCCTCTCCTCTTCGTGCCACGCTGCTGCCCTGTATCTCTTCTGCCCTCATGCTGCTGCCTGTGAGCCCGCGGTGAACTGGTTCGGCGATGCCCATCAGAGGGCTGCAGGACTGTAGAAGGCAGACAGTTTTGCGAACAGTAATTCTGATTTTTATGTGTCATCGTGGATGATGCTCGTTTACAGCCTTCCTGCTCGCCCCAGCTGTTTTGGCAGGTTTTTACCCAGATTGGCTTGTTAGAGAGCAGGAGATGTGTGACGGGTGGTGGGAGGGAAGCAGTAGGAGCCTCAGCTGAGGGTAGGTGGGATGTGGTGGCACTTGTGTTTGGTTGGCAGCTCTCAGGTTGGCTCTGCTCTATTGCGAACCTGCTGCAGTGTGCAGGGGGATGCCTTTCTTGGGCGTAAAATGCAGCTTTCTGGTGCAGCTGATGTCCACCTTCAGCTGAAAGGTGTCTCAGAGTGCTGTCTTAATATGAAGCATTTGTCACTCTGTCACTTCTCTGTGGCACCTCTTAAGCTGTTAATTTATCTTCCTTTCTGTAAGGTTAATTGGCTAAGGTATGGGATCTACTAGATTTAGGCTTATGAAGAGTAAGCTGTGACTGGCTGCCTGGGGCTGGTGAGGGGTGCTCTTTGGTAGACAGTTTTCCATTCTTTTTAGCTGTTGCATTGTTTTCCCTTCTGAGAAAGCTTCTGCTAATTGAGCTCTGTAACAATAACTTATTGTAAACAAAGATATGGAAGCATTCATCAGATTATGTTAAAAAAATGGCTACGGCCATTTCCAAGTTTGTCACCAACTTATGGTATGGTAGAATAACAACATGGTATAAAGCATTTCAGTAGGACTCTCTCCAGCGATGAGGTCTGTGGCAGAATAGTAACTCATAAAAATAAGAAGTCTCAACTTCTGAATTCTAATCGTGTTTTTTTGCAGCTGTGCAGGATGCCCTGAAGCTTAGAAGTCATCTTTACTGAAAAATTATCTATGATTGAAAATATTTTCACAGAGAAATTAAAGTCAATCTTCTCTTGAAGTCTCAGGCAAGCAGAATAATTTAGGATTTTTTTTAAAGAAAGGAGTAGTTGAACTTAACACATCTTTTTCAGACATGTAGAAGGCAAAGGAGAGCTGTCATGACTAAGTGGAGACCAACGTTTTGCTCTGCTGTTGTTATTGGAGGGAGAGCTGGAGAAATAAGAGATTATTTTTTTCATTTTATGTAGGATCTACGTATTTTTCTGTCACTGTATAGGTACTGCTAACCAACTGCAATATATGTGCTAACTACTCACTGGAGGGGTGGCATGTAGGTCAGTTCCTCATTTTTTTCCCATTTCTTTTATTGGGTATTGTATAAAAGTTGTTGGAAAACATTCCTGTTTCATAGGTGTGTCAGGTCTGCTTCGGGTAGCTGCTGAGGCAGTGTTACGAGTAGGTGCTCTCCTCTGCATTGGCAGAGTCAACAGTGTCTGCTGAACGCGTGGCTTTGCCAAAAGGCAGTAAGTCGTCTTCTCTAAAGCCCCCGGTGATGTGCGGGCAGGTATGCTGGAGGGGTCAGGAGAGCTCAGGCAGAGAGGATCTTGTGGTCACCAGTGCTCTGATCCTGGGGAGTGCGTGTGCATCATGATTCATCTCTGGCTGGGTTCAGTACCAAGAAAAATGAGCGTGTGGAATGACTAGCTACAGCAAGTTGGGGTATTTGTCGTTTATTTGGGCTAGAATATGAAGTTTTATGGTTGCCCGTCTAGACTTCAAAAGTGGTTGTGGTGCAGCAGTGCAATTGCTCATAGCGACAGCAAGTTCAGCTTAATGCACGGGGCTCTGTTTGTGGGATTGCTGTGTGCTATTGTCAGTGTGCTAGTCGTCTTAAAAATAAAAACTTTGGCAGGACGTCAGTCTATCCTGCCTGAGAAGGATGGCCTTGGTTGGTGCCAGGCATGATTAAACTATAGCAGCAAGGAGGAGAGGCTGTTTGCTTTAGAAACTGAGTGGTGGCCCACCTTTTGCTGAAAGGGTCTTTAGTTAATGGGCAGTGAGGAGGAACCCTTTGCCCTGTAGCCATCTGAGAAGCAAAGGATTGTGTGTTTAAAAAACAGTCCTTTTTTTGCACAGAGCAGTTGGCAATATTTGGCCTGGTTGTGAGTAACACTCTTGCTTTTAAAAACAAAAAAAGAAACAGAATCCCAAACACAGGAGTCTCTATTAGAAAGACTCTCTTCTCTCTCCTTTAGAAAGGCTTTTAATGCTTGGGATGCTGAGAAGAATTTTTGGCCTCACAGTTGTTTTTCATACTCTCTAACTGAATATTTTTGGTATGGGCAGTACAGTTACCTGACAGGATTTTCTGTTGCCTGAAGAACCTGCTCTGAAAGGATTTTTTTTTTTTTTTTCTGTGCTTTATATCATGAGGTACATAAGAGGGGAAGAAATTCGTCAGGAACAGTGCTCTTACAAATCCTCTGAAGCATCATTTTGTTTTGTAAGCAGTGTGATGTTGCTAATTGTGCTGTTAGTAATGTACAGGGAGATCTGTATGTCAGTCCTTGCTCTTCAGAGCAGCTCCTTCCCTTCTTGGTGTGGTTTCTATCATTTATTGAGGTTTATTTTTCCCTTCTCTCTTTAGGTCCTTGCTAAATCTAATCCTTAATGAATGCAGTTTTAAGGCCAAGAAGGTTGTTCCTGTTTTACCCACACATAATGTAATAGGGAAGGGTGTTAGAGGGTAATTAATTTTATAGCACGTGGCATATATGATGACAGTGCAAGTCTCTCTGCTCTTGCTGGTGTTGTGCATTTCTAGTAAGGACATTCTGTTTAGGAGATGAGAATCACCTGATAAACAACTTTTTATAAGCCTCACTAACTTCCTTTTCAAGAAATCTTTCTACAGTTACTTAGGAGCTCAGGTGGAGCCGCTGCTCGCCTTGTTTTTCCTCTCTGTAAACAAGTGAGCACAGGCACCAACAGTTTAAAGAGGAATTGTTTGCCTTTTTTTCTTTCATCTGCTTGTTTAAATGGATGCAGAATGTTGGTTTTCTAGGCTTTTCTTCATCGGGTGTTGAAGGATGGATACCTGCAAACACCACGTGGTGATGTGCAAGCTCTCCTGAGAGTTTTGAGTCATCTTTAGGAAGCACACATATGTGCACTCAGATGTAAAAAGGCTGTGTTCCTGGAGAAGCTTGCTGTCTGAGCTGATAATTCAGTCAGTGGAAGTGAATGGGTGGTGCTGCTGGAGGGGTGGGATGTGAAGAGAGATACCAGAATCATTAAAGGCCTGAGTTTATTGCTAAATCTTGGAATGTATGAAATGTTTTTCTCTTCTGCTTTTGCCCCCCCTTTTTTTTTTTCTTCCTGGTTTTTGTTTTTTCTTTTCTTCCTCTTTCCCGCTCCCCTTTACTTCTTACTTGTTTTTTTTTTTTTTTTTTTCTTTTTGCTCCATGTTGTAAGTATTTATGCTACATACCATCAGTGAGTACTACAATATTCTTCTTAAGCTTTCTGCCCTAAGACTTTTTACTGGGTTGGATGAACTAAGGTTTTTTTTAATTAGTTTTTTGATTGTTTTGCCTCTCAGTGGGTTGCCTCTTCTGCTCATCCTCAATAGTTTCAGGCTAACTTGTTTACTAAATATAGCTGTGTCTTGATGTTAACTGCTGGTTTCCCGACTGCTCTCCTGACTTTTTTTAACGTCTGTACTGCTCTACTTTGCATGACAGTGCTGTTCATTGGGAAGGACCAGATCTTTAGCAAGTGTTGGAGAATCCAATTTCTTTCTTTGGTTGTTGGTCTACACTGCCTTTCTGCCCCATCTAATGATGTAGATTGCATGCTCTTGCAGCTTTTAGGCAAGATACTTTTGAGTGCAAATCTTATTGTGGAAGTAAGCTTACTATATTTAAATACATTTTCTTTAGCTTTCTGCAGCTGCTTGTACATGTGAATGACATGCATAATAAAAGTGCAGTGGAAGGGGCAAGAGATAAGCAACATAGCTATGCTCTATAAACAGTTACGATATATTTTGGAGAGGTACAACTACCTTGGATTTCAGATGTTGTGTTAAATTAAATACTCACTGTTGTCTCTCGCCTGATTCTCTCTTGCTTCGCTGAAACTCGGCTTGTGGCTGTGAATGCAGTGCTCCAGCTTGGAGTTGGTTCCCACTTCTCCTGCCAGTTTCTTTGGGCTTAAAAAAAAGGGGAGGGGGGGCTGAAACCAAAATGTTTTATGTTTGAATGTATTTTGGATTTGTGTAAACAGTTTTAATGCATCAAGCTGAATTGGCAGGCTTTCATAATCCTCTGGGAAAATTGGGAGTTTGAAACCCAGTGGATAAGTTAAAGTCACAAATGCTTCTAAGCCCCAGATTTGGCTCCCTAAAGGGATGCTGTAAAGTAGTTAGGCCTAGAAATGTGGTTTAGTTAAAGTAAATGAAAATGCTTTTGCATGAGAACTTTATAATTTTAAAGACAAAAGAGTTGGATTTCTTTATTCTGAATTGAGGACACAAAAGCAAGCAAATGGCTATTAACAAGAGAAATTTATATTTGCTGTCCAAACACAAGAGGTAATGATTTCACCACTTTTTATGGTTTTTAATGAAATTTTGACATAAGAGTAATAGAAATTGTTTTAAAATGCTTAATTTCAGTCAGTGGCTGAGGTAAGCAAGCCCTCACGTGCATAACTAAATTAACAATCCCAAATATACGTAAAATGAATGGTAAAAGTATTAGTTTTCTTAGTTTACTGTACGTTACTTTTTTTTTCCTCTTTGGAGAGCAAAAGAAAAATGTTGCTTTTACATCAGGGTTCTGACAAGCTTTGTGCCCATCGCTGTACAAAACAACAGCAGTAGCGTGGGCTCCAGTTTGTTTCCTTCCCCCTTGTTCACGGTCACAAGCAGACCATGCCATTTTCTTAAGAGGTTTCCTGTTGTGTGCATTATATGGATCTTTAGTTAATTAGACCTCTGAATTTCATTGGCAAGCTCTGTTTAAAAATGGCAGAATAAAGCCCAGTTTTGCAGGTTCAGTTTTTGAGGATGGACGTCACCTCCCCAAACTAACTGTTTTTTTTTTCCCAGACTTTTATTATACATCTTACAGTACCTCTGGCTTTTATAACTAATAAACTTTGGATTGGCTTTGAATTGTAGATGTAATCCTTTAGGTAGGGCATGGCTGACCAAATTCCTTTCCAGGAGCAGTAGATATTGGAAACCCGACGATGTGGAATGGAAGGAAAATTGTTGCTGTTAGATATTTTCTCACACGTCTGATTTGATGTAGCTGTGGTGAAACTGTGCTTTGAGTGGGAGCAGTTCTGAGGTTTGATAATGAAAGTTAAATGGTAAAGAAACAGTTCTACTGTTTCTGTAGCAGTACTGCTACATACGTACATCTGGGCTTCTCTGGGAGCAGCGTCCGCTTCAGATGTGTTAACATGCACTACAGCTGTTAGGGTTTGGGGCTTTTTGGATGCAGTTTGATTGAATGGAGTTTCAGGAGAGCATTCCTGAAAATGTGCTTCTCTGTTCCCGAAGAGAGGTGCGAAAAGGAGGAACCTTCAGCACTAGGAACTGTAAATGAAACTCTTTCAGCTGCAGGATTCAGAGACATGGCAATACTCACATCTGCATAGTATCACTTAGCTTTTTTTTGAACAAGAACTCTAACAAGGAGAAAATTACAGCTTGTTAGCTATGAAATTCTGTGTTGAACTGCTATTGCCTCCTCTCCCAACACGTACTGTGCAAATGCCATCAGAGAGATCTAGCAGGAAATCAGTGGTTTGTGTGCCTGTAACGCTTGCTTTCTGACCTCTAAACGTGTCCTTTAAAGTCATGAGGCAAGGGGGACAACAATAACAAGCAGTCCAAACTCTTTGGTGTTTGGGGTTTTTTCCCCCATAGGATAAGTATGGAAGAGCTCCAAGTTCCCATTGACAGGTTTGTGATAGCTATAAGAAGCACTGCTTTGGGATGGTTTTAGACTTGCGTGCATTGGGATTGGTGATGGGGAGGATTTCTGCATGTCTATTTTCTAAACACTTAACAGGTGGGATGGCATTTTTCTATGAAAATGATATGACATTTAAGAAAGATGACTTGTTGGCAGTCCTGTTCTCCCGGTTTGGATTTTTAGCTGTATTTTCTATAGTCTGTGACCGTAGTATTTTCTGAAAGATGCTCAGAGGGATGAAGGGTTGGTTAGCACGGATAAGGCAGCTGTTAGGCTGTGACCATGCTAACAGTCTGCTTGTTCTTTGCCTGCCACAATTCTTGGACTGAATCCTTGTTAGAGGAGTGAATGTATGATTTATGTGAATATACAAGTTGCTTTTGGAGGTATATATGGTGAAATGCTTAGAAACTTGATTTCTTTGAGTTTATTCTTTAAACTAAAGAACCAAAGTAATAAGGCCATTTATTTAGCCAGCGTAGACTTGATAGTGGTATTCTTGATGTAAATGCAATTTTTTTTTAAAGTATTATTTTTTTGAATTAAAATGTGTTAGGGGAGATGCTGTTTCTGTCTGTTAACATTTTTATTTTAAATTGTTTTAACTTCTTTTTAATAGGCTGGATCTGCAAAAACTGCTGTAGCTTGGGCAAGTGTTTAGCCTGAAGCTAAGAAACACCTGAAATCTTGTTCTGAATTTGGTACGTGTGTTTGTTTTCCAGGAAAAGCTTCCTGGAGGATATATGCCTTTTCTGCAGCATCCCTCCCAGGTTGTTTTCCTTTTGTTTCTCAGCCCATATCAGAAATCTGTTGTAGCTGACATGGCTGAGGACTCAATTTCTGACAGGCAAGGTTAGAGGGAATAGGAACTGCACAACGATACCGTGTGGGTGCAGGATTTATGGTGAAATGTGGTAGACTGAAGGTGCTGTGTGCCCAGTGGTGATGAGGACAGATCCAGTAAGGCAGGGTAATGATAGGTATTTATATAATTCCTTGTGACTTCAAGTTTTGCATAACAGCATGATATTCCTTAATTCTACAACTAAACTTGTGTTTCCTGACTTCAGTAAGCTAACAAAGCTGAGTTCTCCCAATTTGTACTGTGGTTTTTTTTGTTTACCCCCAAGGTATTTAGCTTTGATTTAAACTTCTTGTTTCAGTTCTGTTTGATTTTTAAAATCCTGTGACCATTCATGTATTATTGGTATTGTGAATTTAATGGAAGTTATAGCTATGAAGTGTGTAAAGGCTCTTTAAACAAAGAGGGAGACAATTTGAGATATTTTCAGAATAGCTTTAAAAAAGAAATTGCTTGTTTTCCTGTTAAACATAGAGGAAAATGGGTATTGGGCATAGTAGTAGAAAACTGTGAGCAATTCAGATTCTTGGAAAAAACATATATTTTTTTTCTGAACACCTGATCTGGCTTACTAGTGTTTCATTAGAAATGATGCTCCAGTGTGGTGCTATTCCTGTGCTGTTTGCTAGTACATCTTACCTGAGTGGTCAGGTACAAGCATTAAATAGGTGTGTATCCATATCCATTACTGCTCGTGTGCCTCGTCAGTTCTGGAGGTGAATGTGCTCACCAAGTGGGACCACTACGACTGGGTGACTGGGATGCTCTGTGGATCGTAAGGTAAGGAGTGTCAGCGGTGTGCCTTTTCCAGAGGACTGCAGTGCCTGGAGGAAAGCAGATACAGAAATGAATCATCTCAGATGTCTTGTGTGCGAGAGAGTTGGGATCTGCTGCTCAGGAGCGCTGTCCTCATCCCGTGGTGGGTTTGGGAGGAAATGACTGCAGACCCCCAAGTGCAGTAGAGCCTCAGGTGGTACATCTCCAAAACCTACTCAGCACAGTAGTCAGTAATTGTATTAGCAATTGATTTACATTTTTATGATTTGATTTGAAAACTTTCAAAGTGCAGGGACTGTGTGAGGCCAACATCAGGCCTCAAGCTTTTCCATGCTAGCTGGTTTAGATGCAAAGAAAATAGGTCTAAGCTTGCAATCTGCAAATTTATAAACTCTGATGTTTAGAACAACTGCAGCCAAGAACTGAAAACCAGTCCATCTTTATTTGTGGTGTGGAAAAATACATACTAGAAGTTACTGTTTAGTTGTAGAATGGTTTGAGTTGGAAGGGACCTTAAAGATCATCTAGTTCCAACCTCCCTGCCATGGGCAGGGACACCTTCCATGAGACCAGGTTGCTCAAAGCCTCATCCGATGACAAATTTAATTCTAAAATAGACTTCCATTTTTCATTTTTAGATGCCACATCTGTAGATGTTAATAGTTGTTAGTTATTTAAGTAATGTTGCAGGTGCAAGGTTTTGTTTTAAGATGCATTTTGTGTAAAGTACCTATTTGTAGTTGATAACAGTGCAAATATACCCAATGAGCTGCTTAAAGATTTTAGTGTAACAAAAGTCTTATTGATTATATGTGCTAGCATTGGAGAGAGGAAGTGGGAAAGATATTAATGCAGGTTAAGGGAGTTAAATATTCCAGGTAATCTGCAGCAATTACTTCTTTAGAATTGTTAGGTACATAAAGCGTATTGCACAGGAGGGAAAAGAACCCTCCTGTCCTGGTCTTTTCAGCATGACAATTTAATACATTTACAGGTAGGATTCTTGCAAATATTAAATCTAAGAGGGGATAGCTCTTGTTACGATGTTGCATGCCCTTCTGGGCTTGTAGGCCAAACAGCTTTGTCACTGTGGGTCTTGCAATTATTTGGGGTGTGTTCTGGACATCTTTTTGAAGATAACTTTGACGTATGGTTCTACTTTTTGCTCTGTTGCTTTTTAAGTAGAGAAAAGGGATCCTGTGCTTTGGTACATCAGTAAACATCCTGCTAAAAGTTCTATTTAAAAAATATTTCCAGCCTAAATCCTTACCCTCCTTGGCTTTTTTGTTTCTTTCTGTGCCAGGCCAGCAATGCTTTATATGATATCAACATGCTAGTTTCCACTTACCTGATTTTGTGGGCCCTTTTGTAGTGAAACTGCTGGCCCTTTCTTCAAGTGAGAGCTCAGAGCTGTGGTCCAGGTGGCTGTGTTGCCTTGTGCCTTGGTGAGAACCTGAATTCCAGCCCCGAGAGAGGCAGAGTGGAGGCTGGCTCAAATTTGTGGAGGATGCTGCGACCTTTCTGCAGTGGAACCCACAAAAGGCGCTTGCAAACCTTTAAGAAGCACTGAGGATGATGGCAGGAAAAATGAAATGTACGTGCAGGGTCTGTTCTGTGTAAATGTATTACCAAGGTAACTTTGGTCCAAAGGTATTCAAGCTGGGGGCATCAGATTGGCAGTCGTTATCAATCTCTGATCTTGGTGTACTGCAGAATGGTTTCTTTTGGGTTAAATATCCTGGTATGCATTAGCAAACACAGAAAATATAGTTTGCTTGAAGGAACCTTATGTTGCTTTTACTTTGGGATAAATTGTCAGTTAGTTGTGTGGTATTGGGCAGGACTTCATCTGACATCCTATTTTCTGAACTGGGATGAGAGACAGGTTTTTCTTCTATCTAGTCATCTGCGCTTTGAACAGATTTTTCATCATTCATTTTGTACTTGTGTGCCAAGCTTGTGGTTCTGCTACAAAAAAAGTGTAAGTGTATTGCACTCTGCTCTTAAAGGAATATGGGTCTGGGAGAGTATTTAATTTGAATTTTAGTAGTCAAATGCTGAAGTGGTCATCTGTCTCAACCATGAAGAGTGTAAGCTGTTTACTACTGTGTTAAGGTATTTCAAAACATAATGTGTGTAAAGATTGGAAGCTCTGCAAGCAGCAAGCAGTGTCTCTTTCTCTGTGCCTGCAGAAAGCCTTACAGCTTGATGTGTGCCTTATCCCTGAATGTGGCTGGAGATGTAGGAGGGGGGCTCTGAGCTGCTGGATGAGCACCACTGTACACGGGTGCTCTGAACCCCAGGCGCTCGCCTGAGACAAGCAAGGAGCTGTTTGGTGGGAGGGAGGCAGTTACTCAGTGCATTGAGCAAGAGAGCGTCTTTAAACGAAGTACCAGCATGTGGCTTCCCCCAGACCTGCACAGGGATCACTCAGCATTTTTTCTTATTGCCTTTACAGGGGGCTTGGACCTTAGATGCCCCTATATTCAGTCTGTTTCCTCCCATTTGTTTGTCAGGTCTTCCTGTTTTAAGTGGTACTGAAAATGTGGGCCATCCAAGAGTTAAATGTCTGTCTTTTAATTCAGATATTTATGGGCTGTAAACTATGCATTTGAAATTCTGGCTATGCTGAAGTCAACAATAATGAAAAAAAAAAAGTCCTGTTAGTGTTGACCAAGCGGAGGTTTTACCTTTTGTTTCCCTCCCCTGAACGAGGCCCCGTTCGTGTCTTTGTCCTGCTCCAGTTCTCTGGCTTTTTTCATCTCCATGCAAGGAGTCCTTGCTGGCCCCCGCGCCAGCAGAGCTGAACACAGCTCACTTCTCCTACGCCTTACAAATTTGGGGTAAGGGCTGGGGAAAGGTAAAGGGGGAGGTGATGTCTGTGCAGGTGAGATTAGAACCCCAGATGGGACTTGGCTTATGTGATCACCCTCCCCTTTCTCCTCTCCACACCCCTCCCCTCCCCATCTAAATACGGTGATTTGAAACCTTGAGAAATATGAAAATAAGAACTACTGTTTGTGCGCTCTCTAGATATTGGTTCAGTTATTGCCTAGCTAAGTAATATGGGTATGTGTGTAATGGTTCTTGCTAACATGCTTTTAATTACCTGCATTTACGTAATTATTATTTGCAGTAGAAATTTCAATTTCCTGTTCCTATAGCTGTAGCGGCTTTACCAGCAAAAGGGCTCGAACTTGGCCGCTGTTTTTGTGAATTAATGGCAACATTTGCTCTTTGCTTTTTATAGACCACAAAGGGATGTTTTTTTCAAAGCTGTAGATAAAATGACAGGGAATTGCAAAAAAACAAAAGGGAATTGACAAGAAGGCATGCATGGAATATTTGCAGCACATAGCATGTATTTTATTTATCGGTATTGTGCGGATTTGTGTTTGATAGGGTCACTTACATCTGCCTTTCAGCCTTCAGTTGAAGTTAATTTAAACAGATAAAATTTGAATAGTCCTTATTTTTGTTTCCAGAACTAATTGGGAAGTTTCCAGACTCTGGTGTGTGCATATATATACCGCTCCCTGCCCTGCACACCCCCCACCCTGATTTATTTAAAGGGACTGAAGTCTGGCCTTTTTTAGTTCATAACTGAACATTTCAAAGAATGCCATTACAGTTTGTTCTGGACCTGGTCGTATCTTACATTTTCAGCACAGTCTACAACAGGTCTTTTTGACGCCTACAAAAACTGCATAAAATCATTACATAGTGCTCCTATAATCTCATCAAAGTATATATGCATTTTTCAGTGGAAACGTTTCTATTCTATTATATAGCCCTATTTTCAGGTACTTTTTGTATGTGTGATTAATACATATTTTAGTTTCTTTTCAGTGTTATCGGGTCTTGATTATCTCATGAATTGCAGTATGTATTTTGGTTTTGCAAAACTGTAAGCTAACTTTGAAGCAGCTTTTTTCCTCTTTGCCGTATTGCTATTTACAAGTCTTTTGCATACCATGTATGTATTAAATACCTTCAAAGTTAAACTAATTGGCAGGTAGAAGAAGATAGGCAAGTCACCTCTTTCTAGTAAAGATTTCTAAGATGAACAAGAAGCTACATTTTGGCAAACAAGTCTTCTGTACTATTACACGATCTTTGTGTATGTATTTTTAGAAGAAAAAGGGGTAGGGTTGATGCCATCTAAGAGTTGCCTGTTCACTCTTAACTCTTCTTCGTCAGCGTAACTACCCTGGGATGTTAAGGATCCTTGAGTTGCAGTGGTGGCTGAACAGCCTCTGGTACCAGCTTCTGCTTTTGATCTGCATCGTTCACTGTTGTGGAACAGGGGTGTAGAAATAACCATTTCATAGTGATCTGTCATCTGTTTCATCGGCTTTGATGTGTATGTGTTCATGTCCCCTCTTCCGTACGTGTTGCATCCAGTTTCCCTCTAAGCTCCATGAGGAGTGGGTGGTCAGTGGCCCCGAGCCACGTGCTACCCATGGGCACCGTTGTGGCACCCCGCTGGGGTTTGGGGTTAGCCATCTGAGGGAGAACCCTCGAGATGTTGCTCAAGATGAAAACCGTCCCTGCGGCTGTTTGCTAATCCCACGCCACGTGTGGTCCTAAGCAGTGTCTAGGGAAGCTGGAGATGGGTCGTGCGACAGCAGAGACTTCTGCGTGCTTGCACGCAATAGGGGTAATGTTAATCATCAGATGTTAAATGCAGTTTTGGCTTGCTGTGAACAAGCAGTGTTGTAGTAGGGAAGGGAAAGGCAGATGTCCGCCCCTGGGATCGGCGGCTGTGGGAGCCACCCTCGGCTACTCTCTGGGAAGTGTCACTGGGATGCTGACAAGCTGCAGCTGACTGGAGTGGTGCTGTGCAGAGCAACTCCTATTCCTTCCTGTTGTGGTAGGCTGCTGTAACATGTGCTCCTCGCTGTAAATACCTCGATTGTCCAACACTATAATTCTGTAGAACTTCCCCTCTTCCTCATAGTATCTGTATGGATGTTTTGTTGTGGGGTTTTTTGTTTGTTTGTTTTTTAAACTTCTGTTCCTCGGGGAATATTGTTTTCTGTTTTTCACTGACTGCCATTTAACTTCAAGTTTTTGCTGAAAAATCCTTGAGGTGAGTCCTGAGTATTTTTGCTGTTAGCTGCAAGGCTGCACTCTCATCCTCCAGGAAGAGGCAGGGAAAGGTGATGATCATCCTGCCGGTGTACTTGATGGCAGAGAAAGACGGTACTGCAGTCTTCCTTTGCAGTGCCGCTGCACTAGGGGGAATGGCAGAGGCAACGTGCGCTTTACGTTTCTTTTTATACATTAAAAATGCATAAACTGTGAAATGGGGAGGCCATCTGTGCTGTCTCTAACCGGTACCTCGTGGATTCCTTAGCCCCAGGTGGTGACTGCACTCCTGTTGATGCCCTGGCTTGGGATCCCTGACATTGAGTCCCCAGCCTCGTGGTGGTGACAGAATAAAGTCATCCCTCAAATCGCTATGGCATGCAGGCAGCAGGTTAGCACAGCCCTGCTCTGCAGTTAATTCTGTTTGTCCAAATCTAGTGGTGCACAACATGCACCCCATGTTCTCCTACTGTGCTCTTGGTTGTCATGGGCTATTTTATGTCATGTCAGTCTTTTTCTAACCTGTGCCCTGCTTGGATGCTGACGTTGAATGCTTTCAGCATTACAGAAGTGATTTTCTGTCTCCTGGAAGCACCTGTTAGAAGGTTTTAGCAATTTAACTTTTGTGCTATGTTAACCATCAATATTCTCGAAATGGAAAACTGAATCACGTTGATGCTCTGAGAACTTGACGTGTTGCTGGGCCACTTCCAGGGAGCTTAGAGCAGGAGGGTGCTGCTGCTGCTGCTGCACTGCACTGGCAGTTCAGTCAAACAAGGATCTTCTCATCAATTCTCTTCTAACAGAACTGTCCTTCTTGTTCAACAAGATGATGGCTGCCATATGGCTTCCTTCTTTCCCCTCTTCCCTTCTTTTAATTTTGCATGTGTGTTTATGTACTAAAAGCATCAGGAAGACCGTTTTCCATATTAGTATAACACTGAAAGTAGGTAAGTTTCTTCTCGTTTTTAGGGACAGTTTACTCACAGTTTAGTAAATTGAGAAAATTTTTTGTTGATGTTTGTAAAATAGACTCCTGGAGTTCCTGAAGGTTTTTACGTTTTTGGGGTGGTTTTAATGTTTGGATTTTTGGATTCTTTTGTTTGCAGAATGGTTAATGCATTTTAAGATAACTGACTATGGAAATATGACACAACTTGTTTTTGCAGAATACAGCTACACTTTTTTAACGTAGATAATCTTATTTTAAAAGCATTTACATTGGAGAAGAGGGGTTTTTTTTTTATACTCTAAGGTACGTTCCACTTTTTTGTTAATCATTACAATTTGATTATTTTGTTTGATGTGACTCATTTTTTCCAAGGACTTTTATTGCAGCAATTACACATGTACAACAGGAAGCCTAGAAGGAAGTGCAACATCAGATCATTGAAGATTCTCTGCTACTTTTACAGCTAACTTTCATGTTTTGTGGTGTTGAAGTTAATGATTTCTTGCTGTGCATGTTCTGTTTCACATGCATAGTTTATATCGTGTCTGCTTTATCACTGAGAGTATTTTTTTGAACCCACATGTGTCAACGTAATTAGGAGGAAACTTACCTTTGATTTTGTAATTGAACACACAGTTGTGCTTAAGTGCTTTCTGGTGCTGCTTCTTTTGTTGATCTAGGAAGTGACCTGTAGTAGCCATATAGAATAGTTACAATTATCAAGAAGTAGTGCAGCTCTTCTGCTACATACTGTGATCTTGTTATTGCCATATGTGTTCTTCTACAGTCATTTTGCATTTCTCTTTCTGCTCTCTTTTGAGTAAGCCTTAGAGAGGAGCTGCATATTCAGCATTTCAGCTGCGTTCTACCTACCAGAAAAAGTTCAGTTTTAGTTTTGAGGCAGTATTTATAGTCCTTTCGTAGGTCATCGTTCCTGTTTGTATGAAAACATTACTAAAAGTGTCTGCGGGGGCAAACCAGATGGACTTGAGTTCTTGTTGCGTTCTCACTACGTTTCCTCCTTGGACCATGGACGATACGCTGCTGCCTTTGGGACCATGCTTTGCTCCACGTGTGTAAGCTCATCCGCGTGATATCGTGCTGTGCTGGACCCAGCCTGGAGGTGTTCTCCAAAACTCCTGGCTCAGACCACGTGGTGTGCGAGGCTGTGTTGGAGGACCGCAGCGGGCTGGCAAGAGGCAGCTCTGCCAGCAGAGAACAGTGGGCTACCCACTGCTGTTCAAGGAGAGGGCTCCTGAGCGCGGCCCTCCTGCTTTGGGAAACAAAGGATTTTTTTTTAACTAGTCCGCTTTTATAAACCCTCTTCAGGTGAAGACTGAGTAGTGGCTGCATTTGAGGGCAGAGGAATGAGAACAATGAAAGGTGAGTGCTTGAAGCCCAAATGATGCCTTGTATAAAATGTTTAGGATTAGCTGTGTGCCCATCAGCATGATGATGGGTATATTTCTGCAGAAAATTGGCTAATTAATGATTTGGGCTTCCAGGCTAGACAGTTTGCCTTGTGGTAACTGCTTTCTTGTGTGTCCAGGGGTGGCTCTCCATCCTTTCTGAGGAGTTTTGAGTCTCTGAGCCTTCCAGGCTTGGCTTTGCCCTCCCCGAGGAGCCCAGGTGCAGGAGGCAGTGCCGGTGTTGTGTCGGTGCTGCCTTTGACTTCAGTGGATCACTGTTTGTGGCTGCGTAGGAGGTTACTGGGAGGATCAGTTTGTCATCTCAGAAGGACAGAAGGTGTGTGTCTTGGAACTGAGCTGTCAGATGGTGATCTGAAGCTTTGGTTTGGAAACTGCAGAGATAGCGCTGTGCCTCTGCCCTTTTGAATTGGGGGGGAAAGAAATTAAAGAAGGTGCCGAGCTGTTGTATGCCGCCCAGCGTGGCCAGCCTGCGGTCCCGTCCCCCTTTGCAAAGACCCGTCTGTCTCCCTTGTGGAGCTCCTGTCTGCCAACATGGTGAAGTTAGTTCACTTCCCACCCCAAAGATGAAAATACCTCCTCGAGGCATGGCTGCAGGGCTGGTGCTGCAAGGGAGGGAAAAATGACTTGGTGTGGTGGTGGAGCCAGCTGGATGCTGTTGAACCTCCCTGTTCCTCTCTCCAAAACCTAGCAGGTTTCCTCCCTTTCTGTTCCTGTTCCTCCCCTTCTTCCCTTCCTTCTCCTTGTCACATCATCCTCAAAAAAAGGTGTGTGAAAAGAGGGACCAGGTGCTCCCATCTTGGGAATGGGTTTTCCTTTCCAAAGCCTTCTGAAAAATGTAGATGTGTAGCATTAGGCTATGTCATCGTGTAATCTCAAAGATCATATATAAACAAAGGTATTACTGTTTTTTGAACCAAAAAAACCCCTACCTTGAATGCAGCTAATGATATAATTATCCCACTTGATTATCATTATTTGTCTAGCTGTCCTCGTTAAGGCAGTTATGCATATGTTCCCAATGATAAAATGTATTTTAATTTGGTTTTGCTGTTGCTGTGTGATAAAAGAAAAAAGAAGCCAACCTAACTCAATCTCTTAGCATGTATGCATTTCATGGAAATAGTCTCAAATTAATTAATTAATAACAACATTTTCTTTATAAGGGCGGATTGCAAGCCCCATATTCTAAAGCTAGTATGTTGTGGAACACCTAATCATAAGAAAAGCAAATAAGTATCGGATTACAGAATTTTTCTACATTAAAAATATGACCATATGTGCCTTTGAATAATTCCAGATGGAAGGCTTCAGGTTTATAATTCGTTATTCTGGATTTAATTTCTTCAGAATTCTTTATTTTTTTTGTAAACAGGCCAATCCATAGGTATATTACAAACAGAAGAAAAGAAAGGAATGTATTTGGTTTGCTAGGTATGTAAATCTAAATGTTTCACCTATTCATTCTCCCCTCCCACCCGCCAACATTTTGGTTGCATAGCTGAGCTGTCAGGGATGTGTCAGGTTTAGATTAGTTGTGTAGACCTTTATATACATTATCATTATGTAGTCCCTAAGTGATCACATTTTACAGCACAATTATTTTTTTATATGTATTTTTAAGAAGCATATTCAGATGCTGATCGAGACTGTTCCCAGAGTGAATGTGAAACCTTTCAAATAAAAAGGTAAATATTTGAGAATGTTATAAAGCTCTGAAAACAATATTATAATGAAAATTGTTTTGCAACCATGGCTCTGGCTGCTAGCACTAGTGTACCCTGCAACTGCTTTTGAAACAACATACTCTGGGAGCTTGACAGCTTATTCTCTTTAATGATTCCCTTCTTAAAAAAAAAAAAAAAAAAAAGAAAAAACTAAAAAAAAAAGAATTGAGTACTTTGTGTTTATCAGGTAATTTTAAAGACCCTTTGTTACAACTTAGAAACAGGCATAAGCTTCGTTCGTGTTGTCAAAGGCAGTGGTTAGATGAGAAAAATGCAATTCTAGGTTATAGTTAATGAAGTCTTAATTGTTCCTGTATCCAAAGTCGCTTGGGACTCTCTTGCCTCAGGAGTGGTTTGTAGTAATCCTCCAGTGCTCTTACCCTCCTGCCCTGGGCAACTTGATCATTCTTGATCCCCATAGGGAACACCTGAATCATGTTTCAGGTCCCTGTTAGTCCTTGTTTGCTCATTCTTTATGATAAGGCACTAGGATATCCCAAGGTAATTCAGGGTGATCATTGCAGTTCTTACTATTCATGTCTTTTTGTGTTTTCCTTGGTTTTTTTTTATTTACTTCTTCCTCACAGAGTTTTAACAGTATTTCATAAGTCAGTATTGTAGGAAATAATAACTGTACCCATGTCAATAGATTCTTTAATTTCACTCAGAGCATCACATGGGATCCATGTGTGACCTATTAATAACACAGATGGCGGGCTTGGCATCAAAAGTGCCTGTTCTAAGTTGCTTTTTCATCTTCATCCTCCCTTATTTTATTTCTGCTGCCACAGTCAAAAGTTCTGGAGTTTAAGAAAGGCTATGTGCTGTATTTACTTCATGGCAGAGGAAGGTATGGGATTTAGTCTTGGCCATGACAATTACGAAGTCAGAATATCTGGAAAACTCATTTTCATGACTGAGGACTTTATCCTTCTTTTACTACTTCTGGGGGCTAAAAATATTGTTTATTGATTATTCAGGAGTCACATGAAGTATAAAATAGGACTTTCAGAGCCCTGTGGCTTTTAAGCCTTTATAAGCTTGCCCCAATGACTTTCAAATGGTTAAGTAAAGAAGTTCTTCGTGCACTTTGGTGAGGTAATAGCTGTTTGTGTCAGCAAATTGTGGGTTTTCTTTATGTAATGTAAGAAAACAGAGTTCTGTGATATGTCCTTTTTGCAATAAATGTAAACATGAATAAAATGTGAGCATTTTTTTTTAAATAGGGATCAATTTCAACCAATATTACAAGTATGTGCGATGTAAGAGAAATCATCTTGATTCCCCAAGAAGCATCATCTTTGTGCAAAAATGCTACTTGAGTAAAATAGTTTCTGGAGTACAGAACCTACTGTACAGTGCTATTTCTGAAATACCGCTAGGAAAGAGGCCAGGATTAGAAGGAGAGCAAAATTTAGCAGTATGGAGGACTGGGATTGCTAATGGTAAGCATTTTCTCATGCTTGTGACTGTACCGTTTTTACACAGCAGTCTTCTAAAATGTTCAGAGGAGGCACAGCATGAGATGCTTCTTTGGGCTCAAGTACTTCTGTGGTCATCTTTATCTGTGGTTTAGACTTTTTCTGGTTCAAATTCTGTATTTTAAAGGGTTTTGTCACTCTTCTATGAGACCTTTGCCCTGGCCCTTCAACATCTTGGATGAAAGCTGTCCTGTGCAGCTAGATATTTCTGTTGACTGGCTTGTGTTTCATTCAGTATGTAAGTTTAAACATGTTCACAAGCCCTTGCGTATAAGGGTGAGGGTATTTTCATGCAGTTGTTTTAAGAAACCAAGGAATGAATGAGCTTTTGCAATATTAGGCTTGTTTGCGCAGTCGCTGTTATAAGACCCCCCCTCAGAAATGCTGCTTTGCGAATGAAATCCTACCAACTGTTCGATTCATTTTAGAATTTAAGACAACTTATTTGGTGAGCGGTCAACCTGGAAAACTTGCCTCGACATGCAAGGCTGGTTAAAGTGTATGGTGTGGTGTTCTTTGCGTGCATTTTTTTATTTTATTTTTAAGCAGCTGCTGTAGCAGCAGTGAGGCACTGTCTGGCATTTTTTAAAGCTCTGTGATCATCGCTCTGCATCAGGGATTCAGGAAGAGGCTGCCACCACACCCAGCAGCAGCTCCCTCTTCTCTGGGGACTGCTTTTCCTCCCGTTGCCTGCAGCGCCCGTGCGATTCAGCCGTTCAGAAGCGTGCGTTTGCCTCGTTCTACGAGGTGACGGGATTTTGCTGGAGATTCAGAAGTCCTTGAGCAAAACTGTTGTAAGCTGACAAAATCTGCCAGCACGTGCCCGTGCAAGGGATGGGAGGCTGGCGGGGGGTGTGTGTGCACGTACGGTCCTGGAGTAACTTATGATAGAAACTGTGTTTTGGAGCAGAAATGCGTAGATTGCTCGGTTACGTTGGCGCCAATTTTGTGTGCGGAGCATAGGGAAGATGCTGCGGGGTGGGTACACAGACAGCTTAAACAAAAAATGGCTGAATCAGTTACATTCAGTCTTTCTACAGAAATTGTCTTTAGGTAGAAATCGGGCATGAAGAGCACAGGCCCATGTGGAAGTAATTTGCTGGAGCTATGAGGAATTAAGATTTGGAAAAAGGGGATGCTGTAATGGGAGGTGCGGTTGCCTCCTCCACCCAAACAAATGGTGTTCCTTCAGGTGAAATGTGGGCTAGCAGAAGACAAAAGACAGCACTGTCTTTCTTAGCAAACCATTAAACATTCAATTAGTATACTACATTAATCTACGTAAAATTGAAGCTGTGTGGAGGAGAGGGTGCATTAGGAGCTATTACAAAGTATTGTCAACGTATTCTAAAGGGAGATGGCAGAGGTGACTTTTACTTACTTTAAGAAGTAAAGATTAATTGAAGAAATACCAGATATTATTACAAATGTGAGATCCATGCTGTCCTCTCCTGCAGAACAAAATTTGTTATGTAAGGATGGATTTTTTTCGATATGTAGTAATCTTTATGCTATGCAAATAGTGCGTAGTCTCACTTCTTTATAATCTGGGTTGCCACAGGCGATTGCAATAACCAAAATGTGTTGAAAGATAAGGTGATGCATTGCATAAAAATCTAGAGTATTGTTAAATGACAGAAGTTTGTGATACAGTTAATTTCTTCATAGAGACGTTTCTCTGCATTACTCAAAAACATGCTATAGCTTTTGGCACAGATATGTTTATAAATATTTGGTCTGAAAGGCACCTTTTGATTACTTCGTTCTTTCTATATGGGTGTGTTTGAAATTTTTAGTTTGAGACCTCTGAAGAGGAAAATGGTAGGCATGCTCTTGATTCTGCAAAAGTTGAAGTACCTGAATAAGACTGTTAACAAGGAGTTGTAACTGTTTAAAAATTACCCGTAGGTAGGTGTTCTCAGTTTAAAATCCTTAAATGTATAGAAACGTACTGTGAAATGTTTCAGGTTTTTGTTTCCCTAACTGGATTAGACAATGGTTTCTCCAACTTTTTCTGGTGGTCTAATCTGATTACTTTAATTGTCCAAATAAGAAAATCTTGAGTGACATAAGGAGACCAGTGGGGGACAAAAGAGTCCAATTGTACAATTAAGTTTTCTTGATATTTTTAGTAGACACATGTAAACCTCTAATCTGTATAACCTTCCTAGTTTAATGAACCATGATACCAATATTAGATGCAACTACATACTTTCTTCAAATGCCTAAGTGGTTATTCAGTTTTTCTCTATTTTCTAAATGGGTTAACCAGATGTATCTATTTAAATCCTGAATTTCTGATGCCACGCTATCTTGAGTCATGAAGTGTGTGTCGTTTACTCAGACTGCATTTCCGTAAATGACACTTGACAAGCTAGCAGACAGGAATTTAGAAACTGGTAAGTGTTGGCATCTTCAGTCATTGATCAAGCTCTGCCACACTTGCTCTCTCGAAGGGTTTTAGTGTTCCAAGGTTGGTTTTTTTTTCCTCACCTTATATCTGTTCATATAGGGCTTATTCTCTGCTTGTTAGCTGATTTGCAGACTTATGTTAGTTGGGTTATTTTTGCGTTTATTTCTTTGCAACCAGGGAGCTAGCAAAAACTGTTGGAATTAATGTATATTTACACATTGCTTACGTTACTGGTGTAGGTGGTTTTGCTTTGCATCTGTGTGATGCATGCTCAAAGTCTTAATTTGCAACTTGGCAAGAAGGGTGAGGAGTTTAGCATTTAACATCTTTCCCATGTTTTTGACAGCATTCCTGCAGTACCTGTTCAGCACATTTGAATGTACTCCTTTCATCAGATGTCTCGGAAGACTCAGCATTTTGGCCAGCAAAATGGAGAGTCTTCTACCAAAATAATTTTTCCCCTCTTTTCCATTCTTTTAGTGATTTTTTTTTTTTCCTTTTCCTTTTCTTACATGTATGCTTATATAAATTGCATGCAGCTCAGTAACTTTTTGTATGTATCACGCAGAAACTCTTACTATGGAGGCTATGTTTTCCACATGTCAGAATTGACATTCTCACTAATGGTTGAGTACCCTCTCTGCAACGTGTCTCAACCTCTCATTTTTTAATTACAGACCTTTTAGAGCATAAATTCTCCAGTATTTTAACTTCTAAATTTACTTTCACCCAAGTCTGGTCACCTCAGTCTTCTAGATTTGCTTGTGGGCTTCTCGTTTGCAAATGCCCACAACTTCAAGCAACGTGGAGTGAGTGGGCTTTTTGGTGCTGTAGTGCTGGACAAGCCTGTTTTCTTTTATCCCCCTGCCCCCCCCCCAGGCTATCAGTATTTCCTATTCCAGAGAAAGGATAAGATTTAGACTCTGCAGTTAACAGCACCCTATTATACCCCTGAAATTGGCAGTCCCCAAGTGAAAACAAAATTCTTCAAAATAGTAGTTTTCAAATGAAAATAGCATTTTCCTTAGAGTAGATGAGCTGTGTCCTTGTAATTAGAGGAAGCAGGAAGATCAGTGTGTGTGGGAGCCAACTTATTACTGGCTCTCATCTTGTCTGCAGGTTCTACTGATACCTAAATTTTTCACCAGGGTATGTTCCTCTTACTTGTGTCACCTTGCTAGGAAACCTAAATTGTGGCCAGATTCCAGTCTTCGTAGTACATCTCAGTCTCCTAAAGCTAACATGGACTTTAGACACACAGTATCTTAATCATATTTATTAGCAAAAAGCAACAATTACTTCTGTATTCTGTGTGTAGAGTAGACTGGTGTCATGTTCTTAAAAAAACGTGGTCTGCTTCTGTCCACTCCCAACTTAAACTATCAGACATTGAAACAACCAATCTCTTACTCTATTCACCTTAGCAGGCTTTCTGTCATGAGGACTGTCCACCAACATACATCAAAGTTATCACAACAGGCTTTACTGAAGTCTTTTCAACACATGCAACAAAAGCATAGCAGGCCAGATCCACACTCTCCTTGATGGGGTTCTGTGGATTAACATCAGCTGAATTTCTGGCCCAGCATGTCCAGTGCTCTCAATTCCCAAACATAGCCGTACTGGCTCTATGAGACACCAGGAGGACATTTGTATTGGAGGATAGTTTGTTGTATCAGCTGTGTTACAGAAAATCTATTTTCCCTGGGCTGTTTGTTACAGACTTTTTATTGTGACTTTGGCTAGCTATCACATGCTTCTATTTAAACAAACAAGTTTCTTCCCCAAGTTTTTCTAAGGATGTTCTGCAGTGAAGTACCTCTGACTGAGACCAAATGGGGAATATGTACATTTTTTATAAGCGACATTTGTTCAAACATATTCATAAGTCAGTCATTGAATTGTGACTTCAGAGTAGGTTCTACTGGGAGTAAACCAGTGGAAGGCATCTTAAAAAAGAAAATTTCCATTTCGGAACACTTATCTTTTGTCCCTGATGTTTGTTCCCCTTCACGCCAAGTCTATGCTACCAGCAAGTGCTGCCTGTGTCTGTTGCTCAAGGGTGAGCCACAAAAAGGTATGATCTGCTGTATTGAAGGTAGAAGTCCTTATGTACAGATATGTTGGAAAAACTGTGTGCTTGTGTTTCTGGATTATTTTTTTTTTCCCTGGCCCTTTCCAACGAGTTTTGACCCAGCATTTTGGAGCATCTGCTGACAAGGGTATGTCAAAGGACTTCAGAGTAGTATCTTCTATTCTTGCATTTTGGCTGGCAGTGCATTTTGGCTTGCTGGTATATTACATTTGTAATCCTATACCATGCATGCCCTCCTAGAATAGATCATAGAATCACTGAAAAATGTGGGTTGGAACCACTGGAGGTCATCTGGTCCAACACCCCTCAGCCCCAGCAGCGCTGGCTTCAAAGACGGATTGTGTTACTTGGGGTCTTGTTCCAGTTGAGTTTTGAATATCTCCAAGGAGGGAAAGGCTACAACTCTGGGTACAAATTAAAAAATAAAAAAATCTGGATTGAGAGTGGTTAAGAGCTAAAACAGGTTGCTGAGTTGGAGTTTCCCTTGTTGCAACTTGTGATGGTTGCCTCATGCATGCCCCTTCCCTTTGCACCTCTGAGGAGAGTTTGGCGTGCTTTTCTCTGTAGCCCCTGCCGCCCAAGGTAATGAAGAGTAGAACTGGATCCCACTTTGGCTTTTCTCTGGGCTGAACGAGCCCAGTCCTCACAGCCTGTGGTCATACCTGATGCGCTTCGCCCTCCTTACTATATTCACGGCCCTCCGCTAGGCGCTCTGCAGTTGGTCAGTCTCGCTGTACTGAGGGACCCCACACTGGACATGTGTCTACCTGCCACCCAGAAGGGAATAATCATTTCTGCCAGCCTGTTGGCTGCCCTTCTGCTCATACAGCCCAGTGTGTGGTCAGCCTTGGTTGCTGCAAGGGTGCCGTGCTGACCCCTGCTCAGTTTGTCCACCTGGATCCCCAGCTCCTTTCTGCTGGTCACACTGGGCCACACTGCTGCGTGGGGTTATCCTGGCACTCCTGCAAGACTCTGCGTTTGTCTTTGCTGAATATTGTGAGACTTCTGTCAAGCCAGTCTTCCAGTTTGTCCTGATGCTGGAGAGTGGCAGCCCTATGCTCCACCATTTCAGTCCTCTCCCAGTTTGGTGTCATCCACAAATAGGATGAAGGTGTGTCCGCCCCATTGACCAGACGAAGCAGTATTGGCCTTGGTACTGACCCATGAGGGACACCAGTTGAAATTAATCCCCGGTTGGACGATTAGACTAGAACCATTGACATTTGGACCAGAACCTTTAGACCACAACGACTGCATTTAAAGGCTGATGACCCAGCTAGTTTTTCACCAGGCTTCTAAAAATGATCATGTATCATCTTCTCCCACCCAATCCTTACATTTGGGAAATGCAAATTTAACAAACAGATTAGTGGAAAGCTGAACAGTGGAACAGCAATTGTTTGTATCGTAGACTTCTAAAAATGCATCTTTGTTTTTAAAAAGGAATTGGGAATTATTTGTGAAAAGGACAGAGTCCAGCAGAGAAATGATTTCTTTTTTGTTTTTTTGTTTTTTTAAGCAGTCTATATTCATTTTGAAAGAGTATGTTCAAACTGATTATTTGAGCTTTATTGCACTGGTTGCATGTTGAGGACCTTTATAGGAAAAGCAATCGAGAAAGATTTAATACGCGACGGTAAAACCACAAAGTATCAGGAAGGTTCAGCATATTGGAACTATTTTTAAATAATTTTTGCTTTAAAATCACTGAAGTTTTAAAGTCATCTTTATATATGACTTTTTTTTTTCTTTAAGATGTGGGAGAGACTTTGCCTGAGGTGGTGGCAAATTATTGTTAGTCAGAATTTGCTTCGTAAATTATTCCTCATCTGAAAACGAACTTGGGTTTGGTTTGGGTAACCTCAAGGTCTAAACATGAAACACTTGGGCTCATCTGAGCTGTGAAGTGCATCAATGGGCAGGGTTTGGCTGAGGCGTGGTGCGGGGGGATTGTTTTCCCACGCAGTTGGACAACCTTAGTGGGTGTTAGGAAGTCACAGCTGAATGCCAGGGAGCTGAGAACTTGCTAGGGAGAAATCAGGGATGGGAGAACATGTTTCCAGCTTGGGAAGAGCTGATGTCCATGAGCTTTGCGGAGCATTTTCCCACCATATGAATGTGGGGAATGGGGTTGCAAATTGGGGAAAATGCTCTCTGGGCAGAGGCTGGGTTTCCAACGTTGCACAGCAACTTAATGCTGGAAGACTTCAGTCCAACAGTCCTGTTTTTAGAGAAGGTTCGTATGGCAGTCCTGTGTTGTCTTGATTGCAGGGATTTTATACCTCTGTTCCTGCTCTTCCTCCTTGACGCCTCCTTCTCCATCCCCTTCCCCTCCTCGGCAAACTAACCAGATCCCACCGCGGTCTGCCACAGTGACAGGCACGTGTGTTCGCATGAGTATCTTGTATTTCAAATATATACACATAGCTGTGCATAATTCAGGTACATCATGCCTTAGTACATTCATTTTGCTAACCTCACTAGATCCATTATTACTTACATGGTTTTTTTCCTTTTTTTTTGTTTGATTTGGACTTGGAAAAGTTTGCACAATAACAAAGGTGTATTCGCATGCCTTTTCACTAAGCCAAGCAGCTTCGATTGTCAAAAGATACACAAGTATGTTGACTTGGCAAGTGGACAAGCGTTTGGTAGATGAATTAGATGGATCTATGGAAAATCTCTTCTATGAGGCATCTTTCTGGATGAATGAACATTCATTTTCATTATGTCACAACTGACTTGTATTATTAAATTTAATGGTCAGAACATCACCCACAAAAGAAAATTTGGTGGCAGAGATCAGAACTAGTGTTCTGGAAATGAGAAAAAATTATCGAAAATTTGCATATGTGTGTTTTTGTCCTAAGTGTTTATACAATTTGCTTGAAGGTTATAATAAAACTGTGTAACACTTTCTCTCCAAATACCTTGCTTTTTTTTTTTTTTCTTTTCTTTAAACAAAACCTAACCCCAAATCCTAAGAATTCTTGCAATGAATTTGGAAAAAATGCCAGGTATGAATTTACACAGCTGTGCATGGTACTAGAGATACTGACTTGTCAAGTAAAAAGGAGGCCGGAGATGCATTGACCTTTCCTTAAACACTCGAGTTTGCTGGAAGCACAGAATAAAATCATGATCTGTTGCTTAAGGTGCTGGACATATAGATTCATGCCAGCAAGAGTACTTACAATAGAGAGAATGCCTTCAGTTTTGAGTAGAAGCCTGTTCGCCATACCTTGAGGAGTAGTCACTCTCCTAAAAATAATCTGCTGTCAAATACAGGGAAAAAGTGAGAGCTATCAACTTTCAGCCTAGTTTGCCTAATGGAAGATGTGTGTTTTGTTTTTGTTTGTTTGTTTGTTTTTTTAAATAAAACAACCCATTATTTCTTTTTCATTGTTGACAGTGGAAAGTGAGTGGTTTTTTGTTTGTCGGTTTTTTCCCCTCTCTACATGTTGCCTGAAGCCCATCTTGCCGTGGTTGAATGTAGAACTGGGCAGCGAGCTGTATCTGCTACAAGGAGCTGCAAGTTCACCTTTAACTGTTGTTGCAGCAAGAGAGGACTTGGGTTTTGGGCAAAATGGGGCAGGGTTTTCAGAGGGAAAAGCACATGTGCAGTTAGGAGTTTCCCTTATGGTGCTGCAGGCAGAAATGGTTTATTCTGTTTTCACTGTATATAATCACTGGAGATCTGGGTCTTTGTAGTGACTTAGTCAAGATCATGTGCAATCTTAGTTTCTGACACAAGGCAGTAACTGTACTTTGGAGACCACTAACTTTTAAGTAGTTCTGTTGATCATCAGGTACACATGCCCCTGGGTATAACGCATGATTTGCAGTTATAAAGCCGTTTAAAACATCTTGGTCTGTCAATCTGATTGAAACTTAAAAATCAAGTTCATTTTGGAGAATATAATTGCTATTCTAATAATTACTTGTGGTCTAGTCATTACTTTGCAGCTGCATCAGTTTGAGCAACACTCATGTTGACCTTTTGGTTAATTTGTCTTTTGTGCTGTTAGAAATAAGTACAAAACACTTGAGAGAAAAATCTGACCCTTATCTGTAAGTTTGTCAGATGAGGCTAGTGGGATTGAGTATGGACAGAGCAGTTCAACTGCATGAACCAACGGTGACGATGGGATCCAAAACTCGCAATTTTTCAGCAGCTTTGTAAGAAATTTTAGAGGAAGAAACTTTATTGGGCTGCCTGTGGGGTTTTATACATTATTTTTTTAAAGACAAATATAGTTAGGAGGGCACTGTTAGCTTGAGAGCTTAGTTTTTTGCTGACAGCATCACATTCATGCTAAATAGAGGTCTTAATCAAAATTTAGGTGTGAAAATACACCTGTAGCTTGTGTATATGATACTGTGTAGAGCATGTTATCAGATGCTGATGTAAAAGTTTTGCTCTTTCACTAATCTTTTTGATATATTTTTTTTCCCCTGAGGCAATAAACAATGTTGTATAAATGTTGTACTCTGTCAGTTCAGTAGGTTTAAATCATAGTAGCAGTTTTGAGAAGGATAAATGCTAGTAGCTTTTATTGTGGTCCTTCAAAAACACCCTAGTATCTCACAGGATGGTTCTGATTATGTACAAATAGTTTTTTGAGGCTGTGATGTAGCTTTCTGTTTGGCTTTTTTTAGTAGCTGCTGTTCTTGTAGATAAGATTTTTTTGTTTTTATTCAAAGCTTTGCATAATTTCAGTGAATTCTGTGGTTTCAGCAGGTATAAGGCAGTGGATTCTAACTAAAGCACTTCAGCTCTGGAAACATCAGACTTTAATACCTTGTCGGGAAGAAAGCTGGTGGTAAATTTAATACAAATTTTGAGCTTGTCTTTGTTATGAGTTGCTGAAACAGAAAAGAAAAGTTTGTGTGCTGTTTTGGAATAAGATTTGCTACTTTCCTGTTATGCAGTGGTCCTATCCAAGATTGCCTAAAGCCAATTCTGTAATGCCAGAGCTCTTAGGGTTTTCTGTTGTATGGATGCAGCAGATCTGGAGCTGGTGTTCAGTCCATAACAGCATTACATTTTACATTCAGTGAGACTGTAGTAGAACAGGAAAAAGAAACTTCAATTCTACAGGGGGCAGAAAGCCTGCAATGGAAAAATACTGTTTTCTTTTTTTTCTGTGGATTACATCAAGGGATGTCCAGGAACTGTCAGAAGAAACAGGAGCATAGCTAGAGTTAAAATGAAAGACTAAATGGAATTAAAACCAAGGTTGGAGCTGAAATTAAAGGCAATTTAAGACATCCGTTGACTGATTTCTGTAGGAGCAGTCCACAAGATTCATCTGATTAGACAATTTGGTCACTTTTACCACAAAGCGAAAGAGAAATGCAGAAGTTCCCACTACTTTCCCGAATGTTTTTTCCCCTCTGCAGATTTAAAGTGCTGACTGAAGTTTGATCTGCTCTGTGTGTGTATATATGTATGTCTACCGATAAAAAAAATTCACATATGCAAATAATACTTTGTAGCATCAGAACTGAAGAACTGGAAATCTCCCTTGGTAATGCATTGGCCTTCTCTCCTCTCCCATCTCTTGCTGTACTCCATCCCTCTGCTCCCCTGGCTCGCCTGCTCCATTTTCTTATTTCCCCCAGGTGCAGGCAGATGCTTAGAGCAACTTGCTGGCAGGGACCAACAACAGCTTTTTCCTCTTGGTTGGCGGGATTTGGTGAGATAACGTAGGCATTTGCTCCAGGAGCTGGGAAATTGCATTGCAGTCTGTTCCAGTTAGGTTTTTGTGAGTAATTGCAGGTTTCCCATATCTGTATTGGCTTAAGTTTTTCTATTGTTAATTGATTCAGTTGCATGAAGCTGTGACAGCTATGATAAGCCTTACCGTTTTTACTTTCAGTTAAATATTTATAAAATATGAATTTCACTCTGTGGCTTGAAAGTCGGATGGTGAGTCTCTGAATGTATTTGTTTAACCATCTGTAGCCAAGTACAATTAGCATGTACTGTAAGGGCAGTGGTAATTATCCTGTCTAGTAAGCATGCAGAATTCTTCCTTACTGGAAGATTATTTTAATATTCCCTTGGTGTAGCTTGGGGCAGCAGGGAGGTGGATCCCCATGCTAAAAATAATAAAGATGCGCATTCATATCTTGCATCAGCTTTCAGCAAGCTTAAAATAATGTATTGTGCAAGAACGCGTCTCCTTCGGCTGGTTCTCTGAAGACTATTGAGAAGTTTAACTTCCCTGAACAAACGCCCTTGCCCCATGTACATACACAGAAATGGTTCACATGGAGAAAGCTGTGTTCACCATTTATAAAATAACTCATCCCTTTTTATGTATCATCCTAAATTCAGGAGGATCTGCACTTCAGGTGCAGATTAAATTGCACTAAGGAAAGGAAAGAATCTGTAAATATTATCAAATGGTGCAAGTAAGAGGTAACTTTAAATGTCTCGGGCCAAAACAAGTTTGTTTGCAGTTTGTCGCTGAATGAAAAGGCTAGTGGTTTGTTTACATGGAAAAGAAGAGAGAGTATTAGCTTTAACTAAAATACAGTATTTTCAATTTGATTGATTTAGCCTGAGCCCTGGTCTAATTAAAAGTGCTTTCTGAAAAGGTTGTTTAGGTGTCCATGTACTTTCTTCGGTTTCTTTGTTCCCTGGGGAAGAGAATTGGAGAATGGATGTGTAATGTGAAAAGGTTTTTTTGGGAATGGGGGGAGACTTGGCGGGGTTTTTTTGTTTGGTTGGGTTTTTTTACAAGCGAAATAATATATGGGTGTCTTGGCAGTTTTGGAGTTCCGGGAAGTCAAGGCTTACTGTATTGCTTACTTTGGAAATGATGCACTCTTATTGCCTGTTTACAGGGCAGGACAAAATAAAGTTAAGGAACTGGGTACAGGATGGGGGAGATCACGCTGACACTAAAGTACTTCTAGCCCTCAGCTTGCTGTTTAGGGAAGAAAGAGCTTGTAAAAAATCTGTTACTGTAACTTTTCCATGTTGAACAGATTGTCCCACTTGTTGATGCTTGAGTCAATACTGAAATACAGCTTCTAGTACCTTTTTATATTGGTAGTGGAGCAAAATGAACCCATTTAATGGAAAGATTGTGAGCTTTTTTATTTTAACTTGCTGTAACAGGACTGGTTTGAAATCATGTCTCTTGAATTCTGTGTGCTGGAGTCAGAATATCTTAACTGCAACTCTTGGAGATTCAGCAATAAATGCGTCCTTCCTCAACTACTGACTATGCGTTAATGCATGTACTTGCTCGTAAGTTGACTAAAGAAAATGTAGTATGAAATATCTTGTACAGCATCCACAGAGGTGCTTAAAAATAACTACACATTCCTATTTTCTGTTTTGCTTTAGTTGTAGAATAATATTTTTTGTTCTCTGCTTTGGTGAGTTTTGTGTTTTGCTTCAATATAGTTGATATTTAAAAAAAAGAGCATAAATGGTTTTTCCAGTAGGCTAAGTAGCTATTGACCTAAACGTTTGAAGCTTGGCTTGGCGATGTGAGACTTAAGTATAACTTTCACAAATGAACTGTCAGCTCCAATGTTTGAGGTTTTTATTTATTTTTTGCTCTATTTCTCACTGTGATTTTTTTTTTTTTTTTTGAGGTGTAAAGTAAACATAATGGCATCATTAAGAAGAAAAAGCAATGAAAATGTAATTCGTATCTGTTAAGGTAGTCACTTACACAAGTTCACGCTGTTTCCAAGCAGGTATTTCCCTTCTGAGGCATCCGTACCTTCAGTTGGACCTTGCTCAGTGTGTGTGGTACAGTGCTGCTCGCTCTGGTCCTTCTCCCGCTTCTTCGGAAGCAGAGGGCAGCTGGCTGTAAACCTTATCTGTAAACTGCACCGGTCCTTCTGTCTGTCCAGTGCTTATTGCTCTGATCTTCATCTGGCGTTTCTTGGGACGACAGCAGTGGAAATAACAATGCGTACAAATGCCTAAATTCATCTGACTTGAGTGACCGGTCTGCTGGAAATACACTGCAAATATATCTCGCAGTATCGGATCACATTCAAAAAGCATCAGTGATAGTGGTGATAGTCTGTACTGCCTGTTACTGGGGAGGCACTGAATTGTGTAATATGTGCACTTGAAAAAGCAGGATTACATTTAACTTGGAAGAGAAAAATTAAGCAGCTGAATAAAATGCTTTAAAGTACGATTATAATACTACAGAGGAGGCGCAGTGCAGAAAATTGCACTTCTGCCCAGATGGCTTGTTCATGGTTTCAGAACCAGGGAATAGGTAGGCATGAAACAAGGTCTTTGCCCTCTAAAATGTTAAAAAGAAACTTATCCTCAGTAAGGTGATTTGTTTGTTTGTTTGTCTTTGTTTCTTAAGAAAGAGGGGTGTATGCTTTCAAAACTTGCCTAAAAAGCTGACATTTCTGTTTGTGCTTTTGTAATACACTCTGGCATGTCTAACAGAGTGAATCGAGACAACAAACCGAGGCTAGTTTATGATATTTATTTTCTCTACTTGAATCAAAATTTGAACCTGAGTGTATTTCACAGAACAGACGTAAAAGTGCAAAATTGATTTTTGTTTCTAAATAATTAAAGGTTTCCAGATATTGCCACGTGTGGGAGTCTGAAGTTACAATTCTCTGTTAAACTGGATTAAAATGGTGCTGTATTAAAAAAAAAAAAAAAAAAAAAAAATTCCATATAAATGCGGAGTAGAGATGATAGCGTTCCTAACTGGCTATTGACATTCTGATGAACTTTACTAGTCTACAGTTAAAATTAAATAAATATAAGTCAATATTTGAATTTTTTGTGGCTTGCATATTACATCAAGTCGTATTATAAAGGGCTTAATCATGAGCCCATTGCTCTTTACCTCTATTTTTTTACATAGAGTGCAGGGTCTTTTAAAAATAAATAAATAACCTCTATCTACACCGTGAATGTTCCCAGCCTTAACTAATTACTGATACAGATAGTATCAGAGGTATAATTAGAGTTGTGTACCTTAGGGTTTTTGGCGTTGGGTTTTTCTCTGCTTAAGGTAAATGGAACATTTTCTTATCCTTCATTCTGGTTAGCCATAGGATTTTAAGTCTGTTACTTTTGAATGACACTATTCCTTTTTGTGTTTTGCTGCTCTGTGTTTCTTATCACTCCGAGTATGAAGGAGGAGGATTTTTTTTGCCAGTACAAGACCTATTTTATACAATTCTGCATTGAAAGGTATTTACTGGATTTCTGTAGTACTTACTGATCTGGAAAGATGAGCTAAGCTGCGCAGCGTGCTTTGACAGGTTCCTGCAGTTTTGAATGCCTGCCTTTCCTATGCAGTAAGTACAGAGGCAGCTGATTGGGGTTGGCCAAATTCTGCTACATCAGTCGTAATTATTTAAACTTAGACATGCCAGCTGTGATCTGGGAATAAAAAAAAAAATCAATTAACATTTCAGGAAGGTCTTAATCTTCTGTATTCATCCCCCTTTACTTGCTTAAAGTGAAAGCAGATTAGCTCAGAGTCAAAAATGTTTCGAAAATCTTTGTGATAGGCAAAGGAAACTAAGCCATGATATTTGTCTTTTTTACATATGAGAGGTTTTTCTATATATTTTCCTAAATATAATGTGCAAGAGTACTGCTAAAGTCATAGCCCTGAAGTGGTAACTAATGCTATGCCCAAACAAGCCCACTGAATCTGTGGAGGAAGGATTTAATTCCTGCCCTTCTACCCCTTCGGACAGAAGTGTGCCATCCATAATTTGACTGGGGAAGCAAAGAAACTTGTATAAATTTAGGTCACAAAAGTTTAAGTAACGTCCGGTCTTGGAAAGGATACGTGTATCGGGGGTTGGGGGGGTGGCGCAAAATACAGAAGGGAAACCAGAAGACAGAGCGGTATGCTGAAGTTGAGTCAACAGAGGCCCTTCAGAAAAAAGGAATTCAACCCTAGCAAAACCGATACAGAAAGCCATAAAATACATCAGGCATGGGAAGGAAATCAGAAGAGTGATAAGTCTATGAAGTAGATGGTCTACTTGGTAATGTGTCACCTTACAAAAATAGGAAGTAAGTGAAATAGTTCCTTCTCCAATAGATAGTTGAAGGAAAAAAAATAGGTGGAACTGTGGTGGTAAGTACTCTAGTTCTGTGGGGATTTTTTTTTTTTTTTTTTGTCTTGTTAATAAGAATGAATTACTGTCAAGCTTTAGGATGTTAAATAAAAAAGCTGGTGTGTTGAAGCACAGCAGACTGTCGTGACCAGTTGGATATGCCAAAGAATTCTGGTAGAATTTAAAGATGACGGGGTTACTCTGTTCCAAATGTGCATTTCACTGTTGGTGTGAGCAACATGGTGAAATGATGAAATTTGTATAAGAATAGTCAGTTATTTAGTTTGGTTAAGACTAGGCAGGTTTATGAGAAAAAACAGAGTAACCTGATGAAGCAGCAGGAGTGAGCAATAAGGAGACAAGGATAGCACGTTGGACTAAGAGGATTTACAGAGGCTTAATTACTGTCTTAGTTTATGAAGGAAGGAGGGCAGGACAAACATGAGTTTCCAGATAAGAGGACCTTGATTTAGATTCTAAATCCAGAATTGGGGAACCAAATTTTAAGTATGTGGAAGAAAATAGATTGCTTTATCTTAGTGCTTGTCTCCAAGGGATCAAAAAAAAGGGGGTGGGGAAGTGTATGAGGCAACAGTAAGGTAGAACATCTCCTGTGAACAATGAACGCTCAGCGAAACTAAATCCAAGGGAAAGGAAATACTCCCACCCACTCTTTTTTCCTTATCCTTGGTCTCATAGAATTAGTGTTTACATTGAAAAACACATCTCCTTCAGAGGCTACTGAAGCTGAGAACTATCCTGAGAGTTGAGATGATTTAGACATTTGTATGAGCAGCAAGAAGGAGGTATTAGAGTAAATAATCTGTTTTTAGAAAGGTGTAGAATTATCATGTTTTTAGGCATAAGCACATTTCAGAGGTGTGGGGTGTTTCATTTTTTTTCCCCTCTGGAAGAAAGCATTTCTGAATGTGTTACTAACATAAATGGAGAAGCAAATGCTGTCTATTTTTAGAAACATGGTGTAGGTTAGATTCACCAGTAGTCTGACCAGATTGAAAACTTCTTTATCTGAAGTACAGCCCTACCGCACGGGCAGCTCGTGACCTCAGTGTGTATCAGGTCCTCCTGAGATGGGAGGCAGATTCGTTTACTTCCTTTAAAAAAAAAAACCAAACAACAAAAAAACCAACAAAAAAAACCCACAACAAAAAATCAAATGCTTTGATTTGTATGTTGCTCAACTTTTGCTTGGGAAAATCATCAGGAACAGCTTGTCTTATGAACAAACAAGTATCTTCTCTCCCACTTTCAGGAGGTTGGTACGAGGCTGTAGCATCAATAGAGATGTTGTGGGCTCTTAACTCTGTGAACATAAACAGAATTAAACAGGAATTGCTCTGGCTGGAAACTGAACTGCCTTAGCAGTTTAAGTGCTTCCAAGCATTAGTGACTGCTGGAGCCACGTTGCCTTCATCTGCCCAATTCCAGCTACTTTGCAGCCACTGCTGTCAGCAGGGAAAAGACTTGTGAGGAGTTGAGATCTGCCCTGTAGGATGTGAATTTCCATTTCAGAAATGTAAATAAAAATCTGAGGGTTGAGCAAAGGTTGGTGCAATAGAGTCAGTCTTGAAGTCGTCAAATACAACTCTTGACTTCTTTCTTCTCTTACTAAAGAGAAATACAAGTTAGTTGATGTCAGGTTGGGCATGTCACTCCTTGAGATTTCTGAGATCTGTTGTGCAGTTTCAAAATACGATGTAGAAATTATAAGCTGAATTTGTAGGACATGGGTATTTTGGCAAATCATGCTGGAGACCCATCTGATCTAGTGCAGATGGTGGCTGGTGGTTATGCCCACCTCTTGTGGCACAGGGAGTGCCATAGTTTGTGATTATGAAATAACCTTTTCTTTTGATGGTCACGTTAAGTCCTAACCAATTGCTATTAGTAAGCATCAAATGGAATTAAGTATTTTTTCAGAGGGGCATTAAACTTCATAATGCACTTAACAAGTATTCTTTTCTCATACACGACATGTTACAGAGCACATCTGCAAATCAGTTTACATGCCTACTGCATTTATACTGGGTTTGTTACATTTTTTACCCAGGTGTGTGTGTGTAAATCCTTGACGTGTGAATTGCTTGTGCAGATGTGTTCAAGTAGAAACCCCACACTTCAAAGTCTGTATGTTATGGATGTAAAGTACTTTCTTGGGCATGAGGAGGCCTCATGTCGAAGTGTTAGCTCCATACGTGTTTTTGAGGCTTGCAAAAGGAATGTGCTTAACTAACTTTTTTACTTAGAGGAAAAGAACCCCACCTTTTATTACTGCTTGCATTGAATTATAAGAGTTAATCATTGCTCATGTGTGTATGTACGTTGAGAGAGAATGTGTTCACTGAAGGCAGTAAATCTAACAATTCGTGTTCTTCAGCTCTGTGTACCCAGTGAGATATTCAAGTACGATTTTCCTGTGTTAGGTGCTTTGAAGGCATTTTTCAATCCAGTAACCACTGGTGAACAGTGTCTTACCAAAAATGATCTTGTAATGTTTGGGTAGTATTGTATATTCTGAAGCACAGTAAAGCTGAAGTATAGTTGTGCATCCTGAGATATAGTTAAATCTACCAAAGCATTAGATGTGACAACTCATATATTTGTCAAAGGCAAAAAAAAAAATAAAATAAAAAAAAAATACAGCAGTTGCATCATTTTCTTCATTATCACTCAGTATGCTGTTGGCAATATTCAGCTTACTGTAACTGTAAGATGAATGCACAGGTAAAGTGTGCAGCTTACATAGCCTAACATTAACAAATGTGAAAATGCTTCTTTTCCAAATACACATTTGCATTAGAGTTCCTAATATAAAGGAGAACAAAGTCCCTGGTTCATATTTTTTTCTCCTCTTCTTAAAATTGTTTTGAAGGCAACATTTTCTTCTACCAAAATCATTAAAATGAGACATTTAATTTTGTTTTACTTTCCAAAGTAATAAAAAATAATTTTGGCTGTAAAGAATGTTAAAAATGAGGTGTAATAGAGAAGAATATGAACCTCTGAAATATCAAGTGCTTTTTTTAATGGATGTTTTTGTTCATGTTTGTTTGTGGTCAGTTGGAAGGAAGTAAGGACTTTGCAGCCTGCTAAGCGTGAAAGGCTTTAAATATGTGTTGCTTGGTGTTAACTTTTTTAAAACATTACTTATGACTGACACATCCTGGTGTAGTTTACTCTTCCAGCTAGTGACCTTGAAAGCACGTCTGTGCAATAATTGCTTATTGCTGGAACAAAAGATAGTTCTGTCTAAGATTTGTTTGAATGCAGGAAGCAGTGTTTGCCAAAGTAAAATCTTGGTGACGCAACTATGTCAGGTTTCAGCAGCCACACCTCTGCTAAGCAGTTTCAAGTTTGCAGTTTTAACCTTTGTTCATAGCCATACTCCTTTTCCAGTAAAACATCTGAGGTGGTTTTCTTTCTTCCTTTTGCAATGGAGCTGTGCTAAAGAAATACAGAGTTTCAGAAGAAAAAGCAGCAGCAAGTACTGTTGAGGTTTGCAGTTGTTTTATGTTAAGGTAACTGCACAGCAGAAGGATAAATGGATTCTCTTCCTAATCATTGTGGTAAGGATAACTCTGAATATTCATAAGATTGAATGGTATGGATGGTGGGATTTTTCTAGAATAGGATTTCATAATGAGCTATATTTGATACCTGAAAAACAATGCAAAATGCCGTCACTGGACTCTGATTGCCTTCCATTGTGAAGGGATACAGGATCAAATTAAATACTTAATGTCTTCACTGCTGTAATACAGTTTTCAGCGTGGCTCTGGGGTATTGGATTCACATTTGTCTTTGGTGTTGGTGTTTAATGCAAGAATACCTTTCTAATGAGCCATGCTGCTGAAAGTGCTCCCTCTAGGACTGCGTGAATATAGTTTTCACTGCTTTATGCCTGGGATTTACTTTTCTGTAATTACAGATTTGTAAGAATCTCTTCAAAATTAATAGGTTTTGGATAGCAATTACAGTTCTGAAGCTTATTTCACTATTAACGTGCTGAGCTGCCAAGCTGGTCCCTTTGCCTGTGCTGTACCTGCGTATATTGATCTCTGTTCCCGTGCCGTATGTGCTCCGGTGAGTGCAGGACTGGGTCTCTGATTAGTTTAACTTCTCACCATCATCACACTGAAAGTGAGCATGTAATTACAAATTAGCTGTTCTGATTGCTTTGGGGGAAAACCAGAGTTTTGAAATCAAGTCCTGAAGGATCAGCATTTCAAAAGCAGACCCATCCATTTCTGCCTGGAGCCATCCACATTTATGCGCGTGCATACACACACAGCTTTTAATTATCAAATACTGAAGTTTTGTACTGAGACTTCTGAAATTTGCCCCTCAGATGCAAATGCTCATTTTTGTCAAGCCTGTAAGTGCTTTAAGCATCCTTTTTGAATGGTTGCTGAACGTAGAGGGCTGAAATGAAGAGCCGTGGTCCTGGAGAGTGTTCAGTGCATTGATAATACTCCTCTTCAGCCAGATGCGATGCCAAGGGTTGAACCCTTGTTTACAGCAGAACTAAAAGCAGTCTTTTTATAATGACTTGTGAAGAAGCGATAGTAGTATTGTGTGGAGACTCTATAGTTTGTTTGTTGCTGCGTTCAGCTATGCCTCATCTTCGTACTGTCCTGATTTACTGCCAAATTACGGGACAGCTGCCAAAGACCTCATTGAAAGCAGTTTGTAATCTTCTTCTGTGGTGAGTTACCTTTAAATATGGCACCATGTTAAGTACATTCATCAGCATGGTCCACTGTTGATGTGTTAAAATGGGCATGCAAAATTTGTCATTTACAAACACAGACTTTTCTTCTCCAACTTGCCAAGAATGCCATGTTTCTTTCTTTATGTTCCTACTTTCTGACTTGACTTCTTCCAGGGCTAAGCAACACTACTGCTTTCCTAAGTCTCTTGGAAAAGCTGGTGAAGCATATAGGCAAATTCTGTACCTTGAGGGACTAAACTGTATTTTTCACTAGGCGTAGACTAGGAAAATGAACTTATAAACCTAGGGTTTTTTTCATAGGCAGCACTGTCTGACTAACTCGATGGTCACCAGATTCAGAAACTTTTTTTTTTCTTTTTTTTCTTTGAGATTTTAATATGGTTATCAAAGTATTTAGTGTGGTTTTCCACTAGAAAAAAATATATTCAATTTCCGCATTGAATGCATTCCTAGACATTGATATATGCTGACCTGCCTGCTGTAATGCAAATATGGATATACAGTGCTCAGTGTGGTCAGAGCTTGCGTCTGCCCAGGAGACAGTGAGTATCTGCAGAGAGAATAGCTTCAGCTTTACTTGAAGTAGATCTGTTATGTGATAGATGCAAGATACCTGCAATGAGATGCAGATGCTCAAGAGTGCTGTCGCCCAAATGGTAAACGAAAGCAAACCGTTCATGCCTCAAGTTGTTTCTGGAACATACTTCCACCAGGAATCAGGATAATTGCTCAAGTGTTTGATGTTTATTGAAAATTTCCTTGAAAAAATTGATTTCACCCCGCTGTCTGTATAATAATCAGAAATTGCAGGCCTCAAAAAAAAAAAAAAAAAGCCTGCTGGAAAAGGCAGTGAGAAAGAGCAGGTATACAACAGCTGTTACAGATGAAAAATCTCTTTCAGCTTCCAGGAGATTGACTGACTATTACCTCCCCCTTGGGCTACAAAGTGGTGAACGTTAAGGTGATGTGAAAATGAGATGGTAAAAGACTTGGAAAAAGCACGAAATAATCTAATTTAAGAATGTTTTAATTGAGTGTTGGTTTTCTGGCTGTGTTTAGCTTTAACTGATACCTGTTTGCCTGGTGTGTGACCACCTTTGAGAAAGGCTAGGGTGTGCTGTGGCTTTTTTTGCTTAGTTAGGAAGTGTGTAAAATTAAGAGTGTTGATAATTGAGTACTTAAATTTATTCTATGCAGAGATGATCCTTTTACTTGAAGACAGATTTACGTGATATTCACAGCCCATAAATCATTCTTGCATTGCCGTCCTGCAAGACTATTGGCAGTAGTGTACGTTACTTAAAATATGCCTGTTTTCAATTAGCTCAAGGAAAATTCTCTAGTCATGGAAACAACATCCATCTCTATTACCTGCACCAAGAATTAAACACCCAAAGCTTACCCTGCTTAAGTAGTGATTAGTGCTCATTTTTAAATAGGAGAAGATAGGAAGGTTCAACACAACTGCCTTTGAAATGTTTGTGATCCTGAGATTAGGAGTTGTGATCGGTCGTGGAATAGCTCCTCGGAAATGGAGAAGTGCAGCAGAAAGCTCGTTGGGCTTGGAGAGCAGGAAAGATTTCAGAGAGCCATCCATGGCAAGTACAGTGTGTGCTGGAGCTGGCTGGTCACTGCTGCGGGCTGCCAGAACACGTCAGGCATAATGGCAAGGCAAGGTGCTGCCTCGCGCGTCCCAACTCACTCTTCTCTTCTGGACGGGAGAGCCATACTGGTGTTTGTTGCTTTTCCTCTTCAGCAGCAGTTTTCTGTACTCTCTGTGTACAACCTTCCTCCTTTTTATCTGCGGAGCGGGGGAATTGAGAGCTTTTTGCCTTGTCTTCTCTGTACAAACGACACTTAGACGCCCTTGCTTTTTATTTGTGGCTTTGGCCATTTCATTGTGCATTGGTTAAAAAAAGGTTGTTTGGTCCTTGCAATTACGGGTTACAGCACAGATCGTTCTGGGTTCGGTGTTTCTTGTACAGCTAGTTCTACCTCTTCTCCATCCACTTTGTTCTTTTAATTGGAGAAGAGGCAAAGGGACATTGCCAACTTTCACAAAAAGCTTCTTTCCTTCCAAGGGGAATTGAAATACTTTTTGTCTGTGACTTTCTGTTGAGTACTTAGAAATGAACAATGTCTCATTAACGTGGTCAGTTCGAAATCCCTTTTTGAAGGCAGAATGGATGATCTTGATTTGTGTGAGGTTGCCATAGTAAATATCAGTTGAAGTCCTGTGTCTTGCACTTAGCTGGAACAATATACCTGGCCTTTAAATAAAGCTTTTTTTCACTGCCTGATCTTGGATGAAGAGCTAATTTTATTCTGTTTTGCTGTTAGTGAACGAATTTCTAAAGGTACCAAATTAATAAGTGCAACTGTTTTCTGTGTTTCCAATGAAAGAGGCATTTACTTCAGCAGGTACTTTTTGATGTGTAAAATTTAGGACAAAGATATGACATTTTTAGGAGCATCTTGTCAGCCTGTTCTAGTGGGGAGTACAGGCTGCTTGAGACTGCATGCGTGTATAAATTTGGAGGAGTCTGTTTTGTGAACATACGTCTGCTGCTTGGAGAAAGTGAAAACTTCCATAAAGTAATATTGCTACATGTGTTTAGATTAAAGTCATGGTGGTGTTTGTTTGGGCTGATAGGGAGATGCTAAGCATCTAATAATTTAAGTAGTCACCTTTTTGCAATGTGTATAAAAGAGAGAGAGACTCTGTGGCAGGGTACATTGAGGCTTGTTGCTCAGGCATGCAAAAGACTTAATACTAAAGAAATTATATATATATGTACTCTATACTGGGAATTACTGACATTTTTGTTAATAGCACATAAGTCTGTGTTTATGAGACTTTAAAAATACTTTAGAGATCTTCACACAGTTTATGGTGGTTCAAGAAGCTCTGTTTGTAGTCGTGTCAGTAGAAAACTGGCCTTCTGTTACAGACTTAGACAGGTCTGAAATGGCTGTAGTTTATCACGGCCTGAAGTGCCTGACAGATCTGTTGTGGCAGATACCTGTTGAGGGACCTTTGTCTGCTTGCAAAATATTCTTTACTAAACTTAAAAACCTGGCTGTGGATTGAATGTAATATTTGGAGGAACAGAATCTTTTAATCATATTTTTAGCTGGAAGGTGAGGATGGGAGAAGAGGAGGAAAGCCCTGACCATGATAAACTGAGTTGTGTAGGTCATGAGTCAAGGAGTAGCATGTGCCATTTTGTGTCTCGATTTTTCTTTTTCTTTTTTTTTTTTTTTTTTTTTTTTTTTTTAATATATCCATGGTCTCAGGCTTTTGAAGGCTCAAGCAGGCTAATGCCTGGCTCTTACAAATTCATGTACTGGATGAGTAGCTCTCTACTGTAGGGCTTCTGGAAAACATCATTTGTCCTTTACTTGCACAATTAAAAAAAAAAAAAAAAGTAGAGCTGGGAACAGGTGAGTTATTACTTAACTATAGGTTCTGTGCTTTAATCACAATTGTATGCTTCCCTTTTACAAATGCTTTTACTCTCTTGACTGTTGCATCCCATATAAACACCTTCCACTTGAGGAAAATCTTGGACTTCCAAAAAGCCACAGGTTTGTGGCAGGAGTAGGAAGGGAATATGTTAAAGTGAGACTCTGTATTTATTAAATATATATAGGGTATATTCATTTATTTTATATGTATATATAAAAATCTACACATTCAATGTTTTTGTACACATATAAATATGTATGTATTCTTTTTTATATATATATAAAAATATCTGTGTATATATATTGTGGGTGGGTTTTTGTTTTTGTTTTGGGGTTTTTTTTGCCAGCTGGCTTCAGTAACAGTTGGTAAGATGACTGGTTATTGGAGTTAAACCATTTTTGTAAAACCCGAAGAGAAGGAGCGTTAGGGTTGCCTCTGGGGTAGCAGCCCTAGGGAACGCAGGTGCTCTGGCCGAGCAGTGCGCAGGGAAGAGGGAAACACCGCCATCAAAGACGAACACATGGTGCCATTTGGTGCGCCAGGTTGTTGCAGTGTCAGTGGTCAAGACTAATTCAGTTTGCTGATAATAGTGTTAGATAGAGTTGAGGCAAAGGATTGAGAGGGGTCCTGCTCCTTTTGGAGTTGATGGAGCTTTGTCCTTGACTTCTGGGGAGGAGAACAAGTGAACTCCCAGAATAAATTCAAATGTCTGTAAAGCTAGAATTACACACATCTTGGATGTCTTAATATTTTGTTGCTGTAAGAATTATTTTCTAGAAGAACTTCCAGAGAGATTACTGGGTTATCACTGTAGCCCTCAATTAAAACTGCTTGGAATGGGTGCTATACTGAAATGTTACACTAGGCCAGGAAAGGTAGGCAAAACTAGCACAACACTTTGGGCAGCTTTTCAGGAACAGACCACACTCTTTAAAAAGCCCCTTTTTTACGCCTTCTAGAGAGTGATTTTTTTTTTTTTAAGATTTAAACATCCCGTCTCTTCAGGTTGTTTGGATAGCGCACATACAAGCAGAGGAGGAGAGAATAGATTCTTTATGCATGAGGAAGCACTCTGTTTAGCATAGTCAAAGGCTGGTATGTGCCAGATACATAAAAGCGAGAAAACTGCTCATTATTATTGAGAGGTTATGTATTTTAAAAGGGGGGAGGGGGATGTTGATAAAAGGAAAGAAAAAGTATGATGGGTTTCTTCCAGCCTTGACTGATAGAATCTCTATTTACATAATTTGTGGAAAGGAAACAGTACTAATGTTTTTTTTCATGGATCATTGGTTTATGGGCTTGGCTCCAGAAAACCTTCTAGCAGAGAATGATTTAGTTAAAACGGTGATGCTAATCAGGTGAAAGGGAGAGGGTAGATGCTCAGCAAGTTCAGAGACAGGACGTGGATTCTTTCGCTGATGCTGTCTCCCAAGTCCGGTAACGTGGGCTTCCTGGCGTTACTTGGCTTTCCCAGGTGGCACACGGGAGCTCCGTCTGACCTCTTTTTTGTGTGAGCGTGACTGTGTGTGCCAGCAGCCAAGGACCTGTGCGTCCACGGGGGTCCAGGCTGGAAGGCAGGGGATTCTCAGTGAGGCTTCTGAATTTGAGGCGGTGCTTTTTGAAACTTATTTTCCTTAACGCCTTTGGCTTTAGCAGAGACAGTGTTTTCTAGAGGACCGAGCGTGCTGGCACTGGGTCCTGCTGGCTTCCCCAGAGCTAGGAGCAGCAGCAGCAGACAGTGCCCAGATTCAGTAGAGGGGTCTTGGCTCCCAACCCTGTATGTTAATGGGGCTTTCCACCATCCTTGGTGGTCTTCCCCTAGCTTCCCTGGCATCTCCCTTTTGCTGTTTGGCAATGAATAGAGTTCAGCAGTGGGTCAGGTCAAGGAATTCCTGAATTGTGGGATATCTCAGGTTCCCAGAATGATAAAATCCTTGTAGCCTAAAAGCTTATTTTCTTTTTTTTTTTTTTTTTTTTTTTTTTATAAACAGTATCATAGTTTTCCAAATGAGTTCCTTTTTACTGGTAACTCCAGTACGCTTCCACGAGCAGGCTTATTTTCACCAAGTTGCTAGCTTGAGCTAGAAATGGAGATTTTGTTCCTTTCCCCTGACGTGAAGGTCCCTAGCACGTCTCCAGCTCGGAAGCGGGTGGTAGTACCACCTGCGATGAGCTTGTGCGCAGGAGATGTTGGGGCTAGCAGCGCAGCGGGGTGGCGGTAGCTCCTGGAGCTAATCTTGCTGCTAATCGCAACGTTGTGTGGAAAAGCTATTGGCGATATAGCTAGGTGTTTCATATGTGTTTTAAAAGCGTGCTGTGCAGGAGTTTAATGCAAGCAGTTAAATAGCAGTGCCAGTTTGAAACCTCCTCTGAACTGCATGTTGACCATTTCTTCCAGCGGCGAGAAGGCAACGGTTGTGGCGAAGCTCCCGTAGGGATGGCGAACGCTTGGTGCGCCGGGCTGTTGCTGACACACAGTGCCCATGCTTCCTCTGGCTTCCCCCTGCAACCCGTAGGTTGTCCTTCAGCCTCTTTCCAAAAGTTGAACCCAGCCAGATCCACGTTAAGCCTGGCGATGAAACTCAAACCTGCCAGCTCTCTGAACAGAAGTTTCCTGTATTAGTAAAAGGGCAAGGATATAAATGGCTTCTTGTGCGTGAGATGTATCAGCCATTCGTACAGGTGCCAGATGGGTATCAAGTCGGAGGATGCTCCATTATGTTGGTGGAAGAAATGGTGGGAATGCTTGCTTAGAGTGAGTTTCAGGTGGCACTGATATTTGACCACTGGTGGTAATAAACCCCATATGTAGCCCCTTGCATTTAAACAAAACAATTTATATATCAGTTTTCTAAGAAAATTTTCAGTGTATCAAGTGAATTTTCCTTCTCTTCCTACTGCTATGTGAAACCAACAGCTTTGTTCAGGAAGAGTTTTTTGATTTTTGGTATGCGTGTTGTCATGTTTGCTTTTGCCTACGTATAATCCCCAAACAAAATTAACTTGCTGTAGCTTATTTTCAAAATTGATTTATAGCAGACAGAACATGCTGTCAAAAATAACCACATGTTCCTATGGAGGAAGGAAGGAAGGAAAGGAAAGGAAAGGACAGAGCTCTTGTAAGTGGGACTAACTACATTCTCATGAGGCAGAGAAAGCTGGTAAGAGAGAAATACTAAATACTCTGAACAGTTTGGAATAGGTTGTATACTGTCTTTATTTATGCTTTTCTTTCATAAAAAACAGCAAAATAGCCGCTGCTCTCTATAAAGAAAGTTTTGTGAAATATTTCTAGTGCTTCTACTAAAAGCAAAGAAAAAAGAAGTAATTCCCCTGCAGGTGGAAAGTCTTAACTTTTTTTTTTTTTTTTTTAAAAGCTGCTTGTCCTACCCAACTGTTGTTCTTGTATCCTTGCTTACTTTATCAGGTTTTGAACAGTAGAAACGTGACATACAGGTTGATGACCTGCAAACAGCAACACCTGAACATAAAGCAAAATAAAACAGCATGTTAACTCTAGGACTGTAGTTTCAGGTTCTTACATGCATGCGATACCTTTTCTTATGTACCAATCTCCCCAGGGCTTTTCAACCTCATCATTTATACATAGAAAAGAATGAGAAAACAAAAAAGTGCTGAAGTAGGCTTAATATAACTTTTGCCCTTTATTCTTCCTTTCAGTTATCTTCTTTCTGTTTTTTTTCTTTTATTGACTGTAAGGTGACTGTCAAGCAGGGATAAAATCAGAATCAGTTACGCAAATCAAGTGCACTTTCCTCCTTTCATAGTTCATCTTACTGCTTTGGACTTGACAGTAGCCTGCTGCTTTTGGACAACTACAAACTGTTTTCCACAGTTTACCATTACATAATTTATTAAAAAACCAACACACACCACTTCTACCATCCTCCTCCAAAAAAAAAAAAAAAATCAGAACAACTAAGGCTGCAGAGCTGAAATTCATTTTTAAATAAGGTGCAGACGTATTTGCAAGTTGGAGAAGGGAACTTTTTTCAAAGCTAACTACTTAGCTACTTCAAAATATTATAGGGTATGGCAAGCTGAACTCGTCCTAAAAAAACCCAACCAACCAACCAACCAAAAAACCCCAAAACCAAAAAACAAGGCAAAAAAATAGTAGCAGGACGTGGGGGGGGGGGCGGATGGCTAGTTTGCCAGAATACCATCATGCTTTCAAGTAGAGTGTAAGACTAGAGGTACATGCAAAGTAATATGTAAATTTGCTGAAAAACAATCATTTTAGGGCATGCACATGATTTCTATTGAAATATCATACAGATATCATTTTTAGGCCTTATGCCTGCCTTACCAAGAATATGAAAACAAGTAACATGTATGTATGTATATCTTTACAATTTAACGATTAAAAATGAATTTTAGATGCTACTGTATTTTGTACATTATACCCAGTACAGGTAGGCCTGTTTGCTGGATGCCGTGCAAACCTGGGAAAAGAACAAAAGTTACCTTGAGGCATTTCAAACCAAATGAAGTGGTTAGAACCGAAAGAAGCGTAGGTTTCGTTGGTAGTTCAGGATAGTTAAACAAACCAAAGGTGTTGCCAGTAAAATGGGATTCAAATCCACTTTGCAACATCTAGAGTTTGTGTCTGTGAGCTGCTAGACTGTGTGAGCCTGCTTCGTGGTGGGGTAAGTTGGGGGGAATTCCAGTTTAAGTTTGAAAACTTATTTCTGTTTGAAACCAAAACCTAAATAAATATTTCCTTTTTCTTCCAGCACTGAGATGTTTAGCAGTGGGGCACTTCTTGTCAAAGTGCTTGGTGCATACCTTGTAATGGAAATTGTGGGAGAATGTGAATAGAACAGAAATAGACCCAGCGTTTATCTGATAGTTGAACAAAAAGTAAATATTGAGATTTGTTTCTCTTCTTGTAATGGACTATTAAAGTACAGCTGACTTGGGAATGGAGGGCTGAAGGGGACAATTTCCCCAAACAGTCATGTAAAGAAGAAAAGTTTAAATCTAGATGGGCCTTTTGCTCCCTCTCCTTACATGTTCTAACAAATTTAAAGCCTTAATAAAAAGACTGAAAGAGTGAATAAACTGTATTGTGCCCTAGGGAGACAGCAAAAAAGATCAGAGGCATTTTTTCTACATCCCTATTATAGTAGGGAATATACTAAACGTAAATGTCTAGCTGAGTGGGGGGAACAGACCATACCTAAACTACCGAAGTCTGACCCGGGGAAGATTCACTCGAACAGCAGTAAAAATATGAATGAGGTGCAGTGCAGATCCTGCTGAAATTTGCGTTCACGTTGAAGTACAGCTTGCCCTTCATCTTTCCAGCTGGAGTAATACCTCTTGCTTCCACTCCTGAGCCAGGCAGTGGGTTGTCGGAATTTTTTTTCCTCTCTCTCTCTCTGATAATCAGCAGAAGCTATCAGTACAGAATTTCAGTTGCTATAATAGAGCATGTGGACCTTCTTTGAACTGCCTCTTAGCAAATTGGTCAGGCCGAACACCTGAAGCCTCAAACCAGGAGTGCCTGGGTTGCCCTTGTTCCTCACCTGTTTGAGATTCTGTCTGCAAACAGTTTTCGCTCCTTATCGGCCCCACCAGTTTGACAGGCACCCCCATGCTCTGCGCTGGGACCAGCCTCTGCTCTCCCCCCCTAAACAAGCCTTCCTTTTCCGCCGAGGTCCACCCTGCTTTGCACAAGACATACCTACAGACCTGTCTTGCTTTCAGCACTGAATTGCTACCTGAGCATCCCAAGTGCTTTAGCTTCCCTTACAGGATAGAGAAAATCTATTTATATCTTTTGTAGTCTTCTCTGCACCTGTTTCAGTTAAATTAATTTCGGGGGAAGGCGTGTGGTTTTGTTTGGTTTGGACTAGGTAGCCACAACTATATATGTAAAATTACAAATAGTGGTTTACTGACACTTTATATAATTGAACAATCCTGGTTTTCTACTAAAAATACTTTTTTTTTCTTTTGCTTTTGTATGTAGAACTACTGAAAAGCATTGGTATCAAATGGCTGTTAAAAGGGCTACTAGGATCCTGTGATCTTCTGATGCTCTGACAGCTCTCTTCTTCCCTTCATCTCCTGTTAATGGGTCCCAGATCATAGCAGAAGTTGTTATTCATTATTATCTTTCACTCTATATGCCTAATTTTTATTGCATTTGTGTTGCTTCAGCTAGCCCAAAAGACTGTCTAATTTCTGTGAGATGCTTTCAGGAACAGCGGATTCTCTAAACTTTGGTCTCCCAGAAGTCATTAATGTATATCTGTTTTTTTGTATGGTCACTACATAGCTTAATAGCTCTGATCTCACAAAACCTAAGGAACACAGTACCCTCTCTTTGTCTGCATATCTTTTTATTGTCTGTCTTTAAGCCAGGGCTTTGTTCATCTTTAAAATGTTATAGGTCTGTACCTTAAATATTATTGCATGAGATATCACATCAGTTTTTGCATTAACTCTGGATTAAGTTCACTGTATTATCCTTTGTTTGAGGAATAAATTGCCAAGATAAAATCAAATTTGCCTTGTCTTCTTTTCACTGTTCAATTACATTTCCTTGATTTCTTTTGTTCAGATCTTGTATTATCAAAGTCATGCTTATGCACTTCTAACACCAAGATTGCTTTTCCTTCTTTCCCAAACTACTTACTGTCCTCCTCCCTCTTGTAATAATTTTTGGCATATCTGTCGTTGTTGTGTGTGCCAATTATTTCAGTGTTGTGGGGTGGAGGTTATCCAGATCCACTTATATCTTTATTGCAAATGGTCTAATTTTTTTTCCACACTGTATGTAGTAATAACCATTATCCTGTCCTCGTTTTCAATGTATTATTTTATTATCTTTATTGAAACAGAAGGCAAACAATTTGCTTTGGTGTTTGTTCCCGCTTGTTTTTTCCTAAACATCCTCTTTAACCTCAGTGTGTAGGTAGCTGCCTTTCTCTCCCTCTTTTGAAGCTGAGTGCATAGTAACAGTGATGCCTCCAGTATTTCCTTTGCATGGTTCAGCTCAAGCAGGCTCCCAGTTGGTTTTCTCTTCTCTTTGTACCCTCTAAAGGTTTCCTGCTTATTAGCATTACAGGTCAGGTTTTTATTTGTCCAAGTAGTCTGGAGTCCTCCTTACTGAATTTGTTCATTATCTTGGAAAACAAACCCAATGAGTGGAAACAGGTTTCAGCTGGAGTGCAAATACACTCTGAAATCTGTCTGCCTCATCAACCCCAGTAACAAATTCTAGTTTTCTTGATGTGTCCCTGGGTAGTAATCAGAAATGGTCAGGATTGGCTTGTGATTGCTTGAGCTACTAGTCATCTCTCCTGTCCGACAGCATGAACTGACTCCGAGAGAGTATCCCTGTTGACCTGTGACTGATGATGACTGTTGACCAAAGGAATCCTTCAGCTGTCGTGTCTGTGCTATTGCTAACATTCATGTGTTGGGTTTTTGTTGTTGTTGTTTTTGTTTGTTTGTTTAATAAAATATGTTGGTTTCCCAGGAATTCACACTTTTCATCAGCATTTTATGAGGGGTAATCTGTGGACGGCAGTCTATGTTTAGGTGTAAATCTCTGTAGGATCCTAGTTGCTCTCCAAAGTGATAATTGCCAAAAGTCTGTTATGTTTCAGCTGTTCCTTATTTCTTAACCACTTCATTGGTATACAGTGCTTCCTCATTCCTTTATTTTATTATTTTTTTTTATTTAGCTTGAATGCCTTGCGACCTTCAGTGCCTGTGTTGAGGTCGCCATTGGTGTGTATAGATGTTGCCAATGTGCTGCACAGCAGCCAGCTCTGCATTCTGCAGTCAGCCCCATCTTCCTTGGCAGTAAAACATGAGCTCATAAGTTGAGCTCTTAAACTCACTGATACAGTCAATTGCTCTGTCTTTCTACACTAGTTGGTTTTGGTGGGTGGATAAATCTACTGATGATGGTGTGTGTGTGCATTTAGTACTTTCTTTATTTTTTCTCTTCCCTCACTGACTATCCTACCTGGCAATTTTAGCCTTTGTGTAGGTATCGGCTACCTCTCAAAGGTTATGTTTCTCTTAATATACTTCTTGTATTTCATAATGTGGCAATGGCTTGTCTTTTGAGACTAAGGCTTTTTCTCTTGAATCTCTTAATTGCCTGCTGTGGCAGGACACTCCAGTGCTAGCATTATCTTCATGTGGAAAACGATTCATCATGCAACAGAAATGTGTGGCTGAGTTATTTTTTGTGTGTGTTTAAAAAAACCTTTTCTGCAGAAGAGTATTGCTTTAGGACCAAAGACTGTGTGGAAGAGCTGAAGTTGCTGGAAACATGTTTATAGGGGAAATTCTGGCAGATTTTTAACTGCCATACAAGAAATGTGGCTGCCTGAAAACAAGAAGTTGTACGATTCTTTTTCCAGACATGATCCCTTTACCTTTAATTGCAATTTTAGGGTATGAGAAGGTTTAGGAATAGAAAGACTCATGTAAAATGTCTAATTACACCAATAATTGACTCAGTTTTTTTTTTCTAATTCCACATGCACAGTAATGCATCTGCTTGAAGGTGCATGTACTGTATATGCAGTTGTTAATGGTTCCTCTCTCTAAAACTGGAGTGATAGATGTTAATCATGCTGTGAAATTTTGTAAGCTTTGAATGGTTAAAATTTACTTGTACGCCTCGATCTGCTATATTTGTTAGTGTGCTGTTTCTAAGTGCTCCGTTCATTGAGTTGTCCAGACCCTCTTCTGTGCTTGCTGGGTTTGTGTGGCTTTGTTCTGTGTGTGTGTTGGTTTTATTTTTTCCCTTTTCTCTTGCTGTTTTACCCTCTTTTTGTTTGTTTTGGTTTTATTTTGGTGGGTTTTTTGTTTAGCTTTACTTAAGCTCCAGAAGACATCATCAGATCTGTTGGCTGTGCATCTGTATGCCTGGCTGTGCAGAGGGTGTGGGTGGTTTTTTTCTTTTTGTTTTATTCTTCTGGGTTAATGGTGAGGAGAGATGGGCAAAGGGGAAATGTTAGCAAGTCGTGATGCCTGGCACCGTTTGATTACATTTGAAATAACTAGTTGTGATTTATGTTGTTTAGTTTTCGATGAGGAGGAAGAGGAAGTGGGACACATCCTGCCTAACAACCTCTTGTAACGCTCTATGATTTATCTTTGCAGCATGTCCACTCATACTATTCAGATTATTTTCTATGTGGAAAATGTTCAGTATTGTCAACTGTTGAGAATTTTTCCTAATATTGTCTGCGCTGGTGGACAATTCCAGGCTTGATTCTTCTCTGTAGACCTTTGTAGTCAAGTAGCTGCAGGCATATTGTTGCTGCTGCTCTCTTAATAGGTGAGCGAGCGTGTTTTTAATGCTAATGCCATCAGATACAGGGAAGGATGCAGAGCGATTCACAGGGGGCAGAGTGAGACAAGATCTCTTGTTACTCTTTCTAGAGATCTACAGAGATGTTAGCATAATCTCCCCTTGACCAGTGACTCATACCAGAAAAAAGGATCTCGACACTCTTGAGCTCACAAACGACTGATTTGGAAATACAATTTTGTCTTCTCACTTAACACAGTACTTCCTTCCTCTCCTTCACGATCACTGAACAGATGCAGCACCTGTTAAAACTCAGTTGTGTTTTACAGTAAGCACTCTCTACCCTGGTGCTAGGTTTGTCCTCTAGGCACCCTGAATGAGCTGCTCCCAGGGGCCAGGTAGGCACCTGGCTTTGTAGGTCGCAGGTGCGTGCCTACGCACATACATGTGCCAGTTGGACTTGTGGGCCGTTTTAAACTAAATTTAGGGTTAAGTTGCTTCAGAGCTGTGGCGGTTTAAGGCGCTACTGAGCTGGCACGGGTGTTGCTCGGTGTTGGCAATGGTCGTTGTCGGTGCGGCTGGTTTGCAGCCGGTTTGCCCCGGTGAGAGGTGCCCTCGTCGGCCGCAGCGCGAGGCTGGCGACGCAGCCGAGTCCTCCCCGAGGAGCGTGCCCGTGCCCGTCACCGCCCTGGCAGCAACGGGGGGCTCCTCCGCAGGCAGCTACTGCGTGGAGGGTCTCTGTAACTGCAGGATTAACGGGGGGAGTAAGAGGTACTGGGGCGATAACTTCTTAAAGAAGTCTGCTAAATCTTGAAGGCCGCTTTTTTTTTTGTCCTCTATGCAGGTGGGGTCTTCCTCGCTTCTATCACTAAGGTTCCTGCTTAACCCCGTAGCAGGTTATTTTTAAGATGACTTCGTGTTGAGATCTAGGGACTGTTATAACCAAGTCCCACTTTGTCAAGAAAGGGAGCTTTTAGTCTTTATCTAGGGAGGTGCAAATCTTACTGAGTGTTGAGTTTAATTTTTTGCCACTTGACAGAAGAAGGGTTAGTGCCAGGTCTTTCAACTCTCTGCTTTTGGGCAAGGGAGAAGGGAGAGAAGAAAAGAAATAAACGTTTGAAATAAATCTTGTTAATGTTTGCTAATCTAGGTGTAGGTTTCGTTTTTATCAAGGTCCTTTTGGGGGGTGGAATGAAGTGTAAATTTTAAATCTCTTTTCTCTGTCTGTCCTTTTGATGCTCAGAGGGGCCGGGAGTTGTGTATGTCGTGAGAAATCCTGGACTAAGGGTATATGTTTCTAAGCAGAAATACGAAAAGAAACTTACTAGGTTAAGAAGTAAAAAATATACCCTTTCATAATGCATCTAAGCACCTCTTAGCATAATAGGAGTCTCAAAACAGTTCCTATCATCAACAATTCATGCTTTAAATAGGCAAGAAAAGCAAAAATGGGATAAAAAGAAATATTTAAAGGGAATAAAAGTATTTTGTTGGCCCTCTGTTCTCCGCTCATTGCCCATGTCCCCTATACATTGTTTCTTGCTTGGCACTTAGTGTGGAACATGCCCATTTTACACCTTCTCTGTTCCCAAAGCTGTGGAGTTACTGCCTTCGTGCCTTTGTTGACAAAGAGGAGCAAACAGTTTTAGCATTAATTTAAAGGCAATCCCTGGAGGAATTTGGAAAGAGACCCTTTGCGGGAGTGCTGCTGGGAGTTGGTGGTGTTCCCTTTGGTGGTGCTCCCAGGAGATGGGCCTTGCTTTGGGAGGGACTGGGGCTGGTGTGTGTCCCATCGGTCCCAGAGCTGGAAGTGGCTCTTGCCTTGTAGTCACTAGAAAAGCATTGCAGCCAAGAGTTCACATTGCAGCCAAGAGTTCACCTTAGGAAGGGCCTTGTTCAGTGCAGGGCTTGGGGAACAAAGTACTGCCTGAAGTAGAGAAATCCATGCGATCACTAGGAGAGAGTAGGAGGGTTTGCGGGGTGATCTGTGTTCGCATGGCTTTTGTTTTGGTTTTTACTTTGTGTATCTGGAATGCTGTTGTGTACCTCTGAATTGTTGGGCATGGCTAATAAATTACTATGTTGCTAGATTTTCCAGTGGATTGGAAAATCGACTGTTTTCTTAATATGGAAAAACCACTAGGTTGTTTTCATCGATATGCTTTACTGCTTTGTTTTCATGATCTACAGAGGAAACATAGAATTGTAACAAGCGCAGAATTTTGGCATACATCTAGAAGAATGAATAGAAGCAAAAAATATACAGTCTTGTCTGGCTTAAACTGAAACTTTATTTGCGCTCATAATTCAGTGAGTGGATTTGCTGTTAATATGCAGCCCCTCCTAACTGTGCTGGGAATAATCCAGCAATGTCAGCAATGCCTAGAGCAGGCTATGTGGTTATTTTTTAGGAACCTGAAATTGTGTTAATCTGTGGGAGGGTTAGAAAGGCAAACTCATAGTTCTTCCTTATCACTTACGTGTTTTGAAATGACTTTGGAAATGCACCTGCCCATATATACAACTACGGGTTATTTTGCAGAATGGCACGTGCTTCAGTCCTTTCTGATACAGCCACTTGCAATTCAGATAGGTTAAACAGAGAAGAGTTTTAAAGGCTCTCTCCTTAATGCTCCAGTGCAGTTAAATCCTGGCTTTGTTTGTAGAAAATACGATCAGCATACATTGGAACAATTGAGATGACCCATAAAAATAAGAGGCTTTGTTTATATTTGTTGTGAATGTTCAAGTAAGCCAAACCGAAGTGAGCTTTATCAAGAGCTGTGTTTTCAGGGTCTGAACTCCAGCAGTCACCCTGGGTAGAGAAGGCCTTGTGTAGCTCCTGATTTGGGTTTTTTTACACCACCATCAACTCTACTGCTAATTGGTATGACTTTGTTGTGAACGTTTGAAAACTCTGGATGAACCTGTGAAGCACAAGGAAGAGGATTTCTGTGTTTGTTTAATAAAACTGGAAAGTTAGCAGCCCTCAAAGTTGCAAAAGGAAAAAGCATGAAAATCAGACATCCTCAGAGATGCAGCATTAAGGAAAAAAAAATTAATCCTGAATTAACAAACACAGGATGACCAAAAGACATTGCCCCCCTCCTAATAATTTGGCGTTTTGAGGTTGGCTTCGTATTTAAGATCTGCTTCATAAATGATAAAAATTTGGATGTGGCAGATACCTGTCGTATAATATATGGTTTAAACAAACATATTTAAGTTAAACTGACAGTGTTTGTAGTTGTTCTTTTCAAGCTTCTCTCTCAGTGAACAGATCGTGCTATGTAGTCGCTATGCCCAGCAGACAACCTCACACACCTATGGGGGTCTTCACACTGCTCCTGCTACCCCATATATTGAAAAATAATTGTAGAAGAAACTGCCCCCATCCCCCAACAGGAGGCTGATATTCCTCCCCTCCCCGTTCTCTGGAAACATTGGATCATTTCAAATGCAAATCCAGAGTACTGCATGCATCAGTGTTTTATGTCAGCTGTGTTCAGTTCAGGTGAAACTGAAACACTGACTCTCCTCTACCTCTCCTGTGGAGTCAGTTAGTGCTTTGTGTAGGACGGTGCACTGTCTTGCTTGTGCTGCTTAGGTTAGATCATAAAGAAAGCCAAAGCAATGGAACATTTGAAAAAAAATGTATTGAAAAATGGAATGCCTTGTTTGGGGAGTTAGTTTATAATACTCTGTAACATAAGGAGTGTTATCTACAGCTATACTAGGGCAGCAACCTATAGGGGGAAAAGACCACTTTTTGTTATTAACTACAAAGATATTTATTTTTCAGACTTCAGTTATACCATCTCTTTCTATTTAAGATAGAGGTAAAATGTAAATGACAAATGAGCGACATTTTCTCTCCAAGGAGGATGTCTCTGGTAGTAACTAGCGTTTCAGATTTTGATAATGAATTAACTGATGTGGACCAGTTTTCAGGTTTACAGTCTCCTAGGAGGCAAAACTGTCCTTAACCTATTACTATGTAATACAAAATAATTTCAGTATGTAGAGCCACTTACCTAGCATTTTAATACACATTAGTGGAATTTATCTGGTGTAGAAGCAACTCGGTAAAACCTGTGCTGGTCCTACTTCATGGGGTACTCTAAAGCATTTTTTTCTATGGAATTCTATTATGTCAGCATATTTTTTGTTTTGTCATCTTTATGAATTTATTAAACATTTTTCTTTTCTAGCAAAACTTGTATGAGAAATCAAAGTACTTGAATAATTTGCAAAAGCAATTTTTTTAACTGATGGAGTAATAATATTAATAGCCATTTGTTTTATGAAGGTAGCTCTGGTAATCATGGGGAACATGATGCTATAAAAGAAGGAATAGCAGTATCATATAATATTTACTATAGCCCAAGCTGTCCAAATGCTATTTATGTATAGTTTTATTAAAATGTTGTTTTTCAAAAGACTTGCATCTATGTGGATGCCTTTTTTTTTAATAACTTGTTGGAAGTGCCATGTTATGTTAAATTGTGTCAGAGTAAAAAGTGTAATAGTCTTGAGGTGAGTCCCTGTTCCCTTTTCAGTCAGCTGGAGCTTCTTGCTGATTTTTAGCTTGTCCAGCATCTCACTTCAGAGTTGGTCTGCATTCAGAGCTGTGTCCCCCTTCCACCCAGTGCCGCAGCTGCCAGGCAGGCTCCTCCCTGCAACATTGTGCAGCAGGATCTAAAAATTTCTTACCAAATCAAATCTTCCTCCAGTGAATCTAGTTTAAACCACTAATTTGCTATAATAACCAAACTCCTGACTCAAGAGGTTTGTGCCAAGTAGAGGTTATTTCTGCTCTAATCCTTTTACTGAAGAGTGGTACCTTGAAAGCAGTTACCTACAAGTGCTTTATGGTGTGTTGTCAGGGATGGTTGGACTCATTCTCGCAGCCGATGCCTGGCTCCATCCTGTCAGTAGGAGAGTGGACCTGTGCTGAAAAGCCACCACGCTCTCCCCACCTGCATCAAGGTGCTCCACACCATGTATACGTCTGTGTGTGATACAGACAGCCCACGGTGTTGCTTTGGGTTTGAAAATCAGTAATGTGTTCTTGTAGAGTGGAGGACTTTGCTAATTAACATTTAAAAATTATTGCCACTACAGATTCAGGCAGCTTTTATTTTTAAAGAAAATAAATGTCCAAGTTTTCTGTAAACCAGATGCTCATCACATGTTGACGTTGACACGTGATGCCCATGCTCAGAGGTCTCAGTTGCAGTCTACCTCCAGACCATTTTGTATGGCTCTTGGGGTGGGCGAATAGGATTGGATTGCAAATTCAGTTCACTGTTTTGCTAGTTTGTTCCTTCCAATGTATATGTATATCCTGCCTAAGGACAGCAGTTGATTTTAACATGAGAAAAGGAAGGAGACAATGCAAATAAACCGTGTTCTCTCATATCAGTTTTAATGCCATAGACCTGATTTCATCAGTGCAGACAGAAAACATCAAGATGCTTCCTCCAAATTGTTATTTAATTTAATCCTCTTCTCTCCACTTCTCCTCATCTCCCTCCAATGCACATATCCTCCATGGGTTTTGAGGATGCTGCAAGAACAAACTGATTTCCTCTGACGGCAGGTATGCTTTAAAACCTGTAATTTGCCTTAATGGAAGATAACACTGACCACTTGATAGCAATAAAGCAGATAAAATCGGTTGCCTGATTACCCATCAAATGAGTTAATCAGTAAATCAAGTACTCCTCCTTTGGTGAAAAAATGAGTGATTTGAATTCTGTCAAGAGACTAGCAAAGAAAAATATTGAGGTATAAATCTTCTGTTAAGAAAATCTTGAAAGGTATGAAGTATATTCATTTGCGGTCCGCAACGGCTCTTTCTTGACCTCGTTTTAAAGGGGCTGGGGGGAGCTGCCTCCTTGTGAGCCACCTGGCAGGGTGAGAGGCACTTTTGAACAGGGAGGTGTATAGTGACAGGAAGAAAAAATGCAGAGCAGTTATTTTGAGGATTACTTTTGAGATACAAATGTGTTTATGTTAAAATGTAAACATCCTAGCAGTTCCAGTGTAGGAAGGCTGCACAAGTGACTTGCAACATTTAATTAATTCCTGATTGCTGTAATAAAATGTTACAGTTTATTTTCCTATGGAGTGGCAGATTATTGACCAATTTGACAGAAGAGTGAAAACCTGTATTTTTGATTTGATGATGCCTTTAAGGTTGCTTCAAATCTGTTACCTTGCAAACTGAATGCATTCTCAAATGATGCCTAGAGACAAACAACATTTAGTGGAAGATTCAGAAAAAGGGACTGGAATTTTCTTTTCCTTGGTGTTTTAGTCTGTCTTCTTATTGCTACCTAATACCATTCCTTTAAATCTGGTGTCCTGCAATATAATTTGATAGTGTATGCTTTCCTGTAGAAGGATTTTCGTTTATGTTGAAAATAGAAAAAGCATATTCATGCTGTAAATACAGCCAGTGGAGAAATATAATAAAATGTCCAGCATGATAGGTTTGTTACTTTCAAGCAGATGTTGCTGCAGGCTCTGTTAAGTTAGTAAGTCTGTCGTACTTGGTTGAAGGAAATAGCTGAGTCTTCCTGTTTATAGAGATAGCAGGCAAAACATTTCTACTAAATAAAACTTATGCTGAAAACGTGATTTTGTCAATTGCTCAGTGTCCTGTAAGTTCCTGTGTTAATTTTGAACTTATTGATAAATAAATCACTCTTACAGTTTGTTTTCTGAAGCTTTGTTTTGACAAAAACTTTTTAAAACCCATTAATTTAGTTTGGCTTGGCGATAGAAAAAGGAAGAATGTGGGAGTTTTGGGGCTTGTATACTGGACTGAGTATTTCAATGGTCAGAGGTGACCTATGGTATACATGGTTTTTTTAAAAAAAAAAAAAATCTTATTTTTGCTACCTAATTTGGAGCACTTTACTAAGGTTTGGACATCTTTTGTGTCTCAAGACTGTCTTGAGATCAAGTCTCACTTTAAAATTTTGGAATACAAAAGAAAAATGTAGACTGTAAATATAATGATGCTTTATTATGTTCATAATTTAAAAGCTGTGTAGCCATGTGCAGTTACAATTCTGTGCTCCTCCATTTGACTTTGTGGAGTGCTTTAAACCTCGTACAAGCTGATACAAGAACAAGTGTTTACAGTCCATTTCCTAGGAAATACATAATTCAAATCAAAGTTGTGTGTTCAGGTTGTCTGTAGGTTAGAACTTTGTGTTAAAAAAGAAACACACGCAAAAAAATCCCCCAAACTTGGATTAAAAAAAAGCTACGTGTAAAGGTATTTGTCAAGTTTCTATCTAAAAACCCAGTGATAGGATTGTGCTCCTATCAGTCTTGATCTTGTAAACTTGCACGTAAGCCTCTAGTTATGTGAAGCCTCCTGACTTCATGGATTGGGGATTCCCTCTTCCATTAAGAAAAATACAAATGCTGCAATAGTCTATAGTCTGTATTTCAAAAAAAGGTGGGGTGGGAGGAATAGTTTTTATTCTTTCAGTTTACTTCTTATGCAAATATGTATAGATTATTCCTTACCCTAAGCCCTCTGGAGCTTTGAGCAGTCAGTACTGTGTCTCTTTGCTAGTGAAGAAGTTGCTTTTAATTGTAGTCCCATCACCCTTGGTATTTTATTCACTTAGATCATGGACTTTACCCATCTGTTCTTTGAGAAGGATAAAACTCTTTATTTGAGGCTTGATGAAATTCCTGCTAAAGTTGTGACTTCAGTGTGTTTTAGATTGTTCTCTTGTTTTCCAGCTCTTATTACTTGAAGATGACTAGGTAGATCTGGAGTACAGAAACCTCCTGTGGTGAAGTGAGTAAGGACATAGCGAGCTCAATCATACACTGCCGTCACCATTCCCACCTCCTAGGGCTGGTGGTTTTGCAGTGTATGAAAATGCTTCTTACGTAATATAATACCATCAAATTCCTGCCGCTTCTGACCTTTAGTAGGTCTCTGAAGCTTTGGTAAGCTGGATTCTTGGAAAATACAACTGCATTTCTTAAAGTCACCAAGGACCACCTTCTTTTTTCTTGTGTGGTGTTTTTCCCCCATAGCATGGTGTGTCCTTGTCTACACCACAGCTGCTTAATCTGTCAATGCAGTCAGACCTCCACCGCTGAACACCAAAGCTTCCCCTCTCTCCTTCGCTCTCTCTCTAATTAGCCTTTTTGTTCTTTGCTTTGACCTTTAGCTGTCATAACAGGACTGATGATCCAGAGGAAGAAATTATTTTTCCTGACCTATAGAATGCTTTTTCTGGCAATATCAACACACATTTCTATAGTCAAAAGTTGACCTTGGTCTTGACCTGTGAAAGAGTTACCAATTAAAATGGCGGGTTGCTTGTTGTCTCTTACTGTCCTTTGTTTTTTTCTCCAGAGAGACTGGCAAAGGTATCATTTGTGTCAGGTTTTTGTAACATTACTATTCCTACAGGAAGAATAAATTGGAAATCAATACCTAATTTTCTGTCAATAATGTTACTCAAACTTTCAAGTAAGCATGACATCTAGTTTGGCAGATTTCATTTATTGATGTAGTTGAAAGGTCTCTTTTGACGTCTATGTGTGAACCAAGCTGGTTCCTTCCAGTGACAATTTTTTATCAAACAATTCATGGAAATAGTGTGGCTTGTTCTTCCCATTTTATATTCACCGGGTTTTAAAGTGAAGCTGAAATATCAAGACTAAGAACACTACTGAAAAGCAAGAGAAGTAAACAGGAGTTTCCATGTTTGTCTTTTTAAAGAAAAAATACAACTTATATCTTTTATAGCATAGGTCATAAGCTCTGCCTGAGGATTTCACAACAGTTCAATCCTATATTTGTAAACAAGCCATGATGTTTATTATTGTGACTCATTGTGACTGAGAGTACAAAATCTGCTGTCAACTAAATTTAAAGGAATGACACGGATATAGCACCGTCTCTACAGATTCCCTTTAAACCACTTTGTTTAGTAGTTTGTGCCATCAGAAGGGTAATTTATGGACTGTACAGCTGCTATATATAATAATGCCAAATCTGTGTGGCTGTAAATGATCTTTTGATAGGGTCAAACTCTGAAGTGTTGTAATAGTTTAAGGTCTTACATCTACATCACATCTCTGTGTGCTATGTAATATTTAAATCAGAGATACTGTGTTGATGCTCCATGGTCACAAACGGAGATGATCACCCTATACCTCAGGTGGAAGACTTGAGTTCTCCTGGTGTAAACAGAAGTCTGGAAGCCAAAAGGTGTTCCTAACCATCTAGATTAAGCCAAACTAATGTCTGTGGTTTTTCTTCCTCATTTTCGTGCCATACCAAGATGCGTGGTTACATCTAAGCCACCCTCTGTGATGCATTTCCCGTCCCTATCTGCTCCCACAGAGTATCTTTCTGTGCACAGCAAGGATCGCGTTGTCCCAGCGCACTCTGAGCTGGTCACCCACTGTGCGAGCCCTCGGTGCATCCACAAGTCTCGTGCTGGACATCCTCAATAAGAATTAGTTGTGTGTGAAGGATTGCCCTTTTTGTTGGTGGTGTTTTTGTGAAGGCTTTTCTGCTTCCTCAGCATCTCAGAGTAGATAGTAAGTGAGAAACTCCCTGGTCTCTGTCATAAATAGTGGACTCTTTTTCAAATTCTGTTGGGTTTTTTACACTTAATTTAGTTTACTCTTTACTACCTTTAAAAGTAGTAAAAATAGTCAACGCTGCAGCAATATGTTAGTGGAAACAGCCAACATTTGGAGATGTTTTGATATGCAAGAATGACATTTAATCTATTTTTGAAAGAATATGCAACTCTTAAGCAGTAATATTTCTAGAAGTAGATACTTTTTGAAAGTGCTTTGTTAGAAGATGCTTTTGCAGTTGGTCTCTCCCCCTCTGTTTCCCCACTTCTGCGCGGCAAAAGCAACGTTTTTTCTTCTGTCGGCGTGAGCTAAACAGTTAGACAACAGTCACTTAACTATAGCTGGTCCATAACCGTAGGTTAGGTATGACTAAGACCGCCAGTTAGTCATCTTTATTAAGAATCAAATTTCTGCTGATCGCTTTCAGAAAATGGAAATGCTTCATATTTAACAACCTTGTATGATTTGCCTGTAGCTTTAAAAGTTTCACTTATGCAAAACTTGTGTGTTTGAAGCTGTGTAGGTTCTTGACCAGAGATTAAACTGTGATTATCTCCACAAAAATACAGACTGCACCTAACAAGGATGTTGCTGTTCAGACTCTTTTCTCAAGGGCAGGGTTGCACATTTTAATGGGTAGGATACGTGGTCTGGAACATATGCCCAAAATAAAATTCGCAGGAGAAACTTTCCGTGGCCGTGTTTTGGCTTTAATACGTTTTCATCTTGTTTGCTGGCTGTTTCCGTATTGTATGCAGTAGGTAGGCAGGTAAGCAGCTGCAAGCAGTGTGCTGTGCAAGTGCTCCATGCAGGCAGCGGAAGGCACGCTGCAGCTGTGGTTCAATGTTACGCTCAGTGAAAAACCAGCCTGAAACATTGCCACCCTTCCTACCCTTCACATCAGCCTGCTGCCACTTCGGTCACGTTGGTGCAGCTGCCTCTGCAGGTCTGTGACAAACTAGAGTAAGCAGCTGATGCAGCAGAAGAAACACCTGACAAAAATAGAAATTCAGGTGGCTATTCCTAAAATATGCATGTTCATTTGGAGGGCCATTTATTGTTTGTGGGGTTTTTTTTCTTTTTTTGTTTTTTTGCCCCCCCCCCCCCCCCCCAAGTTAGGTAATGTGGTTTTTGGGGAAAAAAAATATTTCCCCTATTCAGATCCCTTTCCTGGGATGGTTGACTGCATGGACATGAGTATGGTTTAGTTCTGGAGGACAGCCTCAGGACAGCTTTTAAGATGTGATGTACACCTGTTGTTTCTTATTTTTCTACACGCTAGCTCTGTTTGAGAAAAACGCCTGTAGGATGGAGGAGCTCAGTTCAGAGTCTGGAGGGGTGACGAGGGGCCGCTGTGCACTCTCTGCCACGTCCTGCCCTGGCACTGCTCACTCGGGGACTTCACTCTCTTCTCTATCCGTTCTTGTTTCACTCAGTTTTCTGGCAGTGAAAGGTGATTTACAAGCGTAGCTGTTTCACAGTCACCTTAAGTCATCCCCGGGCAGAGCTGCTGTTGATGGGCAGGGTTCCTGCCAGGCTTTCCAGGTGCTGCCACCTCCCCGCTGCTGCAGCATGGTTCATTGTGCTGTCCGCCACACAACTGGCCCGGTGAGTTTTCCTGGTTTGTGTTAATGGGTTAGTTTTCATGCTGTTGAGTCTCCCGGTGTGCTTCCCTGTGCAGCCCCATGAGCGGTTGTGTCAGTGGCAGGAGCAGGATGAGGATGGGACGCTTACTTTAGCAGTAGTGCTGCCATATGCCAACTCTAAGTGACCTTAATCGTAGCCAAAGGTCCTGCCTTCCATCACTCTTGGTATATTAATGCTTCAGAGAATGGGACTTCAATAGGTTTTATTACAGTGCCAGCACCTGGAGTGAAGAGGAGGAACGAGCAGAGGCTGCTGCATCCCACAGGCGTTAATGAGAGCACTCAGTCCTGCGAGGTTGTCCTTGTCCTTCACAGCTTAACTAACCTCTGTACACCTCACAAGTCCTGCTGGAAACAGGCCTGATGCAACGAGCATCCTTAATTGAAGTGTGTATTTTAAAACTGTGCTTAATTATTTTTGTCTCATCTGATGAGATGGTTTTGATCTGCTGTGCTTGTTAGGTGATTGCAGGTAAAAGATACTTTTAAAAACAGTCTGTTGATTTCAGAAAGGATTCCATGCCAACACATGCACCCCCCAAGGAAAAAGGAATAAAAGGCTTCAAGTCTTTAGGAATCGGGTAGTTATTAAAGAAATCATTGTTGTTCTCTCTTTTCCATGGGGTAAAGGTAATACTGGAACAGAGATGCATGCAGCTGCTGAAAGGTAATGCTGTTTGGCTATGAGGTTGATTGCCAACTGAAACGTTGCTGCAGTTCCTTTTCAGAAAGAAGAAAACAAAATAATTGAAAGATTGTTTGCCAGTGGAAATGTGATTAGTTGTATACATATGAAGAAACAAAATTAACTAGTGCTGCCCTCTTGCAGTTCCACAGCAAGACAGTCGTTAAACTAGTCTCAGTACTGTTATCCCTTTATATTGTTTATGTACGGTTATAGCTACAGGTTTTCTGAAGGAAAGGTAGGTAGGAAGAGCTTCCAGTAATCTTTTGGAGAGAAGATAACAATGCGATTGCCTCATGCAGCAGGTCTTGGATCTATAATCTCCTAAATTTGAAGGAGATGAAGAAACTCTTGTCCTGTGAAAACCAATTTCCAAATGTCATGTTACTGCAGGTATTTTCTTAGTAGCAGGATCACTTGGCAAGGAAACTCAATATATAATCTTCCTGTTTGGTTTTTATTTACTGAAGGTGTCCTGGGGACAAGGTGTCTGTTCTGCAGTCTGCAGCTGGAGGTGCAGTGGCTTTGGCGGGGACATCCCCAGTTTCCTTAGCTGGCTCTGGGTCACTTGGAAGGCCATGGTTGGGGTATGGGGCAGGGGACCCGCTTCTTCCTCCTTTTCATGTGGAAGTGCTGACTCCAAAGAGTTCATGCCTTCCTATGGCTCTCTTCAAAAGCTGGAGGAACCATTTGCTCCCACCTCTGAAGGTGGGTTGGAATGGTTTTTGGTGCATGAAAATATGATGTGTGTCTAAAATGGTTCCTTTTGTAGGTTCATAATCTGCTGTGGTCTTTGAGACATCCGCTGTTCTTACCAGGTGTGTAATGTTCCTAAATATCTGTGTGTTGGGGACAAAACCAACAAATGAATCTGTGCTTGTGCAATGTGCGGAGGTCTGTTCCTGATCTTTAACTGTAGTCATTATGTTAGAGTGGAGAGGGCTGGTTTTTTCATGGTGTAACATTGTAATCTGCACTACTAATATACTGAGAGGTTTTTTTCCTAGGCAAAGTTCCTTGTCTACATCGTGTGTGTTTTATTTTGGTCCGTGCTGTATTTTAAGTACTCGCTTTATCATTTGTGCCTGCCTAAAATACTTAAGAACTTGAGTACCTCCTCATCCCCCTCATTCATGTTAAATAACAGCAGGGAAGAGCAGCCTGAGATGGATTTTAAGCCTGAAATGGTTAGAGGTAGACAGCTGCTGAAGATAGTGAGATTGCTTAGAAGGACAGGTATGGGCCAGAGCTAGAAGAGCGGAAAAATCCTTATGAGGAGTTAAGGCTTTCATCAGAGATTCAAAGGCAAATCAATTTTAGGCAAGAGAATTTTGATCTAAGTTCTCAGACCAGCAGGGAACAGGTGATGGGTGGATTGAGACTGCTGTTGCCATTTTCAGGGTGGGCTGTGTGCACAGTGGGCCATCTAAAATCTCACTTCAAATGTGAGGATTCAGAGGGTCTAACATCTGCTTTGGTTCCTTCTGTCTCAGCCTGTATGGTCTTGATTCAGCAGGCATCTATTTAAAATACTGCCTTAATGCAACTTTTTTTTTTTTCCCCTACACTGAGGAGATCCATTCTTTCTAGAGCTAAAAATTAAGGTCATAGATACCTGGAAATATCAGTATTTCATATGTTTTTAGTACAGTAGGAGATCCTAACTTTTTTTAAACAAAGTGTTTTTCTTACTCTAAAAATGAAACATTCTAAGAAATTTTATTACTTTACATTGGATGCTTCTTGCCAGCTGTATGTAATCTGTCATCATTTGGAGTACTAATGGCCACTTAAAATTGCAAATCAAGCCTCTTTCTGCTCCCTGTGCCTGTCTTTACCAGCACATACAATGTCTGTTTGGCCTCATGGAGGATTTTTGCCCACAATTTCTTTCAAGGCTTCATAGTTGTATTAGGAAGGATGATGAGTTTGAAGGGATACCAAAATGTATGTTTGTGCATGTTAAATAATTCTGTGTGTCCAACCCACCCAAGATAAGACTAGGTGTTTCATCTTGCAGTGAAGATTGTTTCATCTAATGACCTGATGCAACGTAGTGGTTGGGACAAGCTGGAAGCATGGGTTCTTGGTCAACCCCAATGCCACGGCTGTGTGTTGCGGCCCATGAATTCAGTAGGGCGCTTTCCTTAATTGTGTGCCCTTGCCTTTTACTCTTTATCATCGTCTACCATTCAATTTTTTAGTGCCTTCCTTTTTTTAATCGTGGTAGTTTCCTGGCTGGCTTCATACTGCAGACCTGTATTCAGCTGACTGCCTTTCTCTTTTTTTAAATCACTGCAGAGGTAAATTCCTCCAGTGTGCCAGGAGCTGCTGGAAAAGTAAGATACTGCTGAAATTATGTAGATTGATAATTCTATGGAAAACACACAAACCCCATTGTGTGCTGTCTTAACTATATGTGTTGTTATGAACCTTCTTATCAACCGTTTGTGACGGTGGAAAAAAGTGCTGCCGCTCCTTGTTTTTTGAATGGAGATGTGAACTTCCCCTGTGTACCTGTGTATTTTTTTTTTTTTTTTTTACTATCCCACTGCTGTCTGGAAGTCAAAATTTTAATCCAGAGTTATTTATCATGCTTGCAAAGCTTGAAAATAATAAACTATTTGAAGTATGTTAGAGACACTAGGCAAAATATATGCCGTACATATTCACAAATAGTTTTGTTTTGACATTTATCTTGCTGTAGTCATTCTGCCAATTGGCTTCAGGCACGGCTACCAAAAGAATGAACACATGTTGCATTCATTAGTTCTCATCTGGCTGTGCTTCATCTTGCGAGACAGACGAAATCATGATCACGCTAAATAGATTGTAATGCGTTTGTAATACGAGTTCCCTTCTGCTGAACAGAACGATAGCTTTGCAAAGCTGCTGCTTTTAAGCCACGGTATTTTGCTTCGTTTTAATATAATGGATACGAGTATATTTCCAGTGATGTCATTGCTCTTTCATCTCGAAAGATGTCATATGAAAGATATTCAAATATAATACTAAACAACCAACCAAGCAACCCCCACCCCCAAGCCCCCCGTGTGAACTTTTCATGTCACGTCGTGCTTTGACCGACAGCAGGTCTGTGGCGTTTCTGACACAGAGACACGCTTTGGAACAGTAATGCTTCATCCGAGTTGACGGGGTATAAAAATCCTTTTCGTTAGTCTTTTGTGGTGGTTCTTCACGCTCAGAGCGAGGGCAAATCGATGGCCGTTGGCTTTTCGCAGCGAGTGTCGCGATTGTGAAAGCGGCGGCGAGGACTTGCCGGAGCAGTGGGACGGGAGAGCGGGACGGCGCGTTGCCTCTGCGACCGCCCGCTTGCTGTGGTTTCGGGCGGGAAGGGTGCGAGACCCCTGTCCGTCGCTCGGTCTGCCCGTCGGGCTGTGAGGGCACAGCTGCCGCTCTCCGGCTTGGAAGCCGGCCGGCGAGCCGCGATCCCCGAAGAGGAGGCACCCAGCCGCCGGGGCGCGGAGCTGGAGGGCCGGAGCCGCGCTGCGCCGCCCGCGCC
>JAVJGG010000055.1:7157648-7167991 GCA_035590195.1 Aviceda cuculoides | reverse complement strand
GGGCTGCAGGGGAATCTCTGCTCTAGTGCCTGGAGCATCTCCTGCCCCTCCTTCTGCACTGACCTTGGGGTCTGCAGAAGGACCTTGGGTTTCTCTTACATGTTCTCACTCTCTCTCCGGCTGCTGTTTCTGTCTGTCCCAACTGGCATGCCATGCTATGAATTTTTTTCACTCAAAATATCTAGTGTAACTGGATTCAAATCTTCCAGTGGCACTTGGATACATGACAGGTACCTTCCGTGAGCTGTCTGTGACGGGATGCTACCCAGTGGTAGTGGGTCAGTGGGTGATCAGTGGGTAATCAGTGGGTGCATGTGGAGAGGGGATTTGATGAGGTGATCTGGCTTGAGCTGTCTACATGGTGCAGCTTGCTGCAAGCATTGAATTTGTGTTTCACTGGGCTTTAGCGATGCAGGTAATTCACTTTGCCTGGTGGTCAGCTACACCCAGGTTTGATTATGGAGCAGATGGCTGCCACTCAATCCTAGCAGGTTAACATCATGCTACTGGGTTGTAGAAACTACTACATAATTATCATGGAAAAGATTCATCCCTTAACTGGTTTTAGAGAACTCTACACTTCCTTGAAGCTTATGACTTTGTTCATCTCTAGAGAAAGCTGAACCACATCCATATGTACATAGATATGAGTACAACTGTATTGTACCATTACAATCCCTGTATCTCTGTACATCTATACTGTGCCACTAAAATCCCTCTGGCAAAGTTTCTGCCTGAAAACCCTGCTAATCAAGTCTTGCCCTCTTCAAAAGAAATATTTCAGTTCCTAAATCTCCACTGATGAACTATTTCTGTGACGCATCTGTATAAGCCATGTCACCTTCAGTTTTTTTTTCCTCTTCTCCCCTTGCAGCTTGTGTGCTGTCAGGGCACCCCGAGGTGATAGGAGCCAAGGGTGACCCTCACCCATGGGGCGCAGTCCCACGGTGCCTGGGCACCACAGGCACAGCTGGGTGCCACTCTAACAGGGCCCATCAACAGCCCCTGATGCTGTGAGGGGATGAGCCAGCTCTGGTGTCCACCTGGGGAACCCAGCCAGGAGCAAAAGGAGGCAGGGCTGGAGACACAGCTACAGGGTACATCTAAGGAGTCCATCCTGGAGACAGGCTACCCACAGCGTATGGTCTAGGTCCATCCAGAAGCCAGGGACAGAGGTGGGACTGGAGACCAGCAGGGCAGGGACTGACAGCCTGAGATGAGCTGGAATGGGTCTCCTGGGTGTTGGGCAAGGTGCGGGAAGGCCCAGGGGAGGCTGAGCAAAGACAGGGAGGGCTGTTAGTGCCCTCAGGGTCCTGACATCGGTGCCCAAATCCTCAGTTTGGGTTTTAGCATTTAGTATATGTGTCTTTGTTTAAAAATGGTATCAAAATGTTAGTTATAAAAAATAATTGTCAAAGCCCAAGGAGGAAAACTAACCTTTCTGCACCCCAAGATTGTACTGCTATTTTGAGCTGCTGACCGAAACTCCTCAGCAGGAGTCGGTGACCTGGGAAGGCGACTGTAACATGACTGGGGTGATGGTATGGCCCTGCACCAAAGAGCCATCGTTGTGGTGAGAGTGCAGCTAACTGGTACGACCTGGGGAGCAGGGGCTGCGGAGGGGAGCTCTTGTCTCCTTACCGTGTTGCAGAAAGCAGCAGATTGCATTCTGAAAGAGATTTGGAGCAGTGAAGTGAATGAGAGAGTAAATAAAAATGGAGCTGTAGTCAATAGCCATTGACCAAGAGTTCGTTGCCTCAAAGGACTAGGAAAATCTAGAAAAAGACAATTGATAAGAGAAACTACAATAAAGCCCATGTAACTGTTTGGCTACCAGAAAGTTTCCTTTGCAAGCTCTGACTTGTAAGGAAAGCAAAAGAAATGAAGTGGGCGACCTAAAGCTGGTGCTGCTGGTAGCTCTGCTATCTCCTCTTTTTTTAAACCAGGAGCTGGGTCAGAAATCTCCTCAGGGTGCAGGAGATCTGTGCTCGCTTCTCAACCTCTCCCAGAGGACCTGAACCCAGACACGCACACACAAGCACGTCCTGGCTCCCAGAAATCAGAATTTATACAGAATTCTCATTTTCTTTGCGTTCCTGGCAGCCACTCCAGCTCTACTTGTTTCTTACAGAATTTTCTGTTCTTCAATGTTTTGGTTTAAGCTCTAACAAATTAGACTTGCAGAAGTATTAGTTATGTTTTTGCAAAGCTCTGTTGCCTCCCCTGTATGACAGATGTTAGAAGGAATAGAGATGAAAGCTTGTACCAAATACTCTGAGACAACTTGATTAGCAGAACGTTTTTCCTTAAACAGGCTTGTATTTTACAACATTTGAAACCCATCTAATTACCACAGAACAGCAGAATGAATTCAGGATGTTGAGAGGATCTGGAAAGCTGTTATTTTACAGTAAATGGCTTTAATCATCCTGATAGCAGAGCTGTGCTTTGTGTGTGAGAAATCTCATTTCCCTTTCCCGCCCCCCACCAAAAAGTTCCGTATCAGCTTTCTCTCTGAGCTCAAGCCACAGAGGATGTGGACAGTCATGTTATATCCCATTTGCTGTCTGCAGATAAACCAGGAAAGATTAGGCTCATGTCATGCTACCCTTTTAAAAATCATTGCTTTTACAAGTGTGTGTTCTGTATTTTAAAGACATTTACCCTTTGAAAGAGAGAGGTTAAAAGAGCATAAAATCAATGTAAAGAGTGGTTAGAATTGCACCTAGTCTACATTCTTGCCTTTAAATCAAAAATGTCTGTGTATTGTATTGTATCTTGCAGTTCTTTCACAGCCTTAGCTGATGCTTTGGAACAGATCATCTTTCATTGTCTCAGATGTGGATCTGGCAAGAAGCTTCTGTGCTGAGGCTGAATTCTGGGAAGCCTGAGCTCTGCACGGTTTGCTTCTGTCAGAAGGAAGAAGGTCACAGATAAACCTAATTGTGATGTTACCACACAATTAGGGTTATGAGACAATGTCTGGAAATAATTTAATCTGCAATTAAAATCCAAAAGGCAGCAGAAAGAAATTAGTATATTTATAAAAACACAAAAGGCGCACAACATCCTAGCTATTGAAAGTCAGTTGGACAGACGCTGAATATTTTTGGCTTACTTGATAGTAACGGTTCACAAAAGTCACTGACAAAAATGATGCAAATTTCATAATCCGGATTTGCATATTGTCACTAGTCTGCATTTATGCAAACCCAACAAATAATTTCTCTACAACGTTATGCCTTCCTGTGGAAAAGTCCATCTCCCCTGGGCTCTCAAAGCCCTTCACGCTGACTGTCTCACACACCCTAGGGTCTTCTCCCTCCTGCCTTCCACCGCCGGTGGGCAGCTGGGGACCCCGGGCTCAGTGGCGGGGAGCCGCCCCTCTGCTGTCTCTCAGGTCCTGCTTCTCAAGGCATGCTGAGTTCGAGGGAGGCTGAAAGTGATGGGAGAGGAGGCAGTCCTGCACAAAAGGCTCGCCTGCCAAGCCCTGGATAAACTACAGCTTCACCCATGAGCTTCCTTCATAAAGAATGTTCCTGTGACACCATTTTCATTCGTCATTTACTTGCGATTTTCGTTACCACAGCTGCCAATGCTTTAAAACGCACATGGGTAAGTCTGAAGACAAATCCCAACAGAAAGTAAGAAAGCAAAACCGAACAGATCTCTTTGCTTTTATAATCCACTATTGTAAATAAATGTGCATGCTGGAATTGATTAATTGCTTCCTTTCCAGTGCAAGAGCAATTATTCTTTGATTGTTTTTTGTCAGGCAAGTTCCAGGTTTCACAGCTTCTTATAATGGAAAAGGGAGATTTACCACTCCTGTGAATCACTTCACAAGGTATTTAAGAGCAAAGAGGCTGTGAGAGACAGAGGGTAGTGGGAGGATCTAGGAGTAACCACACTGCAGCTGGGGGCATCTTCACTGTGCAGACCCCAAAGGGGTTGCTGCTGGGCAGGCAGAGAGAAGGGACTGCCTCCTCCACGTTTGCATTGGCTTTCCAGAGCTATTTAATGAAGAAGCAGAGAAAAAATACTATCACAGTGAATATTTGCTTAACCTTTTCATTTTCAGGTGCTCTTTTTCTCTCTCTGTAGATCAAGATTTAAATATATCAGTAGAGCTGCCTGGAGAGTACACAGATATTCCCCAGGACCTCAGTATGTTTTTTCTCAGTCAATTCCATAGAAGCAAAACAGGCAAGAAATTTGATGTGGTAGAAATCTAGCTGGTTGGCTAGACATAACTGATATCAAATAGCCTCCATATTTTGTTTTCTAATAATGCATGTATGACAAAAAGCTGCTTTGGGGGGCCGTGTCATTTGTTTTTTCTTCAGTCATTGTTACAAGTAATACAGTAGTTGCATCTTTGGATGTTACAGCTGGAATATTCTATTTAGCCATCAAGTTTGTTCCTATGGCCTAAGATCTCTCTTGAGGAAGAAAACTTTTAGCGCGCTGGTAAAAGATGCCGAAAAACCCAACTCATCTGTTGCTGGCAACTGGGTTACAACTATCAGGGAGCTATGCCCACTGTGAACAAATGCTAAATAATCAGCATGGTAATTCACCACTGTGTGAACCTCAGTAGGACTGGATAGGACTTAATAAGGTGCCATGACTCATATCTTGAAATTGTTCTCTGTCTTAATAAGAAATTAGTTAAACTAGACCCATCTCTGTCCTGATGTTGTTGGGATAGTTTTACTGATTGTTTTACTGATACCAACAATCCTCTCTCCACTGATAATACTGAGGTCTGTAAGTAGCTAACAATTGTTAAAAAATTGCACCCAAGTAGGGACTTGAAACTCCCATGAAAGTCTAATTAAGGCCAGGGTTTCTGAGAGGTCATGACTGCCATGTAGCAGCTTTGGTATGCATATCCCTGTAAGATTTCTTCCAGTTCTCAGCTACCTGTCTGAAATCCGAACAAATTTGTCCTCGGTTTGGTATAATGGGTCCTATAGCTCTGCTGCTTTTGATACCTGTGTGTGCCTGTGGCTTTGGTTTATTATACGGTTTATTTCTTGTAGTATTTCTAGTAGTAAAACCCAGAAAAAAGACATACAGCCCAAGGTAATGAAATGCAAAAATTGCTAGCCTGTTATATGGTTGTGCTTGGCTGCTCTACCTGATCTCAGAATCCAATGGTTCTGGTGGATTCTAGTGTAGGTTATGATTAATTGAATTACAAAGAGGTACAAAATGCTACACAGTTTTTAGCATAGGGGTCTCCCAGCTGGTGTATAGAATGCCCTCCAACATTTTGGTATTGATCACATGCAATCTTCAAAAATCAGCAAGTACAGAGATATAGTGGTTGATCAGTTTACTATTAGAGCTTATACAGTTACATTCAGTTATTTTTATTTTTCCCATACATTTCTGAGGATCTGTGGGTCCCAAAAGCCTAGGTTCTTGGGGACACAAGGAAACTGCTATTGCAGATTGTGCTGCACAATACAGCCTGAGCACAGGAGCTGTGGCCTGTTTCTGAGGCTGTCAGACGGGGACATGCTTGGTGTTGCTGGGATTTTGAGGACTAAGGACACTTTAACTAGAGCACCTTTCATCTACCCTATATATATCTAGGGAAAAATAATGGAAGAACAAAGGGAAAGGGAGAGTTTCCTCTTGTGATAAATATCTCTGGCTGAGCGCAGAAGTGCTGGGATGAGGGAGGGTTGGGTCTATCTCAGCAGTTGCCTGTGTCTCCTGATGAAAGTTGTGGTGATACTGCACAGCCTCCCACCCACATTGTAGCCACAGGCAGCTACATCCAGCCGTGTCTATAGCGGTCCTAAAATGTATGTCCAAACACAGCTGTGAATAATATTTTTAGATGTGCACAGGAAGGCTGACTATTCTGTGTTGTGTGATTGGAAGACTATGAAAGGTTCTGGGATGCCTCAGTAAATCCAGAAGGGATGCTTTCAGCACAGTGGAACATTAAAAGTTCCCAATATTTTTAAAGTTTTATAATGCAGTGACAAAAAATATCACTCAGACTAGGCAATCTTCATGGAAATATTTAGTCTTCTGTCATGTGGGAAACAGACTGCAGCTCTTAAATTCTGTTCTGCACATTCAGAGTCAAAGGGTAATGATTCCCCATGTGGGATAAAATTGATATATTATGCACAGTTGCTGAGAGCAATGATTAGGAATCAGGAGAAGTCCTTGCAAGACTCCTGAACTCTAACTTTTTATTATGTCAATGATATTGCTTTAACAGAGATAATTCAATAAGTAAAACAATACTGTCCCTATAATGGACATTATTCATTTTTTTCCAATGCTTTGGACTTTCTCTTACATTAGACATACTAGCCTAAATTCATGCTTGCCATAATTTCACTGGTGTGACTGGAGCAATGTGAAAGATGTACATGTATGCCAGTCTGCAGCCATAGCACGCTCCGAAACTCTTCGTAATAAGTGGGACAGTCTGGATTGCACAATCTCTGGTGGTTTTCCAAAGTAATCTCATCCTGTTTAACCTGACTTCAGACAGGGATGGGCAAGAAGCCTCCTGTTTGGATGATTGTGCTGTTTGGAGGCTCATTGCAACACCAGAATTTGTCAATCACTCTGTGATGCTCAGATTTTACCTTGGTTATGTGCTGAAATGGATTTACACAAAGATATTGTATTTCAAGAATGCTTATGATTTACTCTCATAACCACAGCTTAATTAAGCTATATTAACTTAAAAAAACCCCACAACACACTCTCGAACAATATACTTATGGTATTTTTGCTTTGCATGAAACATATTAATATTTTGTACCATTAGCCTACATTTTAGCAGTTTAAAGAGCTTTAAAACAATGATTACTAATATATGTTTGCATATATACCCACTTAGATGATGCTGTGTACATAACATCTGGTAACCACAATTAATCTTTCCAGAGTGCCCAGCACAGAAAGCAAATGGCACCAATTATCCCTCTCTTGATCATGTGCTAGGTTATATATATATATATAGGTAATGATGCAATTTCCACCTTTACTGAACTACAGTCTATGTCTTTTTGTCCCTCTCCATTTGTTGTCTTGAGTTCACAAAACATAACCAAAAAACCCCCAAAACTATTAGGTTGAATTAGATATTCTTAAAATATGCCCCAAGCACCTTTTATTTCAGATTACTAGGATTACAGCAGATAAATGATAATTTCCATGTTAATTATAAAGTCAGAAAGATCCTGTAAGATTTTCATAAACTGGAAGAGGCACTGCCACCTATAAAGCTTATCTCTCTCCTCCTCCCTAGAACCTGGCTTTGCTACTCTGTAGCTCAGGGCTTTCAAAGGTGGGTTTTTTCCATGCTTGGGAGCAAAGTAGCCCAATTTTAGTTATAAATCTGCCATGTATGCAGCAGGAACTCTTCTTTTCAAAACATATGAAACACAGACCTTGGGGAGGAAGGAATGACTAAATGACACAGAAAATCTGCACTTTACCCCAGGTGGCGAGGAAATGCATGCTTTATATCTGTTACAGGGAGCCACGGGAGAGAATTGTGTGCAAATGAGTTTGGGGATGTCAAGTCTCCAGGCGGTGACTGTCACAGGTGAGAGGTGTTAATTAGGCAGCCCTGCCTTGCAGTGAGCCCCAGCTCTTTCTCACTCTACTGATTGGCACAGAATAATTAATTACCCAACACTGCTCTTTGACTGTCACAAACAAATCATGGGCTGGAATGTTTTGCATCCTTCTCTCTAGCTAGAAGACTGTATTTTGAGTATAATGAAATTTTTGCATTGCATATTTTTTTTTAATTTTTTTTTTAGGGAAGCAGGTCAAGAAATAAGATTTTAATATGGTTTTGTTTATCCATATAGCATCTAGTGCACACAAATATCATATCCACTTGAGGGAAAATCCATCTGTCATTACATAGAAGCATTTCTCTCCTAAGGTTTGATTTTGTCACAGAAATTTTTTTAAGCTAAGTTTTATTTTCTGTTGCAGCACTTAAGTCGTCTTACCAGAACCAGAGTGCATCAAGACAGTACAGGGGATGATGTTCTCTCTCTTTAGAAATAAGATATTACAGACATTTCATAAGAAACTCTCTACAAAGGTGCCTTTTATTAATGATTAAAAATGTAGAGGATCATGTGGATATGATGATGATTATTCAAACAGAAAAAGAACATTTACACTTGCCCACCATAATTTCAAGACATACAGTGCATTTTGCTGTAATGATAGAGACAACTGGGTCACGTATTTTTGAATGACAAGAATGTGGACCTACATCCCTTTTAATTGGGGGATCTGTTTTTCACAGATAAGGCAGGGATAGATATGGAGATGTAATTCATTGATACACTGGGGCAGTGATGAATAGTATTGAGAATTGTCCTGTTATGGTGCCACTGTGGTGCCCATATGTGATTATTCCAAGTTTGTAAACTGTGAGCACCTGGGGTAGTACTTTAACTGTATGCTGATGTTTAGTGCATCAGAGACTGTGGATTTTTGACCTTTTTTACGTTCCCCTGCAGTGCTGAGACATGACTATTGGAAAGTATGGCAAACTAAGGCGAGGACATTTGGACATAACTGTATGATGAATTCTTATTCCAATGTACCACAATGATTACCATGAGATAGGCAGAATTTATCCCACCTGCAGACAGCCCAGGCAAGGCCTCAGAAGATCAGTGCTGCAGAAGCAGCTTGGGCAGAACAGCCATTCAGAGGACCTTTTTTTTCTTTCCACACTTCCCAGGAACTTGGCTGACATTTCTAAGGTAGGGAAGAGCAATATTCCTTGTACTGTGGCAAGGGCAAGCTACGGTGTTTTCAATGGGCTAAGCTGCAGCCCTGAGCTTTGTTCATGAGAAAGGGGAAATTTTCCCCTCCCCACTAACTGCAGAGTTCTCAGCCACAAACAAAATTTTCTTGAATCACACAGAAAATGAAAAGATATCTATTTCATCCTAAAACTTTTTGTCCTGAAACTTCATCTTAAAACATCCTTGAAACTCCCCCGCCCAGGGTGAGAAGAGTTAAGCTCTTGATTTGCAAAGGGAACTCAGTTTAACTTTCAAAATTTTATTCTTGCTCTTTCACCTGCACACAATTATGGCTGGAAATGTACATAATTTCTTTTACTGGTTGAAGGCTAAGCGTGCGTTTGTTGGCACAATCAGATAATTATCTATCTAAGTAATATGAAACAATTGTAAAGATATTTGCAGCCCACTTGACTTTACTCACAATAGCCATAAAACTGAGGGAATGTGAGGAATGAGGTCTGGCTCCATCTTTGAACAAAGCAGAGAATTCTAGAAAATACACTTCAATTACATTCCTCCTCTTGTTGGAAAGGTTGTACATCAGGAAAAGTCTTCTGAATCTTTTCTGTGGCAGAAATGTAGCCACCACATAAAACCTGTAATAAGAATTGTCAAATATAGCAGTTTTATGATCTCTGTTCATCATCTGGGCAGTAAAAGGAAGCTTTCCTTAGTCAATGCATTGATCTGACAGATGAGGGCCAAGGAAGAAGCAGCACAAAAGCAATACTACGGCTTCACAAAAGAACAGAGGTGAATATTTGAAAGACAGGCACAAAGAGGTTTTACTAATGTGCAGTTGTTTTGTCATTGCTGGTGGTGACAGGTTGAAGTGGAGGATAGGCGTGAATTCAACCAGGAGGACTGGGCAGGGCTGATAGCCCAGTGCTTATTGCCCAAAGAGACTGGGGAAGGGGTCAGAAGCACAGGTTATCGGATACCTTGGAGGGTATGTAAATCAGGAGGTATGCTATTGAAGTTTAGGTTCTTGGGTTTGTTCAGGGTGGGATTAAAACCGACTCCTGTAGATTATCTATTTATAGTAGGCTGAAAAAAATAGCAAGGATTTCGGAAAAGCACATCATTTTCTCTCTTGCTATGCTGAAATATAGCTTTAGCCTCTGTGTGGGTGGCTAAGAGAATATCACAGTGTCAATAAATGATAGTCATCTTTTTTTTTTTTAAGCAAACTTTCCAGGGGCCTAGAGACATTATTATTAAAACAGTCAAGATGTGAATGCTGCATGCTCCCACTGACATCAGTACAAACTTGCCAAAATGGTTACGCTCCAGTAGGATCAGATCCTGCTGGCCATGTCTCTGGTTGTTTACACAGGTGTAAATTAAGTATGAATCTACTGTGGCCAGTGCAGGCATTAATCATCATGTCAGCATAATAGAGTTGCCTTCAACTCTCTATTGAACTTGTTGAGCTTCCGACCCCACGATAAATGTACCATAGCAAAAGTGGCGTGGAAACGCTCATCACGTGCCAGGATGCCCCTTCCCACGCAT
>JAVJGG010000055.1:7131704-7157548 GCA_035590195.1 Aviceda cuculoides | reverse complement strand
GCGGCGTCGACAACCGGCTGTTCGTGGACGCCATATTGTGGATGGCCGGAAATGCGGCGCGCTGGCGCGACTTACCGGAGGTGTTCGGCAAGTGGAGCGGGGTGCATGCGCGGTTCCGCCGCTGGTCGCATGCAGGCGTTTGGGAGCTGGTACCTCCATCACCAGTGGTGCTTCAGGAAACTGCTCCATGGTCTGTGCTTTGTGACCATGAGGTGCAGCACGCTGGTTGTCGCTCATTTGGTTGGGCTCAAAAATCTGTTTGTTGAAGCTCTTTGCTACTACGTGAGACCTTTCTCCCTCTCCCACAGCCTCATTATGTCAGATTTGGTAATGCCAGCTCCCGAGGAGCAGTGGTTCACCTCAGACCATGGAGCCGCATCTCCAGAGGACGAATTAAGTCAGCCACAGCTCTGAGGCAGTACTGGCCCTGGAAGACAGCGATGCATCAGCTGCTTGGAAAGGAGCCTTAATGCCTGGTGCAAGTCAAGATTTGCACAGCAAAGTGGACTAATTCTTACTACAGTAAAGTACCTGTAGGAAAATATTATGGATCCGCAAGAAGATAAGAAGAATTTATTATTGCGGCAGCCTAGTTTTTTCTTTCTCAATGAATTGCAAAACTGAGTTTCATGTTGAGATAGACTCAGGTAGTTCAGATTGTTCTTAACAATTTGTTACTGATGTTAGTAATACAGAGTATAAAATATGGCTAGAAGTTTTTGTTCATCTTTAAAATACAACAGACAAAACCGTCGTTCTGAAGTTCATACTGAAAAGTTGGCTCTCACTGTTTGTAAACACACACACAAACACAAAGGGAATTTGCTTGCACTTAAATGGGTCCTGAGGGAATAACTGCTTTCCAGGTGTGTTTTCTTTTTTATGCTGAGTTCCGCAAGGCTGGTTAAAACAAAATAAAGAGATTTTTTTTTTTTTTTTAAAGAATTTTCACTCTTCATAACTGATGACCTACTTGTGGTTTTGGAATGTTCAAGATTAGTGGAGTTTTTATTATTATCATTGTTATTAATAGGAAAGTAAGCACGGACAAGGACACAAGCCATAGGCTTGACCTAGAGTGTACCACTACTTGTTCCGTGTGTGTTGGAGCAGTTTGCAGTTCTGCTATGGAAAGAAGGAGCGTGCGTCTGTGCAACACAACTGGTATGCAGGAATCCTTTCGGGATGCTGTGAGTGAGCCTGAGACACAGACACTATGATCATGCACTGCCCAGGTCAGGTCTGAAACCTCCCAGCATGTCGCAAGAATGGACCATGTCTATTACTGTTTCCTATTTTCCTATAAACTTTGAAGAAGTAACACTGAATAAATAAAGGTGCATATTTTGTTATGTGGTCTCCAGAAACATGGTGTTGCATAGTTTTAGTCATGGAATACACTGTTCTGGAGAGATGTTATTTTGTACTATCAGAACTTTCTTAAATCAAAAGTTCTGGATTAAAGAAAGCATTTGGGAACTGAAGCTGCATCTTCCCAGTAGACTTATGAATAGGATTTTTACATTTAGATTTTAAGGCTCTTCACACATTTTCTTTGTAAAGCTCAAGTTTCTCTTTTGGGGGCTGAGTTTGTATTTTAATGAATCAGAAAGTGGGAAAGCTATATGAAAATAAGTTGTTAAGTCTTGGAAGGAACAGTCATTCAGAACTGGCTATCAATAGAAAACTGCCTTCAATAAGCTACTGCTTTGCAAAAGTTGAAGGGAAAAAAGACTAGCTATATATAGATAGTAATCTACATAAATACAGCTATTTTAAGACTGTACAGTGCATGTCTTTGTCCTCTGAAAGAACGATATGAATGAAGGCTTAGTATTTTCTGTCAGATAAGTTTCTATCTATTTATTTCACAATTACTGTAAGAATATAGAATGTACATAAAGATATAGCTAATATAAAATTCTTAGTAAAATATAGAAAAAAATATTTGAGTCACCAAAGGCCTGCTCAAATAAATTGGGATGAAAACCTGACCTTGATTTCTAACTGCCTAGGCAGTAGTTCTGTAGCTGCCCTTAGAGATCCCGGGCATGCATCTGTTCTGAAGCTTGGGATGCTACAGATTGCATAGGAAATGCAATGCTGCAGACAACTTTGATTTAGGAAGTTGTGGGGGTTTTTTTCCCCTCTGAACTTGAATTATTGAAGGAACTTCTTCCTTGTTTTTCTTTTTCCGTCATGGATGTGCTGAAGGGTGGTTACCCAAATGGTTTTGCTCACTGGTACTGTAATAAGGCTGAGAGATGAAGATGGTGGGCATCAGTATCCCCAAGTAGTCACTTGGCCCAGAAATTAAAAAGACTTAAATGCAACAAGAAGAATAAAATCAACATTTAAACAGGATAAGCTGGAATCTGTGGTGTAGTTTGGCCAGGGAGCCACATAGAAGAAAGCACAAGTGCAACTCATAGATGCAACCAACTTCCATGAGGGACAGTAGCAGCACTACAATATTAATGTTTTCATTTTTAAGGCAAATAAAATTACAGATTTTTTTGTCTAATTTTTTACAATAATATTCTTTCTTCAGCCCCCAGAATACAGTATTAAGGAAAAGACAGGACTTGGGTTCAGATGTCATTGGGTTGCTCAATGACATCTGAACAACACAGGGCTTACAAGCAATCTGTGGTTTTAAATTAGGTTTGCCAAATGTTACATAAAACAATCAGATATGCACAAATCGAAGCTGTGGAAAGCCATTTGCATGCTGGATTATAGGGAGATAAAGCTCAACGAACATTACTGCCAACAAATAATCCGACTTGTTTCTGCAATGAGTATGGAGTACTTGAGATAACTGGTGGCACATTTTAGATAACAGTGTTGACTTACAGTAAAAAATAGCCCTACCCTTCCTGTGACTTGAAATCAGGAAAGACCACTAATATCACCTGCAATTTCTCAAAGGCAGACAAAGGCTGTTTCATGCCAACAATTTTATTTGTGTTCATAATTTTGAGATGTAACAGCACCTTGGCTGTTACCAGACTGAACAAAATAGGCAAAGTGTCCATTTTAAAAATCCTTGCTTAACTCTTTAGTCAGCTCTACCAATTACTGTCCTCTTATAGTGGAAGAAGAATTAGGAATTGGTCTTGCTGGAAATCCTGGTGCACTTTTTAAAGGTTTGCTTCGATTTGCCAACATGTCTTTCTTTTGAATCCTTATGCTTGTCTAGGTGGCAAAACGCAATATTAGTTAAATCAGATCAAGTGCAAAGTAGTCCAATGTTTTTGCTGGGCTTTCCAGCACATCTAATATTTTGGATCAATCAGCACTCTCGTGGCTTTATATCTGAAATAAATTTGCATAAAACAGAGGAGTTTTAAGGCCTGTAATGATTTATGGTCAAAAGTTATGCCTTGAGATCATAGCTCTTTTTTGTTTTCCTCCAGACTGTGAGAGTTTAGACCAACCTGTGTGTTGGTTTAGACCAAATCAAAACAGATGAATAATACTTGACAACTTGGGGAGAGCTTGGCAAAATACTTCCAGTGAAATCTTGGTTGTCACTGGAAGGTAGCAGGAATTTTGCCATTAACTTCATATGGGACAGATTTCTTTGTTTTACTTCTCATCCCTGATGGAGTCTGCTTAATCCCCTCTGGGCCAGCGAGATGGAGCAGCAATGAAGATGGCATCATGATGTAAAACATCAGGAATAAGGGATAAAAGGTTGAGTTCAGAGGGCTAGATAAATATTAATCTGTCCTAGCCCAACCACAGAAAGGAAAGGGACTGATACATGTAGCTCTTCTTTCTAGAACAAACAGAAATCCTTCCTAGATCCTTGTAATCCCTGAGCAAAATTTCTCAAAAAAGCACAACTGCTTAGCATAAGAAAGCACCTGTTCATCACATAAATCAATGAAAAATCTTCTATTTGTTAATTTAAATGAGTAAAGTTTTATGTATGTCAGAATAAAGTAAATTCAGAATATATAAAATATTCCAGACTTGTATATACATTACAAATTGCTATGTCTGACTAGATTATCCTTCCTGGATTTATGTTGTGACGGAGAGTTTCAGCAATACTACAAACTTGTTATAAATAATCCTTAACAAAGGTAATATTTTAGTGAGGAGACTTGGCAAACGTGTTTCATATGCCAACGTCATTTCCAGGTTCATGTGCAGTTAGCATTTTCTACAACTCCACTCTGTCACTCCCTATTTAGGACCTGATTTTCAATTTCTATTGCTTTCAACTGAGATCAGCTAAATCTGCCAGAGAAACAAACCTTCTTAAAACTAAATCCAGAATTATTAGTAATAGGCTATTTGTGAAAGAGGCCAATTTCTGTCCCTTACAATTCTATAAGTGATAGCTAAGATGATAGAGATAAATCTTTTGCTACAATAAAAGAGCAAATCAGGAGAAAATAGTATATGTGATAGGAGAATGTATTCTGTATTGACTGCAAAGAACTGTCTTCATCCTTAAAATAACAATAGTTTTGCTAAATTCCAAGATGAATGTTATACTACACTCGAATTGTAAAATCTTTCAAATGTGTTTTAAATGGATGTCTAAATACAGGTCACATTTTCATTTCCTGGGTATGGTCAAATATTTGCAACTAGACTGGATTTAGTCCAAATATCCTTTCCTACCATCCAGTGTGTAAGTTTACATCCAGACATTGGTTTTAACGGCTGTATTTGTTGATTCTTGTCCCTTGTAAGTGATCTCATCTTCCACACTGCAGTTTTGGGTGTGAATATTGCTGTTAAATTTTTTTCTAGTCATGATAACACTCGATAGGTGGTCAGGGAGAATATATGCCCCAAATACACAATGACTGCAGATATCCTTCCCACACGCTGCTCCTTGTGCATGCCCCCTCTGTGCAGTCTTTATATGAACTCTGGGTCCTCAAGGCCATGACAAAAGTCAGCCTACATCCCAAAAGATATGAATAATTTTAGGAATGTTATCATTATATAATGAGGCAAATTATTACTCTGTGTGTGTGAGAGACCATTGTAGCAGCTGAGAACCTCAGCAATGGATTTAAGTTCTATTGCATTCGGTATTGGAAAAAACACTTAAACTGCAAGATTACTTACTAACATTGAATCAACAGGTTATTTTCTAGCACTGTTATTCTCTGAAATCTGAGTTAGTTGGTTTATATAAAACATTAACTACTGAAAGAAATTAAGAAAAATAAACAGGGAGGAATCCATGTGGTCAAAGATTCTTCTGTGATAGAACAGTGGAGTTATTGTGTATGATTTGGCAAAGTTTAATTAGTGTAAGTAGGAGAGTTCCTATGAATCTCTTGGAACTGATACGAGATCCACTGGATCTCATTCTTGAACAAATCAGCTGTCAGGGGCACAAAATAGTTGATATATATGTAATTTAATCATTCTTTGTACTCTTTAGTATAACTAAGTAATGTTTACTAAGAAGAAAGAGTCAGAAGAACTTGAAACACCAAGGATGAGAATTTCTCATTCCTTTCAGATGCAGACATTTGGAAAAAAAAATTTGAAAAGATCGTTTCAGAGTTTGGATCTTCTGATATCTTTTTCCGGTGATCAGTTTTAAACTACACATTCCTACAGTGCCAGGGGGACAGAACACAAAGTGTGACAGCAACGTTTACATCCCATTAGAGATGATGAATTGTAAATCACCACAAAGCATCACTGTGATAAAAGAAAGTAGCCAAATTTAACCTTGGTCTTTTAGTGCTGCAGCAGACAAGTGAAAAAGCATTGTAATCAGTTTTGCTTCTTTTTAAGTAAAATCTAGTTTTGGCTACAAGTAATCTTGCAAGAGCGAAAGGCGACTTTTTACTGAAGAAATCTGAAATTCATAGTGGTTTAAAATTACAGTACTGAAATGTAAATACACTCACCAGGACCAAAAAATTTGACTATGCAGTTACCCAGTAAATGAAATATATTTTTACTTGCAGGAACTACCACAGTAGCCATAAATTATGTAAGTAATAAACCCAGTACTCCTATACCACCTAGAGTCTTTACACGAGCTAAAATTTCTCGGCATAACACAGCACCTCTATCTCCCCCTCTTGCAGAATTCAGGCCAGTTTCATTGATTTCAAAGAGTCACAATGAAATTCAATGGAGGCTGAATTCATTGTAAAGTGTTGCCCAACTGCACAATATGGGAGTTGGTTGCTAGTGACTTCCTAACTGAACTTCTGAGTAGATTCAAACCCCTAGTTCCTGTCAGACTGAAATAGCTACCAGGCTACTTGTACTGTTGAGATGATGCCCATTAAGCTCCACTTACTTACATGGTTCCCCCTTGCATGGACTGACTTCCTAGCAGCTTAGGGGTAGTAAATACAAACTGGTAACTGGAGGGCCTGTGGAGGGGAAGGGCTGGAGTTCAGTTCCTTTTCCCATGTGTGCTTAGCTAAATACCTAAATAGATGCTGGAGCAGTGACAGGGAGACAGGTTCTCCGCTGAAGGAAAATTTCTTCAACTTTTAATCATGCTCGAGATCATTCTCTGTACAAAGACATATTTAAATAGTCTGTTGAAGTTGAATTGTTTCCAAAGAAGAGACTATTAAATGTAGTAAACTGATTACAGGTGTGGCTCAGCACAGGCATGCTGGAGCTCATATCTGAGATGCTAAATCAAGAGAGAGAAGAAGGAGATGGCGAGGATGAAAGGACAGAAATGGAGAGGCAGGGAGGCGGAGGTGTTGGCAACGAAGCCAGCCCATAAAAGCAGACTACTCTGCTTCTCTACCTTGCAGGACCCAACCCAGCAGATGTGCTTTGAGCATGTCTACCACATCAGGCTTCACAGAAAAAACAGAGCGGTAACAAGTTCATAGTTCCCAATAGGGTTTAAAAGCAAGCTGGAAGTTTTGTTGTTGTGGCTTGTCATGGTGTAGGTAGCATGTGGGTACCTAGAAGCAAATGCTATCCCCCCTCTCTCCGTAGACAACTACTCTTCAGGTGCCACAGGACACTTGAAACAGAGGAACATGGGGCTTGAGGAATTGAATTTTACTCTTTGATGCTTGACTTAGCAGTTAGCCTAATTATTATTGTAGATTTGGCAGGCAAGTTGTCTTTCTAACATGTTCCCACTCTTTTGAACTATCCATAGATATTGTGAAGATTTTTTTCTATAATGCTTTAAGATGCCAAAGTTCACTTTTAAAATGAAAGAGCCCAGAAGCCAGAAAAGCATTGCTCTGCTGTCAAGCATAACCTCACCTCTTAAACATTTGAAAGCCTGAAGGGCTTGGAGAGAAAATGAAGAAGGGTGTCTAACTTACACGAAAACATGTATTTGCTCTCTGATCTCTTTATTTATTTTGGTAAGAAGTGCACAGAAAGCAGTCAAATATGTTGAAATTAATCATGCGGAACTGATTTCTGCAGGAGAGGCCGTAAGACAACTGCAGGAACCCAAGCAAGGCCCTGATCCTGCTGCTGTGACGTGCTGATGGACAGGAACCTGTGTGACAAGCAATGAAACGTGCTGTGGCATACACATGCAACTGAGCTGCTGCCAAGGCCACAGTCTGGTTACATGGGGAAGATCAAACACCAACTGGAAGCCAAAATCGAGGCCTCATGTAATCAATAACAAAATTGGAGAGAAGATGAGGTAGAGCTGTAAGGTGGTGTTCCAGTGCCACTGTCACCAAGGAAAGCATGGATGACAAATTGTAACCTATAGTCTGTGGCTGGTAGACACCAACCTCACACCCCTAGCAGCAAAGAAAATGGCAGCTTCTGGGTAAGGAGACTGCTCTTATTTAAATATTTCTACTGCATTTTTATGTTATGGCCATCACCAGAGAGAGAAATTCCAAGAGAATTGGTGTTTGGTCAGTGCTCAGTGGCTACAGGAAAAGTATGGGGGCCATGCATTCAGCAAGCCAAACACTGAAGCTTTAGGAAGATGTGTTCCCAGAAATGAGATGCCCTTGTGAAAAGCACATAGCAATGGAATCCATGATTTATGAGATTGATCTTTAAGAATGAGATCTTCCAAAATAAATTGCTATCAGCAATGTCTATGCAATCCTGGAACATTTAGCTATTAAGTACTGTCTTTTTTTCTCACTAGTGGTATAATTTGCATTTTGATTAGACTACCCAAATATTTTGCTGAACAAAAGAGTATCTTAGTAAACATAATTATGTTTTTGGTCTAGATGACCTTTTCCTGAAAAAAAAAATTATCCTGGTTACCTTTTCTATTAATAAAAAGTTGATTAATGTAGCTGGATAAATTAATAAAGAAGAGATAACTGAATTAATCATACTTAATGTAATAGCAGATTGCTAGAAGCTTATAGATTAGTCTAAGAATTTCCCTTCATGTTATAGGTTAATATAGATAGACTTAATTCAAAAGGACTATGTCCATTTTTTTTCCTGGCCTTACCCACAAATTAACAGTGCACTAGTAAAAAATGGCATATAACAGTTACAGGTTAACACTTGGGACAAAAGGACCACGGAGGTCCTTGTTTTTCGCTACTTGTTTTTAACAGGAATTAGAAATCTGTTCTGTTTGAAAATATAGATTTTAATTGTCACAGAGAATAAAAGTCTGGTATTGATTTAAGATGGATTGGAGATATTCAGACCTTGTGGCTGATGAATCAGTCTTGAGCTGCTCTTTAGCTCCCCAGTTGCTTTGTTAATTACTGTCTTGTAGGTGTGTTTCCTGAGATCTGAGATAGATAGTGCAGCAGTTGACTGATGCACTTTCTCATGTTCATATTTTAAGAGAAAAGAAAGTAAATTCTATTCTTCTTTTTCTTTTGTAGACCTTGCTATCTCACAACCGGTAATTATATCAACAGCTGGGACCCATGCAGAGGATGAACAAAGCGAGTGGGAGCCAGATGGTAACATTTTTCCACTCTCTGGGAGTGTGTGATTCTTCCTGAGGAAGACACTGTCTGAAACCGTTGGTTTCCAGCATAGCTCAGCCTATGGTAGACCCAAATGTGTCATCACAGCCCTTAAAATGTAAGGAGTCCCTAATTTACAGTGAAACAGTTCCAGACATACATATGTGACATGGGAAGAACCAGGTGCCAAAAATTTCTTTTTTGTCTGCCCATAAAGTACAAAAATATTCTCTCTAAAAGGTAAAAATCCAATGAGCTCTCTAACATAAAACTTTGTTTATATATGTTCTTCTCCACCACACTTCTCTTCAGAATTTTTAAAGCACCTTCAGAAAAAGTTGGTTGTTGTTTTGTTTTGGTTGTTTTGGTTTTTGAGGTTTTGTTTTGGTTTGGTTTGGTTTTTTTACAAAAAAGGTTTGAGTTCTCCTCCTCTGTTCAAGAGGTTATTTGAAAAACCCCCATAGTTTTTATGCATATGAATGTATGAGCATGTATGTAAATCCAGAGTTGTTCTGGACCTTTAATAGCATCCAGCTCAGCAGAGAGTGACCAGCAGAAAAGACCTAGCCAGCTTGTCTGCACCATCGTTGGCAGCTCCCATGTTCACCATGAGCTTGTGGAAGAGACGAGAGGGCGGTGAAGGCACCACCTACCCAGCAGAGACTGAGAGGTGACAGCTCTGCACAGAGAGGACAGTAACATGAAAAAGCAGGTAATGTTCAAAAGAGGTTGTGCAATGGGCAGTTTGGGAGCCAACCACAATTTCAACAGCTGGTTCATCTGAACGAGGCTATATCCCATCCAACCGGCTATATGCATATGAGAGACAGACAAGGGTTCTCCTCCTTTCTTCTTGTATCTTGTCTGCTGAGAGCACAGTGCCAAGGTAATAAAATAGTTCAGCTGTTGGAGGAGAAGCCTGTCAGAGACAGCCTGGCTTAGGCCAGGGTTTTGGCTGGTTTAACATCTTGCTTGTCATTGGAGCCAGCTTTGAGCATGTGAGGAAGGCGCAAAAAACACAGCAGAAAATGGAAGGCAGGCAATCTAGCCAGCAATCCTTAGTGGTTGTAATGGACCCCAGTATACCAGACAACCTCTGTGTTTAGTTCCATTAATCATTACAACTCCTGATATATTTCAGATCAGTTTAATGTTCAGTTCTCTTTGAACTTAGAAATTCTGAGGCAATGAGGTCTATAATTTAATCATGTGCAAAGTGTCCATGGTTGGGTAGGGAAAGATAGGAGGTGCCTTTTTTAACGGTTTTGAAATTTCCAAATTCTCATTTCCATGGGCTTTAAATTTTTTGTTAGATCTGAAGCTGTGCCCGGTGCTCTCCTTGCTTTCATTTTGGTCTAATAGTTATAAATACAAATAGCAAAAGCAGACCAAGCAAACGGAGCAACGCACTGTATTTGCTCGCAATATTTGTTATATGACCAATTAAAACATTCCTGAGGTAAATGTTTATTTACCAAAAAAATTTTGCAAACCATATTTGAAAGCTTAAAAAAACCCTCTATGGTTTGTCCCAAAAGCACTAGCTCCAGCATAGTCTGATATCTTCTGGATGTAGGAAATAACAGAGTTCACATTAGCAAACCCAAATGGTTCTAAAAAGACCATTAGACATTTTTTGTTTTTTTAAAAAAGTAGTTAATATCAAGCTTAAAATTGCCTACAATCTGTGAACAGCTTTCGAGACTGATATATCAAGTAGAAGAAAGGATGGTCTCTTGAGAGCTAATCTTGCAGCTAGTAATCCTTTGGGCTTTCAGCCAAATAGGATTGGAAACCAGGTTTGCTATGAAGAATAATTAAGATGGCTATATAAAGCTCAGATTAGGAATTAAAAAAAAAATTAAAAAAGAGGATGAGAAAAGGTTTTAGTGGAAAAGTAAAATCTCACAAATCTCCTGTTTCATTAAAATCAGTACTCCTCATTTCAGTGGAAGAATTTTTGTTTTGTTTTGTTTTCACTGCATGCAGTTTCCATGGTTGTACTTCAAATCACAGGAAACTAGGTTCATACAGGAGAGATTATGCATCTGATATTGTATTCATTATACCCAAACCAGTGTACCAGCACAGCCTTCTGGAGCATGCATTGGGCTGCAGCTCCTTATTTCCATGGTCAATCCCAAACACTGAAGTGAAGCAAAAATATCCATATATTCTTTAGCAATAGCATGGAAGTGTGAAAAATGTTATACATGAGTGAAACAGAAGAAAAACTGATTTTTAAATCTCTAGTGAGCCCAGATTAGGACATTAATGACCTAGTGGAAAATTATGTGAATATTCTGGTCCAAGGGGAAAAGAAATTTCCCAAGAGTAACTATACATTGATTTCAAGCATAGGCTGGAGAAGTTAGGGTGGGAATCAGGGCAAAGGCTTGAGAAAGGCAAAGCTGACAGCAGTATTAAACCATATGCTGAAGTTGTTCACTTTTGTATGAAACAGTAGCTCATATTGTAGATATATAAAATATAAGCATTTTTTACAAGAAACAAAGTGGACCTGAGGTTGCAAAGTGTTAATGAGGTCAGATCTTCCTAAAGACAAGCCAGCCTTTGATAGTCTAAGAAGAGAGGAAAAAAATATAACTATTAGCTGCCAAGTCCTTAAACAACTATGATTTTGGCATAGTATTTCTGATCATATGATGCACATTCTACTAGGGAAATCAGAGTTGTGTAGATTCTTGCAAAGTATTTTTAGAAAGCTATGAAGAATTGTCTGGAAGCATATCAGAGGAGGAGAGAATTGCCCTAAATTACAGAAATGTTTTAATTTCTTTGTTAAGTATCTGAGAAAATTTACATGAAAAATAACAAGTGTCTCTAAAAAGGCTATAATAAATCACCACTTACAAATTTTCCATCCTGTGTGCTGTTCTTGCCTAGGTTTGTCATTTAATTTCTACAAGTACTGTGAGAAATCACTTTGCCCAGAAGGTTTTCAGGGCTTCTATTCCTTTTTGGAAACTTAAAATCCCTACATGACTCCGTATCCAAAACTGCCATTCTGCTGTTAAAGCTGCAAATTTGATGAACTCTCAAGGTTACATTAACAATTCCAAAGGTGTAGTTACCTAAATAGGTATTTCTATGTATTCTTCTAAAAGTGGTAGAATTTTTCTTACAGATCATTTAAATGACTGTACTACAGCTTTTGCATTTGCAGGCAAAGAACTTCTGATATGACTGGTTTGATTCAAGCAAATGCACATGAGCCCATTTGTTTATATTTCCTCTCTTTCTGATGCAATGGGTTCTTTTGAAAATGAACATTTCCAAACAGAACCTTGTTTTTATCGGTAACAGTGATTTGCAACCCTTCCTCCTGGCATTTAATTGTTATAAACAGTACCAGGACATTCTTGTCTTGTGTTTCAGTAGTGTTTTGTTGCTGTCATAATGATTTCAAGACTAAAGGAGGCACCCCAACTATCAGGGCCAAATGCAAGACCTTGGCAGTAGAGGAGGGGCTTACCGCTCTCTTGCTGGAGATCATCCCATCTCTGTTCTCAAAGGGGCTTTGCACATCTCCCAAGCTGCACATGACACCATTGGGGAATGAAGAAGGAAAAGGTCATCCAGGTGAAGGTGACAGCTCTGAATTAGCTTGCATCTTGATGGTCAGTGTTGGTTTTTTTCTTTTTTTCATAGCATTGATTACAGTGTATTTTGTGAGGCGATGCATTTTTCTCAAGTGATGATGTGATAGCTTCAGCTGAAGGTCTGTAGCTTCATCTGTGAGATATTCAGCACTTTTATACTATTCAGCCCTAAACTGGTCCTATAGATGGTGGTGAAATAACATTAAAACACCTTTTTTTTCCCAAACCTCAAAGGTGAATTTTTAACATTCACTTAAATCATTAGGAGTCCAAGGTACTCAGCAGTTTGAAATCCAACCTCTATTCCACTCTGAATGGAAAAACTATTAAGAGATTGGACAGCAGGCAGAGTGCACAACAATAACTATAAGGGTAAAAAGAATGAAGATAAATGCCTGTTGAAAGTCTAAGTTTAGGAAAGGTCTGAACCAGAACTAAGAAAGTACAGAAAAGTCTAATTAAGTGAATGTTCATTCCCATAATCTTCATATAATCTGTGAACAACAAATGGTAGGAAATTGTGTTGTACAAAACACAGTCCTCCAATCAGGATTGAAGCAGTACTCTCCTTCCCCTTACTGCATCGTTCAAATCTTTACCAAAAATGGGGATGTTCTAGTCTTTACAGTTTCACCCTATCGCTAATGGGAAGGATGGCCAATATAAAAAAAGTGGAGGAACTATCAGAAATGTGATCACAATTCCAGGAGCGGTATGAAAAATCTCTTTGGTAAACTCAACAAAACAAAGACAGTTTATTCTCCTTATATCAAACAACAGCATTTGTCAATGTCTGTGGTACAATGTATAATCACAAGATCCTCAGTGAATGAGCTGCTATATATTTCTTTTACTGTCAGTGCAAAAATCCATCAACTACCAACAATTTCCTTTAAGAATCAACAAGAACAAATTAACCAAAAATTACAGTGTGTCTCATCCAACTTCAGAGTAGGAGCTATCTTAATTTTACACCCTTAATGGATGTATTTGTAAAGCCTAATAAAACATCAATCAGTATTTTTGCTCAGTGTTCCTTCCCACGGTGATCTTGTTATGTCTTTTGCATTAAACAAGGAAATGCATAACTGTGTAAATATATTAGTGGAAGTGAGGGAACAGAAGTAATGATGTCAGTAATGATGAAGGGGAGGTGGAGGCGGTCTCCCTGGTAAGCAGAAGTGGTAGGAGGAGAAGAGACACTGACTCGGTTTAGGGTGGGGATCTTTGAGGGAGCTATGGGGAGAGTAAGGATGGGGCATAGTCCAGGGTACTAGATGGAAAGACAAGCTCAGAGAAAGAAGTACAGCTGAACTGGAAGGTGTTATGTATTCTAGGATGTTGGGTATTAATACTGGAGGACTCCATGTACAACGAAGTCCAAATACCTCTTCTTTTAAGTCAGTTGTTTACATACTGCAGACTTGTCCTACTATTCCTTATGGTTTCCAGTACAGATACTCCCAGGCTTTCCTCTAATCCCATCACAGGGCAATGCAAGATTGCTTCTCCAAGCATCAAAAATGTGGCAAATAGTGAAACAAGAAAGGTCTGGCTGAGCTGAATAGATAGCGAGCCCAAAATTTTCAGATGCAACAGCCTTAGAAATTATCCATTAATATTTTCTCTAGTAACAGAGAATTTTGACTGAAAGAAGCATCTCTACAAGAAACTGTTTTGGCTTATTTTATATTTGATATATTTTTTTAATCAAAGCCCTCCAGATGCTACTGTGTTCTTCTCATTCAAAACCATCAACAGCCATATGCTACAGAACCAAAGGCTTAATTGCAAAGATGTATCTGGAATCCAACAGAGTCAGGGGAGAGGAGGTGGAATTTCATTAGTAATCAGGCAAGCAGATACAGGCAAGACAAATAAGTAGTGAAGAAATATGCTCAGCATTCTCGCTATTGAGCAAGTATTCAATTACTTCCAGACCCTACAAAAAAAAAAAAAAAAGGAATTAAATTGGTGTCTCATATGCACATATACATTCACTCCTTATTCCCTTAAGTACCAACCAGTAATTGTTACAGGAGAGATGAAATTAGGGAGCAGACAGTGAAGAAAAAAAAATACGAAGAAACGCATAAGGCTACATTTTGGTGATACCTCAGCCCTGAGCTTGTGAGGAACCAACATCTGTCCAAGAATGGAGTTGAACTGGAGCCAGTGGGAAATGGCATCTGTGGAGGGGTGAAACTGATGCATAAAGATGAGAATGTATGAGGTTGTTCAGACAGACTTTGTTGTGATTTATAATGACTTAGTGTTTTTGACCAACAGAGAAAGTAGTAGGGTCTATACCCTGTTACAGAATATCATTAGCCTGGGTCTATGTTATTGGCATATTTCACACACTGACATTTTAGAGTTACTTAGTTTGAATAAAACTTAAGAGCTGGTTTCTGCATGTACAGCACAATAGTCATTGTGATTAATCACTGTTGTTGTTCTGGGGTCTGGTTTCATCCTGCCATTCCAATCATGTGTTTGGATATACTTTGAGAAGAAATGTCACATGTTCTCAGATTTGTTTTGTATTTTTACACAGTCAAGCATATAGTGCAAATTAAATACATTTTTAGCATCACAAATTCACATAGTCCTCATACTATCCAATACCAATTAAAAAATTATTCCAAAATGTACCTTATTTCCACTAGAGGTCAGTCAATAGATGGTAAACTTTCATGTTATAGAAATTTATATTGTTAGCTTCCTTACCTGCTTAGCTTGTGCAAACAAGCTGAACAACAAAATTACTGTATATGAAAAACTTACGCAAGAAAAATTCTTTTAACCATATGCCAAATTTTTAGAAACTTATCCATCATTATCGTAAGGTGAAGTGTCACTAAATGCTTAATTATCAATCAGAAAATGTGCATGAAGAATTGCTGTTCCATAGTTGCAGCAAGCTCTGGATAGAAAAACTCTGTTTATCGTGGAGCGTTTTGTAAATTATAGAAACTGACTGGAAATCTACATAAGCCTTTTAGTAAGCTGAAAACTCAGTAAAACTACTGTTTTTTTTAAAAGGCAAGCTGTCTTACGTAAAGCTTTAAAGTACCAAAGTGCTTTAGTACAGCTCTGTGGAGTTAAAGCTATTTGTCAGGTGAATGGGAATTCAAAAAAGGTTGCACCGGCCACACTTACCACTGCCCTTATTTGCAACCTTCAAATGTGGGGTATTCCCCAGGTGTCTTGATGCTGAAGAGATGTGGCTGTTAAGTTGCTTTACTTATCATGGTTTTACTTATTACCTTTTCTGCAAGCAGCATATTCAGAATTTTACTCCTTATCATTGTTTCTAGACATTGAGCTTAGTCTATTTTTAATGTAATTGCATTGTTTATTATCTTTCTCATCTCAGATGAATTGCTGCTCAGTAACGAGGCCCTCAGATTCAGATGTTGTTGCGGATGGCGTGATGCACTTCACTGGTGAGAGAGAAGCAACAATGTATTCTGTTGATACCAGACAGTGAGTTAACAAAGAGCAATAGTAAATGCGGCAGTGGTTTAACAAGATTCAATGGCAAGGTACACTTGAGTATCTGCTGCACAGAGGACAGGGTCAGACGAAACTGCCAGGGAGACCCTCCCGTTGAGGCATGAGGTTCAGGAAGGACCCCTTGGCATTGTAAACTCCTCCTCAGAGGGGAGTTTAGGTGCGTCTGGATCTAGACTTAGTCCCAGACTATCAGTGCTTTTTTATGCCTAAAGCATTACATATGAGCAATCATTCCTTTATATCACTTAGCTAAGATTTCAAAGTTTCAGCGCTCTTATTCCCAATTCACTTACTGACTATCTGATGCGATAAGGATTCCTCAGCCTCAAGGAGTAACGTCGAGAGGCGTCCCTACTTGAGGGGAGATTCCCGCATGTAGCCCGCTACCATGCAGGAGAGCTCAATGGGCCCTGGGCTGTCCACTATTTATGGACTAAGATGATTGACTTATAGCCATATTTGCATTCCACGCAAATGGTATTTTGGTTGGTGTATGCTCCACTAGCCCTTGGCTATTGGGTGTTGTCTGTCTCCACTGAAACCACTTTGAGACAGGTGCAGCCATCATGACCATACACATCCATTACCACCGCCACTGGTGGTTATCACGTGAGCAGGGTAACGGGAAACAAAGGACAGGTTGGGAGAGGTGGGGGGAGCACACTGCCACAGATGCTCTTCTGTGGTTCCAGACATGGATGCAGTGGGTCTCCAATCTAGAAAGCAATTTTGTTGTCCAAGATGGTCTCTTGGGAACCATCAAAACTGGTCAGTATCTGTGCCAGCTGCTATGTTCTGTTCTCAGTTTGTGTTTACCTAATATTTCAATTTAAATGCTTCCATTATGCGTGCAAAGATCTCATATTTTCCACTAAGTGTCACCAGTGATGACGACGACGACGACTTTGATCATGCTCAAATGTAGCTTTTTTGTTGCCACCCCTCTGCTGCAACTGCATCACTGCTGAGGCATAAACAATTTCTCCTAAGGATTCACCACAACGTTGTTCATGTGTGGACCAAGAACACCACAAATGTGAGCGCCAGTACTGAATCTACCAAGATACTACATATGTACAACGGCTATATGCCTTCATATCTCTGCTTGTTACTCAGGTATAGATATGAGCCCTACCTGGCATTACTCAGGTGTAACACGAAGATATTTAACCATCCAACTTCAGGAAAACTGAAGTGCAATGTTTCTAATTCAGGAATCATTGGCTGGCCTCTGCTTCAAATCATGTGATGTGTTATTACAAAAAAATTTGAAATATTTACAGTATTTTAAATTTGTTTTATAAAAGATAATTTTTATGCAGATCCTGGTAGCCCCCAATTGCAAGTCACTAACATCTTAACCAAGATTCATAGAGTAGGAGTACCATTAGTACTGAAATTGTTTCATTGTAATTGAACTTGACAGTTAACTACAAGGCATAAAAGCTCATTTCTGTGAAGCCTCAGGAGGAGCAGAACTAGCATTTTCAAAACTTCCTATTTTCCAAAAACTATCTGTTGGATTGGACCTCTCAGTATTAAGCTAAAGAAGCAGCATGCGCAGCTTTGAGCACAGGTCAGAGGATTTTGGAATTCAGTGGCAGTGTTTTCTGAAGGACTTATGTCTTTTGCCATGTTAACCATGCTTTTTCTGACACATGACATTTGAAAATCTATTTCTGGCTGTTTCAGCAAGAGAAGGATGAGCTTGTAGAGCTCTTGAATCCAGTTTAAAATACATTGCTTTTAATGTTTCACAGCCAGGATGTTATAAAATAGAAATGTGCTTTTAGATAAAATTGAGTTGGTACACGATATCTCAAATGTTTGGGTTTCTTCTTTGACTTTCAGTCCTTAAAATCCTCTACTTCAAGCTGAATCAGCTGAAGATTCAGCTTGTGGCATCTATGTGAAAATGATGAAGTAAATATATCCATAATCTTGTTCATTTACAGCAGCCTTGCATTTGGCAGTTATATCTCTTTGTTCCTTCTGGTATGACCTGCAGCAGAAGACCACTTTCAGAAACCTGGGAAATTTGGGCTTTGCCACATCCCTTTTGTGCTTTTACTGTGATGAATAGCTTTCCCCAAGAGAGAGCGAGCAGGAGGGAAGAGGACACCAGAACTGCACAAAGTGATGAACATGCACAGAGAATTGGTAGAAGAAACTCATTTTGCTTGCATGTCAGAAGAGGTGGGATGTGCCCAAGGGAAGCAGGTTTCGGATGAAAGTTGCTGAACTTTCCTTCTGATGCTCAGAAGTGAGCACTTTGCCTAATGGCTACTCCCAGAAATTTACCCTGGAGCTCTTTATATAGACACTGACTACAACAGACAGAGAGGGATTTTTTTTCCTTACCATGTGAGGCAAGGCTAAATGAATTTGCATTTTCACTAAATCAAGCTTTTCTGAAGATGCCCATCGCACTTTGTTCCCCTTTTGGGTAGATTTACTGAGGAGGCACAGAGCTTTGTGGACCGTGGTCTCCCTCATACCCCTGCTAGGTGCAGTCTCCTTGCAGCAGTAGGGAACATCAGCCTGCCTTGGAGCTGCCAAATAACATACTGCCACAGCCGAGGTGTGTTGGCCCATCATCCCAATCCACATTAATACCTGGGATGTTCTTATCCTTTCTTCTCCTCACTGCCATAGGCTGTTCCCACCATGCTGAACAGATAAAATAAACTCCTGCAAAGACCTCACATGAAGGACTTTGCCCACTGTGAATAGTTCCCTCCCACTAGCTAGGCTACCTTTATGCTGGTATGGGTAAACTTGTGTCAGTGATTCCAGACCTGCATTGGTGCGATCCAGTGATCTCAGCAGGGCTTTGCCCATTTAACCAAACTGTTAACACATCTTCTTCAGCTGCCTGTCCTGAAAGCAGGTAAGCTGCAGAAGTGTTAATTGTTTCTAGGGATAGTGCCTTGATATGAATATCTTGAATGAATGAGCCCACTTTGGCTGGGTTTATAATTGCGGGTAAGTTATGACCCCCTTCCTCGCATGAAGAACCCTTGAGGGCTTTTCAGGCACATCTGAAAAAATGCTATGCATCCTTCAGATTTAAATTCCCATAGCTCCTATGACCTAAGTGCAATTTTGCCATTTTATACCAGTCCTGCTTCATTCTCTGGCATTTGAAGTTCTGGTCCAGCAACAGCTGTTGAAGAAAATGCTGTGAGAAGCCTTGTTCATGTGTATCAATTGGTGTTCAGAACCAGACTGGCTATTTATGCACTTTTATTTGAGGACATATTAAAAATCACCTTGGGTACATAAAGGACTAATATATATATATGTGTGTGTGTATGTAACAAGATATTATAGCCTTATCTATTCAGTGACATAGGTTTTGGATTGAATTCAGTAGAAAGATGGGTATGGAAGGGGAAAAAATAATTGAAAGGAGAGTTGAGGATTCATAAGAAAAAAATAATTATTTTGGAATGGATTTTAAGACTGGGCAGCGCATGCTTTTTGCATGTTAGTTTTACTCTGAGTTCAACACTCTCTACTGTGCTATGAAGGATGGCCATGAGCAGCACTGAATAGTTCCAGCTGTTAGAGTGCCAGGTAAAGTAAGACTCTGGGAAGCATTTCTCATTGAATATCACAGAACAAATTGATATCAAGAAAATACTTTGGCATTTTTGAACTCACAGTGGCTACTACGTCTTCTGAGGGGAAAAAAGTTCAGTTTGAATGCCATTCCTTTTGCCGATATGTACAAGAGTGCAATGTGAAGAACAGAATACTTTAAAAGCTGATACAATAAGACAGCTGCAAAATCCCACAAGAAAAAAATCCACAGAGAAGCAGAGAGATGAAAACAGACTGGACATATGATACCCTGTTCAGGGCTGGGAATCCAAACCTTGGCTGCTCAGCCATAATCAACGTCAGTCTGCAACTCGATCTTCTTGATTCCTCACATACTCTTGAGAGAGAAATTAAGAAGTGAGAGTTTGGATAGCTGGAGCTGCTCAGATGTGATTGGGGAAATAAAGAAGAGATAATATGCTGCTGTGAAAGGTTATGACCAGCGTAACACATTTTCTTCTGCCAAATCCATGACAATATTAGGATGCTAAAAAAAGCCAAACAAAAAAACCCAAAACACCACCGAAGGGTTTTGTGTCTCTTAGTTGTCCTGCATAACCAAGGAGCCAAAGGATATTGTATGATTAACAACTCACAATCAAGTTACGACAGCTCAGCAAGTTAAGTTGTCAACATGTGTCAGCTGAGCTGTGGCAATTGTTCATGTGTGTGGTTGACACATAAAATGCAAGCAATGTTATTTAACTCTCTTTCATTGCATCAAATTACTCCCAGTGTGCCATGGGTTAGGAGTGCACATGGGGAGGGATTCACTGCTCTAAATTTAGATCTCTGTATTAGAGAGGCCTATGTCTGAGCTAGTTGTCTAAGTTCATGCTAATGTCAACGGAAAGAAACAGGTGCTTCTGGAGTGCACTTCGTCTTATCTTGGGATAGCTGTTCAAAACAGAGCAGGTGAGTCCCGCTCCACTGAGTCTAAAAGGCATCTACATGATTAGCTCAGGTATAATTGTCTAAGGCTAAGTGAGATTAATCTTTGGAGAGCTGCTATATCTCAGCTGATGACTTGATCATGAATCTGAGCATGAAGATATAGTGGTTGGTTTAGTGTAATTTTTCACTGATCATAGTAAAGAGAAATTAATACTTCACTGAGTATCAGTAAGAAAAATCTTAATCTAGGTAGGACATATAGAGAAATCAGTCAAACTGCATTTGCCACGTTTCCTAGCATTCTTTGCTTTTAGGTACATAGCGATTCCTCCCAGCCATTTTACTTCTTTTATCCTGTTGCTTCTAATCCTGCAGATACTGGATGAATTTTCATTTTGCAGTACAAATGGACCTGCTGCAGCAATCCAGTAAGACTGCGAACTCAAGCAGCACTAAAGGAAAAGTACAACTCCTCATCTGGTATGATGACTCAATATTTTCAATAATTTACTGTCAGAGAATCATTTACTGTGGTTTTACTTCATACAGCGTTTCTGAAAGCATACAAGCCCTGATCCTCCTATGTGGTTTGGCAGTTTTGTTCTTGCAGTAAACTCGCAAAACACCTGGAGGTCTGGTTTTACTGTCCTATCCTAATCACCTTTGCCCAAGAGTGATTCCTACAGGATATGAAGAACCCCTTTTCCAGCACCCCATCTTCTCTGTTTTGAGGTGAGAGTGGGGGAACTTTGGGAAAAAGAGCTTCCCAGAGCTCCTCTTCATGGGTATTTGAAAAGGTATCTGATAGTATTAACAATAAAATACAGGGCAGCCCTCAAGGTACTCTAGATTATATGTGGTGAGCTGAATGCTATTAGATGGACCAGGTAAAGCTGCCTTCAATAATTGCATTCCATTAACCTAATCTAGCTCAGTCTCTGTCTCATTCTCTTTTAATGAGTCATGTGAGCATTACAAATAATTTTTATTGCAATGTTGGTTAAGCAGTTGCCACTTCGTTCCTACCTCCCATCAGGCTTTCCTGCCCAGTTGTATATCCCACCTCATGGGGGCATGAGACTGATTATTAAAAAAAACAACCTCACTCTTGGGGAATAATTTTTTCCATATGAATCTGTCTCACTGTGTAGCTGCTGAAGCACTTGCTCCAGCACAGCAAAAAAGAGGGAGAAGGGGGACAGCTGCTGAACACTTGAGTATAGCCTCAGGACCAAGGAGAGAAAATTGTCTTGTTTTCCCCTCTAGCAATCTACAAACACTGGGACGGGGGGGCGACACAGGGGGAATCATCCTCATTGCTAATAAAAATGAAGTTTAAATTCAGCATTGTGATGCTGATAAGTTACAAAACCTTTAACCAAAAGAAACTGCACGAGAGTGCAATATTTGGCTTTCTTCCCCAAACTCTGCATTTTCTGTCAGTGCGGCACTTTTGTGGTGTATTTATCTTTTACAGCCTTTGTACCAGTTCCTTCATTTATGTTATCTATTAGCTAATTAGTGATAAGAAACCTAAATCTAAGCTCAGTGTCATATGAGACTCAGATTCAACCAGGAAAACCCTGATGATTGGCTTGCAGCACATTTTCATCTATGTTCGCAGATACCCCTCATGCCTCCGGAGTGGTTGGGTGCACTCTGGCTTTCAAGTAGAATTATGAATAATCACAGTTTAATTCCCTCTTCCTGGGATGTGCTTCAGCTTTTGCAGCAGCCTCCCGTCATGTACAGCTGTATAAAATCATGCGTATACTGAAATGAATAGGATTTCAGTCTTTGACTTCAGTAGTGTCAGAACTTGGCTCCAGATTAGTCCCAGTTACTGGTAGTCTTGTGAAATAGTATGATATATCCTGTGTATCTTAAGTGTATTTTGTAAATCTCATGTAAATATAGTTCAGGCTTTTGTGAAGAGTTCATCAAGTTCCGGAAAATCAGTAATACTCAATTTACCTGTTAAGTTCACAGAGGACACATCAGGGTGTGTTCAAAAGCAGTGGCACTCAAGATTTCACTGTCTGCTTCTGTAGGCCCAAGGGAAATTACACCAATTCCACTGCATTTTAGAGAGGATTGCTTAGGGCCGTAGTCTGTGTCCCTTCACTTTGTCTGGATGTCTGCAGTGAGGTCAGGTAAACATGCAGGGATCTGCCATTCCTTTCGTGCAATGTTTCCCATCTCCTCTGCACTACGGCAGAAACCGGGGCGACAATCTGATGCTCAGTGGGTACCTTCTCTTTGCAAGTATTGATGTGTCTTTTGGTGATTAGCACTGGCTTGTTCCAAATGTTATTCTGTCTCATTTTATACATACCATTATGCTGCTTTTAATTGCAAAATAGTACAAATTCTTTTGCAGCATATAGTATGAAAGATGCAGGGTTTGATGTTCTGGCTCATTTCTTCCTCCGAAATGATAGTTTGAAGAGCAAGGTACTATAGCTTATGATGGCTTTTCAGCACTTTCTTCTGAGAGCTGGGTTTTTTCTGCTTTGAGTAAAAAGAAATCATAATTTCTTAACTAGTTTCATCATTTAACATGAGATGTTCAATGATTATAAATGTAAAAGAAGTCATTTGCATTTCTATGACACATAACAGAAATATATGGCCATTGAGTATTCACCTGCCATGTTGTTTTTTAGTTTCATGATGGGAATACAGACCTTCTTATATAGGGCATTTTCACAGTTAAAAAAAAAAAAAAGAAAGCAAGGAGAAGGTGTTCAATATGAGAATACTTCCTGTTCTTACAGTTGTTGTTCTTCTACACAAATAATTCTTCCAGTATTGGGATCTAACCTAACTGATTTTTAGAGATATTTGTTAGCATTACACTCTGGCTCTGCAGATGAGACTTTTAGAAAGTATAGGCTGGTAGCGTAAGAAACGGCTAAAATGACTGTGATAAGCCTGTTTCCACGCTGTCTGAGAGGGTGTTATGTGAGACGCTGGCCTTAACTGTTTATGCTTGCACAGATGATTGACTTAAAATCCCAGCACCTGTGATCTCTATAATGTTCAATCTATTTGTGCAGCTGTTCCTCTGAGACTGTTACATGCAGTAATTGATTAGTTCAGCAGTCCTTCAACATCACTGCAGTGTTATGAAAGCTGGTGAATTAATAAGCTACATTTCAGCAGCATACAGCCTCTTCCTCTCAGTTTGCATGATGATTCTCAGGTACCAATATTTTGCTGTATGAGCCCTACTTTTTCAAAATGGCTAGAACACTTAAAAATATTGATTTTCAAAGTCAAGAGGAAAAAGCATCTGCCTTCATCGCTTCCTTTCCCAAAGTCAAATAGTCTTTCTATTTCATTTGATGAAGAATTGATGAAGATAATAGTCTTTAAAAGAGGACCAAGAGGTGTAGAGCTTGGAGGAAGTTCAGCGGAGAAGCAATCAAGATACCTTGTCTTTATTCCTTGTCTGAAGGGAAAATGGCATGTTTAAAATAAAGTGATGATGACAGAGTTTAACTGTACTCACAGAATTAATATAATGTTATTGTTTCTGAGGGACTGGTATGGTGCAAAGAAAAAATGCTCTTAATTAATCTTCTCCCATGTTATCTAGTTGTCAGAGAACACTTCATTAATTCACCCACATATAGTATGAAAATATTCCCTCCTACAAAACAGTGTTTAAAACAACATTATCACATAGTCTGTTGAAATTAAAAAGGAAAATAATGCAGTCCATGTTCACTTCCCACTCTGATGTGTACAATTAAGCCTATTTTTCAGACTAAGATTTTTCTAGGGGTATCACAGCAAATTATAATCAAGCTGCCTAAAAAGCACTGCACAAGTTACAGATTGAACTGAGCCTCATTACTTCAAGATGTTTCTGCCCATCTTCCTTCAGCTCACAGATCTACTTTGGGCTTGCTAAATGCATGTCTGGTTCTTTTATTTTTTTTTTTCTTTTTTTTTGTGGCAACAGTTACAGACACAAATCTCATCATTTATATTACTCATTGGGTCATAGTCCTGCAAAATGCTGGACTTTAGGTATCCAGTGGTATTCTCATGCTGAAGATGAACATGCATCCAAATGTTTTGTTACATCAGTTATTTATAAAGTCAGATTCTGCATCATTTGTGTTCATGTTCAGGTTACATACCTAGATAAGTGATTAACCAAGTGATGTTTAGGAGAATATCTTGATTTAGATCAAATGAATAGAATTGCACATGTAGGTACAGATGTGAAACAAGGTCAGTGGATGAGAGGCTGTTTTTTTGTAAATCTGGGCTTAGGTATTGAAAAATTAAAACTCAAATACTCATGATTTCAATGGCAAAAAAAGGGCAGGGGAAAAAACCATGAAAATACATCACCATGATGCAATAGGTAAAAACTGGTGTAAGGGAAATACAGAAAAGGTGGAATTGCTTCAGATTTTTACAGTTTTGTCACTTTAATGAACACAGCAAAAACATGTATGTTGAGTAGTAGCCAGCACGTAGTAATGTAACTACTGTGACAGCATTATTATCCTATCATGTATGAGATATGAAATGATGCCTGTCAGGGTGGGAGGAACATGTAAAACTTACCGAGCACTATGTCAAGAGCATCATAATCATGGATCACACTCTTTTTCCAGTCATGCTGGAAAAGTCATGCATGTTGTAAATCAACAGAATACATTCTGCTATAATTTACAGCTATTCTGGATTTATAGATGGGTTATGGTTTAAAAAAAAGTGATTGCTTGTGTTAGGAATAGATTTGTGTCATGCTACATGCTCTCATGTAAGTCTGTTCAAGGTGACAACGGGTAGTCCAGGGAGATGTGGAAGAGGAGGCCTAATTAAAAGTTTTTGTATTATTTCTTTTCTTTCAGTATTGCAAAAGTAGCTCATTAGGAGCCTAAGACTTGAGTTGCATGCTTAATAAATCCCTGTTACTTTGTTGCATCTATTCTTGCTGATGAAAACCATACTAAATTTCTTAAACCATGCAAGATAAGAATAAGATGCTTTAAAACCCAACAAAGAGAAGTAAACTAAAAATTGGCATTTTTTAATTGAAATTTGTTTTGATACTAGAAGAAAATATCTTTTGCTTTGTCTCATGACCAGTCCTGAACATTTCAAAAATAATTCATCAAGCTTTTCAAAATCAGTGTTACAAAAAGTGAATGTCATTCTCTTTGATTTCCGAGTCTTAGATTACACTTTGGTCACATTGTCAAGTTTTTCTCTATAGCTGCAAGGACTGTAAAATTTGAGGGGGATCTGTGTCTCCCCGTGTCGCCCCCCCCCCGGG
>JAVJGG010000055.1:7114571-7131663 GCA_035590195.1 Aviceda cuculoides | reverse complement strand
CGCCCCCCCCCCCTTTTTTTTTTTTTTAATACCTTGAAGGTCCCCTTAAAGTTCTGAGCTGGAAAGAGTTACAACAAACATCTGGGACTGCCTTTGAAAACAATGTATGAAAATCTATAAGAAAGATACCCTCCTAAAATATATGAAACACAGAATCTGAGCAATAAAGAGCTGGAAGATAACTCCTGTTTTGCTATTTCATCTCCTTGCTCTGAGGTAGGAGAGGTCACGATGAAATGTTCTTTAGCAGATATTTACCCAATATACTACTGAAAACTTCCAGCTTAATTTTCATACCTTTGTAGGCACTCTTGTAGAATTTTGCTGTCCTTGTTATTAGAGTAGAAAGTTGCTCTAAACTCCAGTCTAGCCTCTAACCTTTCCCTGCTCTGAAACAAAGCAATTATTCTTTGCTTCACTCTCAACAGCCTTGGAGAATAGTTAAACACTATACCCTTAACCATTTTTGATATATGTGAAAACTGCTATGTCTACTCTATCACGTTACTATCCTTTATGTATTTATAACTTGATCGTTTAACATTTGCTCTGGCATCTTTCAGGGTATGAAGTAAGCTGATACATGGCTCCCTGGACCCGTTCTGCGTTAAGGAAAGTACAGTGCTTGCCTTTCACCAGCTTTCTGTGGCTTCTCAAGGATAACAATTCAGAAGAGATTCCTTTGGCTTTAGGGTGCATTTCAGCACGCCCCACTGACTTTAATACAATTAATTTGTCCATTCTCTATCATGCCCTTTAACTGTTCTGCCTTGCTTTCTACATACCTGCTAATATTAATGGTGTTAAGCGGCTTGTCACAAATTTTGTGAACACTAATGCAAAAGGGCAACTCAGCCTTCTCCTCGTCATGTGTTGTGTGCTTGCTGCTTGTTCCTTCAGCAAAGGAGCTAGTCAGGCTGCCTACGTGGTCTTGGTCCCGCGGCAGCAGCCCACGGCTTCTGCTCTCCTTTCATCCACCTCTGCAGGAGTGCCACCACCTCCTGTCCTCACGCCACTGCTATTTCCTTCCCTGGCATTGAGTGCTAAAATAAATGGGTGACTCTCATAAAATGGGTGTCCAAATTCTTAAGCTGATATTCTGAAAGTAGCATCTTTATGGAGGGATATGCAATCAGAGCAAATCCTGCGTTTAAGAAGATCTAGTGCTGCTCAGAATACATTTCAGTCACTGGTTTCTGAAGCCTGAAGAAATTTTCATGTGCCTTTGCAGACAGGTTTTCTTCTTTCCTGTCAGAAACAACCCAAGCCCAAATGTTATACTCTTCGTTTAGCTTCAGGTCAAATGCATCAGCTCTCTAAGACACAGTAGGCTCTTGTTCAGTCTTAGATTTACGTCAAGTTTTTTTTGACTGGTGTGTGGTAGACAGATCAGCTGAAGAAAAGTTTAGATGTGCTATGGTGATACCAATCAGAACATAATTCACATATTTAAAACAGTAGAGGGAGAGTAGAATTTTAAAAATAAGCAAAAATTCTAACCATAAGCCTGGGTGAAGGTGCATGGCAAATTAATGGATTTTTACCTTTTTTACTGCTGAAGTGTGACTGTGGGGCAGAAGGGAATATAGTAACAGAATGGAAGAGAAGATAGGAAAAACGCTGCCATTCATCTTCTCTTGTCCTTTGAGAGGGTGGTAAACCCCTGTGCACTTCACAGGTGTCCCTGTGTGGTGGATTCCCTTGCCTCTTGCACTTAATCTAAACCTGTACCTGAGCAGTTGTGATTCGTAGGCTCTTTCCTCATTTCTGAGACACTTGCACATATTGGATCTCCTCCTGATTACCTCATTCAGCTGTCTTTCAAGCATTCAAGTAGATTAATTTAACTTAATATCTTGCCAAAAGAAAAAGGTTTATAAATGCTCATTGCCTTTGTGGGATTTATCTGACGTATTAGTTTAAATGATCGCATTTTATTATTTTTCCATAACATTTTACTGCTTGTGAAGTAAAAATTGGTTTAAACGTAGTCCACCGTTGTCTGCCCAGAAATAATGAATATCTCTGAAATAAATCCAAATACATTAGCAGCCTGTTCAATAGACTTCATACTCCCATCTAGAAATCTTATTAATTTCTATGTGTTGGAATATTTCACATTCTTCTTTGTTGATCAAGCTATTATTTTGTACATTAACGCAGACAGAAGCATCGGCACTATAATATTTATCAAGGGAATTCCAGATATGCTGATTAAGCCAAAACGAAGTGTATGTCCTTTGCGACCCTGTTAGATTGTCTCCATTTTTTAAGTGAAACTAGCACTTCACACTTGTGGGCATCCTGTCTGTGAATGAACAGCTAATCGCCTTTAAATTATTAAACTGAAATGCTGCAAGTGAAAGCTTGCTGCGCATGCTGCTTCCTTTGCCTCCTCTTCTCTGGTAGCCCTGTGGTCAGTGCATTTTCAGTCAAGTCACCTCACTGCCATGGATCTTTGTTTCATCTTCCTCCTTAGGTTGCATGCTTCCTGAAAAAGGGGTTCTTATTTTATACCTACAGCAGCTAGCAGGGATCTCAGGGTAGGACCGCGATAGAGACCATCATGAACAAAACTCTTTAATACAATCCTGCTTTTCCTTCAAAGTAGTTTTATTTGTTATGAGGTTATTAACTGCATGACTTGCACTCATTTTCATCAACAGGTTGTTTTCAAATGGATTTGCTTATTTACTATTCATTATTAACAATAACGGTGTTGCGTGGGCATAAAATGTGTTTCATGGAGTGGAGAGCAGGATTTGAAATGTTCATCAGGCCTGTTGCAATTTACCCGTGTGCAAGAGCCCTATGTACCATTTCTACAAGTGATATTTGTCAGTTCTTAATAAGTTTTGCTACCTTTAGATTTTTGCTTCAGTTACTAGGGGTTTAATTTTGAATGTATAAAAACCAATGCCATCATACGCTAACACACACTCACATTAGCTTCGTTTATGCACATTTAGAAACTATGCTTTCCAGTTGTCAGACAAGCTGCGTGGCCTGCTTGTAGTGGTATGTAGATTTCTCCTGTAATTAATATATACTTCTTCAGCATATGTTTTCCTGATTTGAAGGACAATTTAAAGGTATAACTATCTGCAGCCAGGCAGACAGACTTTTTTACACTGTATTAAACTGTTTATAAACCAACAGCACACAGGTACTTTGATATGAAAAGCCTTACACATGGGTATTTTACATTTAAAAAAATGCAACATAAACAGGTACCCCAAAAATGGATACAGCAAACCACCTGGTCAAATTTAAGTAACTAACTTTTGAGTATCGTTCTGGTCAGCCAGTGGTCAGCAGCACTCAGGAGGCAGCTACTCAGGACATCCCTTATCCCCCTGGGTCTGCGCCTGGGCCAATGGGCTCACTTTCAGGTTGCTGGACCAAGTTTAGGGAACCATCATAACGCTTCCATGCAGTGAGGAGAGCTGCCCACTGCCTCACTGACAGTGCCTAGTGGGATCCCAGCTTATGAACAGCATTGGGACAAGCTGGCACCCAGATGGTAGAGTAAATGCCAGTTTACCTTTCCAAGATGTATCCGACACTATTGTAATGGTGAAAAAGGTATTTCTCTGCCTTACACATTTTGTGTACGTTTTGATGGCAGCAAAGAAAAACAAGCACTGATGTACTGTTGATAACAATGTCCTTAGGATACATTGTCCATATTTCTTTAACAGAAACAGAATTTCTTTAATAGGAAGAGAACATTTCTGTAAAAGCAGTAGAATGCCACCTTCTGCATCTGACCTTCTTATCTGCTGAATGTGGCAACGTTTCACGTTTCAGGGAGACCTGAAAAAGCTGTCATGGTCTCTGAAAGCACCCACGCTATGGGCTCAAGCCATGTAGTTGACCAGCACTCAGGAGCATATGGTTTAACTTATTTGCAGCTCAGAAGCATGAAGAGAGAGGTGTTTTTAGTGTAGTAGGCTGGGAAAGCCTTCATTAACTGTGCTTCTCCTCCTAAAATAACATCTACTTTTTGCATGGGGGAAGGACAGAGGGATGCCAAGTAGTGTCAAAATGCAACCAGTTCCTAGAAATGTTTCGGTGCAGATGGTGCTGTGAAAGCCAAACTATTCCAGAAATTCAGAGTGGCAGATGGAAGTACCAGAGCATCTGTGAGCAAAGAAAGCTACCCCCTCTCGGTGCTGGCTGGGCAAAAACCACACAGCCCAGGTCATTACAGCAGGGAAGCTGTGCCCAGTTAACCTCATCCTTGAATTTAGTCCATCCTGCTGTGTCACCCTATTCATGCAAGCGAACTGGATTTAAAGAGCATTATGGCAACTTGGAGTCAGTAACTGGTTATGTGAAAAATGATGCTAAGCCATTATCTCTGACTCTTGCTAAACAATATAAATATATTTCTTTAATGCATTTACATTATCCATACTATAGCAGCCAAAGACCCAATCAGCTTTCTCACATCAGTAAAAAAGGGACTGTGGACCAATCTATATTTTTCCTTTTTCTTTCAAGTGATTCTGATGTCATTTCTTGGTCAGTAACTTCTGTGCCCTCTCTTAGCTCCTGCAGAGGCAATCTCTTAAAGATTTAAGATGGTCCTCAGAATTGCGCTGACGCTGGATGCATTTCTTTTATATTACCTAGTGGGGTTTTTAGTACACAGAGTACTCAGTCTTCAGGTGAAAGTGTCAACAGCAATTTATAAATGAGGGTCTAAGCCAGTTTGGATACAGTATGGGAGCTGGCTCTGATTGTATCACAATCAGTTCAGAGATTAATTTTTCTCTTTGCTGTTAGTTCAAAGAAAATGTGACTCCTGATACAGAGAGAAAAAATGTCTTCTTTTCAAAACTGCCCCAGTGGTCCATATGCAAGAAGTTTGCCATCTCTGGTTTTACAAAGAAACACCTCTGATTGCTGAGATATGTGTTGTAAACAAAACTAAAGTCTTCCCAGAAGTAAACCAGCCTGACAAAACTAATCTATTTTTACTCAGTTGCCAGTGAAATTTGGGCTTTTTTTTAGGAAGCCACACTTTCAAAAATAACTTTTAACTCTGTTGGTCTAAAATGATACTACTGCATTTTTATTCACTTGTTTTTCAGCTTCAGAGTATTTTGACTACATCTGAGGCTCCATACTCATGAATGGATATGGTAAAATAATTTTGCAAATTATTCCATGGGTCCTTAAATGTTGCCTAGCACTTGCAATACTGTATCCCATCTTTGTGCTCTTTTCTTGGAATACTACTCCCAGGTGATTTCTGCTCTTTTCTCATTGCTGGTTTTGAGCTGTCATTCCCTCATTTTTTTTACTTTCAAAAAATGGTCAGGTAACTTTTACGAACGTATTGATAAGCAGGGTGTTCTTTGCTGGTAGGTATCTGGTTGAAGCTGGAAATGGGTATATTGTATCTGGTTAAATTTCTAGACAGCCTCATAGACAGCATTTCCTTGTCAGTGCATTGTCACCTATGCCTACAAGACTTGCATATAATTCATAGGTACAGAAGGGGAGACACTAAAAATCACTCGCACCCATCTATAAAGCACTGAACAACAGAAAATATTTTTAAATAAAATAAACTTACAGGAAACACTGAAGTGTAAGCAGAGGGCAAAGATGTAATTCCAAGGTATGGAGGCAATCATAGGAGGGCACCTAGAGACCACAGCCTTCAGTCCTCTGTCTCCTTCTCAAGGAAGGCATTCCTAGAAGACCTAAGGCCTGTTTATGTTCCCATCGTTGACCTATGAGATTGTGGACAAACACTTCATCTTCTCTTGCTTTGTAACTCTGAAATAGTACTTGCCTCTCTTTATGAAGTGCTTAGAGTTCCTAGGGAGAAGGGGTTGTGGATAAATCACCTCTGTGTCCTCTCACCCATGTTTGTCCCATAACTTACATGCAAGTTTTACGAAGAGCTTCTCTTTTTTGTATTTGAGTTATGCTAGAGAAGGTTGTTGGGCAATACAAATGTTTGCTTAAATTATTATTTGTTCTGCAGGATGCATTTTCAGTTGAAAATAGCTTCCCGAGAATTTGTTTTGATGATAAGAATATCAAGTGTCAAAGAGGACAGAACTGCAGCTAGTCCTGAAGAACAGCAAGAAAGCCACACAACTGGATCCCTATCAGCTCACATTTGATAGTTATGTCCTGCAGTCTACTGTCCTTCCATGGCACTAAATGTCAAGAAAATATTGTGGTTTGTACCAAAACCAAAAGTAACCATGTCTATTTTAAGAGCCACACCTTTAGAAATTATCTGCTGTCATTTCATAGCATCAGAAGGAGAATATTTTTTGGCTTACTTTTAGAGCCTGTAATTCCACTGGCTTGAGAAATGTAATGTAAGCTCTCAGGTGACTCTAAACACCTGAGTTTTGTGGTGTCTTCAAACAGCTCAGTAAGGAGTTCGGAGGAAGCAATCACATACAGAAAAGAAACGCCTGACTGAAGAAAAAGACTATGCTCACAGGGAAGTCGGTTATGAGAAAGAAGGAGGGTTTGTGATGAATCTCATGCACAGCTCCAAGGAAGCCACAGAGGGAAGGAAGGCTATCTTGGAGAATCTTTTTTCCTGTATCAGTAAAATTTCTGTCTTGATATGGTAAGGAACAGCATAACTGGGAAAGCAATGAAGTGTATTCTCTAGCATGAAATGTTCAGGCCTTGTTCAGCACTGTCTGACTAGCTGGTTCTGGAGGAAGGGGCTGGTGGAAAATTGTCCCCCAGAGCTCTTGAGGCAGATAGTCTGCTCAAAGCTCATTGCTGTCTTCATTCCTCAAAGTGAGAAACGTGCTTTTTAAAGCACATTTTTCTGCTCTCTGGTACACATCACGTTGCGTATAATAGGTACAGTCATGATTGTGCTAGACAGAAAGGAAAGGATTAAGACTTTCTGACAAGGAAGGTTTTACAGTGCCTACAGAGGGTTTCTCAAAGCACAGCACAGAAAGAAGGCATGAAAGCAAACTCCCACCCGGCAGCAGAATATAACAGGGGGAGCCCCTGCAGCACAGTGCTGGGGAACCTGAAGAGGTTTGCTCCTGCTTCTAGTAGCACTCCCTCTCCTGACTCCCTGGTAGGGAACACCCGAGACCTACATCAAGCATACACAGTGTGTTTTTATAGACTCTAAGACTCTATTAGAAGAAGTCATACAAAAATTGTTATTAGAAACATTACAATAGCTCAGTCCCTATATCAAAACAAACAGAAAAAGCACCAAGGTGGTATTCCTGAGGTCTTTCCTTTCCATGCTACATATTTGGGTAAAAACAATGGACAGGAGGAAACCATTAAGATGACAGACTGGCAAATTATTTTCTTTGGTCTTCCCTCTTCCTGTAATGGATGGTGAAACTACTTGGTTTACTTCTCTGCTGTTTATGACTGTGCGGTGGTCTGTGCAGCAAAAGAAGTTGCATTTCTGGGGCTGTTCATGTGTGGGGTCCTTCACGACGTTGTTATATTCCCACATGGGGGACCAACATGTGGAAGAAAACACAGGATGTGCCAGTAATCAGTGGCCTAATAGCAAAGACAGTATTTAGGCAGTATATGCGGACACTTAGTCTATGTTTTTACAGTTGCTGTATTCCCTAAAATATCTCTTTCTTGCTAAAAATGAAGCTAGTCACAACTTGGTCATCGTTACCTGTTAGAGGAATTGAAATGAAAAAAGTTGTAACTCCAGGAAAACATCCTTTAAATGTAATTCTTTTCTAATTTTGTGTCTGGCAAGTGCTGCTAGGGAAGAAAGAAAAAATTGATTTTTCTCAGAATTTTTAGTGCAATATTCCTTTTCAGCCAAGATTAACTAAAAAAGCTACTCAAGGTTACTAGTTTGAAGCTGTGAGGACACATAATAATCTATCAATTAATCTCAGTATCCAACAGCTGTCATGTGAAAAACAGTTCATACAGCTAAAGAAAACAACAGATTCACTGGCTCTTTAAATATTAATGCAAAGAGTTAGCTTAATGGCATCCTACTATCCTACATCCATCAGGCTCATGGGCACCCTATCATCCATGGTTTGCCTGGAGGGTCTACTTCATCAATTTTTTCAGAGATTAAGAAGAAATGAAGACAGTTGTTATTCAAATAGAGTTGTTCCCTGCCTGAGCTACTTGCTAACTCTCACAGCATAACAGCAAATTATTTGTATGAGTTCAGTATATTAACTGAAATTAATAGAATCGCATTCAGTAATGCTCATTTGCTCTTGTGGCCTGGGGTTATTTGCCTGCTATGCATGTTAAATCTCTGAAGTAGTCTGGGGTCTACCCTGAGAAAAACAGAGGCGCTCTGTAAATGGGGCCCATCTGCTTCCTTCCACCACCAAAAGTGTTGGGGGAATCAAATTCGCAGGAGTGGCTGTGGAAGAGCCGGGCAGTGCAGGGATGTTCCGTAAGATGCAGGGTCATTCTGCAGAGCCACCTAGCCTTGCTCCAAAATGGAAGGAAAATGACTGCATGAACTGGCCTGCAAGGGCAGAAATGGTGGATGAATTATTCTGTTTGAGATTTTATTCATTTCTCACTGTATTGTTTCTGATTATTCCACAAAACCAGAAGGGACAACCTGAGTTAGTGATCAGCAATCACAGTGCTGCTCTTAAACCTGCTGTGGACAGGAAGGGTCTTGTACAAAAGCATTTTTCTTCTTTTAGTTTTTTGGGGGTTTTTTTAAAGGGTTTTTTTGCCTCTTTTAGTTTTCCTTACAGTTTAAATTGTGATATTCTATTATGATTCCTCTATAGTTTGCTGAATTTTACTGAGAGTTGTAATCATCATATCCTACTGTGAGTACTACAAGAATTTTTCAACATGGAGAACATTATGGGAATAGTCGTTGCATTTTTAAAGAAAAGATTATGTTGGTAGAAAGATGTCAAGTTGTTTTGTAAATGACCAGAGCAACATAATTTAATTTTTATGGATGAAGGTTTACTTGGCCTCAATATTCCTCAAAGGATGGGGAGAACCTTATCAAATGCTGAAAATAAAAGCACTTCTCAGTGGTGGCAATGGTGCCTTATAAGAACTTTCTACCTGGAAACTGGTTTGGTGTATATGGCACTATCTAGTTCACAGCTCCTCTTGTTCTTAGAATTCAGCATCAACAGGACAAAAAAGATATTTTAAAATACCTGATATTTTGTTTCTTAAAGGTGTGTGCCTACAGATGTTAGGTTTCTTTAATGTGTTCATAATGTGACTCTTTTAAGAAAATGGTTGGTATGCCATTGCTGTTTTCTTGCTCTGGTAAGTAGTGAAGCTTGGCTGGAAGAAAGGAAACACAATTCTAGTGAACAAAACCTGTTTACAGTGAAATTAGGCCAGATCTGTATTGCTTCATAACAGTTAAACAAAAAGTGTTTGCTTTCTTAGCACTGATGCAAAGTTTAAAACTCCTCGGTCTCTAGTGTAAGAAGGAGAGGACTTTCTGCCACTTTAGTGTTGGGAAATAAACTATTGCCAAGCTCAACCACCAATGGTCTCCATAACCGTTTTACATGTGGTGAAACAGACATGACTCCTTACCTTTGTTTTTTTGTATTTCAGTGGTTTGACATTTCCTTGAAAGAAAAATATGTTTCTTCAGACAAACATGTTTATCTTCAGGCAAATATGCAATCAATTTCTTTAAAGGTATTGTAAACACATCCTTGTTTACAGTGGAACAATTCTGAGCACAGACTTGTGTTTGAGACTGGGGAAAACACACCTGAGCACGTAGCCAACAGCTACAAATGAAACAGGAAATGTTTGGAAGTCTCCATTTCTAATCCAGTTGATTTCAGCATTTGCATTAGGAAAGCTGACTTGCTCTGAGTTGCTTTTTGTGTCCTTACAAAACCTTTCTTCTCCAATCTCCCAATGCCCCTGCCCTTTATGATCAGAATGATTTCTGTTCCTAGGATTTGTGCCAAGAAAACTAAACAGACTAATGGAAATCTTGATGGCATCAGTACGTGGAATCCAGATCAGCTTTTGTGATTTGTTTGTTGCACACTAATTTAGTTATGAGAATAATACCAATTTTTAAATGTTAATGAAAAGAACAGCCAAACTTTGGGTGATTTTTTTCCATTCATTTTTAGCCAGCTCTTCTCAGATCTGTGGGAGAGTTGCTCGGAGGCTTAACCTTTCAATTCAGCTTCTTCAATTATTCATAATGCAATAACCATGCAAGGGCTAAAACAATGGGATTCCCTCTGCTTGTGGAAAACAAATCTTCCAGCTATATTTAATATTTAAAGCACTCTCGAGCTATTACTCAGTGGAACCGGCAGTGGGAAATCACCATTCAGACACCTACACTGGTCAATAAAATATTAGAAACAGAATGTATATGCACTGGTCATTATCAGTTGCTCTTTATGAAGCTATAAATTGACTCAGCCTTCAGAAGGTACTTGTTGCCAGCAGAGCTGTCACATCATCCATGCATTAGACAAAATGGGGTGGCTACTTTATTTAGCTTCTTTAAAAATCCTTCTTTGTAGCAAGGCTTTAAGTAAAAAGGATCTTACTGGAATGTCATGGATTATTTGCTTTTTAAAGCAGACTCATGCCATAATTTTAAGAGAACAACATGGCCTGTATATCACAAAATATTTAGGAGTAAGACAGCTGATAGCAATTGCTGCAGCCACAAGCACTCCTCCTAATGGACTCCAAAGCCATGATGCTCTGCTTGTATTTGCAGAGCTTCTATCCTCATTTTCAGCTTCTTTTCTACATATGAAAACTATACTTGCACATGTATTACAGTCCTTGTTGGCATAAAATCTCTGCTGAAGCTGTTAAAACTGTTCTCATTAATCTTGCCTTCTTTTGAGAAATCAGATGCTGTAAGTAATATTTACAGAACTGCTAATTATGATTACATAATGTTACACATTACAGTGTTAAAAGAAAAAGGAAATTCGTAACAGTGAACAAAGAGTTTAAGGGACACTGCATTACCTCTAAACATATCTTCACTTTCGGATAACATCTGCCTAATGCTTTATCCAAGTCCAACAAAGAAAAAATGAGGATGTTAAGGTGGAAAGAGCAAGGCAAGCAACAAGGTAATGACTAAGGAGAACAGCAGGAAAGGACTGAATGAAACAGCCATTCATCAGGAGAAGTAAGGATTGCCAGAGTCAGAGCTCCAGAAAACTATTTATTTTTGTGTCCTGGACCTAAAGGAATAGCTTCTGCTAGCTCAGGAGAAGAGTCATCCCTTTGTTACCTGGCCTTTCACAGGGATCCCACGGGCTGCATTAACTGGTTTGCATTACCAAGGTCTTGGTGACAGATTACCACCATAGCCTGTGTAACGAGCCAGAGAAGATCCAGGCTCTAGTGAGCTCTGAAAGCATTAACTGGTTGCTTACATTAACAATATATTTGTTGTCTGTAATGGAATTAGTGTGGGGAGGTGTGAGAAGGGCAGTTTTTCCTGTGCTGTAAGACTCAAAATAACCAAACCAAGATGTATTCGTCTATGACAGTATATAAAAAATCTGAAAATAAGAATTAATTGAGCTCTGTTGTCCAGCTAAGGTAAAATAGAGTTACAAACTTTTCTTTCCTTTGTTCATTGTAAAATAACTTTTAGGAGCTTTTAGTCAGTCTCTAAGTTATGACATTGTACTTTAAGATAATGACAGAAGCAACACATGAAAACATAGGTCTTGCAGGCTGTTCCCCCAAGACTCCTAGAATAACTGGAGATCCTAAATTAATTTGACATCCATCAGATCCCTGTACCTGGCCCTGAATATCATTTTCTATGCAGTGATAGTAGTGGACTTAGTTTGGGTTTTGCTGTAAACGGTCACAGAAGTGAACCACTTCGGTGTTGTAGCTGGCAGGTGTCCTATCAAAGCACATCTGCTGGGGATAACAGTTAACTGTCAGCACCAGACCTACCTGAGTATTCAATCCTATCATCACTGCCAACATGGAGGGGCAAGCATGGGAATGGCCAATGCAAAGGACAGGGAGGACATGGGACGTACTCTGACAATTTTTAATTTAACAAGTGACTGGCAATACCTAGTGATGGTGAAAGCAGGTTCTGTCTTTACACCCTGCCAGGGGACGGATTGTATGGCAAGAAGAGTAGAGCTTCACTGAAGTAAAGGCGAATGTCTGAAGTCAGCATCAGGCAAGGCCAGCTTTAAATCTCTCTTTGCTGAGTTATAATTCCTAATTCTCCTCCTATCTGGGTTGAACCGTGTTACAGAAATAGCTTTTTCAGACAGATGTGGGCTTTTCCTCAGGCACGAAAGCTGTTAAAATTCAAGAGGCCAAAGGAAAGCTATTTGAACTCCTTATCTAGCAAGTGTATTACTAAAGTCCGTGATATTGGCAAAGTGCTGCTAACTCTCCTCATTTCTAAATCAGCAGGGTAAGCTGCAAAAACTGCTCCATAAAATAAAATCAATATAAGAAAAAAAAAGAATTCTTTCCTGAAATTTGTCAATACTTTTAGAAATGGTTTGTCAGTAGTCAGGTGACCCTTTCTCGTATACAGCAAATGATACAGGTGCTACAGATCTTTATCTCTCAACTTTCTCAAATAACGAATTAACCCAAAACTGGTTTACATGGCAAATACCTCATACTAATGTCATAGTCCAGGAGAGAATCTAAGAGGAAAACATGATGATAACATACTGGAAGATAACAACAAGAGCAGCAATATATAGAGATGCTCTTGTCATGTCATCTAATTGGGGTGACACTAGTCATTTGTACTGATCATCTAGTATTAGCAACTTTAGATCCATCCTAACAGTACACTATGGGAGTTCTTTCATTGTGAGCCATTTGCTACCTGGTAGAATTCAGATATCAGGGTCATGAAAGAACATGAAATACCTTATCCCCAACGTTTTCCAAAAACATAAAGACCAACTGGGGAAGCCTCATCTTTCAGCAGAAGCTGCTATGACTGAAGCCAGTGTCAAAGAAGGCTTTGGTATTCTCACTCACACATATCAAACCTTCAGCTGTCATCAACTCTTGCTAGTATTGTTAAGTGGCGTTCTGCAGAGAGGTGAAAGGGAATGAGGGCAGCTGCATCAAAGATGATATGATGTTCAGGAAATTCTGAACTAGTCAATTAACAAGAGGAAAGCAAGCAATATAATCCTAGATCAAAAGTAACAAATTGAGACCTCTAGATATAATTAGCTAAGTTGTGTTGGGATTTCTTTAACAACTGCCATGGCATCATCTTATATCATCAGAAAGTTGCCTCCTTTTGACTCATTTTAATATGCTTACTCTTCTCTAGACTTGCTAATTAACAGAAAAAAATGCAAAGGAAGTAGAGGATGAAGACTGTTTTGCATTCAGTAGCAGAAAAGTAAGTAAAATTGTCATGTATGCATTCAGCGACATAGATACAGTTCTGTTTTAAATACCAGTTTAACTTCTGGGCAAGGCCTTGCTGTTTCTCTCTGGGATGCAAAATTATATTGGCAAAACAGGTTTTACAAATGGTTTTCTCTGCTTGTTGTCCAGGACTTACCAACTAGAAGTCTACAGAGATTTCAAGGAGATCATGGGCATTGTATAACTCCTGCCCTTTCATGGTCTTCCTTTTAGAAAACATGTTAATTCTAAGAGCTGTAGATGAAACCTTGGAGACACATAAGCATATGCAGCCTTGCCACCTGCCACTGCGGGCAGCCTTCAGGTCAAAAGCCATACCCACAGCTGAGATCACCTTGTGAGGACCTCGGAGAGAGGTTTTTTTTAGGTGAGTATGAAAGTCTCCTTTATATAGTAGAAGTCAGTGAATAGAGGAGACTCACCAGATTTCTTGGCTTTGAAAGACCCTGAGCACTACCGCAACCACCCCATCTTTCCATGTCACCAGACAGAAGAGAGACAGACTTTGCTTTAGACTTTTCCCAGTTAGAGGCCAAATGCCAGAAGTCTTGCCTCAGGGAAAGCTGAAAAGGGGCTACCTGCTGCCTAATCTCCACCCATTCCTGGCAGTGGCAAGCCCCCCCAGCAGTGCCTCTTTGAATGGCAATTCCCTTTTGTGATTCCTAAGCACAGCTGGAGCTCAGCCTCAGCACAGCTGGAGCTCAGCCTCTCGGTACACTCTCCTACAAGAGGATCTTCCATTCAGTACCTCTCTTTCCATTGCCTAGGATTAAGAAATTAATGATATGAAAGATTCAGAGTCCATGTCTGTGGACACAATGTGATTTAGTTTGGCATGATAAAATAGGATCTGCCCTATGGTTTGAGTGTTCACATGGGTATTTGTAGGAAGGTGTTACCAAGCTTACCAGTTGCTTACCAGCTGAACCAGAAGGCTAGGAAGTTATGTTGGATGCTTCCCTCATACTAATAGTGCTTCTGAGGGGAGTCCAGAATAGCGTTTCCTACAATGTGGCTTATATTGACGACATCGATGAAATGAATTACTTGGTTTTCAGGAGTTGCCAACTGTACTGGAAATGTCCCTGATCAGTGCAGCCTACAATCATCTTCTGCAATCACAAATGTGTCATCCCATAATAGGTATCTTTCATTATTCTGCATGAAAAATTTTAAATAGAAAATGTAATTCCACCTCCACCTCAACTACCCCTTCTCAGATTAAGCTTTATGGAGCCAAGAATTTAGGCTACTATATTATAGTACTATGGCTTGTTTTATATACCTCATTCTCTGAATGTATTTTTCTGCAACAAATGAGAAATACTGAAGCCTCAAGACTCTGAGCTAGACCTGGTTTTTAAATTCAGAAAAAAAAAAAATAGGAAGACCCATTAATAAACCCCCTTCATTATGTAGCAACAGTACCATCAGCAGTTTCCATGGAAACATTTCCAGGAGCAGGAAGTGTTCATTTTACAATTAGATTATAGGAGGTAGTTAAATTTTTGATCAAACACACATTAGAGCATGGAGAATTCCCAGCTAAGTGCCTCACACTGTTAAAAATAGAAGTACTGCAGTACCCATGCAGTGCTGTCTGGAATAATGTGTGGAGAGAGGGGGACTATGCAGAAGTGAAAGAGCATCTGCAGTTTGCACCAGTGGAAGACTCTGGGTTTTTTGTTCCCAGGTGGCAAGGGTCAAACAATGGCTGGATTTGGCTCATGCTTACCATCTGACCTCAGACGCACTCTTTGGCTTATTGGCCATCAAGACAAATGTAGGATGTGATGATTGCAGTGTTTTACAGTTATCTGGGTATTGGGTAGCTAATGCTTTAAATAAGTCCTAATGCTGAGGGTCTGCCTACACGGTGGTTGCTGCTGTGCCATCTTTACTTAACACAGGTCATGTGGATTTGTCAGTATTGTTTACAGTTAGCTAGGCCCAGTATATGTTGTAGTCCAGCCACATGGAACATTGCACAGGATAACTAGATGCCTTGAATGTCAGTGAATTTAGGCAATTCTGTTATGGGGAGCACTCTATATTGCTGCAAGCAGACTGCTAAAGATACCACAGTCAGCTATTTTAAGTTGAAATCAGGCCTATATGTCATAAAAGAGTATATACATGCCCTAGTAAATTTTTGGGGGAGAAAGTGTCAAGCAGCAAGAGAAGCTATAAGGAGTTGGGCTGAAAGGGAAGAGGCTCAGCAATGGGAACAAGCAGTAAGTGGAAGGACACTATGGATATGCTGCTAGAAAGGAACATGTATAAAGGCTCTTGGCCCAAGATGAAAAAGGTTCACCTAGCAGAAGGGGCCAGGTGTGAGCTTCCTTGAGTTGGGGAAGAAGCAAGTGGAAGACAATTGCCCAAGTGTAGAGAGTGTGGCCCAAGTGGTGGGAAGGACTAGTGGAGGTGGTAGCATCCTGCTGAACATATACGAACTAAAGGCAAGATCCTGTTATAGCAGAAGGTGCAAGATCTGTTGACGGATTTACAGAGTTACTGTCAAAAGCGTGTGCATGTACCCACAGCAGGTGTCAAGGAAGCTTCTGACATTTACCTTTTAAGAAGGGGCCTGCATTCTAATTAATGTTTGGATCAATGTGTCCTTGGGACTCTGTCTTTTCCTGAGCTAGTTATTCACCGGAAAACTTAAATCCCTACCTAAGCCAATGCTAAGAAGTTGTCATGTTTCTGCTTTTTTTAAATAAACATAAGAAACATGGAATTACTGTTACTAGATTTGGAATCTCAAATTCCAGATACAGTAGGAAGTCTTTACTTATATGGAAGTTTTAATGGTCTTAATGATAGCAGATTCCCAGGCATGAGTTGCTGATCTTCAGAAATCATGACTTTGTGACGTGCCACCTTCCAAATCATAGGATTAAAAAAAAAAAAAAAAAATAAAGATATGGTTTTTCTTAAAAGGTTGTTTTCTCAGCCAGTATGATCATGCTTTTCTGAAGCTATAAGCACTAGAATTTCTATTTCTCTGAAATAAAATTTAAGAATTTTGTATGTATTGGACCTTTAAGGAATACACTAACTATCATAAGACTCATGATAATCATGTAAGTTTAAGGCACAAAAGTTAAAGGCCATAATTTAAAAGGATTAAGAAACTAAAATTTTTTTCTGGCAGAGCCTTAGTCAACCTGACTTAAAGTCAACTTGATTCTCCAGTGGTGCAAATTCTTTGTATATATTTATGTCTCTACAACATGCTGGTCTGAAAGGAAGCTAGATTGAGTACTGTTCTGTACGCATTGCTACATATTAGTGAGCCCACAAGCTGGGAAGTGCCAAGAAGAAATCCACTTAGTTTTGGGGTTAAAGTGAGACTGTGATTATGCTGAGTTCAGCTACTTGAAATATCAGGAATAAGCCATAATTGTGTCTCCAGAGACTCTACAGCAGCTTTAGTATCTGTTCTCTTTTTCCACTTCAAACTATAGCACTACAATTTGTAGTATCTGTCTGTGGTTTAATCCCAGCCAGCAACTAAGCACCACGCAGCCGCTCACTCACTCCCCCCGCCCCGCCAGTGGAATGGGGGAGGAAATCAGGAAAAAAAGTAAAACTCGTGGGTTGACATAAGAACAGTTTAATAGAACAGAAAAGAAGAAACTAATAACGATAATGATAACACTAATAAAATGACAACAGTAAT
>JAVJGG010000055.1:7073153-7106454 GCA_035590195.1 Aviceda cuculoides | reverse complement strand
GCCTGTAGCGCTGCGTGGGGTTGCTGTGACCAAAATGCAGGACCCAGCACTTGGCCTTGTTGAACTTCATACAATTGGCCTCAGCCCATTGATCCAGCCTGTCCAGACAGCAGGCCGACAGCACAGAGCACTGATATGCACCGGTGAGGACTAACGCTTGGGATAGGCTAGGAGTCAGACTGCCAAAATGCCTTCTCTTGGCAGAGGGGAGACTGAAACTGCCCCTCTCTGTTTCCTGAGAAGTCCTGCAGAGATCAGCTCCTCAGCTTGTCCTTGGGGTCTACATTGCCATGGCTATGAAGCCCCGCAGGAGGACAGACAGGTTGAACATACCTTGGGGGTGGCTCGGAAGCCTAGCAGTGCTCACCTAAGTAACAGCCACCCATATTTTCCATCTGCTCTTTCTTTACTCTCAGAATGAGGACTTTTCCTGAATACATCTGTATAAAGTTTGGAAATAGCCTTTAAAAACTAGAAGGCCCTCTCTTTCCTTATGTATTAGCAAAAGGGGGAAGGAGAAGGTGGCTTTCCTTAGCATGCACTCTTTTATTCTTCACCCCCCCTTTTCTTTTTCCCCTGTTTTATCGTTATGATGTGTGTTCAGACTATCTCAAGATTAACATTAGCCCACCTCAACTTTTCCAGCTAGCTTTAATTATGGTTTTAATCAGTGTTTGCAACACATGCAGCCATCAGTCTTATTTATGTGCATAGAAGCCATTCTGATTCATTACCAAGGCAGACTTGAGGTTATCATCTATTGTAGACACTCTTAAACTTTTGATATAGGCTACTATTTTACCAAACATTTAAATTATTAAATGAAAGAATAATATGACAACATGTCAAATAAAGTCCCTTTTCTCCACTTAATACAACTTTAAATAAGCAAATAACTCTTAATCAAATCTTTCATCCCCAAATCCTAAGTTCAGCACTTCATCAACGGAGACATTCATACCACCTGCGGCATTTAAACCAGCATTTATACCATGTCTAACACGTGCTGTTTCTTTCAGCTAGGTAAGGATTAAAGACTACCAGGCTCAGAGTACCACAATGGCTAATCAGGTGTGAAGATAAATTATGCCTGAACATACTCTACTATCACTATTGCTGAGTACAGGGCTCAGAAGTAGGATCAATAGTCGGCCAAACAGGGATTCTTAGGGGTATGAATCAGTATGTATCATGCTGAAACTATTTCTTTCTGACAGTAAGCTTTTAGAAGATGTTTCTACTGTGAAAATAAAGAGCTAATAGAGACTGGTTTTAAACAGTTGCAGTAAAGAGAGCAGGCTTAAGTGAATTGTCTTGTGGGTTATTTTCTTAAAGAAGCTAGTATTATCAAGCAATTTTTTTTTGCTTTTTAGTTCTGTTCTGAGTAGAGATACCATTAGACAGATGGATGTTCCCATGGTGTATGGCAGTCTACTAAATTACTTTTAATATCTTGAATATAAACAGCAATAACACATGCTTTAAAGTGCCTCAAGGTTAACAAATGCTTAAGAGCTTGTGCCAGTTCAGATGGTTTTGTACTGGTCCTTCAGAGCAAGGAACGAATTCTAAGAGCATGTGTCAGCTACCAAGAAATGCAAAAAAGACAATCATTTGGTCTGCCAGTATCCTTAGACAGAAACCCTGCGGCTTAGCAGGGCAAATAATTCCATGGAAAGAAAACCCCATAACAAAAGAAAATGAACCCATTCACAAGGAAGAGGATTTAGTGTTCAGTTCAAACAAAGGCTTCTGCTACTTCTCTAAGTCTGGAATGGAGCTGACACTGTTATCCAATATAATATGTAAAGCACCAATGTAACATATTCAGCGATTTTTCAATCCTCCAGGCTCCACTAGAGTTTAAAATGGAGGAATGTTATGATTGATAATCTGATATAGATTTTCTGGGTTTTGCTTCTCCTGTCGTAAGTAGAGTTACGCTGTTGAAAAAATGTTTAAACAAAAAAAAAGGTGTCAAACTCCATATATCCTTCCATCAAGACAGAGGAGATAAAAACAACAGCTAATACACTGTTGGTACACTATAAGTTCAATGTCATGTTACAATGTACTGGGCCAAAGAAGTCTATTTAAACTATTTCAATAAAGCTTTCTTATCAGAGTAATCCCTTCTTGCCACTACTCATTAAATTCAAGGTCAGTTGAAGTCCTGTGGGGGAGTCTTTCATCTATTTTTTGTGCTTTGGGGGAAAACCATAACATATAGACAGCATCATAGCTTCTTACAGAGCTAAGAGGTGATTGAGAGGCCTTAAAATACAGTCAATAACAGATAGAAATACATAAACAAGAAACTAAGAATTGTATGATGGCCTGGAAATATGTATCATAGTTGATTACTGCCAGCCCTCTATGCAACTGTGTTGTGCAGAGCACTCTGTAAGGAATGCAACAATCTGTCATAACTATAAAATCAGTTTATAGTTTCAGTTAAATTAATTTATAGCTGCAATCAATCCTGTTAATTGGTCAGCATGGAATATAAAGAAGAGAAACACCCCTGCACTTGAGAGTTACAATATTATAGAGGATTTAATTTTAGTGTGACAGTAAGTATAAAATTATTCACTGACCATGAAGATAAACTTATAACAATATGGGGTTCCTTATTCAAATAGATCTCTGATGTGTGTTACCAATTTATCATTTTGATTGTACAGAAAATGAAGCATGCAGCACACTCATGTAAATATAGCATAAACTTAGATTTGTCATTGTTCAGATCATAATTCTTTTTTCAGGCCTAATATTACAATCATTTGCCTGAGCATGTAATTTTATACCCTGATGGCATTTTCATTGGTCTATGTAGAATCAGTGTATTTAAACTAAAGGGACTGAATTACTCTAGGTTAGTGTAACACAAATTCTGCTGAGAGTTTAGCTGAAATTATCTAAGGCACACAAATTATTTTGGAGCCTTAATTTATTTTAAGATATACTTTGTGTATCATGACATAAGCAGAATTAGATGCTCAGGTCCAGAATGGACATAATGACTCTTCCCACTTACCATTTGCCTGTATCTGGCAGAAACTTTAAAATCCACAGATGGCTGCAAGAGTGGCCCAGTTTCACCCAAACATGACAGCTAAGGAAGTCTAGTGTCCTACTGGCATCCTAAAATGGGGCTTTCCTCAAGGATGTGGGCAGAGGAGATCCTCCTGTCCTCTGAGACCTTTCTGGCAAGCCTCCCTGGGAAGCATACGACTGCCAGAGAAGTCTGGGAGACTGCCACCCTGGAGGCATTGCGTTGTGCCTATGGCAGGGATGAGGTGCACAGAAGTCACGCGTCTAGTTTTGCAGTGTTATTGCCACAGAGGGGCACATACAGAAAAGCTGAACTGTAGAACGCAATTTTAATGAAGAAAGTTTCACATTATTTGAAGGTCAGGTACCCATTGCTAATGGGAAACATAAAGCTCATATACTTTTTCTTCAAACTGAAAGACAAGTTATAGTCATACTACCGTAAAAAAACCCCATACACACAAAAACTTCCACAAACTCTGGAGGTTTGGCTTTGTATCTGACAGACGCTGACAGTTCCAGTTCTACACCCTGAGCACTTACGTCAGTTCTCAGTTGACAAGAAAAGGATTAGATTAAGAAAGCAGAGAATTAAAACCGAGCTGCATTAACGGCTGATTACTTTCACCATGTAAATCGGCTTGGCTTTATTCAATAACATTTTTTACTGCCTTTTACCATTGCCATTGCATTAATTTTGGACAACATTACTTCCTAGAAAGTAATTATCCTGCCTACATGATTCGATGAACAGATAAAACTGCTAAGAATAAATTTAGGCATCTGAAGGAACAAAATGCTCAAATACTGGTTTTGTATGAGAGTTTCTAAATGTTGAAGCATTCATTTATAAGCAAATAATCTGTAATTGTTTGATATGTCTTGTGAAAAGATGTTTGTTTAAGCCATAAGCCATAATTTTGAGTAGAGTGTAATTATCTCAAAGGCTGCTTTCTCTATATCATGCTTCCACAGCTATAGGTGTATACAGTTGTAGAGATATTCAGAATAAAAATCTTAATAAAGGTCCATGAGCACAAAACAAAACCCTTTTGCTAGAGGAGCGTGGGTGAGTGAGATGACATGAACAGCGTGGGGTGTGGAGAGCTGCAGCTGACTGCTGTTCTGCCTCTGTTCTGCCATGCAGCAATTCATAAATTTTGGCTTCAGCTTAGGATATCAAAAGAATATTTCAATGTCTGTAAGTTATGTGCATATTTCCCAGCATTGTTGTAGTTTGTGCTCTAAGACATACACAGAAGAATGAATCTTGTGTTCTCAGATGTCCTGTAAATGCAAAGTGTTTGCACAGTATGAGATGAACACTGTACCTTCCCCACTGGAGTAAAGGAAGTGAATGGAGGTGACTTCTTGTGGTACTGTGGCACAGTAAAGCATTGAATTCATCTCAGTGCTGGCAGAAGAATATATATTTTAACTATTTCATGCAGTTAATGCTAGTGTATGATGAACACATGTTCCTATGTTATGGGAGACCCTCATGGGTGAGTGTATAACTAGCACAGTAACTCACCCTCTGGAGGGGTGCAGGGAGGTATTTTTAGCAGTCAGCGCTGCAGAGTATGAGATAAATTGCTTACAGTAGGATGCAAAAGGGCAGCTGGTGGAGAAATAGGGGAAGGGCAAAAAGCCCAGGGAACAAGGAAGAATTTGACTGTTGATTTCATAGTCCTTAATCACAAAGAGAAGCAGCATTTCTGTTGTAGCCCATGGATGTCTTTATGACTATAGGCTGGGGTTTCTGTCAGTTCCCTCTATTCCCTGTCCCTTACAGGGGCCCAAGGTTTGGCCACAGACTTTCCCCTCAGGTAGTTTATAATAAGAAAAATATGCCAAAATTTATAAAAGCATCCCTACCATACCACCTCGTCTCTCACAACCATCTTTAGGGTCATCATAAAAATTCTCTAAAATAAGTTTGCAAGACCTACAAGCCCATACTATGAAACTGGCACTATATACCACACACATATGAATAAAATTCCCCTTTCCCCTTCAGTTTCCTCTCTTTTTCAGAGAAAGACTTAGAAAAATCACAAATGCAGCAGGTGGAGGACATCATCTTTACCACCAGCCTCTAACTTGTTTTGCTCTTCCCTTGTATAAAACCCCAAATTACAAATAGGAATAAGCTGGCTAGCAAGGTGTGAATGCAGTTGCCTTAGAAGTGAGTGGCATGTCCTTTGTGTTTGGAAATGGTGTCCTTCCTACCTCCTGCTTGACCAGACCTTGTTGAAATCAGCCACTGGACTTTGGTAAAAAGTGAGTAACCCTGTACGGCAATACACCACCAGCACAAAAACAGGCAGGGGAATGAACTAAGGGGCTCCAGGGGTTGTTCTTGAACAGTGATTGTTCACTGGATGAAGGCTAAAAAGAGGTTTTGTTACTCTTAGTCTATATTTCTCTACCTGGAAATGGCAATTTTCACTACATCCAAAGTAGACTGCAAGTAGAAAATTAGGTAAAAGGCAGTTATGTGTTATTGTTCACAATTCATAATGTGCTGTTATGAATAATGCAGTGTGGGGTATAGAAACACAAACAGAACTATGAATAATGTTGTGTAAATTACTGAGACTCAAGCTAATTTTCAAAAGAACCTGAAAGGCTGCCACTTGGGACTTCTAGGCTTTGGTCTGCCAAACTGAAAGGGTTTTGGGAGGTTTTCAGTGCGTTTTTCTAGGGGGTTCATGAACGGCTAAGATCCCCTTGTTCTTTCTATGTATTCTGTAGAAGGAGATGTTTAATTACTTCGGCTTACTCCCTGACACTATTACCTTTTTACATAAATTGTTTTGCAAAGAATGGTGACATGGGCTCTTTCTGCCTGTGCTGGCAGCGTGGCATGCTCTGCCTGGTCACGGAGTGAGTCTCTTGCATGGGGGTGAATATATTCTCACCTCTGCTTAGCCAAGAAGAAACTTCTGGTTAAAAAAAAAAAAATCCACCTTGAAGGAGAGCAGGACATAGAATTCGTAGAGGTGGGCATATATTGCTGTTTCTGTGAGGAGTTTTAAGAAGTTTATTGCAAATATTGGCAATAGTATGACTTTAGAAATGTTGTACTCCAATACAAATCTCTCAGATGTATCTTGCATCTATAAATTAACTCTCTAAACATACAAATGTTAGACATAATTCTAGAGCAAACAGAAATAAAACTGAAACAGAGGTTTTAAAAATTAGAGTACTAAATGTTACATTGATACACTCTGCTACTGTGAGATAAGCATTCTCTGTCTCACAATGAACATAGAGAGTAATTCTACAAACAATTATTTTTAAAAGATTTCCTAGGATACTCTTTCAGCATTCTGGAAAGATACTTTAACCTTGAAGGACAGTTGTTCCCAATGCCTGGGGCTGCACCTCTAGTAGGGCCCAGCATTTAATCTCTCTTCAATGTCACTGTCCCCTTTTTAAATGCTATGATTTAAAAATAGTGAAAGCCTTAAATATGTCCTAAAATTACTACAGGATTACACTTAATACTGGACACCTGCAATTTATGCAACCATTTGGACTGTGAATAAGGTGTAGCAGTGAGTACTCTGGAATTTTACTTTCAAGACCATGGTTCATTTCTCTGTTACAGTATGAAAATTAGTGGTGGTTTGGGGCATAAAAATTGAACAACTTGGAGAGGGTTTTCCTCCTAGGCTTGCATGCTGGCAGTTGCAAAATGGGTTCTGCTCAGTGGTTGACCATGAAATGTCTGTGCTCTCACGTCTTTATGATGCTGACTATGATAAGGGGGAAACACTGTATTCCTACCGTTTGCACTTGCAGACCATGTTTTGCACCCTGTTTGAAGTGGGGTGGGGTGGAGGGAAGGACACAGAATTTGGCAGGGAGCAAACACAGGGCAGCTACTTGCCAGCTCTTGAGGTCTGAATTTCCACACCACTTTCTTTGAAAGTGTCTTTGGATGCATTGACAGACTGATGTTTTATTTACATTTAGATTAGATTATATCATTATGATTAGAATAATACACTTCACTGGTTCAATTTTGGGCCTCTGCTTTCAACTGTGAAGATGATTTTCATGGCAAATATGTTGTAGCAGCTTGTCATTTGGCTAAGAAGTACAAACTGGTTTTGTTTCCATAGGTATAGGCAGAATATGATGCTCTACGTGAGTTTCATGGGTTTTTGAATTGGGTCTCTACTGAAAGGGAAAAAAAAAACATATTTCAAATTAGCTTTGAATTAGTTTGAAATTTAAAAATAAATAAATAAAAAGTAACTTTTTTTAAAAAAAAAGCCCTTTAATCATAGCAACTTTTTGACCACTTCAGATGACAATCACTAAAAATGTATCCATTCACAGCAGTGTTAAAATTCACCCTTTGTTTGAAAAATCTCACTTATTTTCAAAGAGCTCTTTTGACTATGTGGATTCAGCCTCTATTCAAGTGAATAAATGCTAAGCATGCAGCACCTCAACCATAACAAGTTACTATGTGTGTGACTTTGAAGAAAATCAAATATTTCAGGACCCTGTTCTGCTGAAGGTGTTCAAAAAATTTAAGTGTGAGCTCCTTCAAAAATTTGAATAGACTTTTATTTAAAGAAATATAGTTTGTTACCAGGCCTACAGGCAGTTGATCAGTATGTCCATAAGCATTTGTTCTTCAACATCATCTGATTCTTACTTACAAATAACCAAAAATTACCTCAGTCACTACCTATCAAAGTCATAACAAATGTATAATAAATAGATACATGTTTTAAATAGTTTCTTCCCTGAAATAATTTATAATGGCAGTCATCAGCAATCCAGTGATTAATTATCACATAATTTACTATTTCTAGATCCTATGATACAGCTGTCTTTTAGAAGCGATATCTCAGGATAATTGACTTTTGATTACATGGTACAGTAATTCTCATAGCCATCCTGTTGTCATACCCACATGACATTTTGATATTTGGGATCTTGTCTGGTGACCATAGCATCTATCCCAGCTCCTGAGCACTGTTCTATGGACCTGAATGTATCATTCCCTTAAAGTCTTCTTTCATTTTTATAATCCTCACTAGTTCTTTTGTCAGAAGTTGGAAATAATCTGTTATTCATCACAGGTTTGTATAGTGTACCCTGTTTTGAGGTTTTTCTCTATTTTTTTAATTGGGTATTTAAAACACTAACTTTGATCACTAGATCAAAGTCTGTTGAGAGGTAAAATCGCACATTTGTCTTTAGTGGCCAGATACTTAGTTGATTTAAACCACCTTAAAACTTTTGTGGTAACATGACAGCTGTCAAAGTATCTATCTTACATATTTAGGTGTTTTTTTCCTAACTAAATAACCGCGTATTTAAAAAACTTTCAATAGAGGTACTTAGTCTGTTTCTGAATTGCTTTCTACTGGTAATTTTTATAGTCTTGGAAAGTAGTTATGTATTTGAATACTGTTAAAATATTGTGTTAATGCATGTTTTCTATGTACTATCCCAGGGATGTTGCCTTCCTTTTACTATGTGAGCTTTCCATAGTGATCTAAAATTTAACATTAGAACTGCCAGTTCTAAGGTTGCTGCTCATTTCTGTTGTATGGGTTATTTTGTCCTCTGTTGCGTGTCAGTATTTGGTTTAATTTATTTTTTTTAATTATTTAGTTAATAATGTCAGTGACCAAATATCTGACCTACAGCACTCTCCCCATAAAACTTTTAATTCTGTTCACCAGAAGGAGCACTTGGTTTTGTACAGGGGCAAAGGAGAAATCAAAGCTTTCTTGCATCCTCTAGTCTGTTCATCAGACTGGTAACAACTTGGAGACTGTCTAATGTAATGTAAAACAACTAGTCTTACCCTCAGGAATACAAGGACACAAATAGATTATTTTACAGATTGCTCCTCTCTCGAATGTGCAAAAGCTGTACTTCTTACAGTCTAATGAAAGTAAAGCTTTAAGTGATTGTGAAATGATCCATGAACTTCAGGTATTTTTCTTTAAGCCAGCTGACACCTGTAAGTTTTAGTCCTGGCTGAGGTATCATCCATCACCACATATAATCCTGTGCCTGCCAGCCCCTGTGGCAGATGTGCTCCTGTCCTTACTGCGAGCGCTCAGCATGCGGGGGGAGATGCTGAGTGCAAGCTGGCGTGGCGGTTGCTGCAGCAGGCATAAGGGCGTGCTATTAGAAGCTCCTGCTTACATGTGCACACACTATAAATCTTGTAGTCTGCTTAAATTATAATTCTTCTCTGTTGCTCTGTAGAGAAAAGTACAACTGTGATAATATCGCCATATTCAAGCGATGGGGTTATGCATGATAAGGACTTCTGAAGCAATTTGCTCCTGTTGTGTGTTTCTCTTTCTTTGAGTTTCCAAGATAAATGTCTGCCATTGAATTTGCACTGTTGTCTTTCCCTGGTATGCAGAATATTACTTGTCTTCTGACAGTGTATACATACTGCATCACAACTCAGGGTGGGATGTTAGAGATCTAATCACTGTACAAACTGGGCTGCTCTGGGTCCTAAGTGTTAGAATCTCGTTGGACAGAGGAAGACTTAATACCCTCATTTTACAGAAGGAAGATCAAGGTATGCTCATCTAAAACTTCTTGTCAAAAAGAAACCCGGCCTGCAGGTCCCAGATTTTCAACAGTATTTGTGTTCCCAGTGAAAACTCTACCCTTTAGATGACTTTGGCATCCTCTAACATCTGCTGTTGAACTCCACAAATGCCTGAAATCCCTGAGCACAGCATTCCTGCAAAAACTGACATTGCCTGAAGCAAGGGCTCAAAGTCACCCTGAAGTCTCTGCAGCACCGAAACAGACTCATAATAGATCCCCTGCTTTCCCTGTTGTTAGGGCCAAGCCATTTAGCTATGCTGTGAGTGCATCTACTCCTGTGTATGTCTCTCCCTCTTTAGGAACCCCTGTTAGACAGTCCTACTAGGACCGTTTCACTTTAGCCCAGTTACTGTTTTATTAGTACAGCTGGAAACTCTGTGGCTAGTGGATGTGACAGCTGAGTGGTCTGGAGATGGGGCTGCTTATGAGTCAGAGCTGTCTCATCCTGTCCTGAGTTGCTGAGTACCAGCCAAACCCGAATGACTGTGTCCTGGGTGCCTTGGATAACATGCGATCTCATAGGGGTTTTTTATAGGTGGGTTTTAGATATCTAACTCCAAAAGATAACTTCCAGGGTAGGATCCCAAACTGAGGGAGACGTCTGCCTGAATGGAGAGAAAGGTTTACCGTTGAATCATTACCTCGAAACATTGAATTTCCCTTTCAGCCCACTCTAGCCTTGTTTGTGTCTATGAAAATGATTGTTATACCACTGAAATGTCACCTGAGAAGGATAATGAATGTTACAGAAATTAGATCTGTACACCTTGCACATGCTGTGTCAAACTTATGCCATCTGATCATTCGAGTTGCTTTTTATGAATGTGGTAGCCAGGCTGGCAATAGTTCAGGTGGGTCGATGATGTGTGGATTTATTCACAAAATGGGAATAAATTCATATTCAGTAAATGTGAGTTCACTGAAAAGGAGAGAATTCAAAATGACAGGTGAAGATGCTTTTATATATTCTTAGGATAAGTGTATGGGATTCATTTTCTTTTACTATGACAGACTTTCTAAATAAGGATGTGGGGTTTTGGGGTGTTTTTTTTTTTTAAATAGTCAATGGCTCTGCTATCCCCTTTTATATAACAAACAAGTGATTAGAGCAAGGATGTTGAAATAGTGAGTGGCTTCTAGAGCTACTCATGGAATAGCTTAGGGTGAAATGGACTTCTGGAAGTCATCTAGTCCAGCCTGCTCCCCAAAGCAGGACCAACATCAAAGTTGGACCATAGATTTAAATTATATACCATTAATTCATTATTTTAAATGTTTATGACATATGCTTGTGATACATATTGTATGGCATACATATATACACCTTAATTTTACACATCATATTAATAGCATGAAATTATACGTGTATAACTACGAAAGCATCCCATACTTCAGTCCATTCAAAATCCATTTTGACTCCTCTGCTGCTGGCCTTTCTTCCCTCTCTCAGAGAAGAGAGCCCAGCCTCTGCACAGCAGCTGGAGGCGGGGGAACTTTGCTGTCGATAGTGCTGCAGTCTGAGCAGTCACCCAGAGATGGGCAGTCAAATCCAGTCCCCTCCTTGGCCGGAGCCCATGCAGTTTTGGCATCCCTCTAAATTGTTCACAGCGCAGTGTCACAACTTCAAGATTTGTTGCTCCTCAGAGCATGAGGGAACATAAACTTGTAGTCTCGCACAGACAGTAGTTCTACCTACAAGTGCCCCTGACTGCTCAAAGGACTAGCACATTATCTATTTTTAAAGAGTTATGGGATAAAAATGTTAAGAACTGTCCTGACAGATGCACTGAGAGAACAGGATACAGACTGATGATTTCTGATGCATGTCTCTTCGGGTCATTAAGTCCAGGTGTCCCCTGGAGACCGTCACCACTCTGTCACAAGACTGGCCGTGTGCCTCCCCGAGCCCGTCCCACAGAGGCAGGTTGGCTGACAGAAGACTGGTGAGCAAGCTCTTAATGGATGTGCAGTGTGCAGGCTGCCCTTTGATTGCTCCTGCTCCATAGGAAATGCCCCAGAAACAGCCCCTTGGTTTTAGAAAGGAAATTTCCTTCTGCTCAGGGAAGATTTTCTAACTTCTAGCACTTTTTTTTAAAGGTGGGTATTGCTGTGTTTTGTGACAACTGTGTAGGTGGTTGCTGTTCTCTCTGAACGCTGGCTGTACTGAACACTGTTTAACCCTTCATGGCTCAGCACAAGAAAGCCAGATTGAGAGCAGTCTCTTTTGAAACGTCTTTTGAATTTTTTTTTTTCCATTAACTGCAAAGTCTAGATTACTATTCTTTGGTGATCATGACAACATAATCCGTCACAGCTTGTGGGTGATGACAGGGAGGACTGGGAACTAGCAGAATTGATGTGGAGAGCTTCGCTGTGGAAAGAAGGGCATCACTGCATGCTTTAGCAGCTGCAATACCATCAGCACTGCTCCTCCAAATGTGTTACACAGCTAAGAGGCCTCCTGAACACTCACTTCTGCAAAATGATCTGGGCACTGACCAAAAAGGGGGTTTAGGAAGGTTTGCCTCCCCTGGAGAATGACCGTGTTCTTTAGCCAGTGAGCAAACAACATGCATAACTCCAAGAAAGCCCTTCTGGGCTGCTCTCACAGAGTTTCCCAGTTACAAACTGGAAGTTGGTCCTTGGGCTCTGCTAGCTGAGGTAGTGATTCTTGTGATGCTAAATTACAACTGCGTAGCCTCACTTCACAGTATCACCAGTAATAGAGGGGTGTTCTAGGTTTGATTCCATTAAATATTTGATTTCTCATGGAGGAAAAGGAAAGAGTGATTTATGCCTGAGAGCAAAGTCAGTTTTGTAAGGAAAATATTCCACCTTGTCTCGTTCATGAAAGACACTACCATTTTTTGAAGGATGAAAACATTCCCTTCACAGCTGCATCTCAGCTTTGTAACATGCACTTACTTATGAGTTAAGCAGATAACTCCGTCAATCCTATCCTTATTTAGTAGCACCCAACAGTTACAATGCTTGTAAAGAGGAATAGCAACAACAAATCGTTTGTTTGGTTTTATTTTGGATGCTGTACACACCAAACAGGATGTGGAATTACCACTTAATTTTTTTGATGAAGACAAAGACTCATTTTGGTAAATACTCACCGTGGACTGTAATGTATTTGCAGAGTGATAAGAGTACATTAGTGTCTGCTACATCAGCTTGACCAGTCACTTTGGCTGGTTACTCAGCTGTCACAAATTAATGTATTGGAACCAGGCAAGTTATGTCAGCTGTGGTGATGGTGTAGCTCAGTATATGTAAATATATCCACGAATGCTTCATTTGAAAGGACTGGGGGAAAGGTGCACCAATTACTCTCACTTGCTCATGATGCTAGCAAGATATGAGCAATATTGTGCTCCTGTGTTTCTCATTCAGGGTATGAATCTGACTGTAGTAGTGTGAACTGGGCATAAATTACTATTTAAACATAATGGTCCCATTTAGTCTTTACCTTGAGCATGAGAAGTGACTGCACAGGTGCCAGGCCACAAAGAAACATCTGATGCTTTTTCATGTTTGTCTACAGAGCACCTGATGTGCTGTTAGAGTTACACAAATAATAAGGAAAAATAAAGACCAGAAAGTAAGTGAATCTGAGGCTGAGCTGCAAACACTGCAGATCCTTCATCTGAAAGGCAGTGAGATTTGTCCATAGTGGGGTAAATAACTAGGGCTTTGAGATGCAATTAGAATAAAATTTTTCTGAGTCACGGGAAAAACACTAACTTCTAGAGGATTTTATGGTCACCATAGATCAAAAAATAATGGTCTCTTTATAGTGACAACAGGCTGGAGAAATAGCTTTTAGTACAGGCATGCATCTTTTGGGTTATTTGCTGGTAAGTAGAAGTAGTAGCGAGATTGCAAATGCTATAAAACACAAAGGTGATGAATGCTTAAAAAACAAAAAAAATCCCAATGAAAAAAAAAACAAACAAAACCCCAAACTAAAACTGTGCTGCCTACTATGAAACTAGAGAACAGAGCTCATTTTAAACAAGTTCAGCATCACCTGCCCTTCCAGGGCACTGGCTGTTTAATGTAATGATTTTACTACATGCCTTCTGTTAGAAGAGGAGGAACATACCTCAGTGTAAGTTTGAAGGGATATTTTTCACATCTCAGCATAACTGTTTCTCATAAGCTGTCTTTCTGTAGGAACTGGGACAATTGCAGAAGTAGTGGTGTCTGAAGGGACAAATGGGAACATCAGGATCACATCAGACCAAAGTTTCACTTGGACAAATGTCCCTTCTTTGGACCTCTCCCTCTTGCTCTTTCAGCCTGCCGCAACTCTGCAGCCCCTCGAACGTGCTCTGCTGTGTCTTGGGGAAGGTGCAACCTCTTCCAGCACAGCCCACCTGGCCACACTGCACTGCTTGAATTCCTTTTAGCATAATAAAGACTAGAGAACATGCATGGTGTGGGGATATATTGCAGAACAGAAGATAATGGAAGAGTGTCTGGAGAGCTGTAAATCTTGTGGAACCCCACAGATAGCCTTTCTCCACCAGTAAAACTAAGGGATAATTAGTACCTTGGGTTGCCTATCTTTTAATCAATAATTTAGTTAAGTGATGACCTTCTGCTTCTCCCAGCTTCATTTTTTGAGCCTTTGATGAGGGACCAATGCCTTTTGAAAATTGAAATGAATTGCATCAACTTCATCTCCTTTGTCCACATACCTACTGACATCTTCAGAAACCCTCAGAGATGTGTCTCATGACTTTTCATTCAAAAAGCTGTGTTGACTGTTCTTCAATATACCATTTTTCATTATGTGTCCACAAACTGTTCTTATAGTTCAAACCACTTAACACAGCACAAAAGACCAGAGTGGGGTGGGGGTTTTTTGTTGTTGGTTGGCTTTTTGGTTTTTTAATTCCATCCCATTTACCTTCTGGTTTTGTACCTGGGCATTTTTAAGTAAGAAATCATACACTGCACTTGCTACTTAAGCTATTTCATGCTTCAGTTCCTTCTCAGCTCTTGGATAAGCATCCTCTGGTCCTGATGAACCTGTTTTATAGCCTTTTCTGAACTTCAGTTGAATGCAGAACCATTGAGGTATCATCCATTAAAGCAAAAAAAGTGTGTTTGTGTGACAGAGGGGAAGCACATTTCTGGCCGGAGAATTTTCTAAACTCTTCTGTGTTCAATATGTATAAAAGTTCATTTAATTTATCTGCTCTGGCCTTTTCTTCTATGAATGCTTCTTTTGTGCCTTGACCACTTATTGTTGTACAGCCTTTCTAGCAGGCTATTGGCTTTTGATGGTTTTGTAAAAGGATTTATTACTACTTTATGCCTTTTGTAAGTTGTTCCTTAAACTCCTTTGCCTGCCTTGTTGTGTTTTTTACATTTAACCTGCCAGAGTTCATTCTCCTCTAATTTCCTCATTGGAACATGATGTCAACTTCTTAAAGGTCACTTTGTCCCTTCTGAAACCTCATCTAAAACACATGTTACTGATCAAAGCAACGATGCAGTAAGTTAAAGGTGAAGCCACTGTCGGTCACTGAAAGTTGTAGTATTAATGAGACATCCAGACAGGAAGGGAGAGCTGTGGGGTGGTCAGTAATGGAGCCTCACCAGGACATAGAAAGCAGTCCAAAAACTTTTTAACCTCTCTGTGTCACCTTCTGTCTGGAAATTTCAGCAAGCTGCTACTGCTTGTTGTTGCCCTGAACGCAGCGGGGTAAAGAATGAGAATTTATAATTAGCAGAATTGCATCAAAAAGTCCTCTTTTCTTTGTTTTTTCCTCCTAATGGACCCAAGACCCTTAAAACTGGGTTATCCATTTGGGTTGAAAAGGAAAATATTAAAACTCTTGAGTGACATTAGTACCACATTTAGAGAGATGTGACACATTGCAACTGTAACACAACAAAGTGAAGAAATGCTGATTTTGCAATACAATAATATTGTATCAAGGAAAAAACATAAATGGAAGTGTTATGTTGTATTATTATTAATTGTTAAGACTACTGTTGCTCAGCACACTGAAAGGTTTTAAAGCAGAGTATGCACGTTAAAAAAAAGGTAGCACAAATAGGTTCAGCTCTGATTATAGAGAACAATTCCATTTTTTTCTAATTCCAATATCTAGCAAGAATATTTAAAGTAGGCTTTATTTCATGGTATAAAGTTTGGCTCATACGCATAAAAGAAATCTTTTTCTCTCTGGACAAACCATTTGGTGTGAAATGGCACCTGTACTTACAGCATCTACTCACATTTGACTCCACTTAGGAACACATAAAATAATATCAAGACTTTAATTTCAAGTATTTTGAAAACTTGGAAACACATACTTGGACATGCTTAATGCAGATGGGACATTGCTTCACTTTAAAAAAAAAAAAAATCAGAGTAACTGGCAATTCCTCTCTACAAATAGGTTTTAAGAGCTTGGTCTGTTACAGCCAAGTATTTCAGCAAGTTATTTCTCTGTGGACACCACTCGGCATAGAATTATTTCATAGCTGTGCTACATACAGGGTTTTTATTTCCCACATTTAATTCTCTTTTCTGTAGCAGCTTCAGGCTGGCCTATAAAATTCACTTCAGTGTATTGTTAGGTGTGATTGGCTTTACACAGATTTGAAAAATCCCCTTACAATAGTGCTTGGGTGATAATTAAGTTAGGTGACTTTTTCCAATTGCCTTCATATATTGTTTGAGAACTAGCACAGACTTTTTATGAATTACAACTGAAAGTAGATAAAACTTTCTGGAATTCCAGCAGTGGCATAAGGTGGTAGCTCTACTGTCATATAAAATGCTGTACTGTTACAGTAATTTTTCTCTTTTCCACCACTGTGAAGCCATTCCTTTTATGGCACTGCTCCTCACAGTTCCTTGTAGTATTATAGGCATAGTAGCATCTCAGAGTTTTGTTGCTTTTAAAACTTTAAAAAAGAACTTGCTATTCATTGGTTTAGTGAAGAAGAAAACAATGAAAAAATGCCATTGGGCAGCTGGTGATACAAAATTATTCTTTTGTTCTTGTTATAGATATTGTTGTGACTTTGTTCTCCACTAAATATGTGGTATCATCTCCCCCATCCACAGGGGAGAAGGTGTATTGGTCATTAAGGACCTGCAGATGCTTACAGTGTGGGGTGGTACCTCTGCTCCACAAACCCCACGGTGTATAGCGATGTTACAGTTGATATTGTAGGGAATTAGTACAACAAAATTCAGTGTGAGACGCTACGGAAGGAGAATGTGATAGTTACTTTAAGCAGAACTGATCTCCCCGCCTTGCACTCATAGAATTTGTTTGTGCCGAAGACATGTGCCCATGTGGTTTGGCAAGGACAAGAGATGCTAGCTATGGTGTCCTTATCTCTCTTGGGTTTTTTGTGATCGGCAACAATCAACCGAATTTTGAATGTGTGCTTTCTGCCCCCTAGGTGTGGATAGTATTTGGATTTCTTTTGTCTTATTATTCTGCTTCAGCCCTTGTAAGTCTTGAGCAAAATTTTTGCTTTTCATGGTTCTTTTTTGCCTTACCTGTTCTTCATCATCTTGTCCCCTAATCATTAGGCTGGCTTATTTTTCTTATCTGGTCATTCAAATTAAATCACATATACCGTGCTTTGTAGCAATTAATGCATATTATTTTCTTTCACACTCACATTTCCATTCATGTTTTTTTCACACCAATCTTGATATTTCTGTTACAAATCCCTACTCTCTAATGCTAGAGCTATTTCTCGGAGAATAGACAGAATTGGAGAAACATGGGACCACCCCAGCCTTTCCAAAGAAGGGGTACAGAGGAACTAGGGGTTAAAAAAAAAAACCCCCAAACTAAGTAATTTTTAAGGATTTCTACACACTCAAGCAGGAATTACTACCACTGTGAACCCATCTTCTCTGTTGGTATTAATGGTTTAGCTTTTCTATCAGAAACATGTTCATGTTTCTACATTTCTTTTTTCTCTTTATAGCCATTCAGATCAGGGCTGGGATAAATTCCCTGTCACACAGATAGCTTAGCTTCACATCTTCTCCCCCATGACTTCACTCTCTCTCCAGCCTGTTGTAAAAATGCTGTCTCTTCCAAAATGCTGCTGTTAAATTCACATTCCTTTGAACTCCTGACTTCCTGTCTCTTACAACATCTCTGAAAAGATTCTCCGTCTCTCCTGCCTAGACCCTTGTCTCTCCTAATACAATTTGTAAAGTAACATTTTGTAGAAGCACAAGGAAATAAAGTTTTTAAAATACAATTAAATGGCACTTTTAAACATGTTTTAAACTATATTGAGCCAAAACCTCCACTAGAACTAAACTTCAGAGCTTACTGGCTACAGCTCAGTTTACTTTTATTTCATAGCTCTCACCAGAGAATCTCAGAAGCAGTCAGCTTGAAGGTCCATTTTGACCTGTCTGCTGAGCTTGCTGGCCAGGTTCCCCTATGAGTGATTGTAAGCAACAGGTAAAGAATTAATCAAAAATTTGCAGAGAAATAAATTCAAGCAGTCCAGAATCAAAATGAGTAAAGCTCTGTACAAGAAGTTCCATGTGTAGTCTCTGAGGAATTCAGAAGCATTCAGATCCCATAATGAGATATTTAATCGTCAAGTGTGGTTTAAATATTTTTAAAAAATCAAATAATATTTCTATCATGCATTCTTCCTTAGCTAAACAGTTTTTGGTTTGAGAAAGTAATTGCAAGACACTAAATTCTGTATATCATACATTCCCAAGGCAGAGAACTAAATTCATAGCAGTTATACAGGGCACCTTCTCCTAGGATCCAATTTAAGAAATTGTTTGATTCTTTTAAAGGATAAAGAGATGAGACCAGCATGTGTGTGACCACATGCATGGTTTTGGTGTGTTCTGTCCAGAAAATGACAGTGCAAATAACAGCTTGGACCTGAGAATCTTAACCTGGAGCTTTCTGTCTCTTAACCTGAGGTTTTTAAAAGACTTTTTTTTCTCCCAACCTGTGACAAGAGAACACACTTGGAACAGAAGGTATCTGCTACTTCATTTATTTTATTATACATCAGGCTTATTTGAAAGAATGATCTATACTTCTATCACTCTTCTTTAAACCTGAAATACAGTTGAGTTCATCCTTACATTGCATGCAATTCTTTAATTAGTATTTTATACTCTATTGCCAAACAGTCATGGAAGGTATGAATTATCTTGATTAATGCAGTTGAGATAATGGTATACAGATACTGTCATTTTTAGTTACATAGCGCTGCTGGGGCATTAACAGATGTAGCTTTACATTGTCAAGCAGCCACAACTTCCTTGTGGTCTTGTAAGGTAGGAAAACTCACGACTGTATGTTACTACAGCTTAGCAAAGGTATTCCTCTCAGGAGGAGAGTGATCTACTGCCTTTATAATAAACACACTACCTCCTGCACTGGTTTTTGGCCATGTGCACAATCATACTATTTCTTAGCACAGTGACCATATGTTGATTCGGCCCCAGGAAATGTTTCAGCTCTTGGCTGTGTCAGACTTGGGCATGGCTGCGTAAAAGACCTCATAAAAGCCACATGGGGCCAATGCTCTAGGCTTTACTAAGCAAAGCATCCTAAATCTTTCTACTGCTAGGATGTCAAAACTTTCTGAAAATCACCCATCAAACCAGCAGGGGAGTGCAGACAGAACTGCAGAATTCCTGTACTCCAAAAGCTGCTAGGTTATGCTGTTCTGGGCTGACAAAATTGCATAAATCTGACAGAAGTTCATACAGCAGCCCACAGGGTAGCTCCACTCCTGCCCCTCTCTGTAGCTCAACAGAAGACATTTTCCCACTGACTTTCTTATGCAGCAGAAATCCTGTTACAGTCAGATGGTTGTTTTCCCAAACCCAAATAAAAACTAAGCAACAAAACCCATGAATTTTTCAGCTGGTTCAACTACCTGAGCCAGCTTAGTAGATAGTGTATAAAAGCCACCCTGGCATGAAGAAGAGCAGGGATGAGCACTGGAGGGTTGAGTATTCTGGGCTATGGGGAGTCAGCTCTTTCATTAGGAAAATAAGCTTATTTTGGACAAAAGGAGCACAGCTTTAGAAATGTTAGCGTTAATGCGCCAGTGTGGCAGTGCTGTTCCAGTGTTCTTTGCTCTTCCGTATATTCTTTCTGAATAACTTGAAAACCAGACATTCATGTGTATAATTGTTGGTGAGCATTCAGATGGAAGGATAATATTCCAGTCAGTTTTACTGGCCACCTGTAAGTGAGTACTTAGGACCTCTGCTTAAAAAACACAGGCAGAGGTCTGCAATTTTTCAGCTGGCAGGATTTCACTTGGTGCCCTTCAGGTCTTTATGCCTTGGGTCCCTACGGGCAAAGCAGGGATGTCAGTAGTGCCACCTCGCAGGCACACTGCAGAGAGTGTCAGCTGCAGACCAGGAGGAACTTGTGTATCATGACCCATGAAACAAAATGTAAAAAACCGATCATTGTCAACAATCAGTTCACTGATGCTCTGAGTGGTAAGGAGGTGAAATTTGGCAAGTTGTTACAGGCTTAGCTGTAGTGCCTTCAGTCAGAACTAGCAACTAGGAAACCAAATATACAGTTGAAAGCCTCAGCAAACTCCACCTGAGAAAAGTGTTTAAGCATGCTGAAATCTCAAGGAGGGAAGAGAGATGCTTGCGATCAGGACAATAGTAGTCTTGTTGTTCTTATTCTGCGCTAATCCTCCATGCATGACATGTCTCCGTATTTGGTCCTTGTTTGTCTTCCCACACAAGGTAGCAAACAATAAGTGGAAAACAAACTCTCTCGGACTTGTGACAACGCAACCTGTCAAGTAATAATACAACCTCTGCAACAGAGCAATGATGGCAGCACAAAACAGCAAGAACTGTAAAAAATGTGATAGTGGAACTGTATCTAAATTATGTTTAATATGTTTAAATAGCCAACACATGCAAAGGAGCTTATACAACAATGTAAACTTATGCCTTAGTTCTTTAGTAGAAATGCTGAATCTTAATTCTTCTTGGTTACGAGGAACCTGGGAACCTTGGGGTTAAATCTGATTTAAAGTTACTTTTCTGAAGGAGATCAGGAAGAAGATTTTCTGCTTCCAAAATACCCAGCATTCTCAGGATAATTTGGAATCAGAAGATCATATTTCTCCCTCAACTATAAAGAAACATCCAAACTCTTCTTAGTAAATTGCTTTTTAAAAAAAGAATCCAAATTCCTTTAAAATTTGTAAAGCTAAGATGCTTAGTTTGTCCTTAGTGCTAACAGACCTTAGTGTCACTGAATACTTTGGGGTTATTCTGTAAGATGAGAAACAGTAGTTGGAAAGAGTTCTGACGACTGCCTTTGCTTCCCACTTGTGATCCAGTCAGCTCCAAATGGGAGAGGTTGAGCTGTGAGCCCTGCAATTGCTATTTCGCTCAGCGTTTTCCCCAGCATTTAGTTCTCCAGGGAAACTATTAGTTAATCATCCTGAGATCTCCTTTTTTGTAAGCCAAGAATCTTCCAAGTGGAAACCTGCTATTCACTTGAATGCTGGGAGAGGGAGAACCCATTCGCCCACTAGTTGTTCTGTATGCTGGACACATCTTCCTCTTGTGATATTCCCTCTGACAGATGTGACCATCAAAAAGGCTGATTTGACTAAGCTGACTTATCTTCATCCCAGAGTTATCAATCCACAGCTGAAGCTCCAACTCAGCCCATCCAAGGCTGTAATACTGAACACTTTTATCTATTCCCTTAGCAATTTTATTAGTCTTCATTAAAGAATATTCCTTCCCTTATCCTTGCTGGTGTTACTGCCTGTAACTTCAAAAAAATCTCTTCTGCTAGCAAAACTACAAGAAGTTAATTCCTAGTGCACAAATACAGACATTTTAAAAAATTCTGTGATGCAGCACACTTGTAAAATATTAGTCCAGAAAGTCTATAACTCAGTGACTGAATGCTGCAGCAATATTTCACCTCGTGTCTCGAAAGTTCTCACGAATACCTGCCTAATGTTCTCCCAGCGAATTAACTTGGCTGCTGCAGAACAGCGGCTGCGTGGCCTCCTTCCCCCAGGAGGCTCTTGGAAGCACACACCAGATGAGATAGCAAGCCTTGGCTCTGACCTGCTCTGGCGGTTTTCTGAAAGAATGGCTTTTACAATGCTGGATTGTCTCATTTATTACTTCTAGAGCAAATTCAGGGGTTTTTTTTCTCTAAAATGCTGATATTCAAAATAAAAGTTGAGACAGCATAGATGAAGGTGGGAGACTGCGGCGCTGGAATGCTGTATTTATACCTGAAGATATCCACCGCTGGTGCCACATGCATTAGTGAACTTTGAAATGCAACACTGATATAGGACTTGTTTTCATGCTTGGGGAGCCAAAGGGCACAAAGGCCTCCAGTGGAAAATGTCGCTGTGTTCAATCTCATCTAAGCAGCACTTTTGTAGATATAATTTTACAGTTCTTGTCATTTTCTCTCCCCACTCCCTGCAAAAAAATTAAGTAAAAGCTGTCTTGTTCTAGATGATTTCTCTGCTCTGTGGGGAAAGAAGAAATTTCCTTGATTTATTTAAAGAAAACCACCCAGCATGCCCATGTACTTGGGTTTCCATCTCACTGTGGAGGCAAATTACCAGTCATCAATCTGGGTGACTGACAGAAAAGAGTTTTCTTCTTAAGCTTGCATGCTCTGCTCTCTTTCCCAGTCCCAAAGCAGTTTAACTGCCCAGCAGAGACATGGGTTGATTTAGGGGCACTCCTCCAAAAATAGGAGAGAATTATGTTTCCACAGAACAGGGCTCTAAACTGCGACGTTATATTGCTGAAAACGTCCTCCTTAACAAACGCCAGTGAAATAGCTTGAGCTCCTCTGTGTAGGGGAGGAAAATAACTTATAGCCAATAACTTAAAACTGTGATTCCTTTGCTTCTCAGTGCTTCCATTATCCAAATTTACTTGCCAAATAACTGCTATGAATAATGCTTGGTCTGTAGATTTTCCAGTAATTTCCAGTAATAAAAACACTCAAATTTTGAACATTTATTAAATACAGAGGTTGCATGGCATTCACGTTCTTGAGTTACACATAACTTTTAGAAATAGGCTGCCAGGTCAAGAGTTTCTGATTACAAAATTTATCTTGCCCAGCTCTTCTGCTCTAAAGTAAATGTGTAACATTTGCTCCCTCTCTAGTTTGTAGTCGGGAACATTCCTGATTTGCCACTGCCTTTGCGGGCTCTCTAAGGAGTATCGACATTGCTGAGCAAAAAGTTCTAAACATTCTGAAAGATTATTCTTAAAAAGGATTTAACTACATTTGATCATCTCACTTCAAATGAAAGATATGATCAGTAGATGTAGGCTGGTAGATAATTAATCCAGAGGAAAAGAATGCTGAAGTGATAATTAGGTATTTCACTTGGAGTAGAAAATCAAAATTAACATATGCTAAGCAAAATTAGAGAATTTCTGGTTCATGCTGATCCAGCACGCCAGTGCAAACGCCCTTGCTTCAGCCCTTTGACTGTCTTTAAGTATTTCCAAATTCTCCTACAAAACTGCAGCAGCTACTGAAGTGGGAGCTGGAGGCAGGACTGCCCTGCCTTGCAGCCGGAGCGGAGCAGCCGCTGCTGTGCCGGCTGCAGCCTCCGTCCAGCTGGGAGCAGAGGGAAGCCCGAGCAGCTCCAAGGTGCTCTTCTCCCAACACCTGCGTCCCCTTAAAGTCCTGAAGCAAAAGGTCTTCTCCTCAAGTAAAGCTGCATAATATTGAAGTAAATTAAATTACTTCAGGCAACTTGAGGCTTAAAAAACCAAAGTGTTAAAAAATTATTTCAAGCATGCAATTATAAGTCAACCTATAACCTCAAATGCACATCAGACAGAGAACACATTTTGTCTAAAGTCAGTAGTTTTAAAAGAAAATGAAATCAGGTCTGTTTCTACGTGGCTGAACTTCTCTGTGATGATAGGCTTTTTTCAGTGTACAGCAAACTCTCCACTCTGCGTACATTAGCGATTAAAATATCTACAATGTGATAAAATGTGATCTCATATCCTATTTGAGTGTCCAAGTTAAATTAGAGGCAATTAGGACTAATTTGGCTTCTTCCCGAGATCATAAATGTGCAGATGAAAGCTCTGATTAGAGAGCAGGGAGTGTAGCTTTATTTGATTTTTGGCTTTGAATGGCTAATATGTTCTTACCTTTGAAGATCTGAATTACTAAAATGACAGCAAAATAATAAAAACATCAAAGTTAAATTGATTTTAAAGATTAAATGCATGAATTAAAGTGAAGAGGTACGGATTTTTTAAGCAACTGGCAAGAACTATCAGTATTTCAAAATACCTCAATATCAAAGCTTTTGTAATTATGCTCTGTGGCATAAAATGCATGAAACATAAGAATGTTCCTAAATTTTCAGGTCTTGCTCTTGTAACTTGAGGAAGCACAATAATTTTCCATTTCTAACAAGATCCCTGTAAACCAGTGGGAAATTCCTTCTAATTCTATGTCTCTGAGATTAATTGTATTTTATCTCAAAGAACACTTTCAGTCCAATTTTTTTAGCTCTAGACTTCATGGCTTTAGAATTTCAAGCATTCAGCAAACAAAATAGAGACATAACCTTCTGTCTCATTTTGCATACGATTTTACGCTTAGGGATGGCCTATTAAAATCATTGTTGCCATTCTTCTAAGGCAAATTATTCACATGTTCCTAAATACAAATTCCTAAATGTGTATGTATACATATATATGAGACTGTACTTGAGTTCTGTAGCCAGAACACAATGAGAACTTGTACATTTCATCTAACTAAAGACCAGAAAAAGAATGTAATTTTTATAAATAAGTCTGGCTCTTTACTGTGGAAAAAGCACGTCACAGGAAAAAAACCACTTTGACATTCTTTTATAGTGCAGTATCCGAGTTAAATGGCAACTTTTGGCCTATTGAGCAGGTTGTTTGTGTAAGGTGAAGGCATTTTTCTACATTCTCTTTTTAAAAGCAGATTTGCTAACACGGCCCAACCCTTAGGTCTCCAGGCATTCAGATGATCTGCTGATCTTTCTCAAATAGGTTTGACCTGTGCCTTGCAAATTTTAAACCCGTCTGTCACCCCTGCCCAAGTGAACTGATGAAGAGATAGAATGAAAAAATTGGAAGATAGTCTGGCTTCAAATGCCATTGGCATTTAGCTAAAGAATGCGTCTTTGCCTAGAGAAACTAAGAAGTAAATATAATTTATTTTCAAAAAGAAAAATGGTTTAATAGCCCGAGCATTGATTTAACAGGCAGGTCACTACAAGGCTGTATCAGTGCACTACACGGAGTGGTGCCACATCTTTAGAAGTCACCAGGTTGGTCCGTATATTCCTTTATTGTTAAGATAGGGCTGAACATGATCGGACTGGTGGTAGTTGTTCTAGAGAGGTACTTATTTGCTGCCCAGAGACCTATGTCAGCCTAAGTAGGCTCAAATCACTTATTAAACTTTCTATTTCTATATTATCATCTCATCTGGGTTGAGAACAGCCTCCACTTAACACTATTGAATTCAGGTCATTGTGAAGAAAAGAATGCAAGGTTAAGACTGAAAGATAGGTACCTAAATCAGTTATTTTACTTCTAGGCAAATCCTAAAATCCAATATTATTAAACACAATTGGCCTAGTCCCCCCTTTATAAGGCAATCTAGTGTCTTTAATTCCAGTCTTCCCAGTTTTGAGAAAAGTCTTATCTTCTGAAAACACAGGTTATGTCTTCATATGTTTTTATCATCTCAATTTGGCCAGGTTTTCATGATGCTTTATCTGAACTGGTTCAGACAGTTTCTGCATGTGGAGCCTCTAGATCTGTTGCTTCAAGACTTTTTTGATCTGTTTAAAAGTAAAATTGGTGTTAACTGTATGTCAGACACACATAATCGATGCGCAGTGTTTCTAGACTGTTATTGATTGCTAGTAGATTGTACCTTGATTGGGAGTTTCCAAAAGTATTCAGCCTTCAGTCAAAATTTTCTGCAATATTATTAGCTAGGAACACCAAAACCTGTATTACTGAATGGTATTTTGGCAAGTTGCTTTACTCAGTCACAACACATTTATGTTATGTGAGAAATAATTCATGTGCAGAAAAAGAGAAACGTAGTAACCAGATGAAAATATTTGTTTTCCACCCTAATCTTTCTCAAGATCCAGTATTCCCCACCTACTGGGCCAGCAGCAATTGCCCTGCAGAATTTGTTCATGCTAGTTTAAAAAGGAATAATGGGGAAGGGAACAAAAAACCCCCACTGAATAGATATGGAGAAAGAGGAGACGAGTGCAATGTGTGCATTACAGACAGAGCAGAAAAGAGGTGCCTGAGAGGCTTGAGGATTTTTTCCTTTGAGGTGCAACTTAATCTGTGTCATGCTCCCTGCATAGTAATGAGTGCCTCCTAAGGATTAAACACAGGGTTTACACACATAAACACATAAAGACTCAAGTTCTCTTGATGTCAGTCAAGACTTAAATTAATTTAACCCTGAATTGGATAGTTAGTAGAAATAAGGGAACATCAGAGCTCAGTTGATTCCCTTTTTTGACCTCAAACTTATCCATTTGACACCAAAAACATAGAAGGCATGAGTAATTATTTTCTTAAAAATGGACCCCAGATTGTCTGACTGTCTTGTGTTTGCAGTGGCTTTGAGAAGCTCATACAGAAACTAGGGGTTACTCAAGATGCTTGTTGGCTTCATTTAGTGCCAAAGAGAGCCCTAAAGCAAAAATAAGGTGAATACTCCCACTGGTTTGTCACTGGTTGTCTTCTGGGGATGTAAGAAGCGGTGCTGTGTGTGTACATACAGCAGAAATGTAGCCTACTAGTTTTAAACTGTGTGTGTGAACTGCAAATATGTCTTCTGAGAGTGAAGAAACTTGGAAAGAATGAGGTCATTGTGCATAATAAATCCCCCATATGCTTCTCTTCTGCCCTACAGCCCACAAGAGAAACATTCTAGAGAGGGTTACTTTATAATTTACATTCCTATTGTCAAAACTGGGAAATGAAACACAGATATGGTATGAAGAACGGCTTGTTCATTTTAAGTGGAAGAAAAAAAAATTGAGATATAACTGCCTGGAAAACAAATTTGAGGTTGATTAAGTCAAGCATATTTGAAGGGGGTGAAACCAGAGGCAAGGACAAAAGAAAACTTACATACGATATATTTTTTTACTGCCGTATATCGCATCTGTGCGCTATCACAGGTGTTAAATTAGCCACAGGATGGCTCCCCTGTTCTTCACTTGAAGAAACATATTAGTAGGAACTGAAAACTGCAGGGGGGATAAACAAATTTATGTTCCTGTAACAAGAATATTGGGCATACTGCCCTGGTTCACAGGGCATACTCTGCTGGCAAGTAAATATAATTTAAAATGTGACATTAGCACAGTTGACTGCATGCTTCACTTAATACAAAAATAGTCATTAAAATACTGTCACAAGATCAACTCGTTCTTCATCAAGCAGGAAGCAGGGAAGACTCCAAGCTGTAAAGAATTTCTCGTATAGCTGGGCACTGAGCACGGGCTGGTGTTTAATCATGAGAGAATGGTAATTACACATGGACATTTGTACCTCTGGCCCCTTGCCTGCCCAAGGATTAACCGCCCGTTGACATCTGGAGTTATACAGCCTCCCAGGGCAGCGCTGGGGCTAAGCAGCAGCCTGTTACAGGAGGTCTGAGGAAGAGCTCTGCGTGTTGGCAGCTCCTGCAGGATTTCTACTCTAGGAGAGGCAGAAGGTCCCCAGGGGTGCCGATAGCAACTTATCAAGTATCTGATTGCCTCGCAGTCCTGCAGTTAGTCTCGCAACAGACTTAGGAAGTGGGCAAGAAATAATGGCTTCATTTAATCAGCAGAGAGTGGAGCAGCCAGATTCAAAGAGGGATTAATGGACTCGAGGCCAGAGTCATGATCCAAATCTTTTGCCTGTTCCCTCCCAGCAGCAGCCTGGTCCTGGCACCACCTAAATTCACTGGAGACCTCCATATTCTGTCCACAATTCCAGAAATGCTCTAGGCTGTGCAAATATCCCTAGTGGCCTCTGTCTGAAAAGCTAGGCTCTGTAAGCTAAACCGAGTGGCATCCCTGACTTCCCAAAGGGGTTTTCAGGTCCAGGATCATCCGTCTTGCTTAACTGTTAGCATTTTCCCTGTCTCAGTTTTGGCCTCTGATAGTCTGCTGCTTCTCAAAGAAGACACAGAAAGGGTATGGGAAATAGCATGTGTCAGAAACTTTTCTAATAAGCAGCTTGGAGGCTCCTAGTTTTGCACTGGAGAGAATTTAGTGGATACAAACCGAGCTGTGCACTTGACCTTAGGGCAAGAAAAAGGTTTCAGAGCTGCTCTGTTCAGCTGTATAGGAATAGATATTTGGATTCTCACAAAGAGCAGTTGCACATTTTCTGCTCAAGGTTTGAGCTGGAGCAGTTGTGGGCTACAATTTTAATCTTTCATGGCAGCTCAGTGGCTACTAAAAACACTTGTCTATGCATATGGGAGAATTGAGTTCACTTCCATCAGTCTCTCAGCTTTCTCTTCCTACAGAAATACCCTAATGCCAGGGTAAGTTTTGCTTTTGCTGATTTTCGTTCTTGACATAGCATTTATTCTTGAAACTGTCACCATGTGGGCAAGGACATATAATTCAAGACTTAAAGATAAGCAAGATGGAATTTGTTTATGTAAGCAGAGATAAAAGCAGTCCTTTGGGGTTTGGCTTAAAGCCCCATTTGGCTCTGCATTGTTAAAGGCTGTAAAAAAATGAATGATCTTTCTGCCTCAGATGAGTTTGAGCAGGAATGATGATCACTTTTCCTAATGAGCTCTCCTAGGCTTTCCCTCATTAGAAGCCTTGCTGGAAGTTCTTGCTCCTGATTAGGGAAAGGAGTGCTTGGCTGGATATAAAACCTCTGGAGAGGGGAGAAGCTCATATGCAGTCCTGTGTTTTATTATGTTGGCTGTTGGCTAGCTTCAGGGAGTTTTCTGCTCAGTGGCTTTCTCGTATCCCTATCTTTGGAGAGTTCTGGTTTCTCTTGTCTTATACAAGAATGCTAGGTGCCCAGATAGGGACTTAGATTTCACTTTGAGGTACTACTCGATACAGTTTACCTTTGAAGCTTTTAGACCTTTTACTGGTTCAAGTCTTTAACACATGGGCACTGCATCTCATTTCTAGCCATTTCCCTAAGCCCTGGCTTGTCCTTCCCCCCCTTGGCATTCTCCTTCTTTCATGTCTTTGCTCTGCTAACCAGAATGAGAGTTACCTTTCCTGTAAGTCCCTTATGTTACAGTACACTTCAACAATTTAATTCCCTAAAGATCAGAATCTGTAACATTGTCGTCTTTTTAAAATGCCTTTTCCCAGAAAAGGAGCTCACTTATTCTTGAGAGGCTAGTGTGTTAAATGCAAACTGCCCCAATGGTTTCCAAATATTGCTGAAGGACTTTTCTGCTGGTAATCTTGCCATCAGAAAACGTCTGGATCAAAAAGATGCAGATTCTAGATCTTTTCATTCACTCTCCTTGTCAGGTAGCATAATTTCACTTGTCAGTCAAAGTGGGATTAGTGATTCTTTCCCTCTTTCCTTGTCAGCACTTCTATGTTCGAAGCATCAGCACTTCAAAGTCCTTGCTTTCTATAACTGTTTTGTTTGCATTAGCCACATTTTTAAGCCACTTTTCTTCTCAAATTTTTCAGTTTCTGGTTTGCCATAACGAGACTTTCTATTGTATTTATTGTTGCACTAAATATTCAACTCCAATTCTGCACCTTTTCCAACACATTCATTTATACCTTGTCTTTCATGATGTTATTTTCCTACATCCTAGTTATTCAGTTGAGGTTCACCTGCTTTAGCGTTAATATTAGTTTTCCAAAGTAATCGGGCTTGGGCAATGTAAGATTAAAGGAAAGGGAAGAAGAGAATAGAAATGTTCCCTGTCTTATTGGAAAAAGAGTAGGAATATAATATGTTTCCTCTGCTACTGTTGTTCTAACTTCATGACCTAATCAATATCATTTGCTCCTAAGTATTCCTCTGGTGCAGTTGTAGGCTGCTGGATCAAAACAGTCACTGCCACTGCCATACTCTTTGTCAATTAATACATTTAGAGTTTCTGGCCCTAGTCTTCTCTAAAATGGCCTGACTACAAGTTTTAATAATGTGAGGAGGTTTGTGGATCTCAGTGATGAGGAATGGTTATTTTCTAACATGCCATTCACTGGAGCCTAATTTTGACATTTAAGCTGTTTTTTTTAGACTACAGCAATAAAAACACCTGAAATTCTTGCTTAGTTTAACATAGTCTGCTGGTTTTTGTTTTTAGTGCTGTGTGATGTTCTAGCTGTCTGGATAAACCTGAGATCCACGAAACTGCAAGCCATTTGGTGCTTAGATCACCTGCTGTTTGTGGTATGCCACACAAGCATTTATTTCCTTCTGCATCAGCTGCTTACGCACAAGACTGTATGAAAATAAAGACGAAAAAAAGCTTGGCAAGTTATAGAGTCTGCTGCTCTCCCACAACATTCCTGACTGTCTTTTAACAACTTCCTGTGATGGAGACCCTGATCCTGTCAAAGCCATTTATTCCAGTTCTTTAATATTGTTAGCATTAAAAAGTCTTTTGGAAGTTCAATTAGCTCTTGTTTCACCTCAGGTCAATAACTTGTCCTCCCTGCACAAATATGGAGAATAGACTGCTTCATTCATTTTTGGAGACTGTTAGCATAGTCCTCCTCAGTCTTCTCTTTAGAAGAAATGATCCCACTTCTTTCTTAGGTCATGTTTTCTCATGGTCCTTGGGATATTTACCCCAGACACACTTCACCCTTGACTGCAATGGTCATTACTGTTCCTGAAAGAGGACACAGTGATGGGAAGGATCTCTTAGGTTAATACTCCCAGGCCTTTTCCTTGAAAACTTGATCATGTTGACCTGAATGTGGAGTCACGTTCAGTTTGTGATCCAGTGTCATCCAAAGGAGACCCATGCCTAGCTCATTGTTTTGCAACTGATTGGATCCGTTTAAGTGTGAAAGCTTGCATTCATCCCAGCTTTTCATGGTTGTTTTGAATTATGATTTTGTCTTTCAGCATCCTCCTAGTCCTTCTTGGCTTTTTCATCTACAGATTTGTTATCCATTTTGTATCTTTCTTCCTATTGACTATGCGGAGAACCTAGCTCACCCATAGCTGTCCAAGTTGGAGATTACTAAAATCAGCTAAGGTAATTCTCAGCTGAAAGATGGACAGTTAAATTTAACCCACGTGGGTGTAACTGAGAGCACAGTTACTACTGAATAAGTCAATGTAATAAATACATGCCTAACCATCCCCTCCAAAAAACAATCAGGCAAAAAAGCAACACATCAAAGCCAGTCGATTTTCTATATTCTGTCAAGTGGAGGCAACCAGCTGGATAGATCTGAGAAGATGCACTTTCTTTCTTTATGTAAGAGCCAGCAGTCTTGCAAAGGGCTGGGATGAGGAGGATGGACTGAGAAGCTGTAACGAACTGCTATGCAGATCACGTAGGTTGCCAAGGGAAGACTTTCAGGTTCTTCAGCAACAGCAATGCAACGACTGCTACTCTGGGGTTCTTGTAGGTGCACTGGTAGTACCATGTCAGATACGTCAGCCTGCACTGGTTCACTGAGAAATTAACCTCTCCTCCCTGTTTCATTTTTCCAAACATGACATGAAGTTTCAGATTTCTGGCATAAATATTACATGGGCCTCAGAAATTATTTATAACCAGCGCATTTGAATTCAGAATCAGCTGCAGAAATAAATGTCCAGTACTTCAGAGGCAGTTTTACTTGTAGCAAATACAGATTAAATATGCATTTTGCCAGTTTATCACTTCTCAAAAAACATAAGGAAAAAAGTGATAAATTAAATTGAGATCCAAGCATGATATCAAAGTGCCTTAAGTTTGATTACTTGTAACTATGTATAAGTAATCAAAAGGATGGGTACCAAAATAAAGTCTCTCATTATGCCTCCATTTATAAATAGTGATTTTTGAATCTTATATTGATATGGGCATTTGTAAAGATGATACATTAAGTAATTTGGAAAGAAAGAAGTAACCTGCAAACTTCCTGTCCTCAAGCTGAGCCTGACATTCTTTTGACTATACCAGTCCCTTGAAAGGAGTAAGGAATAAACTCAAGAAAAATAGTAAAAAAAAAAAAAAAAATTTCTTTCTATTTAAATTCACTGTGGTTCTGCCAAGATCAGCAAGTCGTGTGCCAGACTGGGAACAAGAAAGCCATGGTGCTGCAGAAACTTCACATTGTCCTAAAATCACCAAGGGCTTTAAAATATACTGTGGGGAAAACTCCTTGTGTAAGACAACATCCTTTTTTCTTTTTTTTTTCTTTTTTTTTTCTTTTTTTTTCTTTTTTTTTTCTTTTTTTTTCTTTTTTCCTTTCGAACTGTGGCAAAGTGGGTATGTTGGTAGGGAGAGCACAGGGGAGAAAAGAACAATAGGGACTGTGAGGTATTGTTTTGGGCTTTGAGGCTGTGTAGGGCTATGAGAAGCAAAGCTTTATGCAGACTGCTGAAATAGTTTTAGAATGTGCCTGGAAAATACTGTATATGTTCTGGTTATTATTATTCAAATGTATCTTTATGGTTTTTCTGAGTCTTCAGAGAAAAAGATTGAGGAACAAAATTGACAGATTTGGCTCTTTGTTTCACATAAACAACTGAAAAGCACTGTTTGCTCCATATTTTCTTGAAGAGGACTTATTGCAGGACATTTTTTAATTCTATTGGGATACAGTTGTTTACAAAAATTAAAAATAAAAAATACTGCTGTCAAAGCATTACCCATTATTTAAAGCTGCAAACCCACTTCTGTTCTTTTCAAGAGTCAGAGTCCAAGTACATTCATCTTTGGGCACAACATTAGCGGTTGGTGCCAACCTGAAGGTTTCTGGAGGACAATGATGTATTTGAAACTACCCTGGGAAAAAAGCACAAATACTCCAAGTAAGAAAAATGATCTCACAGTTCGGAGAAGGAGAAGCATGAAAAGCTGAATTCTAGGATAGCTCTAGTCTGTACATTTTAAAGATCTGCATGGCTGAGGAAGTATACAGTGCACTTTGAGTATCTTCAAACTGTCTGCTTACAGAATATATATGTTTCAAAATGCCATGCTGTATATGCTGTCCTGTGCTGTGTCTTCTAAGTAGCCATCTCAAAGGCAGGTTCAGCACTTATGCAGTGACCGAGAATCTCCATTCTGCCACCTGAATATATCTTTGGCCTCAGTCTAGAAAAGTGTTCTCACCACATCAAACCAGAGGCTCAGTGCACTTCAGGAGAGACAGACGTGAGGAACCCAGAGACAGTCCAGAGAGGAGAAATAGCAATAACCAAGTTTGTGGAAAAGACAGCTTCTGAAAGGAGGCTGAATCCATTGCTATTATTTAATCTAGTGTCCTGGTTTTGGCTGGAATAGAGTCAATTTTCTTTCTAATAGCTGGTATAGTGTTATGTTTTGGATTTAGTATGAGAAGAATGTTGATAACACACTGATGGTTTTAGTTG
>JAVJGG010000055.1:7019134-7072519 GCA_035590195.1 Aviceda cuculoides | reverse complement strand
CAATTGCATTCTGCATCACTTATTTTGTATACTCTAAGTCTATTGTTTGGGGTTTTTTTTTTTTGGTTTTGGTTTTGTTTTTTTTCCTTTCCGTCCTATTAAACTGTCTTTATCTCAACCCATGAGTTTTACTTCTTTTCAATTCTCTCCCCTATCCTACTGGGTGGAGGGAGGGAGTGGCTGCGTAGTGCCTAGTTGCCGGTTGGGGTTAAACCACAACATCTACATAAGAGAAAAGTAAAACCAGATTAATTGTAAGAGTCTTTTGTAAAGAGAGGGAGAATTAGAGTCACAGGATAATTCAGGTTGGGAGGTCTCTAGTCCAACCTCTCCTTCAAAGCAGGGTCAATGCTGAATTCAGATCAGGTTGCTCAGCATTTTGGACAGTCAGGTCTTGAAAACCTCCAAGGAGGGAGAGTCTGCATCCTCTTCCAGTCCATAATGATCCTCATAGTGAAAATTTTGTCCTGATGTCCAACCAGAACCTCGTCCATTCCAATTCATGACCGCTGTCTCCCTTTAATTTATGACCTCTGATCCCTACCATGCACCCCAGTATAGAGCTCAGCTCCATCTTCTCAGTAATATTCTCATAGGTCTTCAAAGGCTGCTATTAAGTCCCTTTTAAGCCTTAACTAGCTGTTCTTCCCATCCAAGATACTTTAAAAAAATAATGGGTTGCCAGTGGAAGGCTTAGGTTCAACAGAAGAAGCCCCAGTAGGGAGCACAGAGAGGCCTGAGAATGGGGATGTCTGTAACCTCCTCTCGTTGGAGGTTGTTAAGAATAAATTAGAAAAATGTATGGTTATCCACCGACGGGGTGGAAATGCCAGGGGATGAACTTGATGATCCCTTAAGGTACCTTCCAGTCCTATTTTCTGTTCCTTTGGTTCTGTGCTAGAAGAGCATGTGAATACAAGTTCTAGGGCCAGCTTAGGGCCACAGAGCTACGTACATGGCAAGACTGAGCCCCAGGTACATAATAAATTTTCAGCACTTATTAATATTTCAGGAAGTTATGAATGACTGAAAATCACTAGGGAAAGATAGTTATAATGGAAATAATGTCGTAGCCTGAATTATTGCAGTGTTAGAAGATGTCCACTCTGCTTATGACTAGTCATCTGAGATAAACTGAGTATGGTGAGTTGTTTTGTTGGGTTTTTTTAAAGGTCAAGGAATAGGTCTACCAATAAAGAACTTTTAAAAAGATCTGTCACCTCCACTACCAATCAACCTTAATTCTTTGTATTTAATAATTTCAATTTAATATTATTTGTCCATATGTCTAAATATCTATGTGGAAGAGATTGCTAATGATATTACTATCGATACAGTATTACTGTATAGATACTATAGGTATGGAAACCAGGACTTAGAAAGGTTGTCAAGCATGATGTTATTAAAACAAGAAAGAGAAGTTAGATTTGTTTGATGTCATGCTCTTCCAAAGCATGCAGGGATGCAGAGTTTCCCCTGGGAATCAGTGAACCAAATTGCTCAGACATCTCTCTTTACCAGTTAGGTTTTCTAGGCGTATGCACAAAAGCACTTGAAGGACTCCAAATTAGTGGCCACTCCTGGAAATTTTACCTTTCAGTGACTCCGTAGGAGGACACTGGACAAAGACAAGGATTAAGGGGTAAGCCAGCCCTGAGCAGTCTAACACATCACCTATCCCACTCTGCTTTGGGTAGCCTGTGCGTATGTCTGAAGCAGTATGAAAGCAGCATGCAGCAAAAAATAAGCCAGGCATAGCTTTGTGTGTCTTCAGACAGCAGGGACCCCTTTCTGACCTATTCAGTGTGAAACATTGTTCTTGCACTCTATTTTTGAAATCCTTCACTGTTCTTTTCACCATCTCCATTGTATTCTTACAACAAAATGTGTTTCTTTCAACAAGGTTTTGATACCCAGCGCAAGAACACCTACCTATTCTCTGTGTTCGTTTCTGCTCTGTTACCACAACCTGCTGATTGCAGAGGCAGCATTTCATTTCCATTATAGTTTAAATAAAATGGTAGTCTGGCTATGTAGGGAATCCATTAGCCTTAAGTAGTCTAGTCACTGTTAATTACAGTTTTTAGACTTCGGAAAGCTGGGTCAAAATTCTCCATTTTTCAGTGGAAAGCCATGTCATTTAAATGCTATCTTCTGTTCACCGTTCCTTCACAGCTCTGCTGCTCAAAACTCAGCAGTGACTCTTCCGTGGTAAGTGAGCTGCTTCTTTTTCAGTCTGTGCCCAGAACAGAGCTTAAAGCAAAAACCTCATTAAGCAGAGTTCACTCTGCAGGCAAGTCATTTGTTTAACAGTTTGCTGGTGTGAAGTGGAAAACACCTTGCAAAGTTGAAGCTTGTAATGTTATCTAGGAGATGGAGCTGTGAAGGAGAAAGTGAGGTGGCAGAGGCAGTTTGGAAATAATGTTTATTTCAGTGTTTGAGGGTTTCTCCAGAGCAAGCTTGAGTTTGGGAGGGGAGCCTGGAAGGGATGTTTATTGAAAATGTAAGCCTTTCAAATGGAAATGGAAATTTTATGTAAAACTGTTTAGTCAACTGTCATTTTGTGTTAAGCTTAAAAAAAAATATAATGCAAGCACAATGGTTTGCTTTTTTTTTAATCATTTCTACCATGCAGTTCAAGGAAATAAACTGTAAAAACCTCAATACTGCAGGTTTACCTTTTTATGGTCTGTTTTGAATGCACCAGCTAAGGCCCCAGTACTCCCAGTTGCAGACAGGGGGTCTGGACCCCCCAGAAGAGGGAGGTAGTCACAGAGTGCATAGCCTCCCCACCCGCCCTCCTTCCAGAACTGCTTTGAAGGGGGGCTGTGTTTGCAGAAAGGAGGTAGCCTCTCCGCTGGGCGCGTTTGGGCAGGGACAGTCCCCCCGAGTGCTGAGCGGCTCCCGGGGCAGCCCCGGTGGGGGCCACCTGGGCAGCGCGGTGAGCAGGCTCGGCTTTCCCCAAGACAGTAACGCAGCGCAAATGGGGGCACGGGCTGCTGCCTCCTCCTCATCCCAGTTCCTCTGAAGGTATGAGGGGATCACAGAGGGGAGGAAAAGGTAATGAAACGCAGCGTAAATACAACCCTGTTTTCTCCTTAGGAAACCTGAAGGGAGAGTTGCTAGGACAGTCTGGAAGTTTTTTGGGTTTTTTTACCTTCCATTTTGCTGGTAATTCCCATGTATCAGTAACCTAAACCAGAAATGATTCAATGTGGCAAGGAGATGTCCTTTCCTGGCAGTGTATTAAAGTGTTTTAACTGACTGGAGCAAATAGTAGGAAGATTTGCTGAAGGGCATGAAGGGTTCGAGTGAAGTCCAGAGTACTGAAGCCATGAGAATTTCAGTGGGGTGATTCTGTATGAAACATAGACTGCAGAGCTCTGACTGAGAAGAACAAGAGTCGCTGCCACAGCATCTTGTCACCTGTTTCTTATTTATTTAAGTTTTTCCTTTTATAATAAAACAATAATTTTATTATATAAAAAAATGAGACTTCCTTCACTCAGGAGGTGGTTACGTGACAACTTTAAGGCATTTGGGTCAGCCATCTGCAACATTGGCTAAACACAAGTTCGCTCAAGATAGTGAGTTTACCTCCACGTTATACTTGGTTTCCCATTAAATTCCTCTTAGACTTTTATTTGATCATGAAAATTCAAAATAGTGATAGAGAGGAGTTTCAGTGAAGTAGGAGCTTGAACCTCATTCAACTTGAGTAGAGAGCCATCACACAAGGGTTTAACATCTGAAATGTGATAAGCTTCTAAGTCTGTTGGAGGATTTTAATGATCAGTTTTTGAAGGCTTTGCAGTACTGCTTTTGTTGATGCATTTCTAAAACGTGCTAAAAATGGTAGGATCTCTATCAGAGTTTAGTAAGAAAAAAATAAAATGAGAATGTAATGTGATCATACAGTGTCTGTGTATGACCTACTTCTCTTATACTTAAGTTGCTAAACTTTGTGGGAAATAAAGCATTCAGGTTCTTACACAGTGAGTGTCTAGCTGTGAGCACACTCTGTTCAAATTTATGAAATAACTGGTATGCTTAAATTTTTCAGTACCTCTACCTTTACCAGTTTTTCTTTGATAGTACCACATAAATAGCAGAAGAATGAAAAAGGTTGGGTTTACATGTGTCAGTGCAGAGATAAATATAACATTGTTCAGGTGACTTCTCTTTATGACTCATCTTTAGAGTGACAATTATTTGAAGGTAATTTAACATCACTTCATGAAAGATTAATGTTATTTCTACTTTAAGGGAGATGAATACAATACAGATTTTGCTAGAAATACAAATCTAACCTTTTTTTAATTGCTCCTCTAGAGCAATTTCCTGTGAATCTATTAAGCCATAAGCAAGCTTTTACTGAACAAGAGAAGTCTGCATTAAGATAAGCCGAACACAATTAATTTTAAAAGGTTGTTTATTACCTAATGTGTCAATGTCCTTACAAAAAGTTGTTGTTCATTTGTTCATTTAATTATTACTATTAAAGTTCAAAACGAGTGCTACCTTGCAATTTAGAAACACAAAAGATTATTTTCCTTGATCTGTACGGTCGTGCATCAAATCCTATTTACGGAGGTACTTCCCTCTAGTGGACAAGAAGATATATTGATTGTAGTATTTTTCAGTCCCCTTCCAAATTTGATCAGGATTTTGGAAAGAGCATGCCTTTTTAAACGTAGGGAGCAGGAGTGGGGATGAGCAGTCACTTCTCATGGGGAAGAGCAGGATGTGGAGGGAGATGTCTGAGAGATGGGTCAGGACTGGTGCTGCTGGGGCCGGGACATGTACTGCAAAAGCGGGCGATCGCAGCGTGCCACGGCTTGCAATTGGTGCAGGGATAGTCAGGATAGTCAAAACAAAGCTGCCTAAGGAATGGCAGTAGGCTCTCCTGATGCTGTGAAACTGGCTGAGTGATAAAACAGAAGGTAGGTTTCGATATTGATAAATGCAAGGTAGTGTACCTGAGTTAAAATAAGCAGACGCAGTAACAGGCTCTGCATTAGCTTTTACCTGTCAGGGAAAGATCCTGGAGTCACTGTGATCTTGGTGTTTGTTCTGCAAAAATATCATCAGTGGTAGAAAAGATAAACTAAGTGTTAGAAACAATTAGAAAAAGAATGGAATTAAAAAGAAACATTGCGCCCCTGTTTGCAACACTTTTGAGATTATAGTCCCTCTGTCTTAAAGATTGAGAAAAACAACAGAAATATGGAACAGCTTCCACGTGAGAAGAGACTAAATGAGAGAGTCAAATCCAGAAATGGACATACAAGGGGACACTCCAGTCTGAAAAAGAGGCAGCTAGAAGAAGGTATAATGGAAGTATATCATATCATGAAAGGCAGGAAGAAGGTGAATGGGGATTATTATTCCCATTTCTCGTATCAGAAGGAGTGAGAGATGTTCTAATACCCTCATTGTCACAAAAGGTTGAAAGTATAAATAGTGTCCAAAAAGAATTAAATGGAATTGATGGAATATAGTTCTGCTGACAGCTACTAAATACAACAGTCTCTTTGAAGCCTCTGTCTCGGAAAGCCCCTGAGCTGCTGACTCTGAGATGCTAGTTGCGTTGGTCATGGGGAAAAACACTGTGCGCCTGTTCTGGTTCCATATACTCTTTTTATAAATATCCATCGCTATCTGGGATGGGAGGAGGGCTGGCAATTTTAAATCTGTAAGTGAAACACAGACAACCTCAGTCATCTTTATTGTACTTCATATACCCATAGGAGTTTGTTTCATATCCTATTCAAACATTTATATATTATTTGTATTTTGAATGGATCTATTTGCCATGTTATGAATTCTTGAGATTTTTATCACAAGTCTTCCTTGCATTAGTTGGGTGGGCTTTTCTTCTGACAGTCCTAACCACAGTTAGAAGTCTTGCAGTCAAAAGTAGCTTAAAAAAAAAAAAAAAGACCAGAGATTAAAAAGAAATTCTAACTGCAGCTTGTATAGAAAAGTTTCATGGTACATATCCATATCTTTGAAAAAGAGGGAATAAACATTAAAGAAAAAAACAGCATCAGTTGATTCCATTTTTTAAAAGTCAATAATTTTATGAGCCTTTCCTATTAATGCATGGGCTACCAGAATACATTTTTATAAAAGAAATGGTAGTGAAACATTTTAACCATATGCTACTTAAAACAGCATTAAAATCTCAGGTCCTTGTATGTCTTGCAGGAATATGGTCTAAATTGAGTCTAGAAAGATAATGTAATTGGTTTCTAGGCAGTTTCTCTTAAGTATAACGTGCATGTTTAAAACCCACTGGCATAATATAGTTCTCTATATACAATGAGAATTTATAATAGTGTTAATAAATTAAACATCAGCATTTACTTTTCTCCCTTGTTGTCTTAATCACCAAAGCCTGGCACCTACTTAATGTCCCCTTGATGAATCCTTAGAAGAAATGAGCAGTCAGTAAGCTTAAGAGCAGTGTACATATGTCATACGTTTGTGTTGCACTTCACTCAGACAACTTGTACACAAGAAAATGCTACAACTCATTAGAGTAAAAAAGGAATTGTGACTGCCAAAGCGTGGCAGTAAAAGGACTGAGGGTAGCTGAATGTAAGAAAGGATCCATGCAAAAATAAAATTGGAAATAGAAGTAAAAAACAAAAGAACAAACTGCAGAACTATTCACTGCTAATTTATTTCCATCTTACTGGGGTTTTAACAGATTTTATGTTTGAATACTTTAGACTGAAATTTTCAGGTTCCATTGTAAATAATAATGATTAGTCAAACACATTCTTTTCCAATATTTTCCCTGCTCAAAATGGCAAGCAGCACATTTAACTAACAAGCTATTTCAAGGTTCAACCCGGTTTTTTTAGAGCTGTACTTATTTTGTCAGCTCACCCTCACCTGTAATGAAAGCAGAAGGAAATTCATTATAAGATCTTTTCCTCTCTGTCCATTCTTTCCTTTGCCACACCATTCCCATCCTGGAGGAAAACGTGGAAATACTTGTGCTCTTCAATCTGCAGACACAGCGGTAAATAAAAAAATGGTTAAATTTCCATATGTAAGGAGTAGGTACCTATATGTTGCTCAGATTAGGACTGGGTAAGCTTTAATATTTGTGCTTTTATCCTTGGCTACACCAGGAATTTCTACTTACAGAAAAAGCCCCCTTACACTTGCTGGCAAAAGTAGCTAAGGACACTGACCATCACACAGCCATGTTATGGATGCTCTTGAAGCCTTCCTAAAATCAAGACAAGTTCCGTGGGATTTTCAGAGAAATACTGACATTTTTTACAACCTGCCATTGCAGCAAGAAGATTCACTTTTTTCAAAAGTGGGAAAAGATGGGGAAAGTTATAGTGTCTGACAGCTCTGAATTATCCCCAAACCTGAACTTTCCACTGTGTCATACCTTCTTTCTTATAGCTTGTACACATTCCCAAATGCGGATGTGAAAACATATTACCTTTTCCATGGAAAAATCTAAAACATATAATATTTCATTAAAATAATCTTCTGCTGTCATCAGATGATGGCTCATAAAAGAGTCAGCTCCCCAAGAAAAACAGTGTTGCAGGACCCTTAGGGCTTTTATCTATTCCCCACTTCTTTGCTGCATTCCAGAGAGCTTTCCTGGCTAATGCTGTTCACTGGAAGACAGTTTGCATTTTAGACTTGGTTCTCAGATCAGCTGCAAGTGTTTTATTTCATGGTGAAATGTACAGAATGACCTAGAGCCCCGATAAGAGTTCTCTGCGCTCAGGCATATTGAATGCTGCTGTTAACTAGCTCCTTCAGAATCACTCTTCATTCAAGCCAAGTTAAGATAGAAGTAAAGAAAAACACTTATTTCTAAAATAGCCAACACAAATTCAGAAGTTTATCAGGACACAGGAGGCAGAAATTAAAGATCTGTGTTCAATCTACTTGTGTGGACACCAAATCTGAGCCACCCCACTGTGCCACTGGCAGTCTGTCCCTTCCCCAGGTTGTTGGGGACTCAGCTCTCTTCCACAGTCTGCACACTCAGTAAATGTGCTGTCAAAACACATGGTCTTTTATCTTAACCCCCTTACTTGGAGTTCTGTTCAGATTCAAGTCTTTCTTTTCTCAAGGATTATTGATCTTTAACTTCTCTGGAAGCAATTTTGCCCCTTTGCCTTCCAACTTCTGAAAATGCTCACATGTCTTCAGCAGAACAGTCATGGTGTCTTGTACATGACTAAATTATTAGGAAATTCCTAACTTATGAATGAGTAAATGTGAGAATCTTGTTAAGAATTTTTTTCCCATGAAGCTTGTATTTTTTATTCATATGTAAACTACCAACTGCTCTGATATAAAAATGTAAATACATTTGATACATGTAGCTCATTACTGGCTCTGGCTCTCATTCAAAAGCAGAAACCTGGGTGACTCACTATTTTGAAGTGAGAGTGAGCTTGGGGCAACTGAATTCAAACACTAAATTATTTGATTCATTCCTTAGTAAAAATTGTTACCTCTGTGCCTGATGGGTAGAGCCCATGCCATCTTGGAATCAGCAAACACACCAGAAATTAAAGGAATGTTGCGTAATGTACCAACAGCATAAGGAACAGTATGCTTGTCAGATGTAAAAATCACAATTAAAAAGATTTCAAGAAATAACACAATTATGCTTTGGAAATGTCAGCACAACCATTAGAGCTGGGAGCAATAAAAGCACTGTAGGATGATTTCTGCTCTGTCTGGATTAGTTCACTAATGAAGAAAGAACTAAGACTTGGCTCTTTAGCATCAGTAAAGGGGAGGAGGACTTTAATATGTCAGCGCAATAGCCCTCCCAAGGAAGACAAGCCGGGGTGCTTTTTCCATTGTTGTACTCAAATCCAAGCAATGAAATCTGCTAAGGCACAAAATGTCCTTTGCTTGGAACATCATCATGTTCTATGACAAGTCTAAGACAAGTTGGAAGAGAGAAGTTGAAGATGAGGTGTCAGTATGTTACTAATACTGTTCAGATCTATGAATCATTATCAACAGATATAGAGTAAGTGAAAAGTTTTCTGTAAATTACAACAGTGAATTTCAAGAGCCACTCTGGTGGTTTTACTTTGGATTTCTATCCATGTAGCTGATAGAGAAGTATGGTGCAAAGATGCTAAGCTTCTTAAGAAGCAATTCTAGCAATTCTTCCAAAATAAAAATACATAAATACATGAAAACCACTAGTGAGCCAAGTAAACTTAACTAAAGCTAACTCAGTGATGTGCTTAGAGAAAACATAAGCATAGCTTTGATTGGGATTTAGTGGTTAATCTTTGTTCAAGACACTTGTAGGGCTCAAAACACATATCAGTACTTATGACCTAAACCAGTTGAAAGCAACAAAAATGAGCACTGTTATGCCAAACAGAATTTGCCTTAACAGAAACTAGTGATGCACAGAAAGCAAAGAAAACTTCATTTTGAGTAAGGCACAAAGGGAAAGCATGTGAATTGCCTGCTTATCTTAGTCTATTATATTTAAATTCTTGAAATGCATTTGAAATGAATTCAAAATGCACAATTTTATTGAACGTTATAGTTTTCCTCCACATAATTTATTACATACATATTACTTTTTTTACTACTGGATAATGGTGTGTGCTTCCCAGAATATGTCGGAAATGAAAGTGTGTGAATAGGCCTTATGCTGGAGAGAACTTCTGTTGAAGAACTGAATTGTGCATGACTGGTGGCATTGTTGTCTGGCTCACAAAAAACATGCCCTCCACCTTCTCAGACAAACACACAGCAGTGCCCTTTTAGGAATATATTGAAAAAAAGGTATGTATTTGAAGAAGTCTGTTTAAAAAAAAAAAAAAAAAAGAGAGAGAGAAGAAAAAAGTGTACCTTTTTAAAACTCTGCACTGTATTTCATCTGTTTAATGTGGAGGCTCTATAAAGTACAGAAGAGGTCATTTCCCCATGGGTGTTGGAACTGATTCTTTTTTAAATTTTTATCTGCTGCTTATTTCTGGATCATCTGAACTTTCTATTTGCTGTGAGGCTACAGGGCAAATTCTCCCCCTTCCAGTAAATGGAAACCTTTGATAATTCAATCATTAACCACTTTCTTTGAGTGCTCTATTTTTCCTCCAAGTTCTGCTGTGTAATATCACCTTTGCCATAAGGCCTTTCCCATTGAAATTTCTGGTTGAGATGGAAGGAAAAACAGAATCAAGGAAGAGCAGAAAGAAAGTTCCCAGACAACTCCTCTCAAATGACCTGGCAGTTTAAGGAAACATTGCCATTGTAAGAACTGAGCTGTGAAAAGCATGGTACGTATATATAGCTAAGCTAGAATAGAGACTTCCTAGCTGGGGCGTAGGTGGCAGTCTAGTTCCAGCAGTTCAGCAGGATCTCTTGCCATGACTTCAGGCAGCTTCACAGCTCTGTAGAGCTATATCCTGAGCTTTTAAAAATATTATATCATCTGTGTGCATGCTTACACATGTCTTTTCTGCAATTGCTGTATTTCTAGGTAAAAAGGAATAGTCAAATTCAGCAAAATACAAGGAACAAATCCTGGATGATCATTAAAACCAGCAGCATCCTCAGCTCTGGAGCCAACAGGCTGAATTACTGCTAGAGCTGCCTAGCCTAGGCTGCATTGCATTTGGGACTGCATATAGTGATGGGCAAAGTGGCTGGGCATTAGAATAGGTGGTAGTGCCTCCTGCCAGGCTTCAGGTAGCTGCTTGTCCTCAACTGGAGCTAACAACCATGGGGTCTGGCCTGACCAGCGGCTCTTTTGCTTTCAGCCATCAAAGTGCCAAAGAAGGGCTGAGAATACAGAGAACTGTCAACCTGGGAAATACAAAGTAGGAAAGGCAAAGTATGATCATTGCTCTGAGACCTTAATCGAACAAACAGTTCTGAGTTAGCCACTTGTATGGATTTTTAATAGAGCTTGCAATGTCAGTGCACTTCCGGGCCCCCAAAATCCTTTCTCTTGATCTTTCTCCTCTTCTAGAAGTATCTTCTTGCCTGTTTTGAGTTCTTAGCCATTTTATAGACTTCCTTAGAAGATAGTGTTTAACCTACATGCTGTGCAAATTTTGGATGTGTGTTTTTGAAGATTTGGTTTTCTTGCCTTGAATCTTGAAATTTGATGTGGTTTTATGTAACTGCTTTTTAACTTTTATAGTTAATTAAACTCAGATATTAAGCTCTATCACTGTATTTGAAAATGGCGATTTTACTTACTATTCTTTTTAAATATTAGTTTGGATAAATTTAGGAAAAGAGAAGGAAATTCTTTAATATACATTTTAAAAACATCCCAAAGTAGGAAAGGGACAAGTACAAGACCTTTGACTTGGAATAGATTCTCTGCAGTTTTCTCCCTTTGGTGTGTGGCTTGGTGGTTTGTGTTTTTTTTAAATCTTCTGCTATGTGTTTGTTTAATACATATTAAAAAAAAATGCTTGGAAAACAGCATTAGCCACTTTAATGAGGATTTTAATGATTTAGATGTCTGTGATATTGAAAAGATACTAGATACCTGTCTGGACACCTTTGTTAATTCATTCTGCATTAAAATGCTGAAACTCATTTTGAGTCTTACTTGGCTGATGGTTTTATTCTTTCACAAGTTCTACTCATTTCAAGTTTTAATAGGTTTTTCAATATAGATTAAATAAGAACAAAGCCAAGAACTAAAGAGAGACAGCATTCTGGGTAGAAGTTTCAAAGCCCTTAACCATAGGTCTACATGCAGTCACTCAAATAACTACAGTGTATGATGCATGTATCTAGGTTACCTATATAATCATTCACCCACAATGCTGCTTTGGCAATGTAGAAATAAATTTAAAAAAAAAAATAAAAAAGGAGTTACAGTGGATAGGGACCTATCCCACATATGACAGGATCTGTTAAAACTTGTTCTAGTTTGTCCTGAGCTGGTAGTACTTTAAGAACAAACTTGCCCTAGCTGTCAAATGTTCTAATTCCACAAAAAAGGGGGTTGCAGCCACTCATTCTAGCCAAAAGTTAATATATTTAGGCAAATAGCACTGATTTCCTTGAGCTTTGAATTGGATTCATATTGTAATTGTTTTTCCAGGAAGGCAGGCAGGCAGGTATTAAGATTAAATGTTAGTGCTCGGAGTAAAACACCAGATCTGCTAGACTTTTTCCACTAATGTGCAGAATTCATAATTTCCTTGTACATATGCAGATGCATTCTTCATATACTTCATCAATTCCATATGAATAAGTTTCAGAACCACTGCCAGCCCCAAAACTGTCCTATTAACTATGGAATGTGCTCAAATACCGTGGCGATAGCCACAGAATAAGAAACCTTGTTAGGTTTTCTCTCATATTTCCCACATATTCTCCCCAAACTATTAGAGCACTGTTTTGTACAAAACTAATTTATTTATCTTTGTATAAGTGTTTTAGCATCTTACAGTAAGGGAAAGTCTCTCCTACGTTTTGCTTTTATACAATAGGTTTATTGACTATTCTACACTTCCCTTGTGCCTTTGAAAGCAAGACCCAAATATAAAGATCTAGTCCATGAGAAAGAAACGTGCACAAGGTCAGAGAAATTAATTTTGTTTGTGATGTATTGCCCTCAGGATAATGTGCAACTAGCAGTTACTATCAATATATATTTCACACAGAAATCTGAACTACTTTCTGTGCTTTACATTCTGCTTGATTTCCTCCCTCCCTCCTCCACTGCAAACTGCTACCTTTACATTTGAATTCTACATTCCCCAGCATTCTTTTAGCTAGAACAAACCTTTCTGTGATGACTGCTACCTTGTTAACTTCAGGAGGCACCAGAGACAAAAAAAGGTTGTTTCTCTGGCTACCTCAGAGCTGGGTCCTAGGAAATCATTGTGCCCTCCACAATCCACAGCAAGAAAGGATAGTGCAGCATACAAAGGAGCATCAACATGCAGAGATGTCCTCCTAGCCTCAACCCCATCTTGGTACAATCTCATGACACAGTGCAGCAGTATGCACTGATACTGAGATTATGCTGAAAGCCGTAAGACTAGATAAGCATGGTGTTACATCCCCTGCTAGAGAAACCTTTATCCGCATTATTCCCAGCGTCCTCAGTGACAAAACAACTCATTAAAGTTGTGTTTGCGCCTCATTCCCCATTGAGCACTGTAGATATGCCACTAAAATCATGTTTTCAAGAGTACAGTGCCAATTCTTCTAGAGATGGCTATGTCTATATTAGCAAGTAGTACAGTGCAATAGGAGCAGATCTACAGAACAAAACAGTTGGTGCTGTGGATGCAGCACCCACACTACATTTATTCATGGTGGTGGGAAGCGTAACTCAGACCAGCTCTTGCCTGGTCCTGTGGGCTGGCTGCCTCTAAGTGGTTGAATTACAGTAGAGGTGCTCCCTGGGCATGTCTTTCAGTGAGCATGGATCTGGAAGAAGCTGGGTTTGCAAGCTCTGAGACAGCTTCACAAGGTGAGCAAGAGCACAAGAAATGGGTGTGATTTGGAGATTTACTGCAAAAGCACTCTCCTGGTATGACCCAAATATTAATATACATGCACCTGCTGTAGCTCCCACTTCACCACCAATATAGAAGGTACATTTTCAAAAAACCTCAACATATGGAATGTTAAAATTCTCTGAAGGTATGATCAGTTAGTACCAGCATATGAGTGCTGTTAGAAATCTGGGTCTTGCCTAGTAGCTTAGATGGTCAGGAAAGCTTAACCCTAATTGCAGCGTTGGCCATCTGAATACACAGCCCTGAAATCTTAAGAATCTGGTCTGCAAAAGTTCTGGTTCAGCTGCTTTTTTGTGAAATGGGGTGACGTGATTTATTGATGTCAGCTCTCAGACTTTTATTGCAAGTCTTGTGGTTTCAGCATCCTCTGTAAACTCCACGTCCAAGAGTCATGAGACAAGCAGAACATCTCCTTCCTCATTTATGAAACAAGTTTCAAAGCATACAGTTTTAAGGATGCTTGTAAGTGAATCCCATGAATTGAAAGATATGAATTTTAATTTTGAATAACATAGTATTGAGTATTCTTCTACCTACCATTTGTCTTTTTTGCTCTTTTGTGTAATGACTGACTCTCAATCAGATAAAAAGCTTGCTAAAGAGGGCTAAAATAGGAATACAGTCAGTAAAGGGTTCAAAAATGTTGCACTTCGCTACCATTAAAGAGGAAGGATGAAGCAAACATTACTTTTGTTCTTTTTAGGAAGCAAACCTGATGAAAGCAGAGGTTTCTTTGATAAAATCATAATTCCTTGAAAAGAATGTACAAGGTTTTGTTTCCCTGTATGTGGTCAAATAAACCAGCATCAGATCTGATTCTTTGACCACAGCTTGCAGCCTACCTGATTGTGCACTCGGTCCACAGGCTCTCTGTAAGCTTGACATGAACCTTTTCAGAGTGCTCATCTAGTTTGCTTCTGTGGTTTTCTGTCTTCAGTCTGAAATTTGCAAAACCAAGTAGAGACTGCCAACATCTATCCACACATTTACATACCTACACAAGGAGTACACAATGCCAAACAAATTCCTGAGTGGCCTGGCACATGCATTTATATTTAATTGTTACATGTGACTGAGTTTTGCTGTAAAAGGTTGAGTTGTTTCATAAAGGAGCTTAACTCTTTCTGTTCTTTTAAATAGAAAAAAAAAATAGTTGTGCTCACTTGCTTTGATATGTTTTTCCCAGTTCACAGTAAACAAAATGAAACTCAAAATGTGAAGGCGTTTCTTCAGGTGTCTGAAAGGTAACCACCTTGTTTGGAAGGAGGTTTGTAATATGAAACAAATTTAAACAACAAGTACCAAGGCTGTGAAAATACCAAAATGAAGTAGTTTTGGCAGAAAGTGAAAGTTGAACAGCTTTCATTTAGCACAAAAAGTCCCTAACCAATACTTTTAAATGGTTTGCTAGATAGCACGTCTGCTTCACTCAGCAGAGAAGACAGATTTTTCTTGAATGGTGCAACCCCTTGAATCTATTTTTTTTTTTAAACATTCTTAAGCTCTCCCCATGCTGTGTTTCAACAAAATCAAGGTGTCCAATGGCTTTCATTTTTTTATTTTTAACTTGGAAAAATGACATAGCGCTTAGACTACAAGGGAAACATTAGATGGTGCTTGAATTCTGTAAACTTCCACCTATCAACAGCCCAGCCTATTATATTGTGATACATACACCTTGCAAGTGGATGTCTAGTTTTCTGTGCCAGAGGAACATTTTAATTATTTAATTTACTAAAATGCTGTTACCTCGCTTAGAAAATTATCTTCCTAACTCTAGGCTTGACCTACAAAATGATTAATCTTTTTACATACATGTTAATATCTTTCATAATACATCAGTTCAGCTGTCTTCCCTCCACAGCCACCTTCCCCCTCATCAAGTTTGTGCCAAAACACAAAACTAATTTTAAAACCAGAAACTTTCATTTAAGAATGCAATGTTCGAAATCTCCTGAGAATTCATGTGTCAGGGAAGAAGAGAATTTAAAACAAGGCACTAAATAAAGTGTGGCAGGCCGAGGACATGCCCTTTAACACAATGTTTGCAATTTGTAATTAAAAATGGCTCAATATAAGCAGCTCTTGTACTGTGGCACAGGTTACACAGTAGAAGAGACTGTGCATGTTAAGTCAAAAGAGCTGATGTTTGATTAGGATTTGAGGGCAGAGAGGAATGGGGAATGTAATAATTTACAGGACAATGTCCTACTTATGGAAAGGTTTTGTGAATTTATATCTCTCGAACTTTTCTGAAGATTAGTTGAAATGGAGGTTAAATAAAATATAATGTTGTATGGCAAGTGCTCCAGAAAAGGAGAGTCAGATTCCATAGCAGAGTAGGCTAAATCCAAATGGAAAGATGAGTAGATGAGCTCCTCTGTTCCTGTTGCAACCTGCTAGTCATAAGCACCTTGTTGTAACACCTCTGTGCCATTTTCAGACTGGAAATACCAGCTAAAATTATGCCAGCTCAAAGCAAGAGCTCAAAATTTGGGGTTTGTCTGCATCTGTCCATGAAGACACACCCTTCATTTTAGTAGAAATCAGTAGTGAGCCTGGTAGCAGCTCTCAGGCAAATTATATCCTTTTCAAAAATTCTGTCTTCTGCATTATTTATTGCTAAGACAGCTAATGACCTTCCAACTTTTAGAAGCTTGTAGCTGCTTAGATGGAGCAAAAGATACAATTGATTTCTGTCCTGATTTCATAGCTGTTGGCTCAAGGTTTGCCAGCACTACAGGTAATGCTGAATTTTGCCATCCTAGGGAGGAGATGGCTGAGAGTAGGCATGGGATGGCTGAATCCTGGAAAGTCACTTGGCTTTGTACCACTTACTACTTTAGTGATAGCCACCACCTCGCATGACCAGCCATCTCTTTGTGCAGCCGCAGCCAGCCTGGCTTTCCAGGTGCTAGCAAAGGTGGCATGGCCATGCTACTCCCTAGGGAATACCATTGCATTTTTTCTGGATGGCAACAAAAGAAGCACAAATTCTGTTTGAGTATGTCATATTTTGCTTTCAGTAGAACAAAAGGTCTGCCTTTAAAAATCCATAATAGTGAGCTGAGACTCTTAACGCCCGAAATGTTGTTAGCCACTCATAAAGAAATACAAGTGGCACTTATCCAGTATCCGCACATTACCTTTGATCCATGACTGTGGATGATAAGTGACTTTTATCTTAAGAGCTTTAAGCAGTACATATCACTAATACTACTGTATGTATGGTTAAGCTTTCTCTATTATTCTTCAATCCCCTTCTTAGGTCGTGACCGTAAATATTTTTGATCTGACAGAGAAAAGTAATCTGTTTGGTGTTTAAGGGGCAAATGTTCAAAATTGAGCTATATAAATCTTGAAAGATAAACTCTTAAATAACAGTTTTCAGTAAGGTACAAAGACTGTGTAAAGCTACTTCTGAAAGCTCGTGACTGATGCTTTGGACTGACCGCACCTCCACTGCGGTACAGGCGAACGTCATGGGACAGAAACAGGTGGGGCATGGTGAGGTACTGATACAAAATTATTAGTAGCAGTTACAAGATGTTTTTTGTTTTCCAAGAAGAACAGCGAGGATGAAATCTTGGCTGCGGGAAGTGCCAGAGCAAATTCCTACAGACTCCATGCAGTGGTGTTTTCACCTTAAACTGATTTGTCCTCTGTGCTTCCCTCAGTGAATTTTCTCATACCCCGCTTTTATGAAGGGCTACGGCGATGGGCTAAAGATTTTGTTCATTAGCAGGTCTGTGCATCTTTTTGTGCTGAATATTACAAGTCTTACCAGGGTTTGCAGCTTTGTCCAGGTTTGACCCCGAAGCTCCCCTGCACACAGACCAGCTCTGGCCGACGCCAGCCATCAGCATCTGCCTAGGAAAAGCTTTCGTGTGCCTCCTGCCACTCGCAGAGAGACACGCAGGTGCTGAAGCTCAGTCTTCAGGGAAGCACCTTGCTCATCGGATTCTGCACCCAAAAATCTCCTTGTCAGGGTGCCGCGGGGACCAGCGTCTCCCCGGGGCCAGTAGCACTGGGGACTCCCCAGGGGGGCAGGGCAGGGCCTAGCAGCCAGGGCCTCTCCTGTGTCCCACCACCCCAGCCAGGAGCAGGGCAGCCGAGGGCACAGGGGCAGCCCTGGCCATTGGACACCTTCCTGGGGATGGGGACAGGCCGAGGCTGGACTGAGTCGCGGGCCCCCTGATGGGCCCAGCTTACCGGGGCCCTTGGCTGGGCAGGGCAGGGCTGTGGGGAGCTGGAGACCGGCCCTGCTGCAGCATTGCAGGGGCAGGGGCCACCATGGGGTCCTGGGCCCTGGGCAGGTGGGTAGAGGAATTGTCACAGGAGACGACAAAGCCAAAATAAGGGCAGGAAAGGAGGGACTCTTAACAGCCTCTGCTGATTCTGCTGCCGCAGCAATGGCTGGGCCAGAGGAGGAAGAGGGTTGAGAGGGAGGGACGACTGCTGGCAGCTGTGGAGGCTGTAAAGAGCAGGGACCACTGGGGAGAATGGGCAGCAGGGCTGAGTTCGTCTCACACCGCCGGATCTGTCATCTCTCCTACAAACTTGCGATCAAGGTCGCAAGTCAGGCAACTGGTCTTACACAGAGAGATTTCAAGTCAAAAAACATTGCCAAGAGGAATGCTTCCAAAGCACTGTGGGATTTAACATCCTTAATCATGTGGGCATTTTCGAAAACGTAACCCTAAAGATCTTTTTGTTTACAATGGAGTCCAATCAAAATTTTAGAGTAAGTAGGCATTCTTCCATTGGCTTCAAAGGGCTATGAATCACACAGATTAATTTTTGTTAAATTGTTTCTATCAATAAATCATGATCCTTAAAATGGTCATATGTTTCCAGTTATTCTTTCAGAGGTGATTTTCCCCTTTCTTCAGCTAATTTTTCTGTGGCTGTGTTAGGTTTGCAATGACTTAGGAAAACACTAACGATCAAAATCAACAGGAAGTGAAGTTTTATTCTATGTTATAATTGCTCATTTAAAAACTCTTAAAGGTAAAAAGTTACTGACCTGGGTATTCTTGTCATTAAATATTTCATGGCAACAAGAGTGGCTGAAGATTATGGTAAGTGAACATTTGATTTTATAAAGAGAGTTGTTAGACAAATCCTGCTAAAATTACAAGGAATTCTTTCTTTTTCTTCATTCCAGGTGGCTTGATAAAGGCAACCCACAGAGCACTTTATTCTGCACAAAGTCATGTTCAAAACACAGCTATTTTTGGACTGTATTGGCCTGAAACAGCAACATGACAAACTAACCACTGAGTTGAAAGAGTGAAGTAGTGTGATGTTGGTTTTGCTTTTACTAGAGAGGTTCCCAGGACCTGATTGAGAAGATGAGGAAAATTAATCCTGGTAGCTGATGAGAGACAACCTCAGGCAAATTTAAATTTAGTGAGTAGTATGTGCTGTGCAGAGACTGAGGAGACATCATTCAGCTTTCTTTGCTTCCTAGGCTATAGACCAGCCCCAGTACTTGCAAGGGTTAGAGTAAGGGCTTATCCAGTGTGCGTAACAGAGAGTGCAGAGATTGCCAAGCTATTTCCAGATGGCTGCATCTGTGCAACACAATGCACCATTAGATAGACAGTTCAGGGTTTAAAGTGGCTTTGCTGTGTCTGCCTGTGTCTGAGTTCATACACCTCACCCCTTCCCTCGTCTAGCTCAGATGCTCTGCCCCACACTCCGGTGCACAGCCTGGCTGTGCCTTTTGCAAAATACAGGAAGTAGGGGGAGAACTGCAGGTTTATCTGCTTTTGTTCTGATGCGACTTGGTACAGCATAGCCTCTTTTCCTCAAATGATGCTAAGCAATGTCCTCCTCCTGTTAGGAGCTGTGCTATCCCCTGGGCAGATACAAAAGCAATGATGTCCTTGTTGCTATAGCTCATGCAGCAGTATGGACTCCCATCCATTCCAGCAGCATCTTATGCTGTCTCTAACTAATTCTTGTCCTGCCCCAACATCTGTATCAATGTTCTATAGGGTGATGCATACTGTATATTGTGGTACAGGCTTCTTGCATAAATCATGCTCACTAAAATGACATATATCCACCTGTTCTATGGCTTTTGGCACATATACTTGTTGGTGTGTCCAAACTATGTCACAGTCATCTGCTTGCAACATCTGAATGTATAAGCCATGCATATTGTTAACGTGGATCTAAAAATTTAACGCAAACACAGTTAAACATGTCAATGTTTTCACCTTGACAGGAATTGCCCTTTTCTTCTGAAAGCTTCAGAGACAGGTCCTATGCGTGACTTTCACAAAGAGGCTGCATACATTTAGATTTTGATAGATGCTTTGCTCAAAAGGTGGAGAAACAAAAAAGCAAGAGATCAAAGCAGCACACCAAATCTTATAAGTTTTAATTAAGCATAAGCAGCTGTATCCTGTCTTCTCAGAGAGGTCCCATCATTTGTGCTATGTAACATTAATGCTCACTGAATTGTAAAGCTCAAGGGAACTCCAGGCACAATTTGGAAGAGATAAACATTTGTTTTTCAGAAACAGATTCATTATCGTTTGAAGTACTGATTTAATCTAACTAGAGATCTTAGGGGAATATCTTTGAAGAGTTCTGTCTCTGCAAATCAGTTTAATTTGTAAGAAAAGGAAATAAAACGCCCCAAAAGTACCAGACTAGTATTGCAAAGAGAACATTGATAATATTTCTTCAAGTCGACAATGACATTATATCCTTCAGAAAATCATCAGGAGAAAAAAAAATACCCTAAAAATAATTTTTTAAAATTCATTATTTTCTACCTCATGGAGTGCTGAAAAACATGACAATGGAGATGATTTTTGCAACAATCTCCCAAAGGAGAATTTGAACTTTGGTCTTTTCAACAAGACAATCTCACGGTGGCTTAGAACAGCGCTAATAACAGTAAAATTTTTCTCTAGAGATTCTGGCAAACGAATAAGCACAGCCTCAGTGTAGCTCTAGTAATTCAAGCATGGCTTAGGAGTACGTGCTCACACCCAGCCTGTGCCTGCACTTGCAAGAGCTTTTTGATGGAGTCTGTGGCACCAGATGTGTTCTAAAGAGGTTTTCTTTACACAAAACTAATCATATAGGACTGAATGAACCAAATGTTTATCTGACCAAATGGGTCTGATTTCTGAATTGTACTTGATAGCAGAAATAAAACTGATTAAGAAGATGCCTTAATATAAAAAGCCTGTACCATTGAAAAGCCTCACCCAGGCTAAAACTTTCTCGCAATACAAAGTAGGGCCAGCTCAATGACTTTAGTCCATGAACACTAGCAAAACCCATATAATCAAGGGTAGATTTATTGCCAAATATAGCTGTTCCTGTAGTACTTACATTTTTATTTTTATTGTATTCATTTAATCATTTTCAGTTTATTCAAAGGAAATTGCAAGAGTTTCATTTTTGTTAGCACCTGCCTACACAGCATCAACACTTCAGGAGTGCAATGTGTCCAGGCAGCAGCATAGGATAACAAAGACAAACAGATCTTGCTATCTGAGTCAATCAGTTATTACTTGTATTTGACATGTTGTATGATGTTATTATTGATTGTTAATATTTTTGGCTGAGAAAAGGAAGATGTGGAGTATAGCACCTTAAAGAGGATGCAGCCTGAACTCTACGGAACTGTTCAGTGTATTACTCAGAGGTTCATATTAAATACATGCTGACTGGTTAGCACTCAGGCAAATCCTGTTAGGATTCTTGACTCAAAGTGGTTACTGGAGAGTACCAAACAAATCCAGATCCTATGACCAGCAATTAAACTGTCTATACTGTTCCCCAAAGTTGTTAGCTTGTGCCTGAAGATACTTCTCACACCACAGTACAATAGCTCTGAAGATCTTCCATTTCCAATTGCCCTAATGATATCTGTAAACAAAAAAAGATGTTTCTTTTAAACTAATGAAAATATTGGTGTGACTGGTGAACAAACGTTTGACCTGATATTATTCCCTTTTCAATGTCAATTTAACTGACAAAGCTGTGAGCATGCCCACAGCTAATTGACCAACTACTTGCTGTCACTAGGCAGAATTGGCTGAAGGTAAAATTCCACCTAACTGTATAGGCATAGAAAAGCAGAAAAAGCAGCCGAAAGTGGGTGTCAAACCATGAGGAGACCTTCTTTATGAATTGCCTTTGAATGAGGCCTTCAAAATGTGGTGCATTTCTGTAAATATGATTTTGAAATGGCAAACAAATACAAAAGATACTGGAATAAGAAAATCCTCAAAGACAAAGATGGGCTATGAATATGGGGATTTTTAATGTTATAAAAAGAGAACTGCTTGGGAAAGGAGTTGGAGTTGCTTGGGTTTTTTTTAAACCATTAACAATTTCTCTCCCTAAGAGAATTATAAGACTATCTAAGAAGGGCAAACATTTTCTGCAAAAATCTTCATTTGGACTAATAGTTAGATTTTTAACTAGAAGCAAAGATGGAAAATGTTCGACTATAATAGCTGATTTTCTCTACAGATCTCTAAGCAGAAAGAAAACCTTCTTCTGAGAGAAAAGGAAGAAAAACTGTTTGAAATAAACCTAAAACTCAGACTATGGAATGTGTGTGGGTCAGTTGCAGACCTGGCTGCTCATTTGTTTTTAACTTTATATAAAAATTAACTTTGTGATTTTTCTTTGGGGTTTGTTCGTTTTCTCACTTGAAAAGGTAAAGATCTATTAATTCTCTGTGATCTATTAATCAGACATCACAGCATGCCCTTTAACATGTGTTCTTTCCTTTTTCATAACAAAACATTTCGATAGTGTTCTTTTATAAGGGAAGATTGTTGAGTGAGCACAAATTATTTCCTCAGCCCTCAAAAGGAAAACTAGGCTTACTTAACTTTTCTTTGCAAGCACAGGTGAGTTGCATCCCAGGTTAGCTTCCAGACTGCTCTCAGTAGCATTGGCAATTCTCATACCCAAAACTGAACTGCAAAGTCTAGATTTTCACAGCTTGTCTGCTGGGGAAGAAAATCAGTCTCTAAAACAGCTTACACCTTAAGCCAATTTTTTTGTTTCATAATATTCAGGCTCCTGTCTAATCGTTATTTTTGTAATATTTCTGAATGTTCAGCTTTTATTATTATAATGATGGAATTAAGGACCAGACAGGAACAAAGCCCATGTATGCTAAAAATTTTGCCAATGCAGAATAGCTAGAAATTCTTATTCTTCCAAAAAGTGAAGACTTGAAATGAGAAGGACAGAAAATCATACATAAGGTGTAGGTAAAGCAATCAGTGGGACTGGAGCAGTGGTAAGTTTTTGACTATCACTTATCTTTTCTCTTGCCTTGAAAAAGGAGAGTTTCACTGGGCTTTCAGAGTTTTTACCTAATTCTTTGGGTAAGACTTTGAGGATTTTCTACCCAAGAGGAAGAAGAGTGGGAAGGCACATAGAGTACTACTGGGATGAGAGGATTACACCAGAAGGAGCAAGATAGCCAGGCAATAAACGCCCAGTCAGCAGATGGTAGAGAGTATCACCTGGTTGTTGCCCTCACTAGTTGCTTGGGGGTTGTTTCTGCTGCTGTTGCTTCTCTGCTTGATCCTGCAGGAAATTTACCCTGGTTTGGTTGTTGCTGCAAGTCCTTCCTCAGCCCAGGAACTGGCAGATTTTCAGATGAGCCAAAATGAATTTTATCTCTTTATGATTAAAGGTATTAAAATTGCATTAGCTTTAAGATATTCATGCTGTGTGATACAGTGCTGCTGGAAAAAAGTTAATTGCTGACAGTTGTTCAGACTGCATGAATTAATTAAAATGACACTAAATTGGGGTGCTTCTAGAATTTAGTGTTTATTTTCATTAGAAGCAAAAGGCTGTTGAGCTCATTCTGAAATAAAGTATCATGGTGTATTTTGATATTGCTTGTATAAGACCAAAAAGCTCATGAGAACTCTGGAGGCTTAATTTTGATAGGGCAGGAGTCTGGTAATCATATGTTCTTGAAGTATATGGTATTTTCTTTAACAAAATACATGGCGATGTAGGGTTTCTATTAATCGCAGTGACTGACAATTGCAGTAAGGTTAGTGTAATTGTCTCCAAGTAACCTTTATATCTAAAGGCAGAGAGACTTACTATACCGTTATGGTATAATACCACTATGGTACAGCGGGTTTCTCCCTAGCAGAAGAGAATTCAGTTTCTTTAACAACATTTTATACCGTATGGAAAGGAAGCGGGGGAGGGAGGAATGAAAATACTTTTCTACTAAAATCTCAAGGGAATCATATCCTTCATATCTTCTTGATGTCACACAAGGTTCTCCCCTTCATAGTTTCTGGATTTAAATTTTCCATAAGAGACTCTGCATAGTTGTTGGTTTATTTTGTTGCACTATTTTAAGGGCAAGAATAAAACTCAATATTCTACTAACAAAATATTTTGGGGTACCTCAGAAGTACCCCAAAATATATGAGCTGCATTTCCTGGCTTAGAGAAGAAAGGGTGGACACTGCTAAATAGTTCTTGGATCCTCTTTGTGACGTAATGGTTCCTGTAGCGTGAGGTTTTTAGGGGGTTGGTTTGTTTGCTTACTTATTCTTTATTGTTTTGTTGTTGCAGTGGTGATGAGCTTTCTTATTTATTTATATTATTATTCTGTTGGTTACCTAGAACATGAAGGCTTTTCCTTCAGTGCTGCCAATTTACAGAAACATCCCTATCAGGACATCTTTCCAAGCTGTAATTAATCTGGTCTAGGTGCCTCACTGAGTAATTGCTCACATCTTCTGGCATTTCATGAAGCTATTTAATCTCTTATTCCTTCAAACAGCAAAAGTTCTGTAGTTGGCAGGTATCATTTTTAGCTTCTTTCATAGTGCAGAGATAGCATTCACTTTGGGGCATGGTAATACCACCCTGCTCACTCATTAGCTTCCCACTGATGTTCTCGCACACTCCTTCAAAGTCTTCATCTGGTTGTTTGTACTGAAGAAATTAATCTACAAAAAAAGAAGCATTTAATACTTATTTCAGCTATTTCTGTGAAGCTTTCAGGCCATAGCTGTGTTTTGCATCATGACCTCAGTTGTCAGCTATTTCTTTGGCAGTAGCGTCCTATGGCTGTAACAGAGACTGTTGTCCTGCACCCCTATACCTGCACATTGGGTGAGATAATGCTTTTTCTGAAGAACATGGAATAAGTGTGGGGCAGGATCTGCAGAGTTGGAGAGAGGTGACTCCTGCCTTCTTATGAGCTCCTCTTGCACAGGTGAAAGCTTTGAATTATGTGATGCAGCAGAAGCCACAAGCTTGCAGGATCTCGTTCATTGCCCCACATGTACTGTTCATACTTGGCCTAATAAAGCAGGACAGAAACACATAAGTCTGTGACCTTCTGTCTCTCCTCAGAAGTGGCCCTGAGGAAGCATTTAGGTACAAGCAACTGCTATTCCTATGTGGCACTTTCTCATAGATTTAAAAATGATGGCTTCTCTGCATTAGTCACAGCTTTTCCTGTTTGACTGGACACAGAAGTAAGTTGTTATTTATAACTAGTTTCTAAGTGACAAATAATCCAAGTGTTATTCTTTGTGCCATTAATGAAGTTTAAAAGTAGTTACCAGCATTGCTTCACTGGCTTGGAACCATGCAAGAGAAATGATCGGTGTGTACTCTCACGGGGCTGTGAAAACAAGTTTTGGCTTCATCCAGACAGCTAGGTGGAAGACAAGGAAGGGAGGGAATTGTTATTCTTGACTTCTTTTTTCCCTTTAAACAGAGACTGTAGCGTGTGTGTGTGTGTGTGTGCACACCATTCAAACAAAATAATCATGGTAACTCACCATTAAAAAAAAAAGGAAAGGTGACAGCACAATCTCTTCCACTCCAATCTACTATATACCACAGTGAGGTAGTCGAGTATTTGCCTAGAAGAGGATGAAGAGCAAACCAGAGGGTGAGAACATGATGCATAATTTGGTAGTGAGAGCACTTACCTGAGAGAAGGTAGACCTCCATTTTGGCTCCTGCTGTGTAGTCTGTGCAAAGTGAAAGTGCATCAAGAGATCGAAAGCAAGCCACCAAGTAGGCTGTGGCAGATATTTAAAATGTTTCTCTGAAACATGAGAGAATAGGGTGCATTTGTAGGCAAGGAAGTTTTGAACCTGAATTGCTGTATTGTGAGTGTAGCCCTTCATCAATATGTGGGCACATACTCTTATTCAGAAGGACTTGCTATTGCCTGTGGTGAAAGAAAGACTCGGTGGCAAAGCAGAAGAAGGATCCAAGGAAAAAGTAAGTTGGACAGAACTGAGCAAGGGGAAGACTGGAATTAGAGCCATAGAAAATTGTAGGCTGGAAGGGACCTCTGGAGATCATGTAGTCTAGCTTCGTTCTCCAAGCAGGGCTTGCTTCAATGTTGGATAAGGTTGCTTCATGTAAGTGTCCCATCTGGTATAATCAGACTCCCTCTAATCTGCTCTCATTTACAAAACAGACAAAAAACCCCTTAGAATGTGTTGGAAATGCATCTTCTGCATTCACATTATATTGGTCTAGTTCAATAAAGCGTCATATGCCAGTTGTAAACATGGCAGCGAGGGAAGGTGTTGCAAGCTATGCCAAGGAGTAATAAAGAACTATGAAACTAATCTAGGAATTGAAGAAACAAATGATGGATAATGAAGCAACAGAGGAAGGTTAACAGAAGGAGCACAACAAAAAGAAAATATCAAATAGCGCTGAAAAGCTTGCTGCTTAATAATTTTGCAAAGTGACTTAGCAACTGCTAACATGGAACAGGAGGCACAGAACAGCTTTGCAAATCTTTCTCTCTCTTTTTTTTTTTTTTTTAATTTTTTATTAAAGATCAGGAGATTATGGTGTTAGAAAGGGAAGGATTAGGATATCCACAGATTGCTCCTGAAGTGGTTAGTGTGAAGACAGAAGCTATAGTAGATTATATGGTTCAGAGTGTAAGAGCTGGAAAATTTTAGTATGAAAACTGGAAGAAGCATTTTGAGGAAGTTAAAATAATGGTATTTTACTGGAAGGATAAACAAGTGTTCAATATGAAGTCTATGAAGATTGAAGGAAACGGTATTTAAAATTGTTAGCGTGAAGAAACCTCTGAGTGTTACAGTGTCTTTTCTCAGTGTTATTTAGCTTTTAGAAAGAAAAATTATACCTTTGTAAAGGGGTGTTGGTGCCTTTGAGAACGGTACGTGGACAAAGAGTGTTTTCCTGCTTGCTCTTATCTTCTGGGAAAGGGACACTAAATTATCACAGCCTGAAAGGGCTCCGTTTGATTTCCTTTCGCAGGTGGCCAGATGCTCTAGTCCAAGGGGTAGCTGGGCAAGGAACACAGCAGGGACCCATCCTCTGTTTCATGGAGTGACTTTCTAAGAAAATTGCACATGATAGAGCTTTGCTGAACACTAGGTCTGGATACAAAATTTGGATCCTAAACTGGGTAGGATGGTGAGAAAAACGCTTGGCGAGGTAAGATGAAGCCACAATCTGGTGTTAACTGGAAGAATCACTGGGGTAGCTGTGCAGTTCGTGCTGCATTTCATCTCTGCATTTGGATTTTTGTACACCCTTGTTGTTTACATAGCAAGGGTAATATGGAGACACCGTAAGGGAAAGATGTGTCCAAAACCAATGTAGTTGCTGGGCATGAAAGGTCTGGCTATGCCCATTTGCCTCTGCTTGCATAGAGTTCTGGTGCAGAAACATAAGAAGTGGAGGGGCCAGGAGGGGAGTCACAAACTGTTCACAAAGTGAGGCTGCAAGGTATGTCAAAGTGGTAAGAGAAGTGGACTAAGAGGAAGTCAGGTTGATTGCAGGTCTGGATTCTGTCTGTCTTGGATATGAATGTGTTTCTTATGTTTTGGGGTAGAGTTCTTTGAATTTCACAAATTACAACTCATTTTCATCACATAGTGAAGAGGTTTATTGCACTGGGTGTCCCATCTCTTTTCAGATTTTGAACCATATATCATATTGGAATATTTTTTGTCTTTTCTTTTTTCTTTTTTTTCTTTTTTTTTTGTCATTTCAATATTCTCCTATTAGGAGAAGGTGTATTTTCTTACTTTGTCTTGAGCACTAGAAAGTTAAGACAAGGATTAATGTTTCATAAATGCAGCCTCAGATAGAAATTTGTCATGTTCTAGCTAGAAAAACAAGGATGAAAAAGTAATTAAAAACTGAAATTAGATGGAAATGTTTGTACAATCCTCTCTGCAGATGTTCTTACATGGTATGCAATACTTTCATGAACAGGGCTCAGCTTTACAAACAGATGTGAACATAAATGTGTCTGTTTTACTGATATTAAAGACCAGACATACAGGGCCTGAGTTGTTTAGCTTAAGTTGTTGGTGTCAGTAGTCAGCAACAACCTAGTGTTGTGAAGCTGGAATAACAACACCAAGGAAGAAAATTAAAGAGCAGTAATGTAGTCAAATGAGGAAGGATTTAGAACATGCTAGTACCTGGCCTGATTACAGGTGGAAAGAGGGCTCTTCAATTTGTGGATAAATTTAGAATAATGAGTCTTAGAGTGTAGACTACAGTGAAAGAATAGTTCTTAATTAGAAAGTTGCTGCTGCACACTGAATACGAGGATGACAGGTGAGCTAATTTAGAAATATCCACAGAAGATTTCTGCTTAAGGCTCAATGACAGAAAGGAAGGGACATGAGGATGAGACTAGCGTTGAGGGTGAGCCAGAACCTTTTTTTTCCAGACACCTTGCAAGTACAGAATTGGCCTGAATTGCACTGAGACCACCTCCTAGGAACTCCCCTGGTCCCAGTGAACAGTCATGCTCCATTTGCAGGGGAATTTATAATCCTGTAGTTTGTGTTGAGGGATTGACAGTGAACCACAGTCTGTGGGCTCTGTGAATCCGAGCATCTGAAAGAAAAGCTGCAAACCCAAAGATATCTCTGCTTAATGAATACTTTTGCTACCTCAGGAAGACAAAATGCAAGTGTTAAATGTCAGAAGTGGAGAGGAAAGCTTGGTAGTGCGAAATGCTATGATTTGGGCTGATAAGATTCAGAACGTCTCTATATGCAAACAAATACCATCAGTACCATTTGGTGAGATTGTATTGGCAGGGAGGGATCTGGCAGTAGGATGGTGTGGTATTTCAGCTACTTGATCTATGCCAGCAAGTGGGAGTCTGTGTGAATTTACCAGCCTGGCCATAAACCAGTCTGCCATCTATTGTCCCACCTTGTCACTGAAACAGGACCATGGGGTGGGATGGTGGGACTGAGACTCATCATGCACTCACTGATCTTTCAAGGCAAAATGGTTCCCAAATGGGGTGAGTCAAGGTTACCTCCTCTGCCTACCTGACCTGAGACAAATAAGGGAGGCACCCTTATTTGCCTCATGGTACTGTTTAGAGTTTTGGGAGGAAGCCGTGGTGCTTTCTCTTGAAGGCTGACTGACAGGAGGGGGAGTGACACAAGGCCTTCGCAGTCTCAATTCCCATTCCTTCCACATTCACTGAAAAAAAGAAATATTCAGTAGGACTCATAATCCTGCCATTAGATGGAATGAACTGGGAATTGTGTATATTGTCTATAACTGGAATTAGGAGAACATCAGGTTACAGGCTTGCCTTCCTCTTCATGTTGAGTGTCCCCTTGAAAACGGTCCAGGCTCTACTTAGTAGCAGTTGTCTTGCATATTAAAGAGAAGCGCTAACTGCATGACTTCTGAACTTCGGCATCCTTGCTGTTAGGAAACCTCCCTTGCCCTGACTTGTTTAATTGCTTTCTTTTAGAAAGTGCTCCCTGGTGAGATGTGAGTTAGCAGCCCTGTGGTGGGGTGAAGGACATCTAACCGGCAGGCACCATGGCTGAAAGCAATGCTGCACAAATAGAGCTGTGGCACTCAGCAGCTTGAAAGGAGAAATTTCAGACATTCTGTGTGTCTGAATCTGCAACTGGAACAAATGAGGCCTCCTTGCTTCATCCCATGCTGTGTGCGGCAGCCATATCAGTGCTCTGAGAGTAAGTCTTGAAGGGCAGGAAAGGCAGTTTCTCAACAAAACTAGTTCTCCCCAAACCTGAGTCCTTGTAAATTGATTCAGAAGTACTTTGCATAAGAGCAGAAACAGGCTAATAAGGAGGGTGAAGAACAAAACAAGACGAAGAAGAAATTTCATCTAGGAGGAGGGACCTGGCTTGCAGCTTACCCAGCAAAACATAAGAGCAACAACAATGCTGAAGGTCTTCCCTTACCCTAATTTACTTGTGGAGCAGGTGGGTGCGGTCCTCAACTGTCTTTCCAGGGACTGGAGGATTTTATTCTGCAGCAATGCTTTTACTTTTTTTAAATACAATTCATGAACTTCTAAAAACTTCCTAGTGGACACGTGCGTCCCATGTAGCAAATACCAGTCCAACAATAAGCATTTCCGAGAATAAGGCTGAGGCACTGCTGTGCTGGGGGAAATGGGGGGAAAATGCTTCACTCTGCTGGGAGCTCAGAGCCTGGTGGTTAAAGCTAAAACTTAGGTAGTCTGCCTGCCTTCCACCTGCAACTGCACAAAGCCAGTTTCAGCACACAGCCCACTTTAATTGCTTAGACCTTTGTTTTCACAGGCTTTGTTTCTACCTTATGGGGAAAACCCTAGTGTGTACGGCTATTCCTTTTTACTCTTTCCTCAGAAAAGGCTTTAAAATAACCCTTAAAGCACTCTGAGAGACTATAGGAAGATGAGGAACTTTTTAATTATTTTTTTTAAGGGCAATGTGTAACAGGCTTTGTGGATTCTAATCATATACAGAATTAATATAATGACTTTTAATGAGACAACATATTATGATTAAAACACCAGCTGGTGAGTGAAAGCAATAAAAGTATTAGGGGTTTTTATCTTCCATGTATTGTGAGTTCATAGCTCACTAATAACCTTGGGACTCAAGTTGCTAATAATAATGCTTCGTGTTGCTAGGGAATGGTGCTGCATGATACACGATGAATGCTGTGTGGAGAGGATATGCCTAAGGCATGATGGCAACTTGCTAAATCTCTTTATTATTTTATTGAACACAAATACTGTTTGATGACCCACAAAGTTAATGCAGTTTACAGGGTTTGTTAATGTCACTTGTCCTAATTAAGTGATTAGTTAGCATTTTACTGCAACATGGGTATTTTCAATATTGATTGCTGACGACAGTATTCTAGATGCAGTAGCATGCAGTGAGTAGGGTTCTCCAGTGCTCGGGCTGTTGTCTGACACTAAACTGCTACATGCCTCAGTGAATGGTACCTCCGTGTACCTTTGTCTACAAAGATGAGGCTCACCAGCAAGTATTTTAGGGCAAAGCCCATTTCTTACTCCCTTTTTATACTGCTTAGTATCTGGGATTCCCATATTTACCTCAGCAAATACCAGTTTTCAGGTTTGTGGGTTTTCTTCCAGATACTTAATTGATACTCTTACCAGAAATGCACACTTACACTGCAGTATAGAACTGCAGATTGATTACAGTGCCTCATTAAAAAAAAAAAAAAAATGTGGACCTTGTAGTGCCTGGCAGAAGATAACAGCTGAATTGCAGCACTCTGACAGATGAGGATAGTGATGCAGTACCTCTGACGTAATGCAGTCGGAGCACCCCAAAGAAGACAGTTATGCTCACAAACCAACTTGGCCATGTTGTTTGCGTTCTGTGGGCCATCACAAGTTATACTAGCCAGCGCTCTCACTCCTACAGAGTATTAGTGTCTCAATGCACTGCCATCTCTCCTCTTTGCTTTGGTCAAAGGGCTCATTTGCAGCTCTGTCTTACTCTATCAAGGAATAAAGTTTATTGCAACATAGCAAGTCAGTTACGCAACATGTGATTTAATCTACTGTCCATCTATCAGTCCCCCACTGATAATGATTTAAATCTGTTTGTTGATCTCCTTCAAATTATAGAAGATTAAATTCCTGGAAACTTCTTAAAATTGATGCCTTGACAGAGTAGAAAGCTGAGAGATTTGTGCTCCCAGTGTCAGGAAAACCAGCAGAATTCTGCTGCTTGTGATTTCTGGTGGCAAATTTGCCAGCTGTAATCTTGTCTGTCAGACTCTCGGTAGCTCCAGATTATCTGTTTGTTGTCTATTACCTGATTAAAATATTAAAGGGGACCTAGGATAAGTGTTATCTTGAAGGGAAGGGAGCAAGTTTGAGAGACAAAACATAACTACCATAGAAGAGCAGGCATTAATAGTTTTGCTGCACACAGAGCAGCTCGTCTTTAGTCTTACCTGCACCCTTCCACACTGCCCCATGAATGTGGCGTGCCCTTTCAGCTTTGGCTCGAAATATCCTCTCCTAAGTAGTATAGAGATTTATTCAAATATGTCACATGGATTTGGTTTTGACACAAGAAGAACCCTGAGAAAACAAAACAATGGGCACAGTGATACCATAAGGTAGATAGACACTATCCGTACATCTGTGTGTTGAAACAAATCAGTTCTTATAGTTTGAAGATTAAAGCCTTGCTGTTCACAAGTCTTTGTCTCCCACAGATGGTCCCTAACTTTTGTGTTCTGCCTGTTCAAAACAGGTACTGAGGTTATTCCTCCCCGCCCCATGTTTTACAAACAAGATAAATTCCCAAGGTCAGTCTCGGGCAAAGTAATCATGATGGCCACCATGGTGTAATCCTGTCAAGTGCTGAATGCTTACAGTTTCCTTTGCGAAGCTGAACTGCAAGTGTCCAATAACCTAATAGGGGCCATAATCCTTTACTGGGACAAATGACTTACTTAGAGTTGGTTAGAGACATTGATAGGGCTCATAGTAAAATAAAACCTTGCAGGCTTTCAACAAAGCTCCTATTACAATAATGAAAGTGTTTGAATGGAAGAAAGCCAAGGAGAATATTCTATCTCACCAGCCTTTCGTGTTTCCCTTTCATACAGCCCTGTATAAAACAGATGTTCATTTCTGTCCATTCTTAATGCCTCATGTCCCCTTTGGGTGCTCAGGAGTGTTTTCCTGAAGCCTTGTGTTCCTTTCAAAGTGGTGATCAGTCTTGGCACAATCTTATGTTGCATTAATATCAGGTATTTACCAAATTAAAGTGAAAATATTTTGAAGATATGATTATCTTAAGTTTTCCATACTTTTGGAATGGAGAAGGACAGGTCATCAACAAGGAAAAGAAAAACACATTTACCTAAACTTTGCAAAATTAAAATTCAATAGCTAGGGTAAAACACAGAGGTTAATGAATCAGAAATTATTTTCAAATCATTCTAGCTAGAAGAAGCAGTATAGTCACTTTAATTAATAAGTCTTAAGCACCAGACAGAAAACACTGCTTTATGTTATGTTATTAAACTCTTGGGTGTTCTGCATCATCAAAGTTCCACTAAATAGTAGAAATCACATCATCTTAAAGTGTTCATCCACAGACCTCTTCATCTTAAGGTCTATGGTCTCAGCATACGTTCATCAGAGAAACACTTGTAAACAAATAACCCACTTCACTGAGATATCAGAATACCCTCATTGCTTTCGGAGAGAAATAAGCTTCTACTCACACAGAACTCTTAATGGTCTGTAATGGAAGGTCTGCCTTTTTCCATCCACTCCTAGACCAGTGTCTCCATTGTAATTGTAATTATTTGTATTAGCCCTAATAGAACATTAAGAAGTAAAACTATTTGGATGATGACTTTGCATGATAGTTTGGACGTTCTAGGGAAACATTGTGGGGAAATTCAGTGTCATAATTTATATCTGTTCTTCAGATGCCACTTTCAGTTTTGCCTTTGGGAAGCAGAGTCTGGGTTTCAGCTCATGTATACTAGTCTAGCTTTATGAAAATTTATAATAGTTCACTGTAAAATCTCACTCATTTTTTTTTCCTCCATACTTTATTTCTTCCAGTCTTTGTTATGCTAAATTAGCCTCAAAATTAGTCTCTGGCCTGATTCCCTATTTTCTTCTGCTTTGTACACTCTATTCTAGTGCATGCGCCAGAATGTAACTTGTGCTTAAAAAAATTCTGTTAAGGGAGTCAGTTTTTGTGGAAGCTAAATGATACTCAAGCTTGGGTTAAGTTCAGTGAATAGTTTCATCTGCACAAGGAGGAAAAAACAGTAAGAAAGTGTATGTGTCTCTGTGTGATGGTTTTATTCCAGAAATTCTAGCGTTTTGTGGGTTGTTTTGGTTTTTTTTTTTAATTTAAAGCTTCAGAAATAGTAGGTACTTTCTTTTAAGTTAACAACTTCTGAAGGTTAGATTACCTGAGATCAGTATGTTTTGTTTCAAATCCAATGGACTGCTTTAAGATCAACTTGAAATAGAAATGCCCTTGAATTTTTCTTACCCTTAGCCAGCCACTGAGCTAAAATGTCATTATCCTAAGTTTACTTTGAACAGATATAACAACTGCAGCAGATAAAATAAGTAAGAACCAGGCCTCTATTTTTTTTCCCCAATTCCTCTTGTGCAAGCCATGAAATACATTTCAAGCCTTTAATTACTGTATTGAAATGAATATCCTGCATAGTTCATTCCTAACAAAATGCTATTAATCAACGATTAATAGAGTAAATCACATTTATCATACTGTTACCAATCAAATAGCTAGAAATAAAGGACTGTTTTGCATTTGTCTGTTCTAAAAATTAAGCTATTGCAATTAATACTAGAGCTTGTCCTAAATTCTACAGAAATAAAATTTATAGTGACAAGATCATGCTCCATGGCCATTCAGGCTGCTAGATCTGATGGTCTCTTCTGGCTCACCGAACCCAACTGCTCACCACAAACACAACCGTGAAGTTACTTATAATTGTTACTGCCATTGCAATTTAAAAATGTGCTGTATCTTATAACAGCTAACTGACTTTGTGTATGAGATAAAGGTGGTTTCAGAGTAAAGCTCATAGACTTCAGATTTATTCCAGTGTGCCTGATCATAAATCATTCTGTTGCAAAAATTATAGCAAATATGCAGTAACTTCTGTATCAGATTTTGCAACCTTCTTTCATATATAACTCGGGTGAAATGCCAGCCAAAATTCCCATGGACTGCAATACTTGGCTTCGGTGACACAGCTGAGTATATTGTAATGAGCACTATCAGTAAATCAAAAGGACTTTAATCAAAATCAAAACTTGTAGATGGTATTATATACAAAATATAATGCAAAGCTTCAAGAAGCTTTGTATTTATAGAAATACACTATGAAATAACTGTGAGGAACTTTCAATCTTAATTGTACAAGACTAGTTCTTGCTCCTGCTGCACACTTAAGCAATTATAGATTTTTTTTTTTTCACACTGCTTTTGCACTTTTTATTTTCACTCCAACTGGGAAAATCAAGTTTGAAAAATAAAACAAATTAGAAAAATGTGGTAGCACCAGGATCAGCCAAAGCATGTTTATCCTTGTAGGGTGAGTCAAATCAGTATCCTAGGTTTAAAAATTATTTGGTACTCAGTGAAAAATCCTGTAACTTTATTTATATAGTAAAAAAAAGATACTTTTGGTGATTGTTGTAACAGTGTTTGGTAAATGGTAGACTGTGAGCCCACCATATGCAAACAGCGCTTTTATGAAATGCTCTGGTCTCATCACAGGAAGCACAGGCTGGATCTAAAACCCAGGCGTGTTACCCAGTTTGCAGTCTCTGGGTTACATTGTTGTTGCAGATGGGACAACCAGAACTGTATTTGTCTCACCAGGCAGGTATGACAACACAGATTTATGTGGGATACCTCGGATGGCAAAAGGACCATTTTAGTATAATTGCTCTATAGTTTGATCTATACTCTGTGTCCTGTTAACTTTTCAGTCCCAAAAGAGCATCCAACTGTGTCACATATACTGTCACAAATTCACAGTTAACACTTCCATTGACGTCAGCACGAGTCCTGTGTCTGGAGCTGCAGAGATGTGGCCTATTACAAACTGCTTCATAAGAAAGAAATTGCTCTCTGCTACTTGATCATTCTGATTGGGAGAGATGAAACGTGAAAGGAATCTTGAGAGGGGAAAAATCTGTAGACATTTCCTGTCATAATTTGTAAAAATGGACAGAAGCTCTGCGAGGCCTTTTGGTTTTGTTTTTTGGATTGGGGTGGGGTGTGTGTGTGTTTGTCTGTTTTGTTTTCTTTTTCCTAATGCTCTTCACCCTAACCTTGAATATTTGTGTAACAGATCATTGTAACAGAAACATAAAGGACTTTCTTCTTTCACGTGTACCATTTCCACTTTGGCCTGGATTTTGCCAACAGGAATTAAACTTGGAGAGATTGCTATGCAAACCTGAACCAACATAGGTTCTGCTGATAAAATGGTGAAGAGTATGGAAATAAAACCTAAAAATAAGTTTGTATCTTGCTAGAAACAAGACTTGTTCTGATTCAGCCCCAGGAGAGAGGATCCACCTGATAAATGGCAACCTGGCAGGGCTCTTTTAGTTCTGGCCTAACACTCTGTGTACTAGCAAAGCTGACCCTAAGAATCCTTGCAATTTTTCACACAAAAATGCATGAATAGAAAAACACTTGTCTGAAACCTTTCACAAGCTATGCAGTTGGAGACCACTGTGTCTCCAGCATTTGCAGCTCTAGGAGAGCAGTCACATACCTCCTCACAGTCTAAGATGGAAATAATTATTTAATGAGAAAAGGTGTAATAGTGCATTTTTGCCTCTTGTCTGTTAAAATCCAAAGGTAGACAGTGCAGTAATAGTTAAGCTTTTAAGTTGTCTAGAGTGGATTTCAACAGGTTAGATAAAAACATGCTTTTTTTTAATCTTCTCCTTTGCCTTGTGAAGAACAGGTTTTGCTGGGTCTTGCATAGTTTAATTTCTTCAAGACAGTGGTGCAAAACAGGCAGAATGTTTGTTATGTGTACTAGATTCTGTTTGCTTATTTATTGCTGCTCCTAGAAATATATTTTTCCTGAAGAGCAATTGAAAAACCGAATTAAACCTGCAGGCCTTGTGTATGCGTATCTGTGTGTTAGTCCTGAGAAATAAAGCACATGATTGCTCATTCACGCACTGAGTTCAGCAACTTTCAGGCTCAATTAGGAGCAGAACTGTTCATACAAGATAAGATACCATAGAGCTCTGTCCAGCAGACACTTAGTAGAAATACCTAATAAAAGCAATGGAAGTTAAAAGAGTATTTTGGGCTTGATCTAGCATTTGAGGACTTATCCAGACAGTTAAAATGTATAGAGATGAGAAGATAAACACAGATCAGTGATCCTGATGAAATGTGTGTATCAGATGGTCATTTGAGTTTACAGTATGTAAAAACTAAAGGGCATATACAAGTGTTCAAAGAACAGATTGTCATCTAGCTGGTGAAAGTTGCTGAATTTTTGAGAACATGGAACCCAAAACTTAAGTTGGAATAGTGTATGCACAAACACACACACACACACATATATATATATATATGAAATAACAATCTGACACATGGTCACAAGTAGCCTTCCTAGTAGACCTGCTGGCATTCCATGGTGTTCCTTACAGGTGAGCTCTTCATGTAGTCCTGATGGCTTTGTTTCCAGAGACGGCAAGTATCACCTTCCCTTTTCTCTCACTGCTCGTACCTGTGTCAGCCGTAGCAGCTGGGCCTGCTGTTGACCAGCCAGAGTATTCGGGATCTTCACTTCCTTAGGCATGCCGGGTACTACAGTTTAGGAGAAAACTGCAGTCTAGCTGTTAGGTTGCATCCACAAAGAAAGGAATGGGTGTCATGGAAACAAGGTGGTTACTCTATAGCCACCCAATCTCCCTTGTTCTAGAAGCAAGAAAAATCTATAGCCACCCAATCTCCCTTGTTCTAGAAGCAAGAAAAATCATACTGTGAATAGGTGCATGATTGTTTCTTGCTTCCTGCTCCCAGAAAAAGCAGCAGGAAAAGCACAGGCACTGACATCCGCTCCTGGGAAGGAGGGGCAGCAAACCAGGGAGAAGGGATGGATTTAGTTAATACTGCTATTGACAGACTTTTCTGGTTTTACTCAGTTCAGTTTATCCAATACAATTAAAATAAAGAACATGGGATCTGAGTCTGTAATCCAGGAAATCTGTATTACACAGGTTTTTCTCGCAACCTGTTGGTCAGTGAAAGTAAAAAAAAATTCCATGCAGATAAGAAATTTCTGAAGGGCATGTGCCTCCCTGAATTATTCAAACATTTTTGTCACACATGGATATTGTATTATGATTACATTTTCTACATGTTGCAGTACAGAGGGATCAAACACACAGCTTCTTTGTAGGCAGACCTGGTAGGCATTATCCATCACGCTCTGCGTAGCTGGGAGCAGGTCTAAACAAAAGTTCAGACCTTTGTCTAGCAAGCCATTCTTCAGTGGCCATGGAAAGCTGTTACAGAGCTTTAGAAAAGCCTCCAGGTGAACTTCTGGGCAAACAGTAAGTCTCTGAGATTGCCAGAAATCATTCTTTCAGTCTGTTTTTAAAGTATGCTTTTCTGAAAAGAGAGTGCAAGAACTGCACTAGTGCTACAAGCTGTTTGATTGGTTTCTCCACACCTTGGTGAACCTATGTGAACTCCAGCCTGCTTTATTGCAACATAGGGGTTTGCTGCTGCTGTTGTCTTATGAGAGCCTGAAGTCTTGACTCCTGTTAATTCTGCAGGGTCATGCTGCTAACAATGAGTAAGCTGAAGCGTGTTTTTTGTTTTGCGTACGAGCGGAGTTGCTTAATTAGTTCCAATTAGAAGACTAATAGATTTTCCTTAGGCTTATGTAAGAATAAGCTTTAACAAGTAGCACTTGTTCTTTATGCCAGAAAAGCTGCATTTCATTAGTTTTGTTTTCTTGGCTACAAGTCAGGATCAAGTTGGTGGAATTGACAATTACAACCTCTCCACTGCTCCAAACATGTTCTCCTTGCCTCCTTCCAAAGAAGTGCTGTTATGGTTTTAGTTTAAGGGAAGACACAATTTGCACTTAGGCAATATTGTGAATTAGACAATGCTCAATCTTCTCTTGCGAGTAGGTAAGCAGCTAAAGGTTACACGCATGAGGCTCCTTATATGTAACAAGAACTATGCAAAATGCTAAGGACAGCTTTGCATGGTTGGAAGAACACCTGGTTTACTGTGGCACATTGTACTTAATTCTGCTATGGATGCTGCTGGCTGCCTCTGCTCCCTGCCTCAAGTGAAAGTTTTTAACGGGCGCACGTTATAGTTAATGCCTGAATTTCTAATTTTGGGTGCTCAGAATTAGAGCTCAATGATGAAATCGGAAAGGGAATCCAAGATGTTTGAGGTCACACCACACCATAAACAGATAAAGCAATTAACAGCAAGATTAATGTGTGAGACTGAATTGCACAGAAGATATAAAAATGGGTACAATATACATTTGAGGTAACACAGCTCAAAGTGTAAGAATGTTGCAGGGGAGTATTGCCTATATTTCTCTGAAATACAGTCAGGTGCCTGGAAAGCAGCAAGTCATTTGATGCCCCTACATTTGCACACCTGTAGAACAGTGTCTTCAAAGACTTGCCACTGTAGTAAGGTGCTCACCTGTATACCTGGAGTGGATGCGAGTTGCTGGGTTGACAGGTTTATATACTTCACATAGGAGACTTCCAGGGCTTGCTCCAACTTGCAGAGAAAAAAATACATGTGACAAATGTGTACCTTCTGATATGAACATTTCAGAAGTTCTCCTGAAGAACTTAGAAACAATTTCATTCCTTTTGTGGCACAGAATATTTTAAAAAACACTGTGGAAAAAAAAGGAAGTAAACTAGAAAAATTTTCATGGTCTTTAAGAATAAAAATGAGGGAGGGAGGAAGGGAGAAAAATGATAGTGGTATGCAGCTGATGTGAAGTGAGGCAAAGTACTTCCCCCTCCTTCCCACAACCCTAGTTTTGCAGTACTGGATCCACTGGGTAAAGTAATTTAGAAAAATGTTTCAGCATGGAGTACCAACTGTCTTTGGCGCCAGAGGATGATGATAACCTTCTTGTAGGCCAGATACGGGCTGCCTGCAATAGATGGTGGCAGGGGGAACAGACCCTTGAGTTCAACTTTTTCGCATTTTGAGATAACTGATGTACAAATAAAATGGTTCCTTCTGTCCAGTGGCATACCCAAAAGCAGTTTGGGATCGCATAAGAAGCACCAGGAGGTAAGATCTGGTACTACAGAGATACCATACTGGTACTGGTACTTGATAGCGTATACCCTATTTCATGATCCACAGCCATGCTTGCACTTCCTTTCACAGCAAATATGCTTCTACTTCTTAGCAATCTGTGCATCACTTGCACTGCAGCTAACTGGAATTCATTCAAATTAATAGTCTTTAATAAACTAAGACGCAATTGGTACTGAATATGCAAAATACTTAAAAGGTTGGTTTTCATGCCTATTGCTAAAATTAATGCTTAGATTACAGGCAACTTCTTCCACTTTCCATTTCAAAACAGAGATCAAACTTTGGCTTCCTGTGAAACTTTTCACTGAGGTTAAGGGCTTGAGAGGGGAAAAAAGTTAGTATACTATGTCATAAAATGCAGGTAGCTTTTAACTTTTTTTTTTTTTGAACAGTTTAGCATGATTTTACACATAATTTACCCAATACATGCACTTTTTTCTCTTTGTGTAAAAGCATTTGGATTTTTCAAATTTTAAGATCTGCTGGGGTAATGGCTTGTGACAGGAGTAGAAAAAACTGACATGTGACTCTTCTGAAGCCTCTTGGAAGGCTTAAATTTGGAGGAAGGAAGGTAAAGAGGGAGTAAGCACTATGTATATATGTGTGAGGAAACACCTCTTAAACACCCTCTTCAACTTCTGATGTTTGTAAGATTAGATTCCCATTTTCCTAGTTTCTCTTGCTTTTATTCCTTACAGTACCTTTTAATTTGACAAGCTTTACTTTAAGGCAAGATCAATCAATTAATGTCTTAGTATTGAAATAATCAGTCTCTTGACATTTCAAAATGTTAAGGCAAAAGCCTGTTGAGATGGCATGGTCATACTGAAATACTGTGGAGGAATCCTCTCCTCAACATACTTTTATTTTTAAAGCAGTTGAAAGACATAAGTGCATACTATCAATGTCTTCTCAAGTGCATTTATTCTACTACTCCCACATAAAAAGTAGGGAGAGAGATCACATTTAAAAACCATTACAAAGATATAACTATTGAATTCAAGTTGCCAGAGAGATCATTTAAGAACGAAAACCACTGACTCTCAACAATAATATAATGCCATGGGGGATGGTTGATTATCCACAAGATAATTTTGTTCCTGATATTCTAAGTCTCAGTTGCTTTCCCTTCCAAACCCAGCACCTTGGGGTATGAGTGCTTTTTATAATTTATTCTTTGCTGTGCATTCAAGCCCAAACACTACAGTATAAGCTATCACTTAAAAATGCATCTTGTTTTCTCAGTTCTTGGTGCTGGCAGGTTGTGTAATTTCTAAGACAAAACTGAAAGGGTCTTTAAAAAAACAGCAGAACACGACACACATATAATGAAGTTGTAGTACCCAAGACACATTCTTACTTCTGGGGATAACAACTCAAAATATTGGAGGAGCCTTCTTGATGCTGCAATTCACTCCTGGTTCTCCTTACTTAAGACCTTATTTAACATCAGACCATCCCCTTTAAAAGTAAGGCTGTTCCTGAAGGCTTAAGAATAAGAAGATTAGGTCTTTCTATCACAGTAATTCAAAACACTTAAACCCTCTTGAATCCTCATAGAAGTCCAGCACCGGAAATATTTTTAAATAGATACTTAACAGAGCTTTTTTTTCTAGGAAGAAAAAGGATTTACCATGTTGTAATTTCTTTATGATGATCTCAAAACTGAATGAGAAAAGAGGCAAGATTTTGCTGCCACAGCCTAACCTTCTGATTACAGCTTGCAAGCTTTCCTGTTCTTCAGAGCACTTTGCTGTGGGAATCTAGAAATGCAGTCTCCTCTTTCTCTCGCAACTGGAGCCGTGCCCAATGGCTACAGACAAGCAATGCCTCTTTGTTCTTTAACCTCCAACTGAACCAGGGATGCGAATCTGATAAGCTGAAGCAGCACTCTCATCCTGCTTCAACTGGGTCAGCTTTTTGAAAAAGGCAAAGTGAAAACAGTTTTTCAAAATCCAAACACTGGAGAAAAAAAAACAAACCACCCCCCCCAAAAAACAAAACAAAAAACCAAAACACAAACCCCAATGGATTATCTAACATCTGGTTATTTGCCAAACTTGATGGTGTTCTTTTCCCTTTAGCACATGTGTTTTTAGCTGCTGAGAAAGACCTGGAAAAAGCTAGACCCAGGGCAATAGGAAGACAATGCAGATATCCATAGCTCCAACCATGACCTCTATAGCAATACATGAGCACACTCTTCTAGCTGAGTTCCCTTTAAGAAAGCAGGACCTGAGTGGTAAGTCTCTGTTGTTCTTTCCACAAGTACTTGGAAGATTATTTCCATTGGTTAATGAGCTATGGGATAACAGTTTAGTTACTTTATCCACAATTGCCTTAGCAACAAGCAGAAAGTTGCTATCCTCTATGTGAACTCTAAAAATAGTTGTTTTCTGGGGTTCGTTTTTTTTTTTTTTAGAAACACCAAACACCAAAAACCGAAACCTAAGAGCATAGAAATTCTCTGAGCAAAACTCATCCTCATGAAAATCTACCTGTCAAGTTTGCATGCCAAGTATCCTTTATTAGAAGATTCTTGTAGGCAGTGCTTAATATATGATACGCAGGGAAGACAGACAATAACCTACTATGCTGCTTTCTCTTTTTTTTTTCTTTCTGTTTTTTTAAAATAGGATTTAACAGCCTACAGCACAAGATTCTTAGTGCCATGGAAGCATGGGCTACTGAGCATAAAATACTTTATCAGCAGAGGCAACAGAGCGGTCAGTTCCTGAAGAACTTAATTATTCTCTGCTATTCTCCAAGTCTTGCTGTCCTTACAAACTTCTTTTTCAGTGACATTATCTCCCATCCTGAAATACCAACATTGACTGAAACCTGAGATCACAGTACAAGCAGCTATTTCCTTTCCTATGAAACAATAATAAGACTTTGATATAACTTGACTGGAAAAAAATCAGAATGTTTTTAGTAAAAGATTGAATGGGAATTTTAGGTTCCATTATCAACTGTTTTCCTGATTTACATGGAAGGCGCTTTCTGCATAGTTCTGGGAGAGATGGGTCTTCACAGAGGCCAGTGAATCCATGCTTATCCAGAGCCTGGGTGACCAAGAGTGAATACTCAATGGTCATAGACAGAGGAAGATCTATCAAATTAGAGGATACTTTCTGTGAAGACTTGTGTGGAACTTGCAGTTCAGGGCTATGATATTACAAGGGAAAGGGGTTTATTGGCTTCTTTCTTTTCCACCCACACAGCAAAGGAAATGTGTGTGTCTGTGTGTACATATCTATATATGTGTGTGCACTGAAAATAATAGGCAGCTGAGCTATGACAGTGACCTGTTTCACCAAAAATTATAGTTAAACACCTGATGAGTTCTGAGAGAGGGTTTTAAGAGGATTATCACCTCTAAAAGATTACAGTAAGGTAGCTGAATCAATTTTCTGGTTTGAGATCTACAAGCTGAACTTAAACAAAAGTGTACCAATATGTTTATTCACTACCAGGCCATCTGAAGTGGTCTGAAACTTTCAAGACTTGCCTGCTTTATTATTCATGTAGTTATCTTTATTGCACAATAAGATAGGTTGACAAACAAAGTCCAAAAACTGGTATAATTGATGCTACAATATTGGTGCACTCTGCTGTGTACAGTGATGCTAACATTACAGAATAAATCCACTTTAAATGCTCCAAGGTGATACGCCCTTTGTCCTACCATCAGAGGTACAAATATTTAATAATATACCAGCATTTGGAAAAGTTCCACTGCCACCTGCTTATGTAAAATGAGCTGTGTATGACAGAAACAGGCTCCCAGTATGTTATAATAATTACATTATTTGCTTTCATTGTTTTGGAAACCAGCAGCATCCTCCCACTAAGGAATGTGGAGCATAGCCCACAAAGTATTTGTCCTGTCCTATCTCTAACATTGTTTAAGTTGGGGGAGGGAAGGCAGGAAAAGCTTAACTTTCTCCAACTGTTCATACACTCCTGCAAGACAACAAATGCAAAGCTACAACCATATGTTAAAATGATGTCTTTAAGCCTGTTTATATTGATTTCTAGAACACATAAAGCAACCAATTTAAAAACATTTGATCTGAGTAATGAACCCTATATGATCACAGAATTAAAGCAAGTGCAGAGAGATATGTGCAGGAGGTCCTTCAGTGAAGTGTCACGAGTCCCATGAGTTGCGGTTCATTTACTTTTGGTTTCTTGGTTGTGAGGCCATGTACAGTGCTACTAGACAGTAGATTGTCCCGCCTATTGTTAGAGCCATAGTGGTCCGATAAAGCAGCTTATCTGGAACTCCTCGTTTCAGGTGTACTGGCAGTCCATCTGCTTTCTGCAGGAAGAATTTAAAAAGAAAACAAACAAAAAAAGAAATTGACACCCATATCAAGGCCATAAGGAACAAGCTACCTCAGGTAAATAAAGAGACTTCCATGAGGGAAACCTCCTGACAAATAGGCTATCTGCAATCAAGTGTATTATGTGTTTTTCATTTAGCAAGACAAACGCAAAGGCAAGTTAATTTTATTAGCCAAAGCTGTTAAGTGCAGGCAGAAAGACTGTATCTTGAAATATTTTGAAAGAGGACCTGGATGGGAAAAGTGTCACTAACAAAAGAACGTGAAAAGGTAGGTATAAAAAATTATTCACCAAGTCAGACTGACACATTCCAAATGCAAGTGGCATGTAAGAGAGAAAAGGAACATTATATAAAGCACATTCTTCATGTTCTTAAAAAAATCCTTAACTGATTTGTTTTATGAGAAGTCCTAGTATGCTTACAAATTGCATGGCTAACAAACTCGCTTTGAAAACTTCACTGTGCTCTTCTTATACTGCATTATAAACAGCTTCAATAATATTCAAATTATTATACACAAAACTGTAATAATCTGCTTTGCTCCTCCAGATCTGCTTTAAGGCATATGCTTGGATTCCCAGATAGAAAGTGCTTACAATAGTCAAATAATACAATAAGCATCATCTGAAGGCAGCAAAAAGATGTTACTAGACTTTCCACTTTCTGTATTTATCTCCTATACAAGGCGTATATATCTTGTAGTATAGTAAATACACAGGTTATACTGTACTTGACACTTTCTTAACAAGACTTTACAAAATTTTGGTATTGTAGAATGGCAAAAGTAGTTAGCCACATTAAAATAAGGAAAGATATGTCCCACTCTCCAGTTTTCTTTAAGTTACTCCCAAAGTTGTCGTTACCTGAAAAAGTTTCTGTAGGTCTGGCACCTTGTTTTTACCCAAGAAAGAATCAGTTGCTGGTAAATCTGAAGCAAGTTTAGTTGTTGTCCCAAAAATCAGAGCTGGGGATTCAGTGGAAACTATTGGTTTGAGTCCCTGCATAAATAAAGATTAAAATATCAAGGTATATAAGACTTGCAAATGTACCAATTGTCACGTTATGCAGGCACACTGCCAGACATTACAAGGATACATTACAAAGAATATTTATCTGGTATGAAGAGCTGTGATAACGAGCTAAAGACACATTGTTGGCCCACTCATTTCTTAGCTACAACTTTGGGTCAGGGCTTAGCAAAGAGAATAGAAGTCTCCTTTCTGATGTCTTCATGACATAAATTTATAATTTATGCTATTGTAAGTCTTTCTGTGCTGGTACTTGGTCCAAATTGCTGCTTGTTTTTCGCACATAGTCAGATTATCTAGGGCTCTATCCAAGTAGTAGGATTAGAAGTAGGGAATCCCTGGTACTTGGGTCAAACAGTGAGAAGACTTCAATGAACTCTTCCTCCTGAATGCTGCAAGCAGTAGCCATAAATCACTGGGCCTTAAATAATTTGGATGTATAGTTTGAGGAGGGAAAAAGAAAGGGGGGTGGGGGGGTAGGACCACATGTTTCATACAAAAGTAGTAAGTGGTACTCCAGGACACTCCAGAAGCCCTGACATGGTGGATATTTTATGCAGGAGTAAGTACACCCTATAATGCACATGCAGCTGCAACTTTCCACACCTCAGTGTACTCCCCACGAGCAGCATAATAATTTCCTTTTGGTTCTGACAGTTGTACTCTACATTTGCCATGACTAAAAACTACATAAACCAGTTCTATGGATAAGATTAAGTACACAAAGTCACAGCCATTATGAGGTGGCCTCCTTGCCTTTATTGTTATAGTTAGATTTAACAGTTACACCTGGACACATTCCAGTGATGTCTACATTATGGCTCCTGAAACAGTTGTAACTTTTTTTTTTTCTAACTTGCCAGAGAAATTAAAAGCATTGTACAAGCAGGTTAATGCAACAGGTTTTCATTACGAACAGAAGCAGCAATTGCTCTCCATGGGTCAAGTTAAGGCCACACTGAAATTCTAGTTTCTGTTCAAAGGACTAGTTGATGCATTTTGTATTTAAGAGAACTGCCTGAACAGTATTTGGAGCTGCAAGCAGACAGGCACTCTTTTTCTTTTATGCCTAGCATAGACCAGACATGTTTTTTCCATATGCAAATTCTCTAAATTCTCTGCTACAATAGGCATCTTCAACAGAGAGATCAGATTTCTCAACATCCCAAAATAGCCTATGGAATGGTCATCAGGGCTCCATCCTGAAGACATGCGTACACTTTCCGACTTTTCTAGTGCTTGAATGAATATTAGAATCCCTTTGTGACCTTACTTATAGTTTGAAAGACAGAAGGCAAACTGGATTCTCTGATACATTAAGTAACTAGTGCCTTCCTACAGAACAGGCTTGTGTAGAAGTTCTGAACTTGTATTTAAGACTAAGCAGTTCTGGTCACACCAGTAAGAAGGAAGCATCTAAGAAACTATTATTAGCCAGGGGAAGTTACTGGCTATATATTCAAGGCTAAATACCATCTACACCAAAATACCTGAAGAAAGCAATTTTGGACCAGTATTTTTGTCTACAAGAACTTTAAGTACTTTATTAGATTTGTCTTTAAAAGGTTGGTGATTTGATAGAAAGAACTATAGAACATATGTTTATACCAAACATGCAGGTAGCTTTTTCTCCAAAACTTTTCTTGCTGCCTTGATTGTTAGTATCGCAGCAATGTGCATCTTTCATCCTCCTTTAAATTTCCACTTCTGAATTTCGCTTTTGCCTTCCTGAGGGCCCAACTTTTTCAGGAGCAGTCTTTGAGATCACTTCAACAGTTACTCTCATTTCAACAGTTACTCTAGATCATTGCAATTCCTGCTTGTTGTGAAGTGTCTACTTTATTTCATGAGCTATCTGTAGTGTATAAAAACTGTAAATACTGAGAATTACAGTAAGCTGCAAACTACTTCAAACAGTTCCATGATAAAGATATTTTCATCATTCCTAAACTCACAGATAGGGGGCTTAAAAATGTGATTAGCAACCCCTACCATTTGTTATTAGCGCTAAAACTCCTGCCTCTACAGAATACCACTTGGATGCAAGACACACTCTACAGATTACCATTAGAATAATGAAGTCAGTCATGTTAACAACTGTAAGTTATTGCATACTTTTTCAGGCTTTTTACATTCCTGTTCAGATAGTTGTAAGATTCCCTCCTGTTGTAGCAACAGGAGATTCCAACCTGACTCAAGTGACTAACTTCATCACGAAATCAAATTAAGCCATTTCAGAAAACTCATACAAGCATCACTGTACTGTTGTAAATGACTTCCAAAGCAGCACAGTGCCACTTAAGAACATCACATAGCAATTTCAGTAAAAATCAGTGATACGGTTCATTGGCTTCAGGAAAGAGTACAACAAAACACATGCTGCAGAAGAGAGACAGTTCAGTTTGCCTAACACAGACACTGCATTAATCAGGGTCCCTCGCCCCAACATAAAATTCCACTTGAATTCTATCCACGAATTGTGCATCTTGTGGTCAGCTCCGACCAAGCTCAGCTAAATTAGTGCAACCATATGGCTGTTCCAACTGGGTATGTGTCTGTGTTCATTGAGAGAAAGTGGTAAGTGCTCTATCGCACACGCAGCTGCTTGCTAAGCTTAGCATGGCTGGAGAGAAATCCTCAGTATTACACATAAGAATTTCAGTACAGATCATTTTTTAAGCAAGTAATTAATACACCTTAAATGACCCTTAATTGTCACTTGTATTGAATATGACTAAAACTGTAGGTTTAATAATGTGTCTCACTATACGCAAGATAGTACTGAGGAATTAATGCCTCTACACATTTGACCTATGCTTCGTAAGAAAATGTTTCATATTGATAATTCCTCTTCTGATATTTAGGTGTTAATCTTTAATTTCTAATCATGTTAATGGGAATTTGTTCCAATTCTTGGACAAAGTACAGCAGTTGTACTCATGCAGAAGAGACAACACCAGCTGATTTGATCAGCACACTACGGCAATGACTTTGTCAAATGCTGAAGTCCTCAATGAAAGGTCAGGACATGTAGCTAATCCAAAACAACAAACAAAATTCTCTGCCTACCCCTCTGTAAAGTGTGTCTGTTTTCCTGTCAGAGGTCTGAAGGTCTTAGGACCCAATCTATCTGTTGGTTGGCCAACATGCTCAAAGTTAAAACAAACTTAAGCCTTGCTAACATGAATTCCCAAGATAGATTTACATTTTCCTGACAGCATAGAACAGTTAAGGATTTGGAGCACAATTTAATGGAGATAGCACCACGCTTAAGTTTTTAAATGTTAGGGGAATGGCTCAAACAGATCAGAGAATGATAAAGCAGAGAAAACTGAGGTAAGGGCCAAAATGAAATGGGGAAACAGGAAAGAAAGTTAAGCTGAGAACTATTATTTCAGAACATGTATTGAAGTAACATTGCTGAACCTAGACACTTCTAACATAAATAGCAGGTCCTTCATAATAGAACATACCTCACTGTATGAGGTTAAATATAATTGTTACCACTAACACATGGATCCTTTTAGGTAGGATCACTTGATGCTTTGTTTGTATTGGGATGACACACTTAAGTAAAAGTCATTTTGTATACATTTTAAGTATCACCTACAGTATAAAAGATTAACCATTATAGTTTCTCAATGAACTCCAAACAATTCATAACAGCTAAAACCAAAAAGATCTGTGGCTTGTGGGCGTTTTACATAGCTACAAGCAAAATAAGTTGTATCAAGTGAAGATATGATAGGATAACTCAATTTCTACTAGAATTGTGGCCAGCCTTGAAGAACTAGGAAAAAGTTCATGTAGTCATCCTCATCTAACAGCATTTGGAACTGGTCCCACTGTACTTCAAACATAAGCCAACTCTGAATTTATAGTTTTTATTGTATTTCTAATGGTTATGACAGTCATTACCCTCTTAAATATGAGTAGTAGTTTTCAACCTATTTGAGTCCTCCCTCACCTGTACTAGCTGAGAAAGTTCCTGTTTATTCAAACAGGCTAAATTCTTCATACATAACTTCATTAAATGCAAAATTAAGTCTTCTAAGAATGCTAAGACTGAGATGGAAAGAACAACACAGGTTTCAAACCAAGAATTTTTTTTGTTAGTACAAGCTGTTAGTTATGTTACTGTCAGCAAAATTATTTCTGAAATACATTTTGACTGATTATTTTGCAAACCCACAATAAGCTTAAACCTGCATCAGAACAATACTCCATTGGGAAGCATCAGAACGTAACAGTGCAGAATAGAGTGAATTATTAAACTGCATATTTGACCAAGAAGAATTTGAATCACAGGATGTCTTCATTTTTCCAGAAACATCAAGATAAATAGAAGCATAAAAAGCAAACCATTTTACATGCTGAGCTATGGTTTTATTGCAGCAATGAAATCAATACAAAAAAGTTTACTTTGTTTTGGACTTAACATCTACTTACTCACATGATTCCTTTCATATTTTAATCTCTATTTATTGCAAACAATTTTATCAGACTGACGCATCTGAATGTGTCACCTGGGAGTAGAGTCAAACTGAAAAAAAAAAGGTACCAAAAAGCTGGCCTACGAACATTGCAAAAAGTGATAGAACATAACTTTTTAAAATGTAGCTATTCTATTGCATAGCACATTTGTGTGCCACAGTTGAGGACTAAGCCATGGGAATCGTTAGCCAGATATGAAAGACAGCATTTCTTTCATTAATATGAAAAACTCCCACATTTATAAAGTGAGAAAATATTCATAAGACTTATGTGAAATGCTCCTGCTTGGATACAACCTCATCTTCTCAACTATATTCTCTCAAAAATTAGTTTTTAACATTTCAGTGATGACACTTAAATGAAATACAACGCCTGATGATGACCTAAAAAGAAATCACTACAATGTTTTAGAAGAAAAGTATTTCTATTCCTTGGACATTCTCTTTCCTGCCTAGCAGAGCACAGAAGTGAGATCTATCTAGACTTTTTTTTTTTCTTCCTATCTGAAATGATACCTGTATGTGAAGCTAGTTTTGCACAAACCCTTTAGGAACCGATTTTGACACATGACACTACAGCATTTTAATCTAGAAGATGTCAAGAATTCAGAATTTATCGTGTCTTTCTGTATCTAATGCAATGATATTCATACATACCTAATATTAACAGAACAGAATGTGGGATAACAGAGAATTCTGTATTCCCCTCTTACCTTGCTTCTGCCTTTGTAATCCCCCCAAAATAAAGATGTACTTAAAATGGGATGATTGTTATAATATAATGGAGCCTGCTGAACAGAAAGGTAAGCAATCCTCTGCAACCTGGGCGCCAGAAGCCAAGAGTGTTGTCTTTAGGACAACTTTACTCCAGGTGGTTATCAGAGCTTCCTGTATTTCTGTGTTGGGGCTTTTCTCTTAGGATCCTAAAAAGAATGCATTACTTGCAGAAAAACAGTCACAATGGCCTAGAGACTAATACATGTTCTAAGCTATACTCTTCCAGAAACGAGATACTTTACTGCTTGGGCTTGAAGAGCTTCCCCCCACCACCCCCAATGGTAACCCTAGCTTTTGCTCTCCTCTAGACAGTGAAGTGTCAATTAACGTTTATTCTTTGACTATAACTTCATGTAGAAGAGGTAGGAAGTACCCCAAACACTGCAATAGTGGCAAGAGTGTTTTCTAGCACAGGTGCCTCTTGGACATACTCTTACTGAACAGACATAATTTCAGACTAGAACATACTATTTATGCCACTGTTATCCCTGTGCCCTGCAGCCCCATCCCTCAATAGCTACCCAGGAAGCCTTCCAAAGAGTGATGGGGAAAGAGGAGGATAAAAATCTTCTTGGGACAGAAATTGCCATATCCAAAAGTCACTGGTACCTCAATGTTTACTTAAGATCATAAAGTAATTCAGGATGGAAGGGCCCTCTAGCACTCTTTAGTCCAAACTGAGATGAGATGAGGGTTTTGTCTGGTCTGGTGTTGAAAGCCTCCAAGGATGGAGGCTGCACAGCCTCCCTGGGTACCCACTCTACTGTCTGACTCTTCTCACCATGAGAATGTCCTTCCTTATATCCCGTTTGAACCTCTCTTGTTGCAGCTTATGCCTGTTGTCTTTTGCCCTCCCACCATGCAGCATTGTGCAGAGCCAGGCTCCATTGTCTTGATAATCCCATAGGCGCTGGCTGCCTGGTCTTAGGCCTGCCTCCATCTCCCTACACCTTCTCTTCTGCAGATAGAACAAGCCCCATTTCCTCATCCTCTCCTCACAGGGCAAGTGCTCCAGCCTCTCTGACAATCTTGGTGACCTCTGCTGAACTTGCTCCAGTTGATCAAGAGCATTCCCATACTGGGGGGCCTGCAGCTGAATGCAGTACCTAGATGTGATCCAATGAGTGCTGAGTAGAGGGAGATTATCACTTTCCTTAACCTACTGGCTATGCATATGGTGACACAGCCCAGGATGCTGTTGACCTCCTTTACAGGTTGGACACATTGCTGGCTCACATCCAGCTTGCTGTCTGCCAGTAGCTCTGGGGTCTCTGCCACAGAGCTGCTCCCACCAGCCTGTCAGTTCCTAGCTTGTATCCCTGCCAGGGGCTTTTCCTTCCCACATGCACAACTTTGCCTTTTTTCCCTCATGGAAATTCAGTGTTCCTGTCAGCTCATTCCTCCACTCTAGATAGGTCCCTCTGAACAGCAGCTCTACTTCAAATGTTTCTGAGCCACTGCCTTGATGTCTTCTGTAAACTTTACAGGAGTGCACTCTATTGCCTACTCCAGGTAATTGATAAAGTCCTCCAGTAACCTGCAGTATTCCACATGTTAATGAGCCTCTGGGCAGAGTATGACCCATCAACCACTATGCTAAGCCCAACCATCCAGTTCTCTTAACCTTTCTAACTGTCTATCCATCTAAACTATAACATCTTGACTTAAAAAAAAAATATATATATATATATAATTAAAAGCTTTGTAGTTGGTCTGGGCCCCTTGAAACAATTTGAGATTTTACAGAAGCTTAATACAATATTCTTGCTTGCAGAAGATGACTGGATTTTCCAATTAAAACTTGCATAGTCAAGGATATTCAGGAAAGCAGAACTGTAGTTTGCTAACAGAATTAGGCTAAGAAAGAATGAAATAGAGTTATTTGTGCATCACAATACACATTAGTCCACAAGAATCTAGTGTCTTTCATTTACCTTTTATTAATGAGTTTATCAGGAAAAAGACAAGCCATAACTTTGATTTCACATCTGTGTGTACACATGTATCTACTATTTTTTATTTATTTATTTATTTACTTACCCTTTTAAAAGTCAAGTCATATCAGATGTGTTTGCTCCCTGGAGGCAGCTCTTTGGAAAGTTGACTTTTTAAAAGTCATTCTTTCAATCCTTAACCTCAAAGCTGTGGGTTGTTTTTTGTTTTTTGTTTTTTTTTTCTTTTTTTATTACTGAACTATAAGAACTTAAGTTTTTCAAAGTTTACTCAGAAACTTGAACATGGTATAGCAACCATGCTGCATTTGTCCCATGACAAAATCACATTACAAATCTTCCCAGTATTACTTAGGAATCTATGTTGGTGTACATAGAAGCAAACAAGTTCTGTGATTTCTTTTCACCAATGGCCGACGTAATCAGGATCCCTTCTCCACTCCTTCAGCTCCCCTCCACTCCCACAGAATTAAACAAGTACTTTCACTACAAAGTATGGAAAGTATAAGCCTATTTAATGCAACCTTTAACCTGTATACGCTTAGTAAACACATCAGCATCATACAGAGGAAAGGCTGTTTTTCACTTCGCTTTAAACAAACTTCTACAGATGTATGTCCTCTCTGAAAAGGGTTTTAATGCTCCCCGTAATTAGTTTTTCTGCATGCGCAGACAAGAGGGGAACTAGCTGCAGCGCTGTCGGGATTTGCCAGCCGCGATTTTAAAACGCCACCCGCTACGGTTCTAGCTCAGGGGCACTACTACGTGGACAAAGCATGTTAGTTTCTTGCTGTAACACCCAACGCATCCCAGAAGCGAATCAAGAGGTGCACCGCAGAACGGAGCGTCTGGTCTCGCCCAAGGTCACACGGCAGGCCGGGTCCGCCAGGCGCGCCGCGGGAGATCCCTCCCCCGCGAAATAAACGCCGCCAGATCCCGCCGGCCCTGCCAAGCCACCGCCAGAGCCGCAGCCGAGCGCCCTCCGCCCGGCAGCACGCATTCGCCCGGACCCCCAACCCCAACTCCCCGCGACTCTCCCGCCGCCACCGCGGGG
>JAVJGG010000055.1:6990972-7019032 GCA_035590195.1 Aviceda cuculoides | reverse complement strand
GCGCTGGGGAGCGAGCGGCGCCGCACCAGGAGGTGGGCGGCGAAGGTCACCGCCGCGAGGGCGCCCGGGGCGGCGGCCCCGTTACCTGGGGGTTGTAGGCGGCGGACGCCGCTGCCCCGACCAGCCTCTGCGTGACGCCGTTGAACTTGTAATACATGGTGGAGGGGCCACCGGCGCGCGCGCTCCCAACGGTCCACCGGCTGCGACGCCTCGCGCCGAAGGACCCCAGCCGGCTTTTCGCGACGCCTTAACGTGCGAGGGCCCGCCGGCTCGCGGGCCGCCACGACGCCTGCGAGCGGTGAGCGCGGGAAGCCGCCAAAGGAGCGGGGTTTAAAAAAAAAAAAATCTGGCGAAATGCACGAGTCGTGACTAACGCAGCGGGAGCGCGTCTCTCCCCGGACTGCCTGCCACTCTCAAAGTGAGGCCGGCGACGATTTTCAGTCAGGCGACGGGCAAGGCCCCCAACAGGCCGAGCTGTAGCGCGCGTGCGCACCGCCGCCCGCCGAAGGGCAACGGAAGCAGGGTGGAGGCTCGCGGCAAGCGCTGTGAAAGGGGCGGGGGTGCCGTCAGCCAATCAGCGCAAGCGGGAGGCGAGGCCCCGTCCTCCCCGTGGGCGAAGGAAGGAGCAGGGGCAGGGGCAGGGGCAGGGCCAGGGGCGGTCGTGGGCGGCGGTGGCGGCAGCCGCCCCCGCCCGCAGCCCGTGTTTGCGGCCGCTGAGATGGCCCCGCGGTGCCGCGGAGGCGGCCCGCGAGGAGGAGGCGCGTGTGTGGCGAGTGCGCACGGGTAAAACAGGGCTCGTGTGGGAGGTCGTCCCCCCACGGGTGGTGGTCCCCCCACGGCGGCCCGGCCCGCCCTTCCCCTCCTGAGGGCTGGCGGGTCCGGCCCTCCCTCCCGCCCTCCCTCCCTCCGGCCGCCGCCGCCGCCGCCGAGGCGGTGAGGGGCGTCCGCTGCATAGCTGCGGGTGTTGGGAACTTGAGGCAGCGCCGGCGGCTTGTTTCGAAGCGTGTGTGTTCGGATAGACATTAAGAAGGGACAAGCAGCCGGTTTGTTTTCTGGAACTTAATCTCTGCGTCTCCCCTCTATCAAGCCATTCCCTTCTCTCCCACCATCTTTTGGAAACATTTGAAATCTATAATTTGTTTCATAAAATAAGGCTTTTGTTAAATGAAATTTCAGCATCGTGAACTAGGGGAATGTGGTATGATGCTGCTTCTGTTGTGAATTTAATCTTCCTGAGAAGTCCAGCAGCCCTAGGGCTGAAGGTGCGACATGGTGGGTTTTTGCCATGCTTACAGCTCGGACCTGCGGGCATCGTGTGGTCATTTGGCTTCTGTGCATGCCTTGGGTCACGGGTGGTTGCCAGCTGAGGTACTCTTCTTAGTAATCCAGAGCATCCTGCTGTTATCAGTGCAAATTCATTATTTGAGTTCACCCTGTGAAGTGCCTACTGTTGGTTAAGATTAAACATACTGAGGCTTTATTAAAAAAGGATCATTTGTTGGTAATGTTTAATCGTTACTGACCTGCACCAGTTAGAGTATTGTCTATTAGGAGTCCTGCATACAGTTTTGCAGATGTGCTTGCTATAAAAATATCTGTGGTCATGCACTGAGTGAAAACTATTAAAATATACCTTGCTTATAAACTGGGGGGAGATCTAATCATAGGAAATGTTTTAGAAAGTAAAATACTCATATAAAAATATGTATGAGATGATTTGTGTACCCACCCATGTAACACCTTCTTCTTAGTTTTTAGAAATTGAGTTTGGTGGCAGCAAAATGGAGCCTTGAGTCTTCTTGCATTTATCTCCTTCTGAACAGACATGTCCTGTACAGGATAACACTACTCAGTAACGAGGAAAGCCTGTGAGCCCTGTGCGTCCATTTACTTGTGAGAGCAGGGCTATGAACCAGAAGCGTAGGTCCTTGCTGCACCAGTTCTTATCTGTGCCTGTTGCCCGGGAGGCAGGTGTTTGTCTTCGTTGAGACTTCAGTTCCACAAACTCTGTCTCTGCTGTCCTTTCTTAAAGAGAACCAGCTGGGTGCTCCATACGTGATACCCTGAGTTGATATTCTGACTCTGTTACGAATGTTAACTGGAAAGGAGATGTTATTTGCTCAGTAAGTAAGAAACTTTGAGAAAAATTTTGTAAATGTTACAGGAAGAATTGTGAAATCCCTGCAGCTTTCACAACTAGGCAGCATTAATGAACTGGAACATGTGCTGCATAATTTATAGTAGAAAAGAATTTGCTGACCAGGATTCTACTTATTTCTGAGAAAACTAAACTAGAAGTTACGTTTGATTGAAAATCTGCCTGTAATGGAGCAGAAGACCCTGAAGATGGGGTATACATAGTCTTTTAGACTATTGAATGAGTGGAATGCTGTGAATCAGGGCTAGGTTTGTGTGGTAACAGTCTTGACCTATTGAAATCCATGGGATCTGGCGGGTATTGTAACTACTCTGGAACCTTCCCTGGGCATATCTCTCTGCAGATGCACTACAGCTCCTGCTGTCCAGCTATTTCAGCACTTGCCAGAAGAAACAGGTGTGCCTGGCAAGCTCACTTACTAAGCTGGTTTTATATCTCGCTCTTCTCCCTTTTTTCCCAATACTAATACATACTATAATCCCAGAGGAGCACGGGTTTTGTGGCAGGTCATGCATGGAGGTAATGCCATTGTACAGCTAGTTCTTGCTCCATTGATGCTCTTGTATCAAGTTCTTGAAAAGTCATTCAATATTGACTAAAGGCCGCAGAAGGGAAGGGTTCGTGCCCTACAGCTCTGGGGAGGCTGTGAAAAGTGTACAAATTTATCCCCTTTTTCAGTTAATCAGTTTAAGTCATGATGCTTAAAAGTAAGCTGTGAAACTTGGCTGCTGCAAGCTGTTGAAACAAAGCCTAGGTGCTGTCTCTCTCTTGTTTTAGCTCACAAAATTGAAGACAGGCAATTGTTTACCTTGCAAGAGAGATGCATGGGAGGATGACACGAATAAAATTACAGTTACAAATGAAGCTTCTGCTGTTGTTCTAACACAGGATCATGGGGACATTTCGTGAAAAGGAAAGTAAAATCAGAATAGCATAAAGTCTTTCATTTAAAGGAAGAAACTTGTTTTTGCCTTAGGCTTTTGGTCCATCTTTTGCTTTAGTCTGTAGACTTGCCAAGACTGCTTTGCTTATCAGAATTCCTGACATAATGGTTAATTAGACTGTAAAACTTAATGCCATAGGAAGTAACTGGGGCAAAATGAGGCCACTCCCCCTAGCAGGGTTCAAAGAAAGACTGGGCATCTTTGTGGACCATAAAACATGGACAGTTAATGTAAACAAAGTGTCCCAGAAGGAAAAGACTTCCTGCATTGAACTTCAAGCTGAGCTCTGACTTCTAAACACTGAGGCGAATAATTCATGAGGGCTGGCAGTTCTACATCTGGTCTGTTAGGGATTTTGTATCTTCATCTGCAGTGTGATATTGGCAGCAGCTAAAGACAATACTGTCCTACAGGCTACACTGTAGTTTAATCTATTCATTTTTTTCCAGATTTTTAAGGTAACTGATTTCATACATGCAGGTTTGTTTATCATGGCTTGTTCCTGGAATAGCACTAAGATTATGCTTCAAGATTGGTAGATTTCTGGGAGTGAATGAAAGAAGCAGAATACCTTGAACTTATTCTGCTTTTTTGTTGTTGTTGTGATTTCTGTGTATTCATTTTCTTTTTGAGGATAAAGTAAATAAAAAACCAAGATCTTATTCTGTTGCTTAATGAACAAAACCTTCATATGCCGATCATTATTTCAGCACAGATGTCTGTAACTCATATTCTGTGAATCTGCCCATGCAACTCTGTTCTTGAATTGCTGAGAACAACTGTGTGGGTGGATTTAGAACATGAAATTGCCATGTGCGCTTATGTTTTGTTTATGCAGTACTCATTTTTAAGAGTACTAGTTTGGATTTGCTTAATATTTGCTTTGTGTGTCTCTGTGTGTGTGTGCATACATAATATATACAACCCCCCAAACTAGAAGGTGATCACCAAGCATAAGCTCTGTTAATGTGAGAGACTGTGACACTGTAAACATGTTCCATTTGAATCATGTTATCAACTGAAAGAAATAAATTAAGTCTTTGCACAGATTAAGGTGGTAGTTACTGCTAAAACCTGTACTCGAATTTTTTGGTGCTTTATTGCCCATACCTACTGAATACAGCACATATGACTCTCGGAAATAGACTACTATTGTCAGCTAAGAGATTTCTCTTTGATAGACTTAACAATACTGAAAATTAATAGAAATTGTTTTTAATTTTAAGATTGTTCATACAGTTACAATATTAATATAAATTTAACCAAAGTTTTTACTATGTATCTTTCTTACAACAAAATTCTTGCTTTTTTTCTGAGGGAGATGGGATTAAAGAGGCAGCCATTTATATTTTCTCTATGAATTGAGAAATAATTGCATATTGCGCTTCTGTTTCAGGGGCACTTCTTTGTCTTAAGACTTCTACATGTGAAATACTTGATAGCAATAGCTACTTAATAGCAATAGCAATTTTAGCAATAAGGGCATTGTGTTGTCTGTAGTATGATGGGGATCAGGAATCTTTTTTAAAGGCGTTGAATTTTATTTGGGGGTGTCTACCTCTTGTTACACATGTATAGCGTTCTTTCCAGGTTCTCAGGCAGAACTTGTCTGAGAAAGTAAATTAAGGACTTGAAAACTTGATGATATAATTGTTGTAAAGCCTAATGATTGACTAATGCTTCTGGGGCAATAAGTTTTGCTTTTTATAGACTGTTTCTCTGCAGTTACATGGTACCTGTATAAAAGCAGAATGGAAATTGTGAAAGCAGTGGTTTATTTCAGGTTAGCAATGAAGTATTCTTTTATCCTCCAATCTCTAGATGTGAGAAGCATTATAGGAACCTACAATAAATATTGCTTTCACTACTTTTCAGCTTTGATGTCTTTGCTTTTTTCCCCCTTTATTTTCAGAATTGCAGAAGTGAAGGTACATTTTTTGTCTGATTGAGACATCAGTGTTGGCTGTCAGTAAAATAATAATTACCTAAAAGCCCTATTTATTCTAGTTTTGAGAAAGTAATCTTGAAATCCCCAGGCCCTATCTCTATGGCTTATAACACTTCCCACTTTTGAAATGCTGTACTGGGAGGGTGGATACTTTGCCTCTTGCCTGTTGACTTTGATAGGGACAACCACAGCTCCAAGTTTCTGTCTGCGTGCTTTCTGCTGTGACATATTTTTTCCTTTACAACCAGAAGGGAAATCTCACTATGGCAGTACCTTATTCTTCCTGAACTTTTCCTTTAAACATTATACAGGTAGTGAAATAGGTTCCCAAATAAAGTGAGCAGTATCTCTGGACATTGAGAGGTGAAATATATCTACAAGGTTTTCTGTTCTCACACTGCTGCCAAAGCCTTCCTTCACCTCTTCCTTCTCCCTCCCTAGGCTGTGTTTCTCTCTCAAACTGTCAGCAGTCCACAGCAAAAGTTTATTTTGCTCAGATATGTTGTAGATACTGGGAGGATGATGCATTGTCCTTGTATTTCATTTCTTCTTGTCAGCCTTTCTATATGCAAATCCACAGACTGCAGTCCAGAGACAACCACATCCTTAGTGCAGAAGTGTAACAAACTTTGCTGAATAAGGCAAGATTTATGGACAAAAACCCCCTCCTCTGTACATGTGCTAGAGGAAATGTTCTGTGCATTTGTATAGTATGAAGCAGATGGATAGTAGGATATTGTGATGGGCTGAGGAGAGATCCCATGCACTGTTTCTGAGTATTAACAACCGAAATACAATTGTCTTGGAAATGCACGGGGCAATTTATACCAGGTAGCTTGATTTGAATACTTAAGTCTTTTGCTTTCTTGGTCCAGCTCCCACTTGTTAGTTACTCATACTTAATTTTAGTAATTATCAGTCACACTTCAGAACATTCTATACAGCTATATTTGGGCTTAATTTACCCTTTCCCAACAGTGACACTGCCCTGTATCTACTCTAACAGTTCCTTGGAGAAGGCAATAATCAATGAACATGCAGGACTGCCAACACCAGGTGTTCAAAAATCATGAGCTTGGGTTTAAAAATTTGTCATTTTATTCACATTTTAGCATGTGATCATGTGTTACCACCTCTCTCTCATGCCTCAGGATATAAGGAATATGAACAGATGAAAGCCTCTTTTCACATGACGAGTTTTTGTAACGACTATTGTAGGTAATAAATTTCAACAAGTTGGCAACTTCTGGGTTGTAATTTCCTGAAGAAGATACAAACTGTTTGTTAGAGCTCCACCCTTAACTAGTGCAAAGTGACCTATAGGTACATGCTGAGGCAATGCTGTTTGATAGGGTGCATTGAATCCATGCTGTTCTGGACAAAGAAACAAGAATAACAGCAATTCTTCCACCAGAGGATCACTGTTAGCTAATAATTCTTAAGGTGGTGCTATCAAGTAGCAGTACTTTACATCTAAGCATCCCTGTGAGAACATTAGACATGTCTTGTAAAATCTTTTGGTTGTGTTTTAGCTGAGGATATGTCTAAGATGTAGAGCCAAAGTGCCGTCTCCCAGTTTGCTCTTGGACACAGTTTTCTATGGGAAGGAAACTACTACAGCCTTTGGCTGAGTCTCCAGACTGAGTGAATAGGAAGCCAGGACCATGCAGTGCACCATGACCACTCAGCCAAGATGTAGTCTAAGAAGAGCCTGGACCTGCAACTCCAGTGAAATGTCTGCAGTTCTGTGGATCCACAAAGGTTGAAAACAGCAGATCTCCAGTACTTTACAGAGGAGAAACTGAAATATAATGAGCAGAAAGAGAACTTTCCTCCAGATGTACTCAACTGGGAAGCTTTTAATCAGAAATACACTTTTGAAGTGAACCTCCAAGTTATACCCGTGCTTTGGTTTGTATCACTGAGCAAGCAGGCTTGGAGCTCACGGGTGAGATGTATTTTTGGATGAAGCTGGACTTCCTGGTGGACTGTAAGGTGCATTTTAGGAACACATCTAATGTGCTCCAGTTGCTAACAAGCGTTCAGACAATAGGACCAGACTAGAACTAGTTTGAAGTAACCCCCCCGAAATGTGTATGGTGTGGGTGTCAGGTCCTCAGCATTGGCTTATTTCATTCTGCATATCGCTACTCTTGTCTCAGCTACTTCTCACAGTAGGCACAACCTGGTAAATTGTGGAAGATGGGATGTGAGGATGGATTTTTGACATCTTAATGCCTGCCTAGAATCCCATTCACAGCTACTACCTCTAAGCCCTTCTTCCAAGTACTGCCATGGAATAAAGCTATGCAGAGCTGGCTGAACTATTGCCATACTCGGGCAGAAGGTCCAGCTTTGCCCGGATTATTTGTCAGCAGGCTGTACTCTCAGGGGTTTCTATCCGACTGATTAAAAAAAAAAAAGGCATACTTAAATTCAGTAATACTAATATCAACTGTCTGGATACCAGAGAAATCTTTCTCATAGAAAATATTCTTGTTTTATGAATCGTTTAGCATGTTAGAGGTAACATAATAAAAATAGATTGCTGCCATGAGATCAGTGTCTCCTGAATTGAAAATAATGCATAGTTTTGACTACGTTTATTTTTGAGGATTGTACTCTTCCAGCAGCAAGAACCATTACCCTGTGATACCTTTACAACTTACAGTCTCCTAATTATCTTTCCTGCAGCATCCTGTAGTCTCACTGACATTCTATAAGCACATAACTGTTACAGTTTTGTCTCTTCATATAGTAGTGTAACTCAGATCTGTTTCAGGAAGTCTTGCAGGTTTTTTGATGCATTTCCCCTTCGTCTTGCCACGTTATAAATGATTTTTTTTTTCCTTTTAAAATATTCTGTCAGATGTTGTGTACCTGTCTGTGCTTTCTTACTGCCATCAGGACACTGTAAAACTGGGAGTACAAGCAGATGAAAGAACTATCTACCTCCTTATCACAGCGTGAAGTTCAAGAGATTGGGTAACAGTGTGGAAGAACACTGATAAAGTCCGGAGTGAGGGGAAGAGGGAAGCTCGGTAGCAGCTCTGCAGAAAAGGGGACTGAAGTGTGCCAGAGGGATTGGAGTAACAACAGAGAAAGCTGAAAGGAACTGTTCCTGAGCCAAGCACTTGCACACATGAAAGAGCTGGATAGTTGCAGAAATAGGGAGCCCTCCAAGTAAATGCTGCCTGCAACATCTGCCTCTGCATTGCGCAGGAACTTTTCTTTGGCAGAGCATACACAGCCTTACAAAGTCTATAGTTAGATTGGGGTTCTTCATACTGCACTTTGCATCTCTATTTATAGTTTCCTCCCAAGCAAGAGGTGACCTGTGTGAATGCAGGTATGTGTACATGGATGGAAGCAGTGTGATTCAGTTGCTGACCACGCTTAACACCTAAGTAAAAATTTTTGTTGAAAACATGTCTTTTGACAACATCCTCCCTCCTAAAGATTTTTCACAGTAAATTTTGCTGAGCCGTATCTGGCTCCCTTGTCTTGTGTAGGTTCTGTGATGCCAATTACTAACGGAGAGTTTCATTTGGCTCAATATATAGGAGCCTGCACTTTTTTAATGGGAAAATCTGAGTTCTGTTTTCCCAAGAAGTATCAGAGCTTGTAGTACCACTGGTGGTGCAGACATGTTCATTTAAGAGTGCTGTATCCTATTCTGCAGCCTGAGGGGACTGAAAAAGGGTGGTGAGGAGTTGTGGAAACAGGGATTTGGCACCATGATTTTACTTGCTTTTTATTTTACATACTCTTGATTGTTTCTCCTCCCCAATATAGTTCTCTTTTTAGACTTTGCAGTGTGAAGCTGATGTGGTTGTGGTTTCCTGAAGGATTGCCGATATCCTTTAGACTGCAATATTTGTTGCTGACTGTTCAACGGCAGAATGGAAACTTGCTTCTATGCATTCTCAGAATTGCTGGAGGCACCACTTTGACCCTATTAAATTGCTTGTCCCAGATCCAGTTGCCACCAAACAGACAGTATCAGTTTAATATAATTTTAATCTAGAAACTCAAGCTTCTTAGCACTGGCTAAACACTTGCCTTATAGTGTAGAGATTACACTAAAATAATGGGAACCAAATTACTCCAAGTTCTTTCTTTGCTTTCACTAGGTTATTCAATTATAGCATCATGTTTGTAGTACTTCAGGGAGAAAGGAATTAGGAGTGAGATCTACACGCTTGCCTTACAGGAAAGTTTTATGGGTAGAGACAAGGGAAACATTCTCCAAATGCTATTAAAAAGATTTTACTTAAGGTCCCATATATTTTCAATGTAATCTAAGAGCTGCCTTTGATTCACACATAAACCAATTTGAACTTTAGAACAATACCTCTCTGTGTTCCCTTTTGTTCCTTTTTGTGTGATTGCAGCCTTACAGCTTAAAACACTTTCTTAAAGCTGGTTACAGAAAAAAAGAAATCATAAAATATGATTTGCACATTGGATAGATGAGGAGGAAATAAGACCTAGTAGGGAGTTTATGGATTATTTATGACTACTGGTAAATAACTGCAGGTTTCTGCAATGGACTTACCCAATTTTCCCTCTGAACTGTAACACTCAAACTGAACATCTTTTGATTCAGGAGATCTGTATCTCCTTTGAGCAGTGAGAATGCCTAATCAAGTACTGTAGCGCTTATCTTGCTCTAGTCTCCAAGACAATTTATGGTGCTTTAGCTGAGCTTTTCTTTCATACTCTTTTTAAAAGCAAAGTAGTAAGTATTGTTTGTACTACGTCCTGCTTTAAAATAGTAGGAGAAAATGGATAAAGATGTGGCTTGGGAGCCCAAGTTATAGAGCTGAACAGAGCAGCATTTGCTACATATGTTATTGTTGACCATCAAGCAGAAGGAGTTGGCTGACATGGTGCTGACCACAACTTTAGCCTGTGTAAGCAGCAAAAGGTTGTGTTTAGTGTACCAGCTATCATGATTAAAGGCTAGGTTAGGGACCTTCCATGCCGAGATGGCACATTTTCATGGAAGTTTCCAGTGGTTGTCTCTGAAAGAAAAAGATGTGACTATCGGGGAGGTTTTAAGTCAAAGCCCTCTGTTCGCTTTTGTATGTATTTTGAGTTGTGGCCTGCAGTCCCTGGATCCCCTTACCGTGGATGCCTCGTGCTTTTTGGTAGTCATTAGCACACAACAGAAAGGGAAGCGACGGCTGAATGGGATGAGATGGTGCCAGATTCTCTTTTATTCTCCTGATCTGAGAGACTGTCTGCAAGCACACACATTCAGAAAACATTTAGAGGTAAATAGTAAATCACAAGTGATGGCACAATACAAGTTATTGTGACAGCGTGTAACCCAAAGAAATGGGTGAAAGGTTTTCTTTTTAGCAGAGTAGGCAGGTATCAGCTGGGTTACATTTACCAGGGATGAGTGGACTGGGGGACTGCTTTTTAGCACAGTTACTCAAGGGGCAGGACACTCAATGTATATGTACCTATAAAAATGATAGTAGGACAGAAAACAATGGGCAGGATGGGATGGGAGACAGTGGGCTGGCACTGCGATTTCAGAAATATTGGGTGCCAGCACAGAAGCCTGCCAGTGTGGCTAGTGGAAGAAAGGAAATGGGGCAGCTAGGGAACGGGTAAAAACCAAAGAGGAAGGGAGTTGGATGGAAAAAGTCTGGCAAAGGAAGAAGGCAGAGATGTGTTTTCAGGGCAGGTAAGGCAGGACAGCAGCAGTGATGGGGAAGAGAGCTGAAAAGCACAGCAAAGTCCTATTGTGTTCCGTGTCCAAGAGTTATCTGCATTTCATGTTCTTATTTTTTGGTGAGTCACTTAGAAAGGACTTCATTACTGTCTCAGAGCCTTTTGCAATGCTGGATTTAGTATTTTTAACCTCTGCCTACTCCTCCACCCCATTTCCTTTCCTCATGAATTAGTCTTACACCTGCTTTCTGCAATGTTCTTTCAGTTTGCATGACAATCCTGGACTCTTAAGTAGGGATAAATCCCCAAAGCAGGGAACATAAAGGTACTAATTCCTCTTAGGATTTTAAACTGGGATCTTTAATATTAGCGTGAAAGCCTACCAGTTTCCAAGGCTGTTAGTTGCTTCTAGCATGACTCATATGCTGGTGGAAGTGAACCAACCCGTGGAAACATACGGTACAAGCTTGGCCAGTTTGCTTTACTGTTTCTTGTGAGAAACAGCAATTTGGTGTAATCAACCAAAAAGTAAAGAAGTACAAATCTGTAACTCCAACATCCCATTGGTAATTCAGCTGTCTGCTCCACTTACGTTGGCAGGAGTAGATGGCCAAAGCCAGCCAGGTGATCTTTAATGCAGAGTTGTGAGTGGATTTGAATGGACTGCAGGATGTGAGGTCCCAGGGTGAGACTGTAGATGAAGGGTGGGATGTGGATGATTTAGGCTATTTTGTACTGCTTTGTAAAAGCTTTGCGTGACTGTTTCTTCCCATTATATATGACATTTATTGTGGGGGAGGAGAGAGCTTCTTATCCTACACTGAGACAGAGAAACATATTGATATTTATTCCCAGCTATATAATCTGGAGTTGAACTGCATTTCAGATGTGAATGGGACAGTCTGTGTGAAGAGAAGGCAAAGGTAACAGCAGCCTCAGTCTGTGGATGTTGATGTTTAACCTTAATGCTCCTTGAGTGAGGATCAGGTGAAAGGAGAACGGTCTAAGAAAACAAGATAGAGATGCTGGAGTCTGCTATAAAGAGAGAAGCAGATGAGCTTCATGGTCCCTGGTCTTGTGTTAAGAGTAACCTGGCACTTACATCCAAGACTTTGTCTTCTATAACCCAGATGACAAACAGATCTTCTAAAACAAAGCAAAATTCATCTTGGCTACCTTTTATTCACTGCTGGTTGCCTGACATCCTTTCTCTTCAAACATACCTGGTTTTTCAGCCTCTTGAGTCACTGGAGACCAAAAAGGTGCTGTGACCTATAGGCTTAGTGTCTAAAGACACTGCACCCAAAGGCAGAGATACTCAAGGAATCCATATAAATTTGAGGGCTATAAGCAAGACTCTCTGGCAGGAATCCACATTTTCAGGTTCAGGTTTGGGGTTTTTTTTATTGAAGTTATTTTCTTACTCATGCTTTTCTTTTCAGTGGGCCTCTGCATGACTAAACTTAGTAAATACACTGTTGGGTTTTTCTCTTTAACATGGATCAAGGATTCAAGATTCTGTTCTAATAAATGGCGTCAACTTTACTCACTCATACCATCCCATCAAATGACACCAAGTTTAAATATTAACCCCAAACAACAAAAGTCATGGTTAGAGGCTTGTACAGCTGACAAGGCCTTTAGCAATGTAGAAAAGACTATCTTGTAAGTTCTGCATTCTCTGGGAGCCTCTCTAAATCGAAGAGAAAAAAAAAATTGTATTTGAACGCTTAGTGCTTAAAAGTATATCAGCCTCAATAGATAAGCTACACTCATGCGACAGAGAAATGCCATGTTGTTTGCTTGCACTGTTGTCTGCATACAGCTTTTGATTTTTGTTTCAGTCTTGGATTATATGGGGTTTGGGAGCAGCACTATAATTTTGATCCATGGCTGTAGAGTACAACAGAAGCCTGGTCCTCACTGTAGTTCCTAGTTACTACTTCAATATTGGTAAAAGAGCAGTGAAAAGAAATATAAAAACTGAAGTGGAGGATTTCTGGGGTACAAGGAAAAGAACTTCTAGATTTCCTAGATTTTAACGAACCCTTTACTGTTGTGTTTTTGGTTTTGTTTTAATTCTTATGGCAAACAAATGTATAAAATGTTCCCCAAGACAGCAAGACTTGATCTTATTTGGGGGGATTCTGTGTATTTACAGTTGCATCTCAGATTGCTACGAGCATATCTGTAAAATAATAATAAGTGTTAAAGCATTAAAAAACCCTTCCAAAAAATTTTAGAAGTTCTTCTAGAAAAACACTTCTAAAATATATGACTATGTGGCTATCTGCTTCATTTCTTCACTGATTGATTTTATGTAAAACTTTTAAAACTAATAAATAAAATATGAGAAGTAAAAATGCTTATGACTGCTAAACGTAAAGTGTGTTCATTTTCATAATAATGCAGTGGGCTGGTGCCAGAATAGTTCCTAGTTCAATGATCTCTTAAAATATTCAAGCTTTTTTTTTAAAAGAACATTAGTTGTGATTATTTTTGGAAGTACTTTTGAAATGGCTGCATTTAAAGAATCACCAGAGTGTCTCAGATCTCTTCACAGTAATGCAAGCATTGCACTGGTGAAATTTCTGGTTGCTCTGAGATTCCAGAATTAACACCATGTTGATGTTTTCAGGTTTTGGGGTTTTTTTAACATAAATACATTTTGGTGAACTTGAAGCCAAATTCAGTCCATTTTTCCAGATTCGTTCTTATAAGTAATCCCTGAGGAATAATGTATGGGTTACATGGCTGCTTTTTAATTTTGTGTTGACAGTTCTGTTGTCCATGATTATAATAGATACTCAGTTGCTGAAGAGTAACCCTGTGTAGGTTTAACTTTTTTTTTTTGGCTCAGACTAACTTCTGGATCAAATACTTAAATGTTCTGTTGAGTAAAACTCCTAGGTTCTAAATGGCAGACTTCTCAGTAACCAAAAATTGTTAAAGGAAACAAGTTTTTGCCAAGGTACAATACCAATATAAATAGCCACAGAATTCATTTGTTAAAAAGAACACATTTTATAAACATCTGTGTTTTGACCACTAGTCCATGAAATATAGCAACAAGACCAGCAAATTTTATTATGTGATTTTATGCATCTAATTCTGTATTCACATCAAGAAAACACATTTATTACCTTTTCAAATTATAGTATACATTTTTCTTTACAGATAAGCAAACAATATATAAAATTAATGTTCTATAAAATTATAAACCTTTGTGTTTGTAAAGAATAAAGGAGTGTAAAATGTATAGTTGCAAGCATTCACATTATATTAATTTGAGCAAAGATTTGTATTCTTCTTCTGTGGCTCTTCAAATTTCTTGTCAAGCAGATTGTCAGTCTTGGTTGCTCACTGTGTAGCCTTCTTGATGCTTAACCTATCTGTCATCTGCAGAAGACACTCCCTACTTTGTGCTGCACTTCACAGGCCATACATCATACTAGTTTTTCACTGTGAAACCAGCATTTTGTTGTTTCTTCCATATGGGCTGGAGCAGCTCTTCAGCTACTGTAAACTGTTACAGCTCTAGCAAAGCTGGAAGACCTTTCTCACTAAGTCTACATATTTTAAACAGGGTATCCTGACCTGCATGTTTGCTTTTACAAATAACAGAAAATGAGAGTCAATTTCCTTTTTTAAAAATCATAGTGGAAATTTTTTTATAAAGCTCTATCATCTTTTTTGCTATGCATAGCTTATTTAATTTTCCAGCAAATGTCTCCTTCGAAGCTCATTTGAAAGGATAATTCTAAAATTTTCAAGGTACTTCAAATGATAAAACTTTAATCAGTAGTTTTATCCTGAACCTCTTAGGTGGGAGAAAATTCAGAGCACAGCAGACCTTGTTCGTTGTGCTGGTTCCCAGGAAACTGGCTGGTTTGGCTGCTGAATTTAGCTGGCTGGTGTGTGCATATGACCACTACCTGGCAGACATTCAGATCTGGTAAGATTTTTGTAGTTGTTACCCAGAGGGGAAGAGACAAGTGTTTTGAACCCATAAGGACTTCAGTTTTATTTTGGAAACATGAGGGTTGAACACTACAGAAGCTGAAGACCAATTCCTTTATGGGCACAAATTGCATACACGGTATGAAACCCCAGTACCTTTTCCTTTAAATACGTGGGTATCAAGATACAAATCCTGCATTAACAGGATTTTTATCTTCCTCAAACTTGCTGCTGTGTACACCAGGATAAGCCACTGTACAGTAAGAATGAATATCACATATTTAAATGTCTGATCCCCATGCTGATAAAACTGTTGAAAATCATCAATCAAATTAATCTTTTCTGTTTCTTTTTTTTTTTTTTTTTGTTTGGTGGGTATTCATCATGACAATATCATTTCCAAGTCTTACATCAAGGGAAATGATAATCCTCCATTCTTTGTGATTTTGGGGATGCTGCTTCATGTAGAAGTGTAGAAGGAATATGTACCCTAGACAGTTTTCCATTCCAGTGATTTCATTAATGATCAAATGCTTTTAAGTGGTACGCAGTACCTTAAAGGACTGCAGCCAATATATAGTTCCCAATAAGTCAGTCCTAAGGATTGAACCTAGTATATAATGTATGATTAACCTCTGTTGTCATCAAAACACACAATGGCAGTTCAAAACTCACTGGCATTGGTTTTAGTTTTAGATGAACAGAAAGGCTGAATCACAATTATATAAGCTGTCTTCATTTATCCCCCGTTTTATTATATTTGTATTTAATCTAATTTGTCCCAACTGTGAATGTTTCAGACATTGAAAGAGCTACTGCCCATGAAGTATTTTATTGTATAGGGTTCAAACTGGCAATGATTAGAAATGAGCCAGCTTGTCTTCACTTGGCTTTGAAATGCTGTATTTTGAAACAGAGCACTGCACCCCATGTCTGCATAAAATGTGTCCTCAAGAGAACTTTTACTAAAACAGTTTCATCTGTTTAAAAGTATGCTTATTTTTGACTGCACATATAATTCAGGCTTTTTAAAGTTTCATTAAAAAACCACTGGTCCATTGAAAATAAGATGACACATATTACTGGAAGCCAGGAACCCTATTTACTTACTATAAAATTCTGTTTTAAGGCTACCATTGAGATCACGCTACTTCAACTTGGTTTCTAAGGAAACTAAAATCTACACACTGCTAACCATACAACAATAAAAAAGCAACACCCCAGTATCTCTCCTTAGTGGGGTTATATAGAGCAGTTTCAAAATATTTTTATTATAACTCAAATTAAAAAATACATTAGGTCATTCTGTTCACATTTTGCCATATAAAAAGTGAACATAGGCTGTTAAAAAAGGTACAACTTAAGATAATCTCCACAGACTTACTCCTTTACACAATTATTTTCATTAGATAGTATTTTTACTTTGGGAAAGGATTCTTTAACTGAGAAACACTTTATAAAGGATTAAACATTTTGTTTGTATACCACATATAGCCTGGATCTTTGAAAACTTCCTGTCCTTAATTGCTTATACAAAATGATTCATGGTGCAAATTGGTATTCACAAATTATTATGTGCATTAATTTGTATTTTTTCCTTTGTACTGGCATCTAAAGATTAGATTTACTGGTAGTGCTGAAATGCATTTTATTTTGTGCTGAAACCAAGATTGCAACATACTTTGAACTATATTCATATTCTGTATGGATTTCAAACTATTGTCATTGTGATGATGGCTTGGGCATTTTGTGGGAAGAGGGTTGCATCTCAGAGTATTGGTTTGGTTAAATACAATACATGTACAAAAGGCTAAGTTTTAAGGAGTTTTATGAAAAACAGTATTTTTCCCAAGCATTAAAAACAGCATATGAAAATCTGTAAGGCTAAGTTCTTAAATGTTTTTTTTTTTTACCTATTTTTAATGGAAGAAAAAAACTGGAGCAGAATACAAAAAAATAGCAATTTTCTCCTTGAAAATGGTTTTGATACTGTCAAAATAAACTTTTCATTAGAAGATGAAAATGACATTTTCTTCAACAGCTGTGTTTGGATTAAAGTCTGAAATTTCAATTTTGTCAAGGAGGAAAGTTTTTGTGAGGAGAAAAAAAAAAACATTTCGACTGACTATAATATATGCAGGATATATATAGGTACACATGCAGGAATACAGAGCCAGCATCTTCGCTGGTGTAAAACATCTAAGTGTCTCTGAAGTCACAACGTGCCTAACTAACATCAGCTGTGATTCTCACCTAAGAAAGAAATTTTTGCTTATCTCATATTCACCTCTCTGTGGGGAATGCTGGAGACGGTTTCTGAATTACATGATTCTGATATAAAAGGCATAAATGTAGTAGTACAGGAATTACAGAGCTAACCTTCTCAACACCAGAATGCGTCAGTGGCAAGAAACAGAGGTATGGCTGTAATGTTACTTAATAATGTAGTCTTGAAAAACTAATGAAGGAAAAGTCAAGCTTGTCTGTAAGAAGGCTACTAAAATTATTTTCAGGTCTTCAGAAAAATTGTGTTTGCAATGTAATTCTTTAAGACTACTTAAGACTAAGACCACTTAAAACGATAATGAATTTTTCAGGTCTCAGGGTAGAACCTTCAATGTACTGGTTACTGACCAATGTGGTACTTTTGAGTGAGCAATTCCAGAGATGTGTGTTCTAGGTGGTACTCATTTTACTTCTAAAGCTTTTAACAAATATATATATAAAAGATGCTTCTACAGCACAGTAATCGTAAATGCAGTATTTCCAGGCAAGCACACCAAATTCAACGATGCTTATGACTCTTAACTTCCATGTTAATAAGAAAGCTCTCTGTTGATGTTTGTTGGTACCCAAATTTGTAAAGCTGTACCTTAATGTGTTTTAGTATCTAACTGCACATTTCTACGTAGCAGCCTTTCAGAATTATACTGAACGATGCTATTAAGCAGTACTACACAAGAAATGTAGTGAACAATATTTCAGAACCTAACTTGATTCATTTTAATTTTCTAGTTACATTGGAGAATATACCATTTTGCCAAGTGCAGCTCACACTTCTATATTTTACTTTCTTTGGTATGCTCTGCGCTTTTTACAGTTGTTTTTAAAACTTCCATTAAAGTGTATCCTTCAATAAGGACTGCAGAGTTTAAAGGTGATGAAGAGTATCATCTGACAGGGACCAGCTACTCTTATTTTTCAGTGCTTTCTCCAGACTGTTTCAAGTGATGGAATCTTATAATTTGTCTTATGGAATCTTATAATTTGTCTTAGAGAACTTTCACTATGATATATATGTTTAATTAAATGGGAGGAAAAAAATACATGCTTATGAGTATGTAACTTCAGGTGGATGGAGTTGAACTGAACGTATGTATAATTTGGATAGCTACCACTAAGCTACCAGAAAATACATTTATTAATGCCTGATTTTTTTATGCTGATCTTTATAAAGTACAACACTTGCTTCTACTAACAATTTGGTTCAAGAAAAGAAATTTAATTGTGGCTAAGGAAGTCCTTGCTACACCATTCAGAGGTGCACTTCTTGCACTTCTTTGAATTATCAAATTCAGAGCAATGCCACTAACTTCAGTGGTTTTACAGAAGATTTCTGTGCGTCATCAAAGATCCGAATCAGGCCTCAAGATTTTTTGCCCTACAGACCTATATTCTTCACTGTTCCTGAGTTACAGAACCAGCTCTACTCTGTTGCGAAGCTCAAAAGTAGTAGTGATTCTCCTTCAGTATCTAATTTGGTTATCTGAGTTAGTTAGAAGTGGAGATACTTCAGGCAAGAAGTTATCAATGCCTCTATGGAGCATTTACATACTAAAATCTTTGAAAAACTTCTGCTACATGTTGCTTAGAATGGTATAGGATGTAATTATGGGAATGACAGATCTCAGTGTTAAGCCCATTTTTTGTTCTGCTTTTGTGTGGAAAGGCAGACTGAAGACCAGACTGGTCTGGTTGAGGACTTCTGAATCCTCTGTTGTTGATTTTGTTCTCTCAAATTTGAAACATCACTCCTTCTCCCTGCAAGGTGCTCAAGGCAGATGGCCATCCTTCCTGTCTGAATGGTGACGGGCTTTCTCCAGGCTGGCGAGAATGTTGTTCCATAGGACCATCCAGTCAAGGAGGACACGCGAAGGGACCTTCCACCATTCTCTTCTAAGACAAAGCTTTGCAAGTAACTACAACAGAATGCAAGTTTGGTCAATTTAAAAATTCAGCAGAGAGGCTTCTACTGTACCTAGCGGATCGGAACTTGAGCTCATGGTAACATTGCACAAAGCTGTGATAAATGAAAGTGATTGGCAAGGCTAATAAAACAATGCCACTAACCACACAAATTCCTCCAAGAATCCTTCCTGGTACAGTGATGGGACACATGTCACCATAACCAACCGTGGTCATTGAGATGATCACCCACCAACAAGCAGCAGGAATGCTGGCATAATCCTTATTCTTTGTTCCCAAGTCCAGCCCATTTTCAAGAAGCTGGGAAAGTGCACTGAAAATTGCCATAGCAACACAGATAAAGACAAGTAGCATCACCATCTCTCTGTAACAACGCTTCAGAGTCAGACCAAGTGTTTGAAGGCCAATGAAATGACGAGCCAGTTTAATCACCCAAAAAATCCTCATCATTCTTAAGACCCTCAAGGTGACGCCAGCCCTCTGAAGCTGCGAATTTTCCCCTGTGAAAACTGTCATTAGAACAGAGATGTAGTAAGGAGTAATTGCCAGTAAATCAATGATGTTGAGAGGTCTTCTGACAAACTCACACTTGTTTTTGGAGACGATGAACCTCACAATGCACTCTGCAGTGAACCAGCCTATGCAGATAGCTTCAATTATCCTGTCAAAAGAAACAAAGTACAGTATTTATTTATGTGCAAATTTAGTGGATGTTTGGTTTGTTCACAGATATTACCAAATTGACACTCAGACCTTCACAAATGACAAACAGAAAGCCATGCTATTCTTATCCTAGGCATGTAGCACCAGATTTCAGCAATTAACCTGAGGCTCTATTGAGGAGCTTAAACTGATCATTGCTAAGAACTCACTCACGGATCATTTTCTTTGAATTATATAGATTGCTACTGATCCTAATACTGGGCAAATAGGCCTACAAAAACTGGAACCCTACAGGAAATGCCACCAATGCCAATGTGTAACGTTATCTAGAACACCTTTTTTTGTTTGTTTTGGTTTGGTTTTGTTGGTTGAGTTTTGGGGGATTTTGTTCTTTTGTTTGTTTTAAATCTGTGAGGCCTGATCCACTTGGGAATGCCAAGGACTGCGGATCAGTGAACTGGCTGGTTATGAACAACAATGTATAGAACCAGACTGCTAGACTAAAAAGTAAGTGAAGATGGAGTAGGCAGAAATCAGCTTTTGCATTGGATAATTCATGCAACTTGGCTCTTCAGGAACCAGCCTAAACCAGCCTGACTTGCATTCCAAACAGGGGCTTACCTATAAATATATTCAGAATTTTATAGGTAGGTACTGCCAGTAAATACAGATGATATTTTATTTTTCATCATTGGGTACACCAAGTAATAAGCTTATGTCTTCCTATTTACCACTATGCTCTGTGTTACTGAATTTTTTCTTTTGTTTTAAACGTAACTCCACCTAAACTGCGTTGCAGCAAAAATGTCAGGGCAACCAAAGCAATAGGCAAGATCATCTTCTTGCCAAATACAAATAATAGCCTTAAGAAAAGAAATCCTGGAAGGTGACTTCAGAATCTTCTTAAACATTTTCAAGTCCCAGTGCAATGAATGAGATTTGAGAATATCTCAACTTGAAACCAGTGGAAGGTAGAAACAGAAGATGAAAATGTTGCTCTGAGATTATTTAATAACTGTTGTGCATGTAGTCTCAAATCTCCCATCTGAAAATAACCCTTTTCTTAAGAATTCAGACTGTGCTCACTTGTTTAATACAGGAGGGAGTGGGAGCTAATCTTTCCCTCTTTCCTTTGTTTATCTTTTTCACCAACAGTTTGAGCAAAGAAAAAGCCAATCACCAATGCCTTCTCATACCAACAGGTCTGAAACCAACTGATGGAACATTGGCGATTTGAAAATACCACATACAACCAGAGGTTTTTTGCTACTGCAGGGATCCTAACAAGGTAGTGTCTGTAGAAACGTAATGATTTGCAAGTAATAATCTGACTGTCACTTCAAACCTAAAATTTTGCTTCCCTAACATATCTGCATAATTTTTTACCAGTTCTGAATCTATTGTTATTATTAAGACAATGGCCTGTTAGAAAGAAAATATTCTTCTGTAACTTCTGTACTTATACTAATAGACTCTATAAACTAACTTTCATACACTAAAGTTTTATTTATTTTTTTATTAATTTCATTTTATTCATTCATTCATTTTAGTTTTATGCTAAAAAATGGAGGAAACAGCAACGATCAGTTGATCTAAAGTTGTAAGGTACACTGTAATTCCAGCCACAGCAAATTTAAATGAACATAAATGAATTACTTAAAGAGATGATTATTCACATAAGATCAGACCTTGTTTTTGCTGTTTCATGAATAAAAATGAAAGTCCTGTAAGCAAGTGGCCTTTCTTCATACAGGGCTTATAAAACACTTGTTCATGTTAGCACCTTTTGATGGAAAGACCTGTGAATTTCAAAAATAGGTTCCTCTTAAGAATTACGTTTTCTCCTAAAAATTAAGCTTTTGAAAGTACTAGTGTTTTTTAATAATGACAGTGATAACTACCTCAGATGCAGATTTAATTTCTTTTAAAAAATGCTCAGATCATAATGTCTTCTAAACAAGTGTCATGTACAGAATATATGAAAGTTATTGTATGAATGTGGGTTATCATTCCTTTATGTTGAAAAAAATCAATAAAAAATCTTAATGGTTAAGTTCTCTTAAATTGTTTTTACACATGATAAGGAAATACCTGAAATTTTCCCTAGTAAAATCAGTGAAACAGCAAGAGCATGGTAATGGACACACCGATAAAGTCTGAATGTACATACATGTTGGCTAGTTGAGATCTCTTGTAATAATTAAAAGAATATGTGGATAGAAAGTTGCAGCCAGGAATATTCAACAATTCCAACAGACCCTCTTTCATTACATTTTATGAGATTTCTCTGGTAGTGCTGCCTATACTCTGTGACATGGAGCATTTGAATGAAAAAGCAATTTGTAATTATACTAAAATTTAAAGCTTTTTCACTCGGTATTTCCTCCTGATGCCCTGATAATGTTGAAAATGTGATTCCTCCATTTTGTCACAAATTAGGCAGGTTATCTCTGAATTGAGCTTTAAGGAAGTTAGGCCCTGATTGTTGTGATTCAGTAGAAGTCTTCTTTATGAATCAACATTGATTTAGTGGTCCAGTGTAACTTTGGGGAATAGCTGTACAAGTAAAAATCCATGAAATGTGATCAGTCCATTGTTCTACTCTGGCAGTTCCTAGCACAAGAGATACTGTAAATCTCTTCAGTAGGAAGGACTGAAGAAGCCTTTTATTGTAGAACGGACTTTAAGGAACATCACTGATGCAAAAATGACAAAGCAAGATCAAGACAGTGGGGGATGCATTACTGCCACTCTGTTATATACTGCACTTCCATTTCTCCATTCTACATCTCTCCTTTCTCATCAATTATACGCATCCTGGCTAGGGAGAAGATAATGAAGAAGGGTGTCCCTTTTTTTTTTTTCTTTCCTCTCCTTACTTCTTAGCCACCAGTGAAACATTTTTCATTTTTCCTGTCTTGTCACTCCTTTTTGCCTGGGTAGATGGATTTCGGCAGTCCTGGTGAATCACGTAAAACCGCGTGCTTTAGTGAGAAGGACTAGAAACCCCTGGCCTGTTGGGAAATCTGGAGTCCTACATACTATGTTTCCACTTTCAGATCAAGTCTCCCTCTCCTTGTAGTCTTATCTTTATAGCTAACCTTGTTAATGGATAAATAACATCTAATAAGGAAAGCATTATTTAAGTTAGTCCTCAAGAGAACTTAGAACTGAGTATGAAGGTTAAAGCCAAATAAAATGCATGCACTCAAGGCTAAAGTTACTGTATCTTCTGTAATCAATTCTTAAAGTATTTGCTGCATATTCACAGGACAGACTGCCTTTTATTGCCTATTCTTGGAATAATGCTGTATTAAAATCTATAACTATATAATTATATCATGAGCTTGATTTGGTAAAATATAGTACCTATTTTACAAACTTCCAGCACAGTTTTTGGCTGTTTTTTTCCCCCCATCGGTTCAGTTTTAAAATAGCTGTTATTCAAAAAGGAGAGGGGAAATGAAAAGCAAACTCATGAAGTGTTTGCTTGAAGATTCCCCACAAAATTTATAAATAATCAGAGCAAATACTGAGTCCTAATTTTTATTCAGTTACAGGTTATTTCTGCTCAAATTTACTGTTCATTGTCCCAGACCTAAGCACATGAAAGAGGGTTTTTCTCCTAAAATTTTAAGCCTCTTGATACTTAACAGTCTGTCAAGATTGCTCTAATGAGTCTTTTGTCCATAAACGGAAAATCAAGCCTTTGTAAGCCTCATTTCTACTGTAACCCCATCACTGTTCAATTTTCTGTTCCATCTGATAACTTCCTTTCAGAATAAGCTATTTTATGTACAGTGAGTTAAACCACTTCAGAAATTATTTTTTCAATCACTAACAAGACTAGTTTGTTATTACTAAAAAAATCACACTGTGAATGTCTTAGAATATTTCAGCTTAGCATTATTCTTTGCCCCAGCATGCCAATTTGTATACTTTCAATATCCCCCCGTGAGTTGGTTGAAATCTAGCCAAAATATTCGTTAGTGGCACTATTATCTATTAAGCTTGTAAATAAAACATACACATCAACGGGACACATGAGGAAAACAGACGATATGATTAAAGGCAGTATATAACAGGATTAAAGTCTGTCAGCACCGATTTGTTAAATTGTTGCTAAAGCCTATTTCCATGTAAAGCATATTAAACCTGAAAAACCTCCAAGCAGTAGCCAGAAGTATCAAATTCCTGGTCAGGAAGATTCCTAGTCATTTCAGCAAATGTCTTTTTTTTTTTAATCCTTTTGAAATCAACAGGGTTTGTGTCTCACTACAAACTGTAGAGTAAGGGCCACAGAACAGCTAGTTTCCCTGCTTTAAAAACCTTGCTGGCTTTTTTCCATTCTGTCCCTGCTTTGGTAGCAATAACATGTCTTGATGCATTGAAATCCGATGCTTCCTGTGGGAGGCTGTAATGACCCAGCTCTCAGGGGATACCTGGATATGAACATCTTGAGCCCTGGGGGTCCTCAGCATCTTTTCCATATACTTGCAATGTGAGCGGCACCTCACCCTGGTGAGTTTGGTAAGGTTCTCCTGTGATACATGTCTGTTCCTTCTGTTATCTCTATTTTTCAAAAAGCCCGTGAATTCATTAGGAGAATCCACGTCCGTGTTTTTAACTTAGGTCTGTAGTTCCATTCTTTACCTTCAGCCTACTGTTTTAACTTAGCAAAAATGTGGTGTTCAGGTTAGATCTCACCCAGGAAAGAAGTTCTTACTTTTTTTGAACAGATGTTGGACATGAGCATTCGGGTGTTCTAAAATTCCACCACCATAAAGGAATAGTGATTTTTGTGTGTTTAAAATTCAAATGCAACTTTTTAAGCTGATGTTTTGCAGAGATGAAAAAAAGCCCACTGGCATCTGTTGAGAGATGCTGTTTGGAGAAGTTACTGTGTTTATTTGCTTTTGCTTAAGAACACAGCAATCATATAGGCTTGATAACCAAGTGATTCGTTCAATACAAATTTAATCACAATTAGCAAGCGGAAAAGGGGCAACAGTCTCTCCCTTGTGCTAACAAGCTACTTGTATTTAGCATTAGAAAAGTAGTTTAAAGGCAGGTAGATAGAACTGTGCTGGCAGTAAGTCAAGCATCTTCAAATGATTTCCTATTACAGGCTTGAGAAGCTCTCCCCGAAAGATTATCCTTACGATCGGTGTGTGGACAGGTCTGTGATCAGAGGCTCGCAGTATGCATCTGTTGGCACAGTTCAGAGGGAGCAAAGATGACTTGAAATTGCCAGAAGCAACAGAAGGGGAGACAGGCGTCCCTGCTGTCTGCTCCTAAACTGTGCAAATCTGATGCACATCTTTAGCTCTGATAAGTGAAACGTGCCAAGGCAGGGAAGAGAGCAAAAAACTTAAAATCCAAGAAATTTAGTAACTCATCCCTCAGACCTGAGAACGGACCTGGGGAAGGCAATCCCCCTGCAAATCAGGGAACTATACTGTCAGTGTCTGTAAGATCTGTGAAATTTGGAGGTCAGATTCCCCACCCCTCTCTCCTTAAAAAGGCTTACTCATGGAGTAATCTGTTGCCCTCTGAAGGGTGAAGAGGTGTTCATACAAGAAAAATAAACACAGCTGGTATTAGCTGGCAGCTGCAGCAACCCCCCCCCCTGCAAACCTCATTTAAGAGGCTGATTTTGTAAATTACAGGGTTGGTGACACCCTCACTTCTAAAGATGATGTCCAGGCAAGCTGGAGACACCCTGCTAGAGCTGTTCTTACTACAGCTGCCAAAGTGGTTCTGGGGACAGTTACTACACTTCAGTTACAGAAATAATCTGTGTGGCACCTTTCTGAACTGTAACATAACATCAAGGGAAGGACAGTGGGGTTTATTAGTAAGCATGTGAGTTACTAAAAATATCAAAGTTGCTGAATTTCATGAGGTAGTTCTCACCTCTTCTAAGCAGTGGCTTAAGCTGATCTGAATAGTCAGTTACATCCAAAATCTACAGCCTAAGGACTTCTGGATAAGCCCATTCAATTTTCATTTTTAAAACTTTTCAAAGTATGTTTTTAGAATAATGTAAAGTCTTCATAGTAGTAATTACGGTGCCATGTGAGTCAAAACTTGCATACAGCATTAATGTCACAATTTCTCTTGACAAAAAAAAATACAAATTATTGTATTATCATGTTAGATAGAATTTCTTATTTCAGAGAGGGACCTTGGTTAATAAACAAAAGACAGAATTTGGCTTCAAACTTTTAAATGTATCAGAAACTAGCAGCCAGATTTTTTAAAAGCCTTCTCACCTAAGATGCACAGTATTGCCAGAATATGCAATCCCAGACACTCCTGTGTGATTTCTGCGGGCAGATTTTCAAAGAAGCCACTTAGCTACTTAGGTTTTCAAAACCTAACTAACTTAGATTAAATGACTACAAACAAAAGAAACTATAAACAAACAAAGGGAAATAAAGTCAGACGACAACTGGGCATGTTAGGTCAAATCCTGTGGCATGTATAAGTAGTTGTAACCAAACTGGATCGCTCACTTAAAAGCAACTGTAGCTCATACCTTTTTTTCCAGGCATAACAGGCTTTTTAGTCATGATGCAGCATACGCAATAAAGAAAGGAGTGGCTCCTGTGAGAGAACAAGGTCACCTCAGCAGGTGACCAGCTGTGGACAGAAAGGAACACATTTCTATCCGTTTTGCATGTGTTTGCCATTAAATTGCTATCAGTTCCTGTGCAGTGAGAGCACACAGGTTAAGTCACACGTGAAATGAACCAGCCTGTGTCAGTGTTTATGTGCGACAGACTTTTGCAAGAAGATGGTTAGAAACTGTTCAGCCGCAACTTTTACAGTTAGCTCTCTTTTTTTGTTGCAATTCCACTGAGTACTACAAGGAGTACTGAAGAAACTCACCCTACCATTGACAGTGGTCCTTCTGGTTTTAAAAGTAGCCTTCACTGCCCTGTGAAGAGCTTGACTACACTGTAGCGTACAAGTATTTAGTACCTTATCCTTCAAACATTTGGTATACAAAACGCAATTGTTCAGAAGAGTAAAATTATGCACGTATATAATACACACATGTTCTTGATATGAAAGAAAAACTACACGTTGTATGCCTTGTTCCTCTGCAAGTTGAACTCTTTCAGTAAAAGAAAAATTGTTGTTGACTGCCACACCACGAAAATGGGAACGAAGACACGACCGATGTCGTTAATGCTATGGTGGTGTTGCATCTATTTTCCCATGTCTATTGGGGGTATCCAAGCAATTTGCTGCCTTACAGTAAGATCACCCAGAGCATCCCACCCTTTGAAATAACCTTGCAAAGCCTAAGTAAGGCTTTTTAACTGGGAGAACCTGTAAGAGCAACTTTTGACGTATCTGAATCGAAGTAGCAATCAAAAGCTTCTCAAATCTGTATCTGCTTTCTTTTTGTTCATACAATTAATTCTTTGGCCCAGGTACAGTGAGAAATACAGGTGCAGTTTTCCATTAAGCTAATGGAAACTATGAAAATACTTTCCAAGGAATTAATCTGGCTACTAAGATATAATATATCACATTCCAATTAACTATATGGTAAAAGATGATGATTTCATAGTGGCAAGGCTGCAATTTCACTGTAGGACCCCTTTAGCAGCAAAAAGCTGAAAACTTTTTGTTGAATATCCTGTCTGTTTTAAAAGAAGGGAGAAGGTAGCAAATACAAGAAATGTTTACTTCTTTCTTTATATGTCGGTCTTATTTAGGGGAGAAATCCTACCAGAGTGGTCTTGATTCTGTTCTCTAGGGAACAGGAAAGAGAGAGAGAGAGCGCAATGATCCTGAAGTGAGCAGGGTTGCATCGATGTAACCCTAAGCCGAGGTCACCAAGAAGATGAAAAAGGGTTTGTTCTTACTGGTAAGGCTTGGGATTGAGCCTTATACCCCATGCCCTGGTTTCTGCAACTGTTTTGCAATGTTTAGTGTACTTACACGTTTTATCTAGAGGAAATGTAAACATCAGTTACATTCATACAGTGGGGTGCTTATATGATGCCTTTGCAAGAGCTTACTGCACAGCCTGATCATCTCTGCTCCCCACGTAGAGAATCTGAGATGGCAAGAGGAACAGGGGTAAGGCTTTTCCCATACGCAAGATTTTACAAGAGAGAACTGTAACAGGCAGCGGATCTGCCCCAGCGGAAGGACCTGTATGAATACACGCGGAGTACGTACAGGATTGTGCTTTTCCCAGAGGGTTTTCCTTCCCTTCTTTTCCACAGTTGTAAGGCCTAATATGATATTCCCTGTGAACACACAATATATGTACTATGATCTTCCCCCTGAACTTGTCTGTGTGGCTAAGGAGCCCCGTGGCTCCTAAAGGGGGGGAGATAAGAGCTCCAAGATCCTGCACAGACAGAGGCACCCTTACGGAGAAGAGGAGCCGTGTTCCGATGGCACCTGCTCCGCCATCCGCCTGCCCGAGCCCCCAGCCTGCCGGTCGGCCCCGCGCTGCCCGGAGCA
>JAVJGG010000055.1:6977155-6989512 GCA_035590195.1 Aviceda cuculoides | reverse complement strand
GGGGCGCCCGCCCCGGGCCCGGCCCCTCGGGGACCCCTCCGGGCAGAGGGGCCTTCGGCTGCCGCGGGGGACCGCCCGTCCTCGCCAGCCCCGCTCCCCGCCCCGCGTAAGCGGCACTTGGGCGAAGTTGTCCGCCAAAGCCAAGGAACGCTTTGGGGGCGTCCCCCCGAAAAGGAAAAAGCTGGAAGCGAAGCGTTTGAGCAGGACGCCACTCGCTCTTCGTTGCAGGCAGCCGGCTGCCAGCGCCTCTCGCTCCCGTCCCGTTTGTTTGCCGCGGCCCTTCCTGCCGGGCGGCCCCCGGCGCGGCGGGGGGCAGCGGCTGCTGCAGCGGCCAGGCGTTCCTGCAGAACGCGGGTTTTCCAGAGCCCCCCCTTCCCCACCCCGTGCACATCTGGACAAGGAGACACTTCTCTTTTTCCTCCCCACGTACTTAGTGTACGGACAGCAGGAAGAGTCAGGCGCCTTAGGTAGAGCCGTCTTCCCTGCCTCTGCCCACCTCACTCTCAGGTCTGTACTCCTGCAGTTTCCTACGTTCTTGTGTCCTACGCCTATCTACAACATTAAAACGTTCATCAGCTGGTACGACCCTGCCTGCTCTCTAAAGCTTTGTTTTCATTTGGTTGCATTACGTACGGGGAGTTCCTCATTTCCACTACCGATTTTTAAAATTTTTTATTTTTTTTTACCCGAATATGACAGTTCTCCAGGCTGAGGTATTTTCTGGGCTTATTAACATCTGGAGCATCGTGGGGTTAAAAGCAGCCAAGATACAGCTCTCCCTTTCAGTGAGGCGCTTCCAGTTGCGAATGTGCCTCCAGTTGTCAGGAGAAAGGGCGGGTGAGTATATCCTTCCAGAACCAGTGCCGAAGGGTTGTCGCTCAAGCGCTGTGTCTGTAAAAGGACATCCAGGTTAAACCAGTGTTTTACCACCCCCGTTCTTTGTCGCTCTAGATATATGTACTTGTCTTTATGGGTTGGGTTTGTGGTTTTTTGCTGTTGTTCTTGTTGCTGCCATGTTACTTTCTCAGCCGAGATTTGCAAGGCACGTTTAGGTGTATCAAAACAAATGGATAGTCATCCAGTTGTGTCCTAAAGATTGTTGGTTTAAAGGAGAATGCGATTAAGCGCTACTATTTTTAACGCTATTTGTCATCTTCTAAAAAATACTTCGAGAGAGATTCGAATAAATGCCCCCGTTACCACGAAGCGAATTCTGCAAGCTCTGCTATGGCTGTTATACAGTATCTCCACTAGAGGTCACGGTTAGTCATTTTTCTCCTTTCATTTACCGAGCTGACGAGAAACCCACCCAAATTCCAATTACAAAGTGTAGCAAAGTGTACACGCCAGCGTGTTGTTCCACAGTAAGGTCATTTTTGATCTCTGTTGAGTTATACCGGTGTCTGTTTTCACACAGCTGGGAAGGTTTTTCCTTCCAGCAGCTGTGTTCAGTTAGTGTCTCTTGGCTGCCTGATAATTTTATAAGCAACAAACAGTATTTTAAACCTCTTCACCTTTCTTTGATGTGTATGCTTCTGCATGTCATTCTTTTAGGAACAATTACTAGAATATCTGTTAAAAAAATTGAATAGCAAAACCTGACTAGAAGTCTGATAGTGATGATGAGTTATCCAGGTGCTTCTGGCTTTGCAGTTTGTCGTGCGTCCTGCCCCATACGTTTTAACCGCCCTCATTCCTCATAGGGAGCTTGCAGAGGAAGAGAGGAGAGGACAAATAACATGGCCTGAAGCTATGTATTTACTAACCATATAGAAATATGGGTTGGAGCGTACATCATTTCAAGATGAACAAAGCTTTATGTGCTGTGTTGTGGAGCTGCGTGGCAGAAGAGGTAAAGTGCTGGGCTGACAAGACTTTAAAGTGCATCACTTGATGCAGGTTGATTTCATGCCTATTTCTGGTTTTCAGTTTATTTTAAATATAGAATACCATCATCTCCTTCAGAATAACACTGTCAGATAGTCAATGTAAGCAAAGCTAACCTGACAACAGCAATGTTTTCCTCTGTAGTCTGGCGTGTTCAAGCTTAGTTATTGTAGTTATAATTACTGACTTTCAATTGAGGAGATTTGTTCTAGCAAGCTGGTGTCAATAGCTGTAAACAACACCTTTGCGCACCAGGAGCAGCAATTTACTGGGAACAAAACCTCAGATTTTAGACAGGATTTGTAATTTTCCAGTAAATGGTCTGATTTTTGGCATTTTGAGATTGGTCACCCTATTGCAGTTGTGAAATAGCTGGTTTATAGTAAATTCGGGGTAACTCACATTGTTTCATGGGAACTACTCAAAATTCACAAGTGTCAGTTCAGTGGTTGTCATTGTAGATCTGTCTTATTTTCCAGGAAACTTCAGCAAGTGTGACATTTTTTTTGTTGCTGTTGAATTTTGTGACGGAAAGTCTTCAGAAATTTGAAAAAAATAGGATGGAGAGCACGAAGGAGACAAAACACTTAAGACTTTGTGTGACCGTAAGCAAAACACTTAATAACATATTAAGAAAAAGACCTTCCTAAAGGCTATTGTGGAGAAAAAAGGGTGTTTGAAAGTTCCAGCTGTCCTGATTTGAAAGATGGTACCTAGTTAGTAAAAAACAAGCGAGCCAATAAATCCATTTAAATAGGTCAACACAGAAATTAGTAAAGAGTATTCAACCTGTATGTTAAATGGTAAAGTATGAGGCTTTATATATCTATAAAGTGAATCTCTAGAAGCACTGTGCTTGTTAATTATCTAAAATATAATAAAGACCTCTTTCAAGTAATTGAGTTCAGGTGGTTGGCGGGGCGGGGGCGGGCTTGGTTTTGGTTTGGGCTGGGGTTTTATGACCTGGAGATACGTGCTGGGATGTTGAATCAAGGCAATTGCCCTTTTCCTGGTGTTATAGTTGTTATCCTTTGCTCCCCAGGAGGAACTTCACAATTAATAGTTGTTATGTAAAAATAGCTTTCTTTGTGTCAACATTTGTTTTCATGGCTTGCACTATGCTATTGCATCCTAGGGATATTTAATGAACTTGAAATTTTTTCTACAGTTTCCAAATCTTTCTGGCCCCGTGCTGAGACCATTGCTTTGTGTTTTGGTGGGCTGTCTTCTGTCGGGAATCTTGGTTATTTTTATGACCACAACATGTAGGAACTCTAGCTGTGGAGCCGGTTGCTATGATGATAGACCTGTACACACAGAACAAAAAGATCTTCCTGGCCAGGGAGTATACAGTATGTAACATGTAAAATTGTGGGGGGGAAACCTCAATGCTTTTTGGTATTCAACATACTGCCTTTGGCCATGTCTATCTTAATTACCTGAAGCGGCCATACATAAAGACTAGAACGAATGCTTCAAAAAGTTCTGCATGTGCAGATGGACTATGGTTTGCATTTATCTTTAGGAAAAATGGTTTCAAATAGATGTTTTTTTCTTTACTCCAACTTCTCTGCACCAAAGCCCCTCTACTTCAGTGTGATTTGGGGGCTACATAGAAAACCTTTCAGAAGATGAGCCTATTACCACATCTAATTACCAAACAAACAATCTAATGACAGATGCAGTGTGGATTGTCAGTGGCACCTGACATAAGAGTACAAGTTCCCTTCTCACTGAGGCACTTATAAAAATCTGAATAATTTTGAATATGAATGTTTCTAAAAGTGGATGAATGACATTTAGTAGGGAGCTGGGTATTCACGTGTATATACATGTGCACAGAATACAATCTGTAGTTGACATTTATAATTAGACTAACTTATTTCATGAAACATGTTAACAAGTTGGGAAATTTGGCTGTGAAGAATTAAGATTTGATACTAGAGACTTGATGTATTTATAGGTCAGACTGCAAGTTTTTTTAATGTGAGAGACAACTGCCTTCTCTGTTGTCCTTCATCTCCATATTGAGAAAATCCCAGCAAAACTTCTTGTACCTGTTGCTGGGCTAATTATTGAAAGCCATTAAATTTCAATGATCATTGAATGAAATGAAGCCCTCTTGGACAGAGATGGTTACTAGCTGGGGTAAACCATTTTTTTTTACATCTGAACTCCAGGCAGGCAAAGTACAGAAAGAAGGACATTGCTTGCCTGAGGAAGGTGATTAGGAGACTTGCTAATGGGGAATTCAAAAGCATGAACGTATTCTCACAGGAGAGTACAAGACAGGAATGTGCTTTCACACCCGTGAGATTTTCTAAATGCCTACCGAGGGGAGGGGAAACTGCAGAGAAGATGGAGAGAAATACTGAGATTTGGAGAAGCTGTGTGTGGGTGAATCCAAAGTATGCTCTCAAAAGAGGAAGAAAACCAGGCCAGATAAATGCATATAAACACTATTTTGCCACAATCCTACTTTTTTTTTTGCATTAGCTAACATAAGGAGTTACTGTTGTGCATTTTTGTAGGGGTTGGTTGGTTTGGTTTTTTTCCGCTTGCATCCTCAGCAAAGGCTACGAGCTCAGCTGACTTGCCTAAACATACATGCGTTAGTGCCGCTTGAGATGCCCTCCATTTTCCCTGTTCTCCACCTGCTGCTCCAGCAGCGCGTAAGCCTTCTGTGTCCTGTCCACCAGCCCCCGCGGATGTCCTGGATGCCATACAGGGGATGCTTCATGCCTGTGTTTAGGTAACCGAATTGAACCTTAGGCATCTGTTATGCCTCATTGAAGAACAGGACTGGAAACTTGGAAGTTGTGTTGGCTGGGACTTGGATCAGGTGCCCTCATGAGTCACCCATGGCCTTTGGGAAGGGAATTCGGGTAGCTGGGACTCTGAAATCCCATTGCTGGGGACTTCTGCAGAGCTATTGAAAGCAGCACACATAGCTCTGCCTGCTGGTTTAGAGGAGGTGGTAAGCCTGGAGGTCTAATTAGGTGAGACTCAACCTCAGTGAGTTAGTGTCCTGCAAGTAGGGTTTTACAGGATTTGTGGAAAAAATATTCTGAAGAGCAGTTTCTGGAAATATTGATTAATTTCTTTTATTCCTTAATGAAAAATAGTATACTTTTCCATTTTAGGTATCTAAGCTCTCAGGGGAAGGAAAGGAGAGTTAGAAACTCTGTCTTGCTATTACACTGCTCTAAGCTTCACACTTCCGAAGAAATTAAGTTAAATAAGGCATTTTTGAAAACCCTTTCACTTGTTTCCTGATGAATAGGGGAAATATTTCCTTCTTAAATACTGCTCTTCTCAAATGCTGCATTGTTAACTCCTGACCACTCCATTGTACTAAACGACAATAAATGGTGCAGAATCAGGTCTTATATAACACTTGAGCACATGAAATTCACTCATTTTGACCCCTTACATGCAGATTTTTATTTCTAAAAAGAATTATTCATCTTTTTCATCTAATCCTACATGGTCTTCCAGAAGTCCCAGAAACTCTCCCTGTTGACTATACTGGTTTATAAGAATGATCGAGCTTGCTAACTTAGATAAACTTTTGCATGACTATTTAAAACTTAAAGATGGTGCTCAGGTTCTTAAAATATTAAATCTGAAGTCAAATACTCACCCAGTTAACATAAATAAACCAATAGTGTCTCATGTTCTGTTCACAAAGAAATCCTTTCATTCTTGGTGAAAATGAGATCAGACCTCTCTGTAAAAATCCTCTTTTCCCGAGCCTCTCGCAGCACTCTCCAGTGCTGCGTGCTTGTATCCTTCAGATACATGGGCAGACCTGGTTCTCCAGCGCAACGAGGTGTCAAGACCTTTGTGTTATTGGAGCTTCGGGAGCAACTGGAGCATAGCTCCGTTACCGTTACAGGGAAGCCGATCAAGCCGCTCCAGCCTGAGTTTACCGTGTGGGATGTTAAATGGTAGCTTGCCTTTCGTGGCTGGGCAGAAATAAGCTAAAGATCTCTCAGTACTTTCTGTAACTTACCTGCAATACATTGGAGAGGACTCTGGCTTCTAGCAAAAAGGTTGTATTAAACTGCGTTGATGTAAGCAATTGTATACGGGTCTCCCCAGGTGCCTACCTAATCGCCGTCAACATTTAAACAAATTACATAGATGTTTCCCAAGCTCACTGCTGTACCACTGGCACAAGCTGGTATCCACTTCCAGGAGGAGTTGTAACTTTTCATCCCTTATATCAAATGATTCCTTCCTAAATCACACAAGAGGCTGGATTATGTCCTGGAATTGGAAGTTAAAGTAATCACACCATTATCTCCACTACACAGCTAGAAATGTCTCATAGCCAGAATGAGTCTGTCTTCCTCTGCCTTCATTTTACGAAGGTATAATATTCCTTGTGATGGTATTTTTCAACTATGACTTCAAGATGTAACCACTGATGGTCTGGATCAGGTACAAACACTTGCAACAAAATCTACCAGAACGATCTGGTAGATTGATCCCATCTTAGCAAAATATCTGAGAATCTGGTTCTTGATATTAAAAATATGTTCTCGTGCAGTTGTTTTATTTCTTTCACACTGTAAAAATATACAATTGTGTACAGGTCTTATGCTGTGTTGTTCTCTGGTATAAATTACTATAGCTTGATTTTCTGCAAGTTCTGATTTCACGATTTTTCTTTTTAATACATACTTATGCCTGTTTCAACACACTTTCGTTTCTTGCTGGCAACTGCAGATCCTACCTACGTGCAGACCTGCCCTCCGTTTTAAGTCAAGTATCACTAAAGTCACAGTTCCTGAGTCACTTCTTGGAAAGCTGCAATATGTTCACTAATTGTTCTTTTCCTGTTAATTATAGGAGGGTAAGGTGAACTCCCCACCCTCCTCTTGTGGAGGGAGGAGTGGGAATCAGAGGAGGAGCGGTTTGCTAGTGGTATCCCTCTATAATGTGTGCCAAATCCATAAAGAAATTGCAGGTGAAAAAGATGCATTCCTTGGCCATCACGGGGTGCGTTAGGAAGTGCTGCTGGTGGACTTTGCAGTGCTCAAAAACTGCTGTGTCGTGCTGAAATCAAAGGGCAAGTGGGCCACCTGCGTTGCTGTAATGGCCACTACCTCTCTGACTCAGCTGCTGATATACCTGCAGGATATAAAGCTAATCAAGTGACATTAGCAATTTAGAAAACCCCTAATTTCCCTGCTTCCCATTGTGATAAACTGTGGAACCGAACTCCTGAGGCTGGAGTGACTTTGGCACAACTTTGCCATCAAGTTAGGACAGACTCCAGCCTGAATATAGCAGAAAACCAAAATGTCACAATACTGATGACAAACCAGATCTTTCCTGGAAATGATGGCCGAGAAACAAATTATTAGTGCTGGCTGCAGAGCTATGCAAACTTATTCTGATAAATATCTTTGTTAAATTTTTGACTGGGTATGACCGGGTTTTTGCACGTTAAACTGCTTAGGCAGGTTTATAGATGTGCCTTTCAACTGCAAGAACCAGAATAAAATAGATCACACATTTCAGATTCTAAATCATGTTTTCTTTTGATCCATGGGAGGTTTTTTTGTGTTTTGTTTTTTTTTCTTGTTTGTGCAATAGTTTAAAAAAAAAAAAGGCGGGAGACATCAGTAATCTTGAAATCATAGTAAGAAGAAACTTGTACGTGTGTTTTTAGAAAAGCTTAATATCATTTAATGAAACACATTGTGTTGTGTTGCGCTTCAATGAGTATGATATTGCCCTGGTTCTCAACCACAGGAGCTTGTTCCGAAGGCTCCTACCCTTAGCAGAAAGTCTCTGCCCATAGACTGCAGCATTCAGCTGGAGGAGCTTCTTTCTGTTTGGGGGTTTGGACTTTTTATTATTATTTATTTATTTACCTTTATTTGGTTTTGTAGTCTTATGCTGAAGACCACAAAACATGACATTAAGATCATGTTGCTGCCTTAATTTTCTGAAGAGTATTGTTATCAGATCATCAAGACATTTTTCCCTCAGCAGGTGTGACTCTCTCTTTCTTCTCTCCTTTTCAGAAATTTCATCTGTTTAAACATTTGTGCTGCCAAACAGATTTCAAACTGGGAACAGACATCTCATGTTTGCAGTGCCTTGTTTGTTTGATTTTTTTCCTCCTATAGTTATATCTTTAATTCTGAAATCTGTCTTTAATTCACCAATTTATATCACTGGTTTTCTGTGTCTTCTATCTAATACTTTTTGTAATTCATATGTTAAAAATTATTTTTTCTTCAAAAGAGAAGAATGGAGAAAGTAAGCTTTAAAAAACAAAACAAAACAAACACAAAACAAAACCAAAAGATCCCCCCAAATAAACCCCCCAAACCCCAAATACTGATTAAAACATAGAATTGAAATCCTGTGCTTCTGTTTTCCAGGAGCCATACTGGGACCCCTACTTCCGAGTGTCCTACTCAGCAAGTCATACATTCATCCTCTCTCTTTCTCTCTTCTTAGCCCCAAGCATCTTGTGCCTCTTTCTAAGAAGAGGATGGTGAGGAGTTCCCCGCTCAGCCTGGGCTGTGGTCACCCGTTCAAAGATACGTACAGTTGCCATGGCATGGGGGCCAGCAGAAGTTAGGGATGTGCCAGAGCCTGGTGCTCTCTCTTATTATTTGCAGATTATCTGGAAAATATTCCTTACAGTCTCCTCATCTCTCAAGTTCAATGTTTCAGTGACTTCACAGAATGTGAAAAATACTCAGTCACTGCCAAATATGTAGTTGGATTGTCTGCTCAGACAGCTGATTTTTACGGTGTCTTACACTTGTGTTATCCCCCAAGGGGAAGTCCTTGGAAGCTGTGAGGAAGACAAGCTTCTGGAGCTGTGATTCCTAACCCTGCACTTCTTGGCAGGTTTGTGGGAGCGAGCCTGTTGAGGTTTACCAGTATTCCTCCTCCCAGCGTGCTGGGGAGCTCTGGCAGACCAGTTACCCACCTGAAGTGTGCAGTTTCCCATCCCGTACTGGGAGCAGAGCAGATAGATGCGCAGTTTTTCTTTCATGGGTTTGGGCCTTAAAGATTCAATCTATTGCTGAATTTCGTAATCACGTTACCAAGTTCTCTTGCCTTCCCCAAGACTGTGATTCCCCTGGATTAACTCAACAGTATTAATAGAGTTATTCTGAATTTACAGTGGTATGACTGAGAGTTAATTATGGCTCAGTATTTCTGAGTCTTTGTAGGCAAATAAAATAATACATTTTCATTGCTAATAATGATTGTCTAGTATTCCAGTATTCTCTGTATTTAAGGAATTTTAGATAATACATTCCTTTGAAAGGAATCTGCTTTGCAGAAATTGTGACCATTTAGGTCAGCTGGCTCAAAAGACAGATATTCTGAGTAACAGAAAAATTATTTCTCATAGGCAAATTGCTTGATACAACTGTTTGCAGGCATTAGATTCTTTGCCTATTTTGTTGACATAAAAGCAATCCTCTCTCCTACAACCAGAGAAGTAATTCCATAGTAAAAAAGAAAATAGCTCTTGGGTTCCTTAAACCTCACAGGACAAATTTCAGCCTAGCATTAACTTTTACTGCCAAGTTATAAACCTTGGAACAGAGGCTGGTAATGGAAATAGTGATGGAGAAAATTTTAGAGTTATGAATGGTGACATGATGGATTCTCTGTGCCTCAAAATTTTGTACTCGGAGGGAATTGCAAGACTGGTATGTCTGAAATAGCAGCATTACCTTTTGCTGTTCAGAACGACAGACTCCAACAGAAAGTGAATACTATGATTTAATACACCATTCCAGACAGATCGTGAAGAACTGTAGTTATTTTTGTCCTCTTTGGTGGGGAAATAATTTTGATGAAAGTGTAATGGGGTTTCCCAGTGTTTGTAGGGAACAGCTCATCCCTGAACAATGAAGTTCTTGAACTGTGCACTTGCATTCAGAAATGTATTTGCATTTGTTAAGGACTAATACAGCAGCAAATACTGCTTTCAGTCCTTGTGGTACTTCCATCATAGAAATCTGTAGGTGAATAAGAAAGCTGCTAGGCAGCACAGTTTGTCCATAAAAAAAAAAAAGGGGGGGGGGTTAATCTACAAGCTGATACTTTCATTTTTACATTTTGATGTATGAGGAAAACTGTAAAAGGCCTTTAAAAATGATTGGTCACCTTTAAGTCATGATTGATCTTAAGCAGTGCACTTCTTCAAGTATTAAAGATAGAACTAACATAAACTTAACATATTCTATGCTTTATAGATTGTATTAAGCTTGCTAAAGAGCTAAGGTAAAATGTCAGATTAAGTAGTGTAAACTCTGTAGAGTCCAGGTGCCACTCTACAGAAGGAAACACTATGCCCCTGCCCAAACTCCTTCTCCTCCTGCTTCTCCCATCACAACAGATCGCTATGCTATATTCAATAACTTGTTATTTTCTTTTCTAAACAAAAAAGGTTCATAGCCAAACACACAATGACTCATTTTCAGAAGGAAATATTCATCAAACAATCGTAAATAACCTTCCTCATCCCAAAATGCTGGGCAACTACCAAAGATGAACCCAATCAAAACATGAAATCTTCTTAAAATATTCATTAAAAATGTCATATTCTGAAAGGCTTGACAGTCACTATGGCTAGGATATTTTTATTGCAATTTCCCCCTCCCTGTCACGGTGTACTATTTTTGACTGTTTTCATGGAGAAGTCTGTAGGGAACTGATGTTATGAATAATTATTGCAAGAACATACACAGTACTCTCCAGCACTGCAAAGTTGGAGGGCCTTCTGCCTGTATTGTGCATTATGCATCTCCTGGTTGATGTTCATGAAAGCAGATGGCATTCAGCACCTGTTAGAACTGAGCCCTGCGGTGATGGGGCTGGATGTTGACCGCTGCTTATTCACAGATCCAGCCAGTCCTCAGAGGGATATGAGTCTTCACTTGGGAAGAAGACCAGAACTTCTGGATGCAGATCTGAGAAACATGCATGAGCAGGCCTCTTCTGTCTCAGCGTATATGTGATTTAGCAGCATGAGCTGTGTTTATTCTCTCTCTAATGTCTTCTGGGCATTTCACATACACAGATGTTTGTACTTTGACCTGGCTGCTGGTTTTTATGCTGGTGAGATTCAGGAACTGGCTTCAGTGAAAATAGTCCTGAATAACTTGCTGCCTAATTTGGGGTTTTTTTTGGTTGTGGTTTGTTTGGTGGTTTCGTTTTTTTTGTTGTTTTGTGGTTTGTTTATGGTTTGGGTTATTTTGTTTTTTCCTTTTTTTTTTTTTTAATTGCCGTTGATATGCATTAGTTTAAAAACTTACAGATTCCTAAAGGGAAAGAGCTGTAACAGTATAGAAGGGGGTTATTCTAGTATAGCTTATTCTTGTGTTCAGAAGAATAGGAAAACAAGCACATTGTATGCATGTGAGCCCAAGATTCCTTCCTTCTTTCTATCACATGTGTCTCTTTTTTAGGAATTTTTGAGCTCTGTCCCAAAGCAGAACTTGCAGGATGGACCCTGAAATATTTTCAGATTTGTATGGCAGAACCATTGATTCAAGGAATCTAGGTTATTTCAAAGAGCATACTGTAAAAGACATTCTTCCTGAAAAGCAAGAATTTGGGTTTTCCCCTAGCAGTTCTCTTCATTGCCGATTCCCTAGTTCAGATAGTTGGTTGGACAGAGAGATAGTGTCTCCCCTTTTGAGAAAGATAGGGGATTGGAAACATTCAGGTTTGGCTCTGTGTGTTTGTTAGTCTCAGATATGTGTTGTGTACTCTTGCCTCCCAGTGGAGCTTCATAAGAAGAATTCTGATGCACCCTGCTTTTTTGTTTATATGGAAAAATAAATGACGATAACAACTTGTTTGTAAGCACATAAACTATTCCTTGGTATTCTAAACAATACTGTAGAATATTAAAATCTGGATACTTGCAGACTGTCAATCTCAGGTATCCAGATTTTACAGGTTTTCATCCTTAGGTGTAACCAAGACCCAACCTGTGAAAGGGTCTCGTTGCAGAGATTGAAGAATAGCAAGAGGCTCATCTGATAAATGGGCCTGAAGACTGTAGAGCCAAAAATCTTCCACCTGCCAGGGAAAAGAGTAAAACTTGACAGACTGAGCACAGACATGACAGACCCATCAAGTAGAATTGGCATCTGCCTCCCCTACAAAGAAGAGAGACTTAATTGCAGTAGTGGGGAGATTTTTATTGAATATGGATGTTTCAGAGGCAGGTAGTGTGTTCAGGTTTTTTGTTTGTGCCTATTTGGTACAAACAGCCAAAGTTGGCACAAATTTGCCTATTGTTGGGTCTATTTTGGCACAAACAGCTATTATTAAAGAACTTGCAGGACATATCAGCTCATATGTGTGGTGGTGTAACCCTGGCTGGACGCCAGGTGCCCACCAAAGCCGTTCTGTCACTCCCCCCTCCTCAGCTGGACAGGGGAGAGAAAATATAACAAAGGGCTT
>JAVJGG010000055.1:6920104-6940669 GCA_035590195.1 Aviceda cuculoides | reverse complement strand
CCCCGGCGGGGGGGGGGGGGCGGGGAGTGAGTGAGCCGCTGCGTGGTGCTTAGTTGCTGGCTGGGGTTAAACCACGACAAAGAGTCTCAAAGAGTGGTGGCCATTTGCGAAGGGGGAAGAGGATTTCAAATATATAAGTACATTTGGTTGCCATCACGTTGATGATTTAGTTGGTTGATAGAGTTGTGTGGTTTTTGTTAGGGTTAAAGAATAAACTACTATGTCAAAATTTTTTCTTAATTACAGCAGGATGATAAATATTTATCTTGAGTAAATAAAAATGAAATTTGCTAAATTAGTTCTGTTCAACAGTCTTTCTGGTGAGTTAGGGTTTGAGTACAAGTTTTTAAGAGTCCTTCCCTGGGACCAAAGAAGAGTTGTGTGGGATTGTCACAACCTCTTTAGTTGCTCTTTTACCTGATTTGGGCCACACAATTTTGTGCACTGTGCACAGTGACTGTTGACATGATCCCAGCTGTTTGTGCTTGAATTAAATTGTGTATTTCAGTGAGACATCCATGCTTGGTTGAAAAATTTCGAAGTGATGGATACTTTACTATGTTCTTTTTATAGTTTTATAAATAGCTAATTACATGTGTTTGTACCACTCCACTTTTTTTTGTAAGTGCAGGGATTCTGGTCACATAGTATTTTTTCTATTTTTTTTTTTTTTCTCCTGGAGACTGTGTTTTCACTGAGTACTTTTTGCTTTTCTTGGACACAATTTCAAGATGCTGAAATTCTGGCTGAGCATGATTCCTGGACTCAACATGTCTGTGTATGATACCTGTGCATTATGAGCATGTTTGTCATGATGGAGATTATTCAAATAACTGTAATAAATCTACACCCTAATCTTTAATGGGGAGTATTTATTTAATCTGTCATTGAATGAATTAAGTGTTTCTTGTATTTCTTAGAGGATTATATTTGTTGCTTGGCATCAGCAGCAAATTGAAGTTTTCTATATACCTGTGGCCTTAACTCAGTAAAACTTTCTGAACTCTTGATTCAGAAATCTTTAGTTCTTTCTAACTTAGGAATCCTTTTCATACATACTCTTTATTTAAAAAACCAAACAAACCAACCAGAAAACAAACAAAAAAAACCCAAAAACAAACCCCAGAGTATCTTAAGGTGCTCTTGGCTTGGTTTATTACTTCTGTTCCCACACAGAAAGGATTTAATAAGCCTTTTAAAGATTGTAATTGCATAAGATCATTTTATTAAAAGCTGATTAATATGATTGGGGAGAAGGTGAATATTTTTGTGAAATGCCTGTGCTTGTGTGATATTAAAGGCCTTCTAAATAGTCTGATCATGAGAAGAGTTCTTTAATTTTTATCAAGAAATTTGTAGCCTCTGCACATTTTTACGTATAAGTATAGAAAAATGTGTACTCAAACTTCTAAAGTATCAAGCTACAAGAATCTTGATTTCCCTTGGTTCTGAAATTGTTCCCTGTATTAATTCAATAAATTTTTACTCTTTTTTGCCCCCCCTGTATCTTTTGACATCATTCTGATCAGTAGTGCAGTCCAGAACACAATGTCTTTTTTTTTTTTTTTTTTTTTTGAGTTTGCTATTTTTGGGGTTGATTGGCTTGTTTGTTTATTGGTGGATTTGGTGTTTGTTAGTTTTGTGTTAAATTATGCCCTAGCTCCTGGGTAGATTAAAGTAACTTTGGTTGGTACCACTTTGTAGACATACCAGAAAAAGTAGCATAAGTATGTGCAGTTTATAAAAACGTGCTTTGCTTACAAACTGCCTGTAAGAGTGCGATGCTTTTTAGATGCATAAGAAATGACTCAGTTTTATCATATAGCTTTCTTTATGCTGTACTTTCTTCTTCATGATCTCACCAGGACTCACTAATATTGCTACTTCAAACAACTAAGGTGTCGAGAAATACTTTTTTCTGAATGTGGGATTCCTTCATTTAAAACACACCAAATGGTCTGAAGCTCAAGACAAATAAGGCAGGTGATTTTATAGAAGAAATGTTGTGACTTTTTAAGGCACGACACCTTAGGTTTTAGTGGTATTACCACAGTATTTCTAGTTTTGGCATTCTTGGCAAACTAGAAGTCTCTGGAGTATGGGGGGGGTATGCGTGTACACATTTATATACCTCGTGTGTGTGTGTATATATGAGATACAAATTTTAGCTAATTTTTAAAAGCTTAGTTTGAGCCTTATAAGCCTGACTTATTTTCTGGCATAAATCAGACTGGTTAAGGAATGACTCTGTTTTGCATAAGTATATGCTTACTTGATGATTTGGATTGTTAAGAAAGGAATTCTTCCTTTCTGGATTGAGTTTATTTAGAGCAAATGGACTTTTGAAGCATGTCTGATTTTTTTTTTTTCCTTTTTTGTTTTCCAATAGAATTTGGAGAATTCTTATATGAATTAAGATGAAAATTCAATCTAGGCCAGAATCTTTTTTTTTCAGATGTGGTCAGTAGCCAGTACCAGTAACAGCATAAGAAAAATTATGTTTATCGGTAGAAGGTTGTCACTTAAATACCTGAAAATCAGTATATACTTCCCTGTGGTGGCATAGTTACGAAGTAGGAGTCTTTCATATGGTACAAAACTTTAAATTCGGTTGCATGGAGTGATGTGTGTTGCTTCTGAGCTGGCTGACCGTGTAATGACACAGTGAAAAATCGTTCCTAACCAGCCTCCTATGTTTTTGTTCAATACATGTGCATTGCTGCTGCTGTGCTAAAAGGTAACAATTTTTTTTACTTTTAGCACGAATTAACCCCTAGAGGAAGTATATCAGTGACTTGAGTTTCCTACAATAGTTTATTGAAAGTATACATATGGTTATGCTTATTTTGAGATAACAAAGCATGTAGTTTTACTGTGCCCAGACCAAGAAGACATTTACCTCTCTCTGTGGCACTCAGTGCATTGTTCTTTCTACTCAGGGTTTTCTTGTAGACCCTCCTCAGCTGCAGAACACAAGATTCAGACAGTAATGTAGATCGTAACAGTATTAGTGTAAATCCAGTTTTAAGTGTTGAAGCTTGTTTCAAGTGTACGTTCATAGATCCATACATTCACCTTTTAACATTTTCTACAACTATTAAGGTAAGATCTTCTGGTAGAGTTGTTGAATACTTTGGCTCTTCGGCTAACAGCATAGTAGTTTAAGCATATAAACTGTGTAAATTGTTACCGAATGCAAAGTCTCCTTTAATTTTGTATTTTATAAATTTGTTTCACATTGAGAATGCTTTTTCGTGTTTAGATTGTGACTAGACAACAGTGGTGAGAACTATATAAAAGTTGGAACCTTAAGAATAAAATTTGAACATTACCTACAAATTACTTTTAAATCCATGTCAGTTGTGCACGATTACTCCAAGAGACTGCCTTTAAATCTTACTAATTTAAAGTGTTCAAAAAGAGCACTCCCGTTCTAATTTTTTAGACCGGAGTCTAAAACTGAATTTTTTGACTAAAAGCCGTGTGCAGGATAAAAAGCATGGGCCATTCATATGATCTATGTGTATGCTTAGATGCCAGGCATTTACTGGTTCATTTCGATGTACATAAATCAATTTGATATGCATTCTGTTCTTAATTTTATTTGATCAAGAGTGTGTTAATCAGGTAATACCAAGTTTATTGATATATCTTTTGGCCACAGATGTACAAACTTGTAATGTTTGGGAGATTGGTATCATTTTGTTGGAGACAGATCTCAGTAGTATTCACCTATCAAATGTTTTTTGTTTGTTTTTTTTCCTCATGTTTGAGATGGCTCTGTAAATGAGCAGAGCCAAATTCAAGTCAATTAAATATGAATCAATACAATGCAGAACTTTCTTCTGTCAATTCTAGTTATTGATTGAGTATTTTAAAAGTTGAACTCTAGTTAGGGGTCTGTTGCAGATTTAAATTACTGTGACAATGCTTTTATTTTCTTGGGTTTAGTGCTGTGCAATAGCTTGCTCTCCAGTTTAAATATCTTTGCAATCTGGAGAACTTGAAATTTGCTATAAAGACTTTGGTACATGTCTGTCAGTATCGTTCTGTGCCCCTTAAACTGCGCTTAAAAGTAAAATGCATAAATACTCTTAGTATTGGTTTCCCATAACTGGGGAATCAATTTAATATAATGAGCAGAAGCTCTTTGGACTTCACCATTCCTAGTCTGTGGTTTGGTGATCATCACTGCAATTTAGACTGCTTCTAAGGGATCAGGACTTGGCTCAAAGTGGTTGTTTGATTGGAAATCTTCAAAAAACTTTCCCACTTAAGACAGTTGAGGAAAAACCTTTTTTACTTAAGGTAGCTGTCTCCTTCTGTACTCAATATCTGGACCCTTTTTTCTCCCTTCTTTCCCTTTGTGCAGAATATGGGAAAGGTTACTCCTGAGTAATAATCCTGCACAAAACCTTTCTACTCCTCTTCATTATGCACCTTCTTTTTAGTTCAATTTCTGGTTCTTGTTGAAGTAACAACATATGTTTTCCTCACAAGCATAATATTTCCTAATATTCTCTCCTGTTATTTTATTCTCAGACTGTCTAGCTAGTGACTCACTTCTGTGTTCCAAGTCTCTACTGAGACACCAACATTTCCTGATGAAGATCAGCAAGAGACAATTGGTATATCTGTACAGAATTATCCAACATCATTCTGTCATATTCAGGAGGGCAGTTAATAATTGTTACTAGCAGAATTTCAAAGTCTGGGATCATGCCTGCATATATTATTTTCTTTCTTCAACTTGTATCTGAATGACGAATGCATATCAATTTTCATTGACTTGGTGGGAACCCAGAGCAATGAGTTCTGAGGGTTCTTACACTGCACCAGTCTCGCCCAGACTACATCTACCTTGCCATAGGAAACTCACATGGCATTGATACCGTACCCGAGAGGTTGCCTTTTCCACTCCTGTGGTTTGTCCTGGATAATAAGGTCTTAAGTGTTTTGTTTCTTTTGTAATTTCTTTCTGTAATTTTTGTGTATATACCTCCTGTCCCAAGAAATGCTTATTAAAATAAGATTTGTATCTTGTGGGCTTACTCATCTGGTGAAAACATGAAGAAATAGCCTGCAAGAATAGCATATAAAAATTTTACAAGCAGACAAGAGCTCTTAACAAATCAGAGTGAAAGAAGATGTAATGTGAAAACAGCTTTCACGTGGTTAATGCTTTGAAGAAAGAAAAAAGTAATGAGTTGTAGCTCTGGTTCCTAGGACAGAGGGAGGAATTGAATCCAGAGTGGTTTATATGATAGAGGCTGGTAATACCATGAATATATATCTAGGCAATCTTTGGTGTCTCCTTTTACTGCAGGACCTCTAAATTACTTTTCTATTGGTGACCGATTTAATAATATAGCAAGTTTTGCTGGTATTGTTGTCAGCTCAATGGAAGAACTCCTTATGTGTGACTAATTTAAATACAAAGTACATCTAAAAGCAGAAAGGATTCTGAAGGGACAATTTAGTCTCATCAGAATTAAACAGTAAGTGAAGACATAAAAACTAACTTTTTTTTGTTTGCTGTTATTTGTACATTGCTGAGGTATCTGAAACTTTCCCTCAACATTTATACAGGATAAATTTTGCCTAATTCTGTAGGAAGTAAAAAATATTTTTCTGCATATTTTTAGTTTGAGAAAAATGTCAAAACCAGATATGTAATCTTAACATCATTGAGACCTTCTGATGCTATTTAGTAGTAATTCACCCTGTTGATACCAGTTAAGTCAAGAATGCTGCTTGGTGGAGGAAGACAGCTTAAATCAAAGAATTAGGGTCAGATAAGAAGAAGAAGGTTTCATACCTGTATAAATATTAGACATGTCTCCAAATTTTAGTTTGTTTGTGTTTTTTTTCTTACACGAAAGCTGGGTAGTTTGTAATTTTTACCTTAGTTTGGTTAGTTCTTGTGACACATTTCAGGCAGGAGATTCCACCAGTAGAACAATGAAACTATGGCATTATACTCTACCAGTCTAAATAATACTCAAAACTTTCAGAAATCCTAGTGTCTTTGCAAAGAGAGTATCATTTTATTTTGGTGTGTAACTGATTTTATGATCTAGTAAATGTAGTGTATATTCTGTTTCAATTGTCTCTGTAGGCAACTAGCACCCCCTTGCTTCTCCTCTATCTAGGTTAGAATAGTCAGATTTTATCCTGTTATATTGATTCTTTATTTGTTATAACTCTATCTGTCCCAATTATCTGAAATTCATTAAAAACATTAATGAGCAAACTTCCAGAACACTGTGAGGAGGAGAATATTACATTTAAATCCGGAGAAGCGCTGGATCTTTGGATACATGCCTTAAAGAAAGGACTCCAAGTCTTGTAATGTGGTTTAAACCACATTAACTTTCTCTCCAGGACATTTTGATTATTAGTATTGGAAGAAAGGGTGAAAAGTGCACTGGTGGTTGGAGAATATTTAGGGACATAGCACTGCAAATCTGTATTCGCTAAAGTCATTTCCTAGGCATCCATGATTGAGAGATGCCAGAGACAATATAACGAGCTAGATTCTTAGTTCAGCGCAGTAGACAATTTACAATAGGCTGAGAGGATTTTCCTCTGATGAAAAAAAAAAAGAGAGAAAGAGGGGTTAGATAAACGGTATGCTTTTATGCATTTGGAAAAAATTCTAAGTAATTTGTAAGAAGTATTGCAGGTTTCTAGATTATAGAAACTGGTAACTGTAGTATAGATTATTTTTTCTAATTCTGACTCTGTGTAATTTACCTGTTTTCAGTTTTGTTGTTTTTTATTTTTCATTTTAATGTGGTATCTACTACTGCATGCCTAGTGTTGTCTTTTTTGAGACTGTAGTCCATGCATGTGAGATATCATATATGCATATAAAATGTTACCTCTGTGTGTGACTCCAGCCATTAAATGGTTAAAATGCTGTACAAAGAAATGAAACATTGACTAGAAATTCACTCACTTGGAACACATGCTGGGGGATTAATCTTCTCTCTTAATGAAATGAAATAAAACAAAATTCTTTAAATTATTGGCAGTAAGGCATAAGGTCAGTCAATAAAATACTCTTGCAGTCACAATGACAGTGAAGGAATGTCTCTGTAATAATTGGAGTTAAATAACGGTGGGCTGTAGTGGGCAGAGCATACTAGAGGTATATGGAATAGAAGCAAACTGGAAAGGTAAACTCCTGGTTAGCCTTGAACACTAAGAAAAGCATGAAAATAAAGTTGACAAACTGACTTAATGGTACAATGTATAGTTAATTTTTGGAAGCAAATGTTGTGGAATTATCAAGGCCCAAAGCTTCAAAAAACATTCAAAGACGTGGTCGGGTATAGACAAGGTTTCCTACTTCTCTGCTGCAGGAGTCTTTTCCTCTGCTGTTGTGTATTGTGCTCAGATTTTTCTTGCTGATCTTCCCACCTTTTTTCTTTGGTCGTGTGGTTCTCCTGACAAATACAGAGATGAAAAGAAATTCAGGAGGTTATTTACTGCAGACTTAAGTGTGGTTTAACCCCATTTCCTATGACGTGCAATGGTAATGAATAAGACATTAGCTGGGTATGTTCGCTTAATGATCAGCCGTTACCAATTCGCATCTAATGCTTATGGTTGAGCTTAACAGTCATCATTCACTGAAATGAGTGATGGTTTTTACAATAACTCCTTTGGTGTTATCTTAAAATCAAGGAGATCTCTGCAAACAACTACCTTTTCTATATTTGTGTGCTGGTCTGTTCCATGGGAGAAGGGTCTTCTGGGCAGAGGTCATATAGCCATATGTATAAGGCCACTGGAACCTCCTGGTAAATACCGACTAAACTGATAGAAATGGAATAAAACTTAGGTGCATGAAACACAAGGTGATGTATGTAAGGGGTAATAAATATATATTATTATGAAATGGTAGTTCACTTGAAAATGATAGCATAAAAATGCCAGTTGCTAGCGAGATGATTCAGCACGCTTAACATTTTTCCTCCAAATCTGTGTGTGTTTCTTTAAAATACCATTTGTTAAAAATAATTCTGCAGATTATTTGCAGAGGAGTCAGAGGCAGAGGAATTTGAGGCTAAAGGAATGTTGGGGGAGAAGGGAGAGAGAAAGGGGTGGGGTAGTGGGGTCAAACTCCCATTGCGTTATCTACACGTGTTATACATGGGCAGATCTGTACCACTACTGAATAAAGGGAAGCTTTCTACTGGCAGCCTGCACAACAATGTGGTAGTTAACATTTTAATGTGGCCATAGAGAAATGAATATAATTCCACGCTTAATTATTAGAAATAATTCCATTCAAAAAAGAAAAATACCTTACTTTTACAGGCCGTTGATAAAACCTTATATTGTTTCTAGTTGGGGTTATTTGTTTTCACATTAGGCACTGAATTTACTGGAGATAAGTCACTTGGAGGTGGTATTTCATTCATCCAGGCCTTTCTATTAATTGTATGTGTATTTATTGTTTGCCATAGTACCTCTTGTTCTTTCATTGCTTCTCTGTTTCCCAGTTTGGCAGATTTCCTATGTATTTGTGTGCTTGGGTCAGTACAGCTGTTAATTTTGTTGCTTTGATGTTAATTTTGGTATCTTAAAAGTATGACAAAGTGCATTTTATTACATTTTTAATGTGAAAGTTTAAAAGTGTAACTAAATCATTTTCTTGCACATAACTTTTTGACTTAATAAAAATGTGAACTTTTTACAAAGTAACAGTTCTTCCTTATGTTTGTCTAGGGGAAAATGCAGTGTTGCTCTTCTCAATGAGACAGAATCTGTGTTGTCATATCTGGAGAAAGAGGTAAGATGTGACTTTTATTTGGGTAAATATTGGGATGGGTTTATGGGGGGTTTACAGCTGTATTTTTAATGAATGGGCAAACAATACTTTGAAAATATTTTCTCGGAAAGTTAGAAAAAATATGTTGTTGGAAACACTGATTTTAAAAGTGTTATTGGATGAAAACTTAATTGATGGTTTTATTATGAATATGGTTGTATTTAGAAAATAAGTAATGCAAAGTAAATTCGTACGGTATCTTGCAAAAGAAGAATGTACAGACTTTTTCCTAGTGGATACTTGAGGGGGAATTCACATGGCTCTTCCCGGGGGGGGGNNNCCCCCCGAGGTGTTCTAGAGAGAAGAATCTTCCATAGTCAATGGACAGAGAGAGCAAGAGAGGCTCCTATAGAGGGCAACTTAGCATAGGACTTTAATTTTAAGGGCTCTGAATTATTGTGTGGAAAGTATCTCCTCACCTTTCATTTCCTGTGGAAGGAACTGTATTGCAAAATACCTTCAAAATAAATAGTTTTCTTTGGAGTGTCTTAATATGACATGAAGTAGAGAGTGCTTTTTAGCTGAAATTAGTATGGCTTTATTTTTTAATTCTTGCACCAAAACCACTGATAATCAGTAAAAATGTTTCTGAGCACAAGACTTGCCCTATACTTAGGTAGCTGTACCAGATATGCCAATACTATTTTTCCGTAAGCCCTTTTTAGACACTGACAATGTTTTATTCTTTTTTGAGACTAATTTATAATGCAGAGTCACTGTGGTAGAGATATTTGAGAGGAAACATATTAAATTCAGAAAGCAGCTAATATTAATTGTTTTCAAATCCACTGGTATATTTTTTTGTGTATGAATCTTTTCATTACTGCACTGTTCTGAAATAACTCCTAGCGATGAGCGAAGCTTCAATTAGCCATTTGAAAGTACTCATGAAACATCTGCATTATTTAAAATAAGGATTAATGTACCAAACCTGTGCTTTGTAAAAGTGTGCGGGGGGGCTACTTTAATAATTTCCAAATGGAAGTGGCACAGGTCTACAAACTTAATTTTAAAAATAGTTATGCTGTTGCAAATGTGTCTTCTTTTTCAGGATACTTTTTTTTATTCATTGGTGTATGATCCTTCACTGAAAACGCTTTTAGCAGACAAGGGAGAAATCAGAGTGGGGCCTAGATATCAAGCAGATGTGCCAGACATGCTTGCAGAAGGTAAATATATGATCTTTGATTAGTCAAAAGCATAAATCCTCATCTTGCATTATTACTTATGCTGACTTTCTGAACTAAACTAATCAGCATAGAGGCAGAGAAAGTAAAATAGTAGGTCTTAGAAAACTGACAAATACCAGTAGATTTTATGAAGAAAGAAAGAAAGGATACTTGAATAGCTGTTGAAAAGACATTGTCCACTTCCAGTTTGTGCATAACGCAATTTAGGCATTCGGTGTTTGTTTATTTAATTGTATGGTCCAGTTACTTCTTCGATGTTGCGCTTCATGAAAAGGTGATGCTGAGGACCAACCCATTTTGTAGAATAATAACATGGTAACAAAACAAGTGAAAAATGTGTTCTTTAACTCCCTTTTAAAACAGGCTCTGCATAGAGAATGTGTGTCTTTATGTCTTCTTATTTTGAAATACTGGCTTCCATCAAGGCATCTCATCCTTTGTAGCAGGACTGAAACAAATGTTTCAAGTCTTGGCATATCCTTAGAATCACTGTTATTTTTAAAATTTTATTTCATTTCTTTATAAACTAGCACAACTACTTGCGCCTTAGTATTTTGCTACATGGGAACTTTACTTTTAAACTAAACTTCAAGTACAGTATTTAGTATTTGGATGTTATTTAAGAAGCATGAGCAGCTGTGTCTTGTTATGTTTGCAATACTATTTACTTAGTAAATTTTAAAATGAGCTGGTTTTGTCAGTGAAATGTGCACTCTACACTGAGTGCTAGCAAAAGAAAAAGTTTCCTGAGAAGTATCTAGACATAGATACTATTTTCAAGAATCTTGGTATTTTCTCCTTAATAAGATTATGTGACAGGAATATCACTTGCAGTATGTCAAAGGAATTCTGACTGCCCCAAATATGTATATTTGTAACCTTAAATGGTGTGTTTTCCATTTGTCATGGGCTGCTCTTTTTTTCTGCTATACTTTTTTTTTTCCATACAAAATAAGCATTATTTCTACAAAGCTTATTTAAGAAACTGTATAAAATAAAAATGATTTGATTTCTGGCAAGTGGCAGATTGTTTTACAATGGATGCTGTTTAGTAGCTCACCTACATTATTATTCTGAATTTTATTTTAATAACAAGAAATAAACTATAGGAAATCTTTTCCAGATTTGTTTATAAGGCATACAGACTTGTTTCAGAACAAGTTTATGACTAGAATATATACGCTGCTAGTCTTGCTGTAAAATATGCCTCTCATAGGGAAACAAATAATTATGTAGACATTCATATGCTCGAGAGGAAAGCTTCCCAGAGGACTAAGAAGAAATGACTGTTTCAACATGTGTATCAAGTAGCCAGGAAGTACTGATGTACTTCTGAAGTAGCTGGTTGAACTGTTGGGTTTTCAGGATGAGCTGGGGTTGTCTGCCAGGCAGGAAGTCTTTTCCTCCTGAATTCTGCTACTTAAATTATTAAAGACAGAGCCTGATTATGGAATAGAGAATACTACATATAAAATGTTTTTCCCATGGAAATTTTACTTTATTTTTTTCTAAAATTAAATTCCATATTTATTAAAAGTTAAGTTACTAAGTTCTTCTGGAACGTAACTTTCTGAGTTAAATCCTTGATTCAGTTAGATGAGTAGAAGATCTTTTTCTTATGTCATGAAGACAGGATTCCACTGTGTGTTACTGTCTTGTTTTTCTCACACCCCATTAATCCCCAAAGTGCAATAAGTGATGCAGTCTTGCGGTCTTTAGTAGGCAATATTAGTCCATCAGTTATTAAGGTTCAGAAAAACCAAGTTGCCCACAAACCAAAGATCTGGTGGTATACAGAGCACTTCGTTGGCAGTTTCGTTGGATTAATCTGCACTTCTTTCCAGTGGCTGGTGGAAAAAAGAGTTTGGGTTTAGGAGGATAAAAATACCTGAATTATTGTAGTTTTGACTGATTGTTATCTGAATGTTTCTGTAGCCTTCTAACCTCCAAGGAAGAGAAAAAGATGATTTAGCTGTTACTGTGTCTTTATGCAAGCTGACAGCCTGAAAGTTAATCCATTCACTGTCAAGCATTTTCATTCATGAAAACAAATCTAAACAATGTTTAAAATTAACAGAGTGAAATACATATGTTTGGATTCTGTGAAGATTTCTGAACCTTGTAATAAATTTTTCAGCCTGTATTTTTGAAAGTGGCTAATGATCTGTGTGTCCAAATTATTATGCCATAATGTATGACTCTTTAAAACTAAAAGCCTAGAGCAATCACCTTAGTTGGGGATCACTTGAGAAGAACTAGTTTTTATGTCCTCTAATAATAGTATTATATAATAAAATAGAAAGCATTGCTAACTTTATTCACACGTAAAATTTGTCCTTTAATGTATAGGAAGTATACTTTTTTGAATGTTGTTGTTAGGCATATTTTATGTTTACAGAAAATCCCCAAAGCCATTTAAAAAAAAAAAAAAAAATTAGAAAAATTGAAGAGTCACACACCATCAGTTATGTTATTTTAAAAGTTACTGGCATATAAATCCAATTCAAATGACTGAAGACATGCCGGTTCAGATTAGCTTTCAGAAGACCATTCACAGAGTGGCTGAAAAATGAAAAAAGTTCTTTGAACTGTGGAAGCCCTTCCACATCTACTATAAACATGAAATTATTTTGATATAAACACACTGATGTATTCTAGTAGATGAAAAATTCAAATTGCTTGCATTTTCTCTATACTATAATAATTTGTTTTCTGTCTGAATGGGACTACTGTCTTTTTTTTTAAAATGTTTATGGGAGAACTATATGCATTTTTTTTGTGGTAATAGATTTATTTTTTTTTTCTCCTCCTTCCATTGACGTTACCATTTTTCCATCCGTAAATAAAACATACTCCAAAACCTGGTGTTTAGGCCAAACTTTGGATAATGCAGCATACCATCTCCCCCCCACCCTGCCCCATGGATGAATTGGATAACTTTATATTTCTCTTTAATTTTTGAAATGAAAAGAATGTTTACTTTTAAAAAGACTAAAAGGTTTATTAAAATCAAGTTACATAATAAAGTATTAGATCCAACTGTTTTTCCGCTTTGAGATACATTGAATCATAAATCCTTTACACAATTACAGTAAACAAATATAAACATAGTTTAAATCTGGTTGAAAATACCTAAGCTTTGTTTATCTACACTGCTTTTGTTTGTAGTGATTTGGCTAAAACACTTAGATTACACATTTACTGAAGACTATAGCTTTGGAGAAAGACCAGACCAGATTTCTTTCAGCAGTCTCTTACAACTTTTGTTATGAGCATCTTTGGGAGTAAAACTATAATCAGAGTTGTCACATTCAAATGATACTATGGTTCTGTGAAGCCTTTCCTTCTACCTCAGTGCTCCAGTCTTTCTAGGCTCTAGTTTGAAGATTTTGAGAATCTTTTTAGTTGCTTTTATTACACTGGAGAACAGTAGACTATATTTTACAGCATTGACTCAAATTCTGGCTAGTACGATACTAAAGGTCCTTTCTTTACTTTTAACAACACATTCTCCAGTGGCTTATTCTGTGAATATAGCAGTTGTTTATTTTCAAATCTGTTTCCAGTGTGGGGTAACATTCTGCTCCTCTGTACAAAGCAGGAATAAAAAGGTTTATCTTGGAGAATGAAAGCACACATTTAGACAAGGAGTATCTTGTTTCAAGCATCCCTCTCTAGAGTCCAGGAGCAAGGGGCCTGGTTCTCTGCATGTGATGGCCAGAAGCTGCTGTCTGGTGCATCCACCTAGTGTATTTGATTAACAACTTATAAAATATGTGACTAGTAAGTTCAAAAAAACAAAACAAAAAACCCCAAACAAACAACAAAACCCCTCTGTACGGTTTTGCTTTGGGCAAGTCATTATTATCATTGTTATTTGGATAAAAGGTGTACTTTTAGGAATTGTTCTGAATAGGATCAAATTGTTACCACCTTTAACTAACAGATTTTATTTAGTCCTGTTTTGTGTATGGGGAAATATGAGAAAGCTCAGGGAAATTGCTCCAAAGCAAATCAGTTCAGGTACTTGGTAGACTTATGGAACATTGATCCTTCCCTATCTCACAACTTTAAAAACCAAATGTTTTTAAATTCTGGCATTTCAGCCAGTATATGTCAGCAGTGGAACAACTGATGCAGTGGAACAACTGATGCAGTGACAAGTTATGTTACATGGTTGGCTAAAAAGCAGAGAATGAGAGAGAGAAAAGTACCAGCATAGCATTAGGGATGTAGTTCATGAAGTAGGATAATGCTTAAGAATGGGAATAACTGAGAATTTTTTTTTTTTCTTGCTCTGCAGGATTTCTTTTAAAGCATTAAAAAAAATTTTCACTCATATGCCTGCACTGATCTTTCTGCCTCATGCATACTGTTGTAGGTCTAATTGTAGTTGTCACACAGTAAAATGCATGACGGCTCAGCTAAACAAATACAGGCAAAATGTTGTTATAGGTAGGGAAGCCAAGTATTTAAAATAACCTCATTGGCCAAATCAGTAGTTTCTTAAGTAATGCTTACTTTTATTTATTCATAGGGTTGTGAGTCAGGTGGAAACACTGGGACAAAGTCAACAAAGGTCAATAATTGTTCCCCCATCTGTCAAAGCTAGATTAAAACTTCTGAAGCAAAGGATATCTTCTAAATAAAGCTATCAAAGAACTTTATTGTGACTGTTCTTGTCATGATATGCAAGTCTAATGAAACTATTTGGAGTAATTCTCTGACTAAAAAAAAACCCCAACAAAACAAAAAAATACTAAATGGTATTTTCAAGAAGACTAATAAGATTTGGAATAAGAATCTCCTATGATTTTAAAGAAAATTAGAGAATAAGTATAATGTGTTGAAGTAATTTTTCTGATGTTACATTTGCTTTGTCAGCAATAATGAATGAACCTTTTGTGTACCAGGATTTGGTAGAACACTGCTTTGTTAGGCAATTTAAAATGTTTAAACGTTGAAATTGGCATTTTCAAGAAAATTTAACCCACTAGCATATGAACAACCATGCTGAATCAGACCATGAGCTGTTTATGCATGCAGAAGATCTTATCTCTTGTTGTTTCTTAGTTTTCTTAAAACTTGTTGAAATCCAGTAGGCTATCACCTTGAGCTTCCTTACGTATCACTGTGATCTCTTTGCAGAACTTCAGTATGTATGTGAGGTGTGATTTTTCTTTATAAAAGGTGTGCTGATCTATCTCTAGTGTATCTTTGTTGTAGTTTCTACTGATTTGGCTAGTATAGTTGTGAGCCTTGACAGTGCTTAGTTGCCCATGTTTTCTCTTTAGCCCATATACCCTCCTTCACACCCTAGGTAACACAAATGGATTTAAGTTCACATGTCACTATTAGTAGCTATTGTTTCCTTGAGTTCCTGTAGAAATCTTGAGAGGATGCTTGTCCAAACTCAAATAGCATGTTAATGTTGATATTGTATAATTGTTCAGTAACCTTTCCTACAGATGCTTCATTTTGAGGTAGGTCTCTCGTGAAGAATGTGAACCTCTCCACTTTTGTCCAGTTATTACAAATGCAGAGAATTAATTTGATTTCTCTGCTAACAGTTAACTCGAATTTCTTTTATTTGCTCCCTTTTTTATACAGATCACATTGCCAAGGTCTTAGATCCTTAGGTAGTTTTATAGACCTTTTGACTATATTGATTGTCTGAGACAACTTTAATCATTTGAATGCCCTCTGAAATTTGGACAATATTGTAGCAAATAGGCTGAAAGAAGAGTGACAAGACTAAAAAAAAAATAAAATATTTAACCCTATATCTGGTAGTGTGCCTCAATCACAAGGACAGTTTTCTTACTCTGTGGCTTGAGATGACTTTAATTTTGTTTTAGCTAAAGGGAAGATTACAGCATATGAAGGTACTCTTATTCATATCTTTCATAAATGTATGAAATTTATTGGGTGATGAAATGGCTGAGGGAAGCAGCTCTGTGGGAAAGACCCAGGGGTGCTGCTGGCAGACAGGAAAGGGATGTAAGCCAGCAGTATGCCCTGGCAGCGAAGGCGGCCAACAACATTCTGGGCTGTGTCACCTGGCACGTTGGCAGTAGATCAAGAGAAGTGATCGTCCCCCTTTACTGAGTACTCGTTAGATCACATCTAGATACTGCATCCAGGTTTGGTTCTCCAATATGGGAAAGTTATTGATAAACTGAAGTTCAGCGGAGGCCATTGCTCTTGTTTGGGATAGAGGAGTTGCCCTGCAGGGATGGGCTGAGGGAATTGAGGTTGTTCAACCTGGATAAGAGGTGGCTTCAAGACGGGGGGGACGGGACATGGGACCAACAGCAGCCCCCAGTGGCTCAGGGGAGGTTGTTGAGAAGACAGACAGGTTCTTGACAGTGGTTTGTAGTGGGAGGATGAGATAAAACAGACATAACTTGAAATGAGAGATTCAGAATGGCCACGAGCAGAAATTTTTTTTCAGATAAGGATGGTCAGGCAGTGGAGCAAGTAACCAAGGAGGTTGCGTCACCTCTGTCCTTAGAGGTTTTCAAGACCCAAGTGGATAAAGCTGTGGTCTGATCTTACAGCTGAGCCTGCTTTGAGAAGGAGGTTGGACTAGACACCTGAGCTCCCTTCCAACTTGAACTGATCCTACTATCGTACTCCAGTTTAACAACCTACTGACGAGATTCAGCCCAGTCTTCTGCCTTTTACCTTTGGGAAGTGCTTCTTTATCTGTAGAGAAAGAGTTGGGACTGGAAGTTTACCTCTTACTAAAAAGCATGTGAGTGGACAGTTTAATCAAAACACCTGTGCTTCTAAGATGATCTTAGGCCACATCTTCTTGTGTGCTTATCTAGAGTCATATTTCATTAAGAGAAGCTGCAAGAAAAGCTGCTATTTAGTCACCTTAACTCCAGTGATGATGCTAGGTAGTACGTAACTTATTTGTATGTGTTCAGTCATTGCCGTTAGCCTGCTTAGTTTCAGCTGACTTTTACATAAAGGCTTGAGACAATATGTTGAGCTTTTAGCAAATCTCAGTCTAAAAATAAAAGGAACACCTGAAGATTAGGAAGTACAAACACTAATGTTAAGCTAACAGCTTTAATACCTACTGAAAAGTCTTCAGTATAATTAGATTATAATACTGCAATATAAGAAGTAGTATAACGGGCATAGTATGATTCAGTTAAGAGAGCATCTGCTAACCTTTAAAAATTTTGTTTTGCTCTTGTAAAAACATGGGGTTATTTCTGAGATTTAGCACAAAACCACCAGCTTGAAAGTAGATTGTAGAGGGAGTTAACCTCTGAACTTTCTCTGTCTTAAGTAGTTTAGGTGGTTGAAGGGTGTCTGGGCACACAAAGATTCCCAGCCTATGTTATCCTGGGTAGCATCATAGTGGTAGCTGTTCACAATTATCAGTGTGCACTTGCTTATCTGAACAGTGGAAAGTGCCTGGTAAGAACATTTTGCTGCTAGTTAATTGTCCTGTGTATAGCAGCAGCTTCTGTCAGCTCATCTGGCTCTGCTCCTAGTACCTGCTGTAAGGATTCTGAGTGCTGAGCAAGTCACGTGGGGCTGGAGATCACTGGGTAAAACAGAGGCATGTCAGAGTGGGAAATGTGATGATGGATGCATGAAAGGTTAGGGTTGATTTCTGGTTGGTGGGAAATGAGATTTTAGTCTCCATGCAGAGGTATATGTAAGGAGACAAACATCAAGAGGTTGACAGGTGTGGTGGGGTATGATTAGGTTTAAAGGTTTATCTAGAGAACTGGCTGCTAGTCCTAATTGAGTATTGCCACCAGCAATGGCAAACAGTTTTAATTAGCCTGGAGGCCTGATCTTAGAGTCACTGTTATTGGGATGTCTGTGTACATGGAATTTTTCTGATGCTAGTGGTCCCTTCCCAGCTGCAGTCCTGTTCCTGGGGCAGTGCTGCTTATCTCTTGTATCTGGGTTTAAAAGGAGACCACTGTGTTTTGGGGAATTCTTTATGGAGCCAGGATCTGACACAATTAGGTACTCTCTGGCCATTTAAAGCAGTACAAAGAGTTTGGGGTTGGCAAGGAAGAGGACTACCCCCTTACTAAGATACAGAGAGGAGGAGGAATTAGAGTCTCTGAAGTGGAGGAAGAAGCAGCCTGTAGGAAAGGTGTTCTGTTCAAAGCTCTTTTTTTTTTTTTTTTTTTTTTCTTTTTAATAAATAACATTATAAACTATATTCAAAGTATTTGTATAAAAACGCAGAGTCCGTCTTGCACATCTGAAAATATCTAGAGAGCGCCTAGAAATAGCACTTGCTGTGCAGTCGGTTCCATTTCTTGAAAGAAAGGCATTTTAGAATTAATGGAGTTCAGGTAGCTGAGCGCTTAATAGGAAGGAGAGCAGTTGGGGAAATTTAAGCTGTAAAGTTTGGATGATGTACAGAGGACTTGTATCCAAAATTTCTAAAACTTTCTGTGTTTTGAAAAACCAAAATAATTCCTCAGAGATGTTTCCTAATGTCTTCTCTGGTTTTGTGCTTCTTACTGTAACTCAGCTGTAAAAGTATATTGTTTTTAGTAGACCAGACATATCAGATGGAAGCTATGGATGGAGTTGAAGCCTGTTAATGTTTAGGAATATTGGAATTCCAGGATTTTAAGCTTAAACATGGTTGCAAGTAAAGAGACAGATAAGAAACTCATCTACATACTGTTTGGATTTTTAACATGAAAGTTCAGGATGTTTAGACTCAGTGTATTGTATTTTCTGGTTCTTCGAATGCTTCCCATATATGCTAGTTTATTATTTTCATTTAATATGTGAAAAATATATTTTAGAATAGCAGAACCCGACTGCAATCTCGTGAGGAGGGATCTGTTCTGTTACTTCATGTTACATAGTACTCCCATTTATTGAAAGAACCACTGCTGAATTTGAAAATCACTCATACTAGCCAGAGACCTGCAGGAGTTGTTTTAATGGTGCATCTGATTCTCTTGTCAAAATCTGTGTGCTGGATTATCTCTATTGGTGTTGACGTAGTTGCAATGATTTCATTCTGTTGTGAGGAGATAAAATAAGGCCTTTTAAAAATCAGCCGATGTGAAATATTTTTAGAAGATTCTGTATTCAAATATTTAAGTTAAAAATTGGAGAGCCATGCAGTTGTTAGACTCTGAAGACTGATAATGTGTGGCTGTGAGAAATGTCTGACGGGATAAACAGATATTGTATCTTAGTGTCCTATCAATTCTCAGAAAATATGGTTTGTAATTTGTGCTGAGTGATCAGTTTTATGACAATTGTTGGATATGAGAACTGGAACTGGACACATTAATACAATAGGCAGTTCTTAGAAAACAAAATTCAGAAAATACTGTCTCTTTTTTCCAGAGTTCAGTGTCTCACGAATAGCTTGTCTAGCCTTTTGTCTTTAACTGGCTTTAAGAAATCATGAGGCCTGATGATTTTGAGGCCATGTTAACGTTTCCTTTGTGAGTGAGCCAAATTGCAATTAAATTAGTGGATTTAGTGTAAACCTACTTGCTTAGATATGATCATCAAAGAAAGAATTGCTTTTCCTGTGCACACACAGAAGCTGACAACAGCAGCAGCTTTAGGCTCTTCAATGAGCCGTATGTTCGCATGTGTTGAAAAGATTTTTGTAGAAAAAGCTGTCAATCATAAAGTACTTTTTTGGATGGGGTGGAGGAACTAGTTTGTGTAGTAGCTTGCACACCTCTCTTGTTCTACATACAGCAATTTGGGAGCCCATAGTCTGTTGTGTAAAACCAGATTTCCTGTCAATTCAAGACGACCTTACAGGGATCTAGACAGCAGAAAGCAAAGCTCAAATTCTGAAACCAAAACTATCTTCAGGAGCAAGTATAAAAGCAGATGTTTATGCCTAACTTGCATTTGCTTCAATAAGATGCCCAGGAACCTTGTAGACACCTATTTCACCAAGTTCAATGTGAAATGCGTTGAAGCTTCAAAGTTTTCGGAAAATCTAGTAACTTAGCAGCACAATAAACGATTACTTCAAAATGTCAGTGAGAATATGCCGGAAGCAGAGGGATCTTTGAGGGTGATTGGTTCAACTAAAAGGTAATGGCTTTCTATTTTAATGAATTTTTCAGAAGGAATGTGTGAAACAAAAGACACAACAAGCAGATTCAGGAATTCCTATTTGTGGAAACGGCAATAGAATACCAGACATAAAAGGCGTGATTGTGCTAACCCAGTAAGACTTACCTGTATGGTCAGTGTAAAAGAATGTTGCCTAGACTTGATTCATTTCAGCTGAAGATGGGTATCTAAAATAGATGTGGTGGATTGACCCTGGCTGGGCGCCAGGTGCTCACCAAAGCCACTCTATCACTCCCCCTCCTCAGCCAGATGGGGGGAGAAAATATAACAAAAGGCTCGTGGGTTAAGATAAGGGCAGTTTAATAAGATGAAAGCGAAAGGTCGCGTGCGAAAGCAAATTAAAAACAAATTATGTTATTCTCTACTTCCCATCAGCAGGCGATGTCTGGCCACTTCCTGGGAAGCAGGGCTTCAGTA
>JAVJGG010000055.1:6883132-6920004 GCA_035590195.1 Aviceda cuculoides | reverse complement strand
AGCTACCAGTGCAGAGCACAGCACTACGAGGGCTGCTATGGGGAGAATGAACTCCATCTCAGCCAGACCCAATACAATAGATCAGAGGATGTTTAAGGTTAGATGAGATGAATCATGATGAAGGTAATACACTAGAATGAAACTCCCATTTATGTCTACTCAAATATATTTTGTTCTCAAATGGAGTTTCTGTTGGTTGCACTTCTGACCTTGAGTAACAGAAAATTTTTTCTATAATACCTTCGAAAGGAAGGAGCTGTTTCTTGAGGGTTAGCAAACTTAAATATGGTAGTCACTTGTCCCATTTGCAGATTTTTTTTCTTGTTACTAAGCTCAGTGGAGTAAATTTTGCATAATTAACCGTCAATGCATGGTCATCACAAATAGTAAAATAGTTTTTACAATGTCATTCATGTAAAATTTTAATAGGATTATAATATACTTTACATCAGTCTTGCCAGTCTCTCTTCTAGGGAACTGATTTATGTGCTGGGCAATTAAATGCATGTTTATAGACTTCTATCAGTTTTACTGTAAATTAAACAAACAAAAGTGCGTGTAAATTACCTCTTTGTGGCTGTTTTCAGTAATTACTTCATTTACTTCTGCCTACCCTTGCAGATGCAAGGGAAATCTGTAGTTTAGGGTTGCAGCCACACATACTACAGAAGCTCAGTTAGGTATTTGGAAGCTTTGCATTATAAAACATAGTGTTTTATGAAGTCTTTTCAGTAATGTTACTTAGAAATATTAGTTGCCTTTTGGTGCAATTTGTCGAGGTATTAAGTGCATATATGATTTTGATCAAACAAGTAGTTACATGGATTAAGGTGGTTCTTTTCTTCCTTCCATACTTTCTATACTTATACTATTCTTACATAATGTTGTAATGCACATTTCTGAGCTTCAATTCTCAGATGATTCACAACTTCTATTTTAACAGTCAAATGATAAATTAGAAGAGTTGGATATTGTGCTTTTTAGCAATTAGATCTTATAAAAGCTGTTCAACAGTTGAGGTGAGTTGTGTGGGTTGTTCTGCTTGGGGATTGTTGGAGGGGTCTTTTTTTTCCCTGTCCTGAATTGTAAAAGCAGGTCTGCCTTTCTCAAGTTTGCTTTATGTTTGAAGAGAAGTCAGTTGGAGTTTTAGTCTTCATAACAAGAGAGCCATGATTTCCTGCTGTCCTTAGCTTCTTGAGGAGACTTAGGCATCTGTTCTCATTCTTTTATTGTGGTTGTTATGAGCTTCTTATTTTTCAACAACTTGAAGGAAATGGTTAAAGTAGCTGTCTTCTCTTTTGCCTTCTGGTTGCAGTGCAACGTGAATGGTCTGTGCTGAGTTGTTGGTGTGGAAGGTTGTGCATGATTGCTGTCAGAAAGATTTCTTTATTAATAATAGCTGTAGAGCCTTGGCTGAGATTGTTCGAATACTAAATGAGTTCTGCCAGGTAGTTGGTCTTATGAAGGATACAGTTACTTATTGTATGCTGTGTATGTGCTTATTATCCCAAGTAATGTATTGCAATGAGCACTCAAAGCACCTTTCAAGAAGCATCTTAGGGTTTAATTGACTTTGCTGGTTTTTTCTACCTTAGTAACTTTGCCTAAATGCACATACTGTAAGTTCAGATTTTTGCTTCCTTTGCTGTTTTACTGTAAGGCTTGTTTTCTCTTTTAAATTTATTCTGCAGAGAGTGAAAAACAATGCAGATGAAGTGTGGCTTTTAGACTTGAATAAGTCAAAATACATTTAATACTAAAGAAAAAGTTATTCTCTAAATTATATGTTTTGTTTAAATTTATGCAAATGAATAGTCCTATTTATCTTTAGAATACTATAGTCACAGGGAATTTTTGAATTCATAACATTAAGTTTATTTTAAAAATGCAAATTGCAGGACCAGAGTTTTCATTTTAATTTAGTGGGGTTTTTCTGAAGAATACAATGTCTATGCATTGTTGTATCCCTCTTTCCAAAGCAAGTATTTTAAATATTGTTAATATTCGTATGCAGTATGACACTGTTATTTATACACAGAATCATTTTCACTATGCTTTCCTGAAAATTGTATTACCTCATGTGTTGTTATTTCAGGCATTCAGAAAAACTGTTGCAGTCATTCTGTACTCAGACTGGCCTAGGTGCTAGACCACTGCACAGTGTCTACCAACCAAAACATCATCTAAAATGGAGGTGAGGGGTGGGGAGCCTTGGTGCAAGCCACATCATTCAGGTTTATTCATGGATGTCAAAGGAGTACAAGAAGCTAATTCCAAAATAAAGGTGAATTGTAGATATCTTTTCATTAGTTGAGTACTTACACTTGTCTTTGAACTGAAGGCGACCTTTTAGTTTTATGCAGTATATTAATTTAGGTCATTGCCTTCAGATTTGCCATAGAAAGCTAAAATGAAAGGGCTGACTTTTTATTATTTCATTTCTCTTGACGGTGAGGATTCTACCTAAATGTGATTTAATGTAAGGACTGTAAAGTGAGGAATGGTGTGATTTTAGAACGTTATGCCTCCATGTTCTTCGATCTGTGGAAGTTCTTTTTGCAGACTGTTCTGCAGGGTTTGGGCAAAGAGGCGACCTTGTTTGTTTCGTTCAGCACTAGACACTCCCATAAGCCAGCTGTTCTTGATGCAGCGGTATGGAAAAGTTGGTCATTACTGCATGGTTACAATTTAGTTTATTCTGAGCCCACTTGTAATTATTTTCTGTTTCTAGGAATTTAGAACATGATGAATTAAAGCTCTTTTGAGTGCTTTGTGAGGTCTTGTCTTCTGATCGTCAGTGGTTGATTTATAAGCATTGCAAGGCTGAGTACTGAGAGAACTCCAAGGTCATTGGAGGCAGTTTAATTCGAAAGGAATTTTTCAAGTGAAAAATGACTGAATTTTTTTATACGCTAGAGCTCTAGAGGATAGGACGTAGTTGGACTGTGTGTGTTTTATTGGCTCAGAAAATGCTCAGTAGCAGTTTAAGTTGCTGTAGACAAATAATGGGCTTGTAACACCTGATATCTTTCATTTGTAGTCTCTATACATGTAGTCTTTATATAGTCTATTTTTCATTTCTAGCCTTCATATATGTGTTATGTTCATAAATTGAGTTTTACCATAAGATTTGTATAAACATACAACTCATTGTCTGAATGACTAATTGAAGTCTTGGATATACATCTGTCAGGCAAGCTAAGAGGGGGCAATTGTTCTGCAATTGAAAGGTAAACAGATAATTTTCCTTTTGCCTACACTTTTAAAATAATCTAAGCTGTCTCATGTTACTTCAATAAGAAAAGTTCTTTGCACATAATTCAGTTTTGGTTTTTTTGCAGAGTTAGGTGTAAATTTTTGAACTTTTTTTCTGAATGATTTTTGATTATCAGTACTGGTGAGAATCACAAATCATAAAAAATTAAATCAAAAATGAGTAATAAGAATTCTATGTCTGCAGAGCTTTTATAATGAGAAGGGTTGTAATTTCTGTTAGTTAAGACCAACAGTCAGCTAGCTGTTTACTGTGAATTCTGTTTATGCGGAGCTGAACTCATTAAGTTTCAATAGATAAAGTTTGTACATCCATCTGAAAGATGTTTTTCCTCCTCTACTTCGTGTAAAACTTATTTTCCCAGTGTCAGTTACTTGGATGTTTTGTAACCAGCTTTCTCCGTTAAGCTGTTCATGCCCCCATCAATTGTTTGTCAAAAGCTGTGTGAAGTTTTGTGATAATTAACCTCTGTGTATGAATCTATAATTCATTTTATGCAGAATTAATATGTTGAGTGTTTTAGAGGGGGGACTAATGAACTTCTCATTGAAGGAGAAAGCTCAGATTTTGCTTTAGACAGACAGGCTTAATGTCTGGAACTTTGTTCATAGCTAGACAGTATGAGAAGATCCAATATGATGCTACTTTACTCATCTGTAAGTTAGAGAAAAAGTTTGCAGACAGGCAGTCTAAATAGCAACATGAGAAGGTGGTTCATGAATTGAAATCGCTTTTTCAGTGATTAGTTGCCTATTTTTATAGTGTTATATAGCACATGAAGCTATGTTTAAAAAGACATTTAGGATTACCTGCAGTTCATGTACTGCCCAATGGTTCTGACAAAAATCGGCTAAATACTGTCTACTAAATCTGATCTTGTATTTCAGTAACAGAAATTTCATTGTGTTGCATGCTGAACTGGACTAGGGGAGGATAAGAACTGACAAGTCTCTTCTGCATACTTGTAATGTAGCTAAGAGAAATTCCTGTTTCACAGGTATAAAACTGAAGCAGAAAGGTGAAGACACTGAATTTACTTCTTAGAGATATGTCAAGTGTTAAGAACATAAACATCTACACAGGCCTTCATGTTTATGTGCTTAGGTATCTAGTGAGTCTGGGTAACTAATGCATGAGTCAAAACTCCTGGCTGATTTCAAGAGATTGTGTCGAGCCCTGAATGAATTTCCATAGTAGGAGGAACTCTGCAGTACAAACTATTGGTCTGGTGTACAAATGCTGTCCATGGATATGTCTTCCTTCTTACTATGACCAGAAAATCGCAACTACAGATATTCTGTCCCATGTGATTAAGGATCCAGCAGCTGGTATCTCTGTTTTGCATATCATGAAAGATGGATTCACTCAGAAAGCTGAGCACTGGAAGGTGTTTAGTTTATCTTTGGATTGAAGTGACTGCTAAATTACTTTTTGAATGGGAGAATAAAAAGATATTTTGAAAAATAGTGCAAATTGTGAAAAGTACAAAAATAAGACATTGTACCTGACAAGTTGTATCTCTAGAAACTGTCCTCCTGGCTATTTTTCAGGCAGATACCTCATCAATTGTTTGTCATTAAAAGTGGAATTGGCATTGTTTCCCAGAAAACCATTTTTATGAAGTCCAGCTTTTACAGATTTAAAGTTTCAGTTTCTTAAAAGGATACTATATTGCAGCATTGTTACAGATCTGTAAAATTAAAAGAATTGCACTCTGATAAGATGTTCATAGTTCATATTGCAAGTAATTTTCTTTTAGTTGGCTATGTTATACGGAGACCATAGAATCATGCTGAATCTAATGTACTAATTGCCTTGGGGGTATTTATCTGCAGGAAGTGAAGTGTAAAAGACTAAGCAGATCTTTAATTTCTTGTAGTTCATCTTAATTGCATTCAGTTAAAAGTTGCATTTGGTATGCTTTTGTAAAATTTTTCTTAAAATGGTTTTCGGAGTGGGGCATGTCATGCTTTCCTTTGTTTAAAATGACTAACTGAAATGCAGAACTTATTTTTTTGTTTAAGAAAAAAAAAAGGCTTTTTATTATAAGATAACCACGAGAAGTAAGGCATTGAGTAATAGATGAGGAGAAAGACCAGGCATATTTCTGCTATCTACTAATGTTTTTCAGTAAAATTAATCTTCAGGATTGGATGGGCTGTAATAAAACCATAAGGAGTGCTCAAAATAAATTGGATACACTGGTATGTCGTACGAGCCATTCAAAAAACTAGCCTAGCACTTCTCAGAAGCTGTAATTTGTATGCTGGTGGTGGTGAGGGAAGTTAATGCTTGTAAAACAGAACACAAGAACCTTCTCAGATGGAATACTGAAAATGTTAAAAGTTAAACTCCCCCATTCCATGGATGGTGGTTGGACTTGATGATCTTGAAGGTCTTTTCCAATCTAAATGTTCTGTGATTCCGTTTCTGTCCTGGAATTTGCAATAAAAGGAGTTAATACTCTGGCAACTTTGATACCTCTTCAGTTTGAATGTCTTATAGTTCTGTGTCAAATTCAACAATATAAAAGATAAACATAGAAGTGTTAGTGGAGAAATTGCGACTTAGTTTTAAAGGGGTCTGCCACATTAAAATTCTATAGTATACGGTAGAGGCATGATTAACTAAGGACAGACAGCTCAAGAAAAACAGAGGGTTTAATTACTATTTTGAAAGAAGACCTCTGGAAAGAAGACCTGTTTATCTTACGTGATCCTTCTATACTGATTCTTTCAGCACATTCAAAGGACGTAAACAAAATTTTTATTCCTGAAATCAACTTTTCAAAGATTTCTACAGCGCCATTTGACTACTTCCATGATTTGATCTGTTTAGGTTACTTTTCTTCCTGTTTAAGTGCCATTTAAGTGGAAAATTGGGAATGAAGCATTTTTGTAAGTGTAGTTTGGCAGAGACCACATATCTTCTGGAAACCTGTCTACCATTGTTGCAGTAATATTTGATATCGCAAATACTGATTTATATCTGTTTGGATTCATTTGTTATAGATATTTTGTTGCTCATATCCTATTTATGTCTACTGCCATTACAAAAGACTGTTTGGCAATATTTCAGATTTATCAAGAGTTACAATGACGTTTTGTAGTAGCAATTGTTTAATTACCTCTAATTGAATTAAGAAGTGCATTATTGCAATTTCTTTCATCTTTTTGCAAACTTGATTCAGGAGAGTGACATGTTTTGGTTGAATACTTCTGCTGTGCTTGCATGATGTTTTCTCTTTGTGACAAGTATATCCTGCCTGAGTATTGTTATGATCTCCAGGATATGATGTCCTGAAACAGTTAACTAACATAAAAGATATTTTAAAACTACATATTAACAGCTTGAAATTAAGTGCTCAGAGATTATTTATAAAATGTAGAATGTCACCCACAATGTGTCTGTCACAGATGGAAAAAAAGAATGTATTGATAGGTGTGTAGTCCATTGAATAAGTTTATAGACCTAAAATCCTACCCAAGATTGCCAGAAATTAACAGTTTGTCTCCAGTACTGGATGTGAATTAGCTGAAACAGAATCAGAAGTCCCATTAAGCAGGAAATTCTTCATTCCTGCATATCAGAAGAAAGTAATTTACTGTGTTTTCCCGAGAACGTGGCTGTGAAATTTAATCCTGAAACATTAACCAGATAGCATGGTGCAGTTCTTAACTCGTATTTTTGGTAGGGATAAATATATACCACATTTTCCTTTCCTTCCAGAATGAATGTGCTAGAGAAACTCACTATGTATGATCAGATTTCAGAAGAGACAGTGCTTGGTTTGCAGTCTGCTTCCAGACTTTTAAGTGTACAAGTTATTTCATGCGTTGATGTTACTGGGCGTGTTTAGACTGGCTGTTTTCATCAAGTCATAAAAACCAGCACAGTCTGAAGTGATCTTACCTGTGCTCAGAGAGGTACCTACACAACCTAGCTTTTCAAAGGAAATGGAAGGCTGTATTTGAGAACAGGTTTGTATTCTTGTAGTAGCTCATAAAAGTCAGAAATGGGTACTGGCAGCCAATTAAACATTGGAGTTTTTCACACGTTCGCTAAAGGAAGAACATGCTCATATTTTAAAATACCAAGGAGAGACAATGATTTTAACTTTGCTGTTGTCATCTGTTGTGGCCACAAACGTGTTGGCCACATCCCATACGTAAATCTTCTCATACCAGTAGAATATGTCGTGTCTACTTAATCAGCTTCTGTAATGTTTCTCATTTTGCAGTAGAAGTTACTGGTGTAGTAGTCAAGCCAAGATTTAGGCTTCTATATCAGTGTGGGTCATTGTAGTGTTTTCACATTTCACTGTTCTTCCAAGCGGTACAAATGCAATACTCTTTCAATAATAAATGCAGGGCAAATTAAATTTCAGAAACTGCCACGATTGTTTTGGCCAGGTGCATGTACACAAATTGCTCTGTTCAGACATGGAGTTGGGAAATGATGATATAGTATATAGTAACTTTCTTGTGCTGTATCCTTGTGTATTATTTTGTAAAAGGATATACCTAATCAACCTACACAGCAATTTTAATAGTAGGATTTGTGTTAACAATACAGATAATGTAGTGGCTGAGAGCAAGAGGTAAAAAGAAAATAATTAAATGTACTAGACAGCATTTTTTGGTAATGATTTTTGGTTTGGGGGCATAGAATACAAATTGAATAGAATTTAATTGCTAAAGCTGGTTAAGTATAAAATTAATTTTAATATGGCTTAAGTGAAACAGTAAATTTGATATAGTTGAGAAGCAATTTAAAGAAACCACTGGTTACTTAGGTTATGGTTTCAAGTTTATAATCACATTGTATTAAAGTTCTTTGATACTACACCTCCTAAGAATGCCTCCTTAAATTTAAATGCTAATGTTAAGGCAAGATATTTATTTTACTGATGTTGCATTGTGGAATTTAAATGGATAACTGCTGATTGTTAAGTACTCTGTGTGTGTGTGTGTGTGTTTAAAATGTACAATGTCTCTTTTAAACATAGTACAAGAAATACACAGAGAAAAACGTTGTGAGTAATAAGTGTTTTGTCCCATCTACCTTTTGACAGGAGAATTAGATGACAGAGAACAGGCAAAGCTGGAAGTAAAAGTATGGGATCCAGATAGCCCCCTTACTGACCGTCAGATTGACCAGTTTTTAGTTGTAGCACGGTAAGATTAAAATCCTCTAATAAAAAAAAAATTCCTTTTCCTTTTCCTGCTATTTATTCCCCTATATCATGTTACTCAACTTGTTTGCCATTTTGTGAGCCCTTCTCTTTCCCACAGTTAGCTAAAACAGAAAATCAAACTGTAACCTTCTGCATATATATTGAAGCTACCAATACAGAAGAGAGAAAAAGAGAGTGAGTTTTGGAATAATGCTACACTCCCTGTATGTCAGGTTATAGTAGAATTTGATACTTTAAATGTAGACATCAGACTGTTTTTCCCTCAGAGTAAATGAAACAGGATTTCAGTGCTAAAATTTCAGTCTTGTATTATAGTACTTGGAATTTTGTAGTGTAAAATAAAACTTAAGAGTAGAAATAAAGAAAATGTTAACAAATTAAACGGATGCAGAACTTGCTGAGTTTGCATAAAAGCTGCAGTGCAATTATTTTTGATGAATGTTGAAATACAAGTTTTGAAGTGATGCATTTCATTAGTGAAAAAAATCTGGTCCGTTCAATTTTGTAGCTTAACATATGATTATGCAGATTTATGAGAGGAACATCAAAGCCCTTGGAATTCATAAATACCTTTAAAAATTATTTCTCTACTTTAAAAAAAAAACAACTTTCAAAACTCTAGGACAACTCTACATTCGTAAGTTACAGCATGTTTCGCCTGTCCTGTAATTCATGCTTACAAATATAGTACAAAGGTACTGTTATAAGACAGCAGAGGACTCTTAATCACAGCTAATGTAGGGATTTTATCCAGAATTGAGCATAGTCTCAAATCTTCTTAGACAAATAATCCTTTTACGTTCTTGCCAGTTTTTGTTCTTTATTCTTTCTCTGTTTTGAACAAAGCATTTAAGGAAGGAAGTAGAGAAGTTGCTTTATATTTTCCAGCTTATGTATACAGTGAAATGGGTTGCTGATTTATTGTTTTACAGTTCAGATGCTGATCCACGTGGGTTTCTTCTCTCTCCCCTGCTTTGTAGTGCTCTATCATTTCTATACAGCAGTAAAAATGGCCTGCCCCTGCTGAATTTCCAAGCAAGCCAGAGGCGTATAGGTGTTAATGTGCATCTGTTCAGAAGATCACAATGCCTGGTAAATGCTCCATAGAACAGAACCCAGAGAACAGAACTACTTCTGTCACCAGCAGTATAATACCTGAACATGTATGGGCAGACCGTTATGGAGTGCCCTAAAAAAACATCTGCATGAAGATTATGTGCGGTTTTGAAGAGTTAATTCATTGTGGTCACATCCTTTCACTCCCTGTTTTGCAGCCACTCTGGGGAGCTGAAGTATTATACTACAAAGCTGAAAATATTCCCAGAGGAGTGTACCAGTGAACAGTCTACTGGGAAGTGACAGAGAATAAATGAATTTTTTAGAGAAAAACATTCTTCTCTCTTCTTCCCCTTATTTAAGACATCCTGTGCAATGCTGTGCCCTCACCAAGACTGCATTTGTTTACAAGTTGATACATTTCTGTAAAGAAGGCTTCTGTTATGGCAGGAATGGGTCTTGGTCATAGCTGACTAATTGTAGCTATCCAAGATCTTGTGGTAGACAATCACTAATGACCACCTGTAATCAAATGGTACCACTTTATTGATGTTCTTCCACAAAACTCCATTCATTTTGTAAGCTTCAAAAAGCACTAGCTTTTGAACTGACAGAAGCTATTTCCAAGCTCCTATATACTTGCATTCACAGGCTGCAAAATCACATTTCTGTTGCATTAAGTGCTTCTGAGACAGATTTTCACCAATTTCTGGAGAAACAGTTCTGTGATAATTGTGGCAGCTCTAAATTCAGTGTGTTGTGTGCTTGCAGGTAAAAGTTTTCATTGTACTGGAGCATTAAAAGCTGCTTGAGTAACTGTGGAGTTGGTATGATGATCTGGTAAGCTGTGCTTACAGACTCGGAAGGTAGTTCTTCTGTGGCCTAACTGCAGTTCACTGGGCATTGGCTGTGCCTGCTGGGTTTCCAGTGAGAATGGTATTTGTCTGGTTATGTTTAGTTTTGCAAATTTGAAATTCTGACGATAAGAACTTTTTCCTAAATGCTTTCCTATATGTGATTTTGGTTAGGTGTGTGTATGCTGTCTGTGTTTAAAATTTTAAAAGTATTTTCATGTGATCCTTTTTACATGCTGCATCAAAGGCATCGAGTAATTTTTTTCCTCATTTTTTTTCAGTCTACTCTGGTTGAAGGAAGAGTTGCTTTTTGTCCTTATAGGCTTTAGTTTTTTCAACCACACAGACATGCTTCCTTAGTTCTTTAGAAGGTGTTTAAATGCTCTCTTTTTCTGTTTGTGTTGTCCATTTGCAGGAACGCTTATATTTGGCCTCGGGCATGTAGCTTTCCTGGTCTCACAAGGTTTGTTTGCTGTCCCAGGAATGGGAGGCCTTTTTTCTAGGTTTATATGCTTGGTCAGTCTGGGCCTGTCACTAAGCCCTGGTATGCAATAAATTGCTGGATATTAACATAGAAGAATATGCCTATCCTGTCTGGAAATTGGAGGTAGCAGTGCCAGAAAAATCTATGGAGATTTTGAAAAAAGCTTGAGTTCTTGAAGGGAAAGATCCTTAACCTTGAGCTCCCTAAGTAGTCTTGCTTGACACTGTGGATTTACAAATCTTGAAAGTACCTCATTGCTACTACTGAAGCATAATTTGGGTGAGGGCTCTTGCTTGAACTATCAAAAGCATCTGTTAGGAGAAGCTTGAGGCATCAGACTAATATATTCTGGTTTTGAGTAACACATTGTCATTTATATTCTTGCAATGAGAATTCCAACACCATGTTCTACTCCATTCAAATAAGATGCAACTTCATCAACAGTTCATCTGTGTCTACTAGCTTCAAAGAAGAGGACTCTGAGAAGCTGCAACAGCAGTTTAGATCTGTCCATATTAGCAAATAGTACAATACAGTACAAGTGGATTTGTAGAATTGAAATGTTTGGTGCTGAGGACCTAGCATCCACACTATGCACATTTGAGCAGTTTTATTTTTAGGCTAACTCTAATCTGGTCCTGTGGACTAAGTATCTATGAATATGTGGAACTACTGTTTGACTTAACAAAATTCCACTTTGTATGCTACAAGATAACTTCTGATGTTGGTTAGAGTGCAGCAGATAAAGACTCTGGGGACAGTTATTTTGAAACTCCATTCCTAATTTGAACTACAACACTGATACAGTTGCATCCTGTTTTCTCCAGCCATCAGTCTCGTTCCTAATACGCAAGGACTACTTCGTTTCCTTGTGAGATCTCATGTTCTCTTACTAACTCTATTCCAAGTTGCATAGTATTAGGAAATAGAAAGTTTCCTATTGTGTGTATAACATAATAGTCCTGTCTTTGTTTGTTTGTTCGTTTTGTTTTTTAGTTTGTCAAGGACTCAAAAATGGTCCTGACCAGACTCAAATGTGATAGGAGTTGTTGGTAGGAGTCTGCACAGATGCTGAGAACTGTAGACCTCACTTTTTTTTTTTTTCTATCTGCTAATTTGGTCTAGAATTCATTACATGATACTTTTTTTGATACATTCGAGTTCCATTTGTGTACTTTATGATGCAGTGAAGCAATTAACTTAGTTCTTTTATACTGCTTCATCTAACCACATTATCAGCATTCTCTTCTGGAAGGAATGTATCTCTAAATCAAGCTATTTTGCAGACATTCTTGGTTCCAGCTTATTTCCCACTAAACCAGAGGTTTTAAGACTAATTATAATAGCCTTAAAGTGTTGCATCTCCACCTTAAAATTTTATTCTTTGATTTCTTTGTAATTAAAATGGCATTGCATACCTCTGGCTAATACAACATACTTCTCTTCATTTGAATGCTTATTTTTTGATGAAAAATCATGTATAAGTCATTTTGAATTAGAGCTCAATTCTTCTCATGTTGTTCCCATTTTTCCATTTTCTCTAAGACAATTATTATATTCATTTTCTGTTGGTTACTACTGATTTAGTTAGAAGTGTTCATGGTGTATGGAGGTGTATTTGTTAATTTACCTTACAGTGAGGAGGGGAACACAGTGCAGCTTCAAATAGCAATGTGTTGTTCTTCATACTGAGGAAAAGAATACACTTGTCAGCTGAGAACAATAGGTAAAAACATTTAAAAGTGTGCTCAAATGGTCATACTCTGTTCTCTTGAGATAATTTAGTGTAGTCAGTGGCAGTAGACAAGAATCCTAAAGCTCATCAATGAAAATAAATACATAAAAGTCACTGGTTTGAAAGCTTCAGTATTAGTGTGCTTCTGGATTCTCTTCAGGCCGTGAGAAGTAAGAGGAATTGGAGTTCATTAAAAGAGGTAATGAAATTTAATGGCAGAATTGCAACATAAAATTAGGTGGTAAAGATAGTGAAAAATTCTGATGCCAGTGCTGCACTTGCAAAACTGGATGTTTGCTAGCAAGGTGAATTACAGCATCTCATGGTAGGCAGATGGTTTAGTAATAAAAAAGAAAAATATGTTCACATGAAGTTTACTAGGAGTATCAAAAATACTATGTTTCTGCCTGTCTGTCATGCTTGGCCAATACATGTTTATTCCTTTGTGTATTTTGTGTTACTATATTTCTTCTTGACCAAATTCATTTGAAAACAACTATTTCAGACTTGGAGCTGAATTTCTTTTTGCATCTTTTTTAGTGAATTTTGAGCTATTGCATTAGAAAGAAAAAACTTCCGCAGCACTGTTTTCATGGACTTGGTTTTGGGGGGCTGTAAATCTCCTCTGTGACTGTGAAATTGGAGAATGGCATACAGGTAGATGATTGCTTAAATCGTATCCTGTGGATTAAACTATTTTTATGTATCAGATTCTATTTCTGTTGAATAATAAAGATTTCACGTATGTTCCATTTCTATTCATTACTAATGAAACTGAAGGTTAGTTGTGGTGTGTAGGGGACATTATATGTAGTGCTGCTCCCTACCCTAACTTTGGGAGTCTTTCAGAGGAAGAATAGTGGCAGGTGACTTCTCATGTTTATCATGTCATCTCCCTTTGCACTGTAAATATCTGAAGTGATAATAATGAAACATAGCACTGTACAGACAGTTGCTTAGAAATGCAAGGAAAATGTGTCTTCTGGAATAGCATCATTTTACTTTGAATATGTTCTTCATGTCAGATTTTGCATTATCCAATAGTAAAAATCTCAGGCCTGTTTTCCAACTTTAATTAATATTGTGCTGGTGACATATATCTTCACTAAGTATTTTTTTCTTTATTCCAAGATTTTAAGTATCACAAGACTTTTCTTAAGGAGTGATCAGATATTAATTGTCTGTTTATAAAATGCTGTTATTGATAGCAGTCTAAGAGGTCATCTTTTAGGACTGTTTCCAACTCTCACAGTGAAGGGGAACATTGATGTAACAATAAGGAAAGCAAAAAGCTTTCTGAATATGTAGGAAACTACCAAAGGTCCACTTAATTATTTTCTTCAAAAATGTTAACTCTGAGGTGAGATATAGGCCTCATTCATTAGTTTGCAAATACGTGAGGAAAATTATGAATTTGCGGATTCATGTATGCAGAGGTGCTTCACTTTAAACAGATTTGTCCAGAGTATACCCACTACTCGCCTCGTATCACTGCAACAGAGGAACAATGTATAAAAGTGAACAATTTTAAAATAAACATGCTCAGATTAAAAAAGATCTCTGTCTTAGCTGGATTTTTGAGAAAACAAGGTAGAAGGAAATAGAGTTACTGGCCTGGATCCAGAATTTTCTGGATCTGATTTGATGCTGGACTGCCGTTGTTACCGGAGAGACTAGCGACTGTTTTTATTCTGATGTATAATCACAGAGGTTCCAGATTTTATTTGGTAAATAATGTCCCTTTTCAGAACTAGTTACTGATGAGCATTGAATCTTTAGAAATGCATTATGACAGTCTTGTGTTTGCTGCTTCATAATTTCACTGGCTGCCACTAATACTAATCTTGTGCAAAAAATTGAACAATTACTTCCTTTAATGTCTGAAGTTACAAGAAGTTTGGAGCAATGTATTTTCTGTGTTCAATACCTATCTGAAGTTTTGCCTGAATGTGGGGCACAGAGGCACAACAAAATGATGATGAGCTACTTCATCTCTCTAGAGTTCACTGTCAGGTTTTTTTGGACATGGATATTGTTGAGTTTTGCTGAATGTATGGATTTTTTTGCATAGTCTTAGAACCTGGCACCAGATTATCTTGATTTGTTCTATGTTTGTATGGTTGTCTGCTACAATCTCTGTTACAAGTCCTTGAGAGAACATTCTTGGTTCTGGTCTTCAAGATAATTAAACAAGGAAAATCCAATTCAGGTAACACTGGATCATTTGGTCTAGCCCTTAAAGCTCTTATACCTGCTTGCTGATACAGCCTGTGCAAAGAGTGATCTCTCTGCCATCACCAATTAAACATCACCAATCGTTTATCATTCTTGTCTGTCTCTCTGCCACCTGTGTAATTCACCATCTGTATGCCTTTGGGCTTTAGCTGATTTTGGGAGGCATGGGGAGTGTTGGTTTCTGTTTGAAGTCACAGTACTTTATTTGTTGAATAACTAATTTGTGACTAGCTTGCCAAGCACTTTTTTTTTTTGGTTATGTGAGTTTATTGTTATTGTTGAATTAAATATAGTTTCAGTTAAACATTTACAGTTATTCTTTGGATTCTACCAACTTAATGAAATGTTTATGTTAAAGAGTCTGTTCAAAAGAGAAAATGAGTAGTTAGTGTCTGACTGTTCAGCCTGCATTGGCTTAATACTGAGTTTTATTTTGGTAGCAGGCAGGTGAAGACAATAGTGTGTCTTCGGGAAGTAGGCATTGGTTAGTTATTTTCTCCTTTTAATATTTTAAAAATAATTCTTTGGTGGTATTATTAGAAAAAAAAATTATGTAAGGAAAAATGACAAAGGAAATCTTTGACCTTTGTATCAGTATGTTCCCCATATCTGTATTTTAAATGGAAAAACATAAAAAGGTTTTGTAATAATTTCTAAAATTAATATTGAATTCGGATTGCATGGCTGGATTATACAGAGGACTATGTATCACTGTTAAGTTTTGAAACTAGTTACTGTTTAACAGCCAGTGCTCTAGAATTCCTACACTTAATTGGGTTGTCTGAAAAATTCACTGTTTTTCAGAAGTTTCCAGGGAGAGGTGAACTGGAAGTGACATTGATTTCAACATTCAGCCATAGACACACACATCCCTGTCCGTTGTGTGTGTGTGTGTCCCCCGCAAATGGCACGCTGCCTGCATTTTATGGCGATTCTTACTTGTTTTGCACTTGCATACCCCATGCTCCCACACAGCATTCCTCTGACGGTTGTGATCCTCTCCTACTCAGTACAGCACTGGAAATGATGTCAACTAGTGCATCAATTCTTACTTCTTTATCACTTATTTGAAATAAACCTAGCTTTATATTGTCTTAATTTTGACGTACATACTGGGCAACATAGTTCACATATGCTTGGGCTCTGAAGTCAGCCTAAAAAGTTGGAAGGCAGCTTGATGTGCTAGAGAGTGACTTGTGAGGACATACTCTGTAATTTTCATAGCATACTCTGGTTTTATTTTAGAAATATGGTCAAAAGAAAATGGTGTTAATTATGCAAAAGGAAGATAAGAGGCTAGTAGGCAGCAGCAGAAGGGAAATACAGTCATGTGGCATGCCGCTTTACTGGTTTGAACAGTAGCAACGGAAGGATCACAGGGAAGACTGTTTAGCTACAACAACCCTTATCAATGCCAACAAGTTTAAAGGGGTTGACTATCAGAAATGTGTTCACAATAAGAGCCTTATTCCTGGGCCTGATTTGTTGACAAATACTGTTGTATATACTGCTAAACTTTAAAAAAAAAAAAAAAAAAAAAAAAAAGTTTGTGTGTTTTCTTGTCACCTATTTGCTATCTCTGCAAAGAGGGAGGAAAGGTTGTGGAACAGCATTTGAATATAACTTATTTATTCCACAGCCTTTAGAACTTTAAGCAGTTAATATCTGGAGTGTGTGAATCCCTGCTGTTGAATCTTAACTGTGTCCTGCAAGTTTTTGGCAGCAAATACTGAACCATGCATTCAGTTTTAGCTGTTTTGACATTCAAGGTAAAATTGCAATAACAGATGTTATTACTAGTTTCTCCACAATCAATAATACACCCAAGTAACTTAAACTCTTGATGCACGTTACATTATTTTATTGTTGAATATCAGGTTTATGGTACTCAATAATGTGATGCTTTCAGTGTGTTGATCTCCATCAATGACATTCCTCATTGGTATAATTCTGCACTTATAACATGCGTGGGGTGTAATTGCTGAATGAGGCTCCAGTCCTTAGTCCAGAGGCTTAGACTGTATTAAAAATGTTAGGTGAGTAATTGGGTCTTTGAATTTAGGAGGAGTTATGTCACGACTGCAACAAATAATTTTTTTCTAATATCATAGTGACATAATGTACCTCCAGAGTCATTTTGCAACTCAGGGTACTGGAGCAACTTCTGTTCTATTACTTAATAATCTTTCTCATGTGTTGCTGCATCTTTGCTTGTTACCTGTATGATATGCTGGGACCAGTCAAATTCTCTTATGCATCTTTCCCTTCACTGTGTGTGATATATAGATGTGCTTCCAAGAAAAGTTTGCAGTTTAGAACAGTCACTATCACACTAATTCTTCATCTCTATTCCTTATGTTTTGTTGCTCTGGTAGGTGTAATAAATGCCATGTGCAGTTCATCTCAAAAGTGGAAAAAAAATGTTAAAGGTTAGGAGAAAAACATGTCCATTTCAATAATGCTGGAATGCTTTTATTAAGTACGCTGAGACATCCGTTTATTTCGTTATTACTTAAAACCTGTGACAAAAATATGATTTTGGAGGTACCTTAGACTAAGCTAATATGCTTTCTTTGCCTCACTAATGGAATTAGTAGACATGCATTACTGAAGTGAATAAAATGTTATTAATTTCCTCATGGGAACATGGTGAACCCCCTTTTTAATTGTATTGTAAGTTGTTAAAGAGTTTTGTGGCTTTTTAATTTTAAAGAGAATAGTCATGGTTGCAAAACCCAAACTGAGTAGGAGCTTTGACTTCATAATTAGTAAAAAATAGGTACATTAATAAGTTGGTACATTAGAATTCTCTACGTATCTTTTGTTTACATGCTGTTGTTCTTATGTGTAGGTTGTTAATTTTGTGGGAGAATATCAGAGTTTTTACTGCTGTGTTATTTGTCTTTATCTAATAGTCCTTTGCTAGCAAAGATCTGAAATCTTAAGAGTAACAGTATGTGACTTTTCTTTTTAAAAGGACACTTTTATAGATATGACAAAGTCTGATAATAAAAAAGAGGTTACATCTTTCTATGTATTTACTCTCTACTGTTTCTCTGTTGTAGTGCGGTTGGCACATTTGCTCGAGCGTTGGACTGCAGTAGTTCTGTCAGGCAACCTAGTTTACACATGAGTGCAGCGGCTGCTTCCCGAGACATCACACTGGTACGTGGCTTCTTAAAAACTCTACAACTTTTTTTATATCTGTGAATTCAACAGTATCTATTACTTCAGACTCCCTGTCCTCTGGATATCTGGTTTTCTTTAGATACCTGCATGCAAGGTGTGTATGTGTGTGGTAGATAATGCTGTGTGTTTTCTGTAATCTTACAGGTCCTGCCCTTGTAATCATACTATAAATCACTTGACTTTAGCTGAAGTCTGTTTAAATATATCTTTGTATGTGATAATTTGCACAATGGAGTGGATAATACACATTGTATAGGGATTCATTCAGTATAATTTATCAATAGTGTGATTTAAAGTATGTGGTAGTAAAGCTGATTGAAAATTTTTTGGATAATTTTTTTGTACTTACTAGATGTGTGCCAGTAAATTTTCTGAAGGATAAGCAATCTGACTTTGTAAGCAACTTTTGGAAGAACCTTTTACTTAGGATATCCATAGGATGTTTCCTTAGCTGGTTAAAGTATTCACTCTAATGTAAGCACCTGCATCTTTTAGAGAAAGTTAAAAATATATCAGTAACAGACCAGAGTTTTATCTCTGTATATTCATATTAGCTGAGATGACAAGAAGTGCTATAGTAATAAAAGCATGCCAGAAAAACTATGTGAGAACAAAAAATCCTCCTGTTTTGCAGAATCAAGTTTGATTTAGATTTCCAGAGACATCAGCAGAAGATGTTTATTATTTTAAGTATCGTGTACAGAATCATGAAGATGATAGTTAAGGCTAAAGTAGATCTGCTATTCGTCAGATACTTGAGAATTTGAACTAGAGGACACTCGAAAATAACAGATCATTTTAAAGTAGTTAAGATACTGCCTTAAAGTGGCTAGAGACCCCTGGAATTTAGTTACACAAAATATTGTTGGAACAGATAGTATCAGCAGGTTAAAAAAAGGGGTTAGAAGAATTATGGACAATGGGCCCATAAATGGGTACTGGGGAGAATAGGGAGAGGTGTACCATCTAGCATTCCTAATTCCCAAGTTTTATAGTTGCTGGTGAATGAAATGGGAATTGATCTCAGGCTGTGGTTAGACTTACATGCATGTTTTCTCTAAGTAACATCCCTTGGTGCTGCTGTCAGAGACAGAATGCTTGGCTAGATGGATGACTGGTCTGATTCAGTAGGGCAGTTCTTATATTCCACATAAAATATAGTTAGCAGTATGATGAGAAAAAAATTTAATTTCTTACATTTTGCAGTGTACTCAAAGGCTATTAAACAGGAAACTGATTTAGTCTGGACTATGGTAGTGTAGTAAAGTCAGTGGCAAAATGTGATGTTTTCAGTAATACTCAAGATGAGTTTTTTGTTTCACATTTGCTTATATGATCTTACCAACACACTTCTGCTCACATTAAATGCTTTTTTTTTCCGCCAAAATAGCTCTTTAGCTTAACATTTTTCATTTTAAGATTTCATTCGATAAAGAATTTCTAATAAATCCCACACATTGCTCATCATTCTTACTGTATTCAGTAATTAATAGATTCATCCTTTCTGCAATGTCGTCTTATTTGAAAGTACACGTGCAGTGCTGCTAATAAAGGGATACACTTAGTGTTTGAGTGCCGTATAAATGTTTCTCCATTGCAAATGATCCATTAAGTTCCATTACACTTAATGAAAGCCATATCTTATAATGAGGCACCAGAGAAGCCACCCCAGGTTTAATTATTGTGTCTGTCTGTTCTTATTTTCCTACCCCCTCAGCTTTTTGAAACCCTTCTCTTTTGCTCTTTGGCAATGTACTTCCTTCTAAGTCAAGAAAAGACATATTTGTCATTATAGTAGTTACTCTTTCAGACATTCCCATGTTAATTGGTAGCATATTTTGAGCAGCAGTTAAAGTTAGTACAGACGCTTGCAGAACTTGTGTATCTCATTCATGCTTTGGAAGAGACGTAGCAGCATAACACTAAGAAAATTATACTGTCTGTATTCTTAATGCAAGGCAGATAACCCTTGCATCTGAAGTGCTATTAATGGGATTTCTGTACACCACATCTATGGCTTTCCAGTATTTCTAATCAGTTGTTTCAATTAGAGATGAGTGTGAACAGACTGATACTTTAAAAAAAAAAACAAAAAACAAAAAACAAAAAAACAATAAATGCATGGGTTATAAACATGAGTAAATTCAGGGTGGATGTACACAATAAGGGAGGTCTTGCAACTTAACAGCGAGTGAGAGGCTACTTTCAGGCTTCCTTATCTTGGAAACATGGGGAAGGTAATGAGACAAGGCAGGAAACTACCAATGCTTTTAGAAAACTCAACTGAAAGACATGAAACAATGTGTGTTTACCTTCTTAGATGATAGTAAATCTTCTTTTCTTACAGCGATAAAGACTTGTGACACAGCCAACCAACTGAAACTTGTATTTCTGGCCTTCTCAGAGGCAGTGTTTTATTTTATAATGAAAACTGATCTCTGAGAAGAGAAAGAAACCAGGAAGACTTCCTGTTTCAGATTCCTAAACGTTGTGTAGTGCATACACTGATGATGAGAGCCATTAAAGCAAAGCAGGTTGATGGAATCACTTGTTCCTTGCGGTGGGCTTCTTCAGAAGAGCCTGTGCTACTTTACTGTAAGGACAAGGACATAAATCTGGTTTTGGATGTCTCTTCAAAATGAAAAGTATAAGCAGGTTTTTCCTTTGTATTTTGAATGACATCTTTGTAACGATTTGTATTAGACTTCCATATATGTGGCTCCTAAGATAAACATGCTTAAAATATTATTGAATTACAGAATCCATACTCTGTTTCCAGTTTGAGTGCTTTGTTGGAGGCAGTGCAGTCTAGTTGATTTAACCGACTCCTGAAATTGCAGCTGCTTTGGGAACTGTGTGTTACAGATTGTTTGCAGCATGCCCTGTCATCGCCTTTCTTCCCAGCTCCATGCAGCCTGCCCTTAGCTTTTGGTGGATAGTTTCTTCCTTTGCTTGTGTAAATTTGGAGTTGGAAGTTCCCTCTATCTGTGTGGCTAATACCTTTCCTCTGGCGGGCCCCCTTGTCTCTGCTGGACAGTATGCTCTGGGCAAGAGTTCTTAGGGAATGGTGGTTTTTCCTCTGTCCTTCAAGCTCCTGTTTGGGAGAGGCAACACTAGGTCTTCCCAGCCTCCTGCTCCTTAGGTATCAGATACCTGCTGTATAGACTGTTTCTTGCAGTCTTCTCATCCTTGGTTAAAGCAGATAAAAAGGACATACTGCATGACTTTTTGTCTTGGGCTCTAGTAATGTCTTCAGGCTGCTTTTGCTAGCACAGTTTACTCACTGCAATGCGAGAATTTAGTTACAGGTGAGGGCTGACAAACCTGCAGAAGGCAAAGAGTTGTTATCATGGGAACTGGTCAGTGGTGTGTCACACTACAGCTCCGTGAAGACAGTACTTATCCACGGAGTTCATTATGAATCTTTTCTTTAGTAATATCAAAAAAAGCTTTATGGAATCAGATGCTTATTATGGATGGAAAAATAGACATAAGGCAAAAGCAAGATCCTGATTTATTGACTTCTATTGTAATTTTTAAGAAAGTTGGTGTCAGTGAATAGATCCAGATTTAGCAGCTGCTCAGAAAATGCCTGATACGTACTGCTTTTCCATGAGGGGAACTTAGACAAACATTTAAGCAAATGATTTAAACAAATATTTAAACCTTGGTAACACATACACTGTAAGAGTTCAATCTTTAGGCCTGGTTTACCCATTGTCTGAATGATAAGCAATAAACTAGTGATATCACTTTACATTCTCTAATCTGAATGTTATGGATTTTGACATTATGTTACATATTTCCGTATTAGAATACTTCATTTTAACAATGGCTTTTTCTCAAGGCTGGTGAATTCGACCTGAACCACAGGTAAGATGATGTATTTTAGGATAATCGTGACATTACTTCTTGCAGATGAAACAGTTCAAGAATCTTGTGCTTGATAGATTACAAAGAGGTATATTGAAAGCTGGAGAAAGGTTTTAGCCACTCATAGGAGATAGCAAAAGATAAGGAGAATTCATTATTTGCAGTACATTTGTGTGCAGAAGCTCAACTGGATTTGCTCTGTTAAGTCCTATACTGACACATAATGCAAGAGTGTTCCTTCCTCGAAAGGTTTTGGGTGCCCCCCTCTCGTGAGTATAGGGATGTGTGAGAGATTACATGCTACAGTTACAGCTCACCACTGAGGTGGGACAAAGAGGTAGGAGATTGTTGTTACAGAGTCACACACGTTATTGTACTTTATACCTCGAATGATTCCTTCAACATAGTAATTTAAGATTGTAGTGATAAGTCTTTTGGGATGCTGAGTCAGAAAGGCTTTTTTATGTTGCTCATTTTCTGTGCAGGTGGATTTGTGATGTAGTTGCTTACTTTTTATATTCCCCATCATTGGTTAGTGATGTAAGCATTCAGTGTCACCTCGAAAGTGAAGAATGCCCTAACTTGTTCGTTTTCTGTTTTCTGCTTTTATAACAGAAAATGAATTAACCAAAGAAACCTCATTTACCCATCTCTGACAACAGAGTTTAGCAAGGGACAAAAATCTTGCTTGTTTTTCAGTATGATGATAATGAAAAGAATGAATGGCTTCCTTCCCCAGCAATGAGAACACTGAGTGCATAGCTAAACAGCTGCCCAGACATCTACTATTTAGAACTTCTGTTAATTGAAAATGGCTCTTCAGTCAATATATGCCACTGTCTCTATTGGGTTACTTAGAACCAATTTCTACCGACTAAAGATTCTCTAGAAATGTTTGCTAGTAATTTGCAGGAACTAATAAACTAATGTCATTTTTAGTAAACATTTTATTAAGGCATTTCCCTTCTCAAAATAATTAATTATTTATTTTCCTTATGTTCCGCAACAGAAAATCTATGATATCAAGATTGATTCTAAATTTAGCATTAGTTGAGGCTTCTTGCATGGCTTATAGAAAATAATACATTGAATTTGCATTAACTGAAATGGACTGCTGTCTACTTAAACACATTTTTTGTTCTCTCCTTCTCCTTGCTAGTTTCATGCAATGGATACACTGCATAAACACAACTATGATTTGAGCAGTGCCATCAGTGTTCTAGTGCCACTTGGAGGGCCTGTCTTGTGTAGAGATGAAATGGAAGAGTGGTCAGCATCAGAAGCTAGTTTATTTGAAGAGGCATTGGAAAAGTATGGCAAGGACTTCAATGACATTCGACAAGACTTCGTAAGTACTAAAGTAGTACACTTTTCTGTTACTATGTGTTTGCATGGGTGAGCATAACTGCTTTCTATAGGTTTGGAAGATTAGCTAGAGGAGCTATCTGTATAGCTGATATATGTAATTAACATACAAATACATTTTATCTGGCTTGAAGGTCAATATGTTTTCTTGTTCAGTGCCATTCTTTGGGGAGGTGTTGATAGAAGATAATCTGTTTTAATGGTTTAATACCAGGTAGGATGTCTCGTGCTGATGTGTTTTGATAAGGATTTTTACAAGGATTTTACAAGCATCTCAAAAAGTTCCAGCAACTTTTCAGAACTTTTCCACAATTTCCAGTGAAATTCATTAGTAGCTATGTGGCTGACTCCCCTGAGTGTTTTTGGAAAGCTGGGTTTTCCTTCTGTGGTTAGCAGAGAGAAATTTAAAAGCTATCTGAATATAAAGTGCACTACAGGGAGTTATTTTGACGTATTAGGTACTTTGGCACTTCTGAAAAGTAAAGGAAATGTTTTCCAGTATGTTCTAACTACAATGGTTTTGGTACTGAAGTATCAGACTATAGGGCAGCAAAGCTTTAAATTGCTGAATTCTATTGCAGAGTAATGGAATGAAATTGATTCTAACACTGATTGCTGGAATTGCTAGTAATTTGTCTACAAATTTTTTTTGTATGTTTCTTGGAGACCCTCTTTCTTTCAAGGAAGAAGATTTCCTTTGTTGTACTAACTTAAAGTTGGGCTTTGTGAAAAGGGGGATTTGAGCCAAAGGAATTCCATTATTTAAGACTGAAGTGGATTGAAACATTTTCACAACAATCTCATTCTGTTTGACTCCGAGAGCTCATTTTTTTTTTCCTTTGCAAAAGTTACTCGTCTCTGAGGGGAAAATAGTACTGTATGGTAAATATAGAAGTCCTTCCAAAATAGAGTGCAGGGCAATGGGAGGAGGCTTGGCACTGAGTGCTAAGCTGTCTTTCCTTAACTTTCATGGTTGTGAAATGAAACAGATAATTGAATGAAGGTGGGAAGGGAAGGCTATTGTTTTTGTGAAGAACTGACATTTTAACAGGTGTATTATATCTGCATGCTTAATTTTGAGATTCCTAAGCGAGAAAATGTTCACAGCATTCATCACATAAAGTTGAAAATTGCATCATGGATGAAATAGCTCTGTTAAGTTCAAGAAAATATGATTGGAAAAGAATATTTTATAGAGTTTTAGAACTGAAATCTTAATGTAAACTACCAGTTCCTTATTATTTCTCATACAGATAAATGGTCCTCCGCTGTAACTGTACCATAGTTCAGTAGCTATGTCTTCTAACTAAATGTATCCTAATACATAGTATTTGGCTTTTCAAAATGCCTAAAGCATATAATACAGATTTTATTTACAAGTTGAGTCCTAACACAATTTGTGACCAAGTACACCTAAGCCTTGTCTCTGGTATTTATGTAGTAATTTTATTTTTTGTATAATTTCTGTGGTGTGTAACATGTAATTCTGTTGATATGCATACAATGAAGGGATACAGTGGAATAATGTGTTGCAGGAATTGGTTATGCATTTGTAACATTCAAATGCTAGATACTTGAGTGAGTCTACTGGAAGCTGTTTAAAATGTTCAGATTTTATCTCAGGTAGACTCCTGACATCCTCCCTCTTCACTGAATCTTCCTTCCCAAAACAGAGATATTTTCCCTTGCTCTCCTCCCAAAGTGAAACGCATGAACAGATCTAGAGATGGGGTTGCGTAGCCTACTGAGGGCACATTAATGATGAGTCAGAGTACAGCAGAAATGGACGTGGGGCACTAATTAATTATAGTCTCATTTAGTTAGAACAGGGTGTTGTCTATCATTAGTAATTTTTTTCTTTTACCCTTAGAAAAGTGACATGTCATTTTTAAAACATCATTAGAAGAACATCTATTTTACATATCAATTTATATGGTATTGGTAACTTAGTGCACATAGTCTTGATCTAATTCTATGTAATTTGAAATCTTTCAGTTATACTAATCATTGTGTAATCTTGGGATATCTTAATTTCTCTGGAGTATAATTTATGTGTTCTCACTTGCTATGTCGCATTCTAAAAGTATAGTGATTTGAAAACAAACATTGAGTTTTAAGTAATCATCTAAAATAGTCCTTCAAAATTTAGATCATGGATATATGAAGAGTTTCTGCAAGGTGAGATAGGTATAAATATGTAGCACTTCAGCAGTGATTTTCCATGAGAATACATTTGTCTGTTAGCATCCCTCTCTTCAGTGGCTAGCCATTGAAAAGTAAGTACTCTTACATGTGTTGTAAGAGCATGGACAAAGAAGCTAATGCACTGGTAGTATACATGCGAACTTGTTTGAGTGTCCCTGTAGCATCTAATGATAAAATGAAATCCTGTGGTGCCTGAGATTAAACTCGAACCTAAGCAGTCACGCAGTGGTGCCATGGTACAGGCAAGACTGGCATGCTGCATGGCAGAAAGTGGCTGGTACAGTCTCCTGAGGCAGCAGGGTTATATAGTACCTGCTTGAGTTGTGATATGCCAGAGGAGTTGCCTTTTCTGAATTGGCCCAGACTTGCAAGGCACAGCAGCTGCAATTGCAGCCCTTAGATGATAGTTCTCTAACGAGCGGGTTCATTTACTTTTTCCAGCAATTAAGAACTGGCGCTATTTGATGTTCAATGTGCAGCTCAAGCATTAAGCTATAAACATTAAATATTAGTAACCAAGACAATTATTATAAATTAAATTGTGTAAAGGAGTTTACCTTCTTTTTGTTTTTATAGACAGGAGAAGCTCATTTCTTATCAAATTACCAGTCTAGCCTTTAAATAATCATTCTCATCAGCTGTTGACTCCTCATCAACTGTTACAGGAGCTCATTTGTTGAGGTTTTGCTGTTTTTAAGAACCTGTATGAATCCTAATCATCCTAAACCTTTTAAGTTAATTGAATTTACTTGATGTACTTGAATTACTTCACATCCCAGGGTAGTAGAAAGGAAGAAGACTGAATATTTTATGTTCTCCAAATATAACTATTTTCCTAATGGTAAGAGACAGCTGTTATGCTTGTTATTTCTTATTTTTTCATTTTCAACAGTTTTCACAAATTTATAACTGTTACTTCTCAAATATTGCAGGAAAGGCCTTGGGAATCAGACTTGAACTGTTTATAGAAAACAGGAGCAACTGTTTTCCAACTTCAGAAAATTGTGGAAACATTCCTTGAAGTTAACATATTTATTTTAAGATACTTTATAATCCTAAGTTTTTCCTGCTGGTCTGATTGGAGTGGGCCATTTTTACCCTGAAGAAACTAAAGAAACTGAAAATTCCCTCTCCCTGTTTTTGTACTGCTGACACCTCTTTGCTAATTTTCTCCTACAAAAATGTCAGGCAGATGGTAATTTTTACTTCTTTCAAATAATGTTTAATAGAATTTGGTAATGAGAGTACATTATTCTATGGCTGTTCACAGCTTCTCTGGCAGTTCAGAGCAACCTCTGGAAAATTCACATCCCTCTGCAGTGTTTTGTCATTTAAGTGCGTAGGTAAACAGAATACAGGATATTCATACTCAGTGTGTCAAACAGGTTTTCTGAGTTGTGAATCAAAGTGTAAAAGGATTATGGTTATCCATCGAAGCACGTTACTTACCATTCTTCAATTGTAGATGCCTACTGAATGAATGAATATACTGGTGTCACAATCATAGTTAAAACAGATTGAAGTATTTTCTAGAGAAATGGCAAACATAATCTGTAGCATGAATGTGTTAAGTGCTCAGGAAGGAAAATAAATATGGAGATGCTAAAATGTACTTGTTGACAATGGCAGGTAGTTGGGGTGACAGTATTTCGTCTGGATGCCAGGAAGAATATGGACCTAAAGAATGAGAAGCAGCTCATCTGTTACCTCACACCAAACACATGTTCCTGTCGTTGGCCTTTTCTTCGGCAGATTCCTCTTAAGGCATAATTTACCCGAGAAAGTAAAAGGATTTCAGTAAACCAAATTGTGTCACTATTTATTGGAACATCAGCTTCTGCATTTGTTACACGGCTACTTTTTAATTAAATGCAAATGGTCAGGGATTTACACACTGTGGTACACTGCCTGAGAAAGAATTCACAGCTAAGTCCGGACCGGAATCCCAGCTCATGAAAGGCAGAGGTGGGAGCCAAACTCAGTTCCTCTAAGTGTCCGCAAGCAAGCAGCATGAAAAACTGGCTGAGTTCTCCATGCAGGGAGAGTCAGCTTGATAAGGTGTTCCTCTGTTGCTTTAGGAACTTAATTAAAGGTTCAGGAACTTATTTGTTTGGCTTAATACATGCAGAAGGCCTCAAAGTGGAGTGAGTAATGTTGGAAAGATAAGTTTCCGCACCTGTGTTCTCTGGGACTTCCTAAAAATGATCCTCATTTCTGGAAAGCAGAGAATAGTGCTGTTAATAGAAAATAGCATGCACAAAACAGTAGCGTGTTCCTAGGTTATGAAGAAAAAATGCATGAATTTTGTAAGAGAAGTACTAATTTCAATTATAGAAACAATTTATTGGAGTTAAATAGATTATTTGGTAGTAATTAAAAATGGCTGCTGCATGCTTAATTTTCTTCCCTAAACTTAGGCTAATACATTTTTGTTTTACCAATGAACATGTGCACCCAAAATCTTCATCATCATCAATTGCCCTGAGTCTGCGTAGAGATTCTTGTGAAACATTCATTGAAAGTGTCACTCTTGTTGCTCAAGGTAGCATTTGTCCCTAGCATCCTTTCATTTCTTGTTTAATGGTCGAGGGTATGTGGAAGTTTGTGCAAAACCTAGTGGTATTGTATAAGAGGCAGAGTTGTTATGGGACTTGAAAAACCTGTGAACTCAGTACAGTAACCATTGTATTTATTAAGAGTAAAATTATGAGACTCAAATGCAGTCTTGTCAAGATGATTTATTTTAGTTCTGAAATTGTTCTCCATCTGATACACTTTTAATAGAGATATTGCCTTCTGTGTTTCCTGATGGAAATCTGGATTCTGTTTTGATCATTTTCTTTAACCATATGGCTTAAACAGGATATATTACATTTGGATTTGTATGTGTAATATTGCTGTAGTTCTGCATCCTTGTTAATTATGAGGAAAGGTCGTGTATTATTAATAGTAGTATGTATTCATTTGCATATGGGGTTTAATGTAGGTATTTAATATATTCACATTTTAGTATTTGTGTATCAATATACTTGATTTGAATGTGTTGAATAAGATGTGGACATGCAATTTCTTGGAACCGCTTTAATTTGTAACAAATGTTTTTCAGCTCCCTTGGAAGTCGCTGACTAGCATCATTGAATATTATTACATGTGGAAAACCACTGACAGATATGTGCAGCAGGTAATTTAATGATCATTTCAGTCCGCCACGTTCTTAAAAAATCTGAACATGTTAATGCATAAAAATCTGTTTGTGTTCTTAAAAAGAGATATGGTGGGAGGTCTATGGTAATATTTTAGGCTGTAGACCAGTGGTTTTGTTCTGTTCACAGGGTGCATTGTCAAATCCTCTGATGCCTACTGTACATCACGTAGCTGTGAAGAGCTTTTTAAGCCATTTGTATTGTATGGTGGTCTGTAGCAATATGATTCCTGGTTCTTACTGCAGTATGGGGTAAAAAGGAAATGGGCTGCAGAGCAAAAGCTTTAGGCTTTGAAACTGTGCATGGGAATGAAGGAAAAGGAAAAATACATTGTTTTAACATGGTTGCTAATGTTATGAACCTTTTATTGGTATTTCACGATAAAACATTACTTTGGCATTACCAGGATTTAAGAACAAAATGGAGAACATTCTGCATACAGTGGATGTGTTCATCCTTCGGATTGAATGTTCAATTGGTTGGGTTGCTCTGGAGCAGAAACATAATATTATATTGGGTACCGACACTGGGATATTTTAAGCAGGTTTAGGCAAAATTTTAGTGTTGATACTTTTTATATATTGCACTCTTTATATATTTACTCTTTGGTTTATATGTATAAAATATTTTAAAATACTCCATTTTAATTTATCATTTAACATTTAAGTTTGTAGTCCCTTTACTTGCTGCATAATTAGTGGCAGTGTTATGTACAGCATGTTGAAAATAAATTTTATGCTGTTATGATTACAGCTGTGTTGTTAGATGGATCTTTGGAATTGTTCCAGATTTGTTACAGTGTGTCAGAAGGATGATTGCTTCAGGTTGTTCTGGTTTATTTAATAGCATTTCTACATCATCCGGTTAAGGTATGGAAAGTAAGGGAATAGTCTTTTACCACATAGTAGAGTCTTGGACTATCACTAGGACCTTTTAGTTCTATGGATAATACAAACAGAAAATAATATGCTGTGTATAAAGGCATGTTTTTCTGGGTTTGTTGCCATATATTTCACTTTTAACACTTTTTTTTGCGCTGTTAATCTTTATCCTAGAAAGGTATTGCCAGCAGAGATTTCCTGTGCTGTTTGTGAGCTTTTAAGGATTGGGTGACAGATGATCTTGAAGAATCACATAAAAAGATTTTATTAATACTGAAAGCCATGGAGTAAGGATAAATTGAAGGGCAAATTGAGTTTTGTCAACACTCTTAGGTTGTGCAGAGACTGATCTTGTTGCCTGTGAAATTTTTCTGAAGTATTTGCTCTGGAGTGGTTGGTGAAAGACTAAGACTCCCTTTCTAAAGTTCTCTAGGGCTTCACTGTGATTCTGTTGCTACAGTGATCAAGGTGTGTGATGGTGTGTTGAGTTTGTGTATCCTTTCACAGGATTAGGTTTTTAGCCTCTCAAGAAAAAAAGCACATAGGCTTTATGGTTATCTACAAATTGAATGCTCTTATAAATGCCTGTGTTTTACCTGTATTGAAGTAAACTTAGAACATCTGGATTCAGAACATGGCAGTACACCACAGGATTGAATGGTTTAGACATGTTCTTTCAGGGTCATGCATATGATCATCAGTAACAAAAACAGTATAGGCCAAATACCTCATTTTTGTCCTGGTTAAATTTTCTGTAATCCTTCCTAACGAGAGATCAGAACTTCATCTTCCCTTTGTTTAGTTTGTTCTGGGATGGTAAAAATAATACAGTTCAGTAAAAACGATATCTGTAGGGTTTTTTCCCCCATCAGAACAAGCTGTGATGATTGAATGCATTTCAGGGAGAAAATATGTTCAGTAAGAAAGTGGCAGTTTCAGAGTCATTCTTCTCTAAATACCATGCTTGAGGGGTAGGGCAGCTTGAGGGAATGGGAAGACAAAAAGATTGACATACATGCTTGAATCTTATGCATAAAATACAGTCTCTGAATTCTAGATTGGTGTGATTTAATATGAAAATTTGCTCATTAATTATCTTTATTTTTTTGTGTGAATTGGCTGCATTATGTCAGGCATAAGGAAGATTTACTTATGTCATGGTTTAACCCCAGCCAGCAACTAAGCACCACGCAGCCGCTCGCTCCCACCTCCCCCTCTCCCAGTGGGATGGGGAGGAGAATCGAAAAAAAGAAGTAAAACTTGTGAGTTAAGAGTGGTTTAATAACTGAAGTAAAATAAAACACAGTAACAACAATAGTAATAATAATAAAATATAATACTAATAATTGGAATGAAAATGAATATAACAAAAACAAAAAAAAACAAATCAAAACAAAAAAGTTAAATAAAACCCAAGAAAAGACAAGTGTTGCACAATGCAGTTGCTCACCACGTGCTGACTGATGCCGGAGCAGCAATCTGTACCTTCTGGCCAACTCCCCCCAGTTTATATACTGAGCATGGTGTTCTATAGTATGCAATATCCCTTTGGCTAGTTCGCGTCAGCTGTCCTGGCTGTGCTCCCTGCCAGCTCCTTCTGCACCTGCTTGCTGGCAGAGCATGGGAAACTGAGAAATCCTTAACTTAGGATAAGCACTACTTAGCAACAACTAAAACATCAGTGTGTTTTCAACATCATTCTCATACTAAATCCAAAACACACTGTACCAGCTACTAAGAAGAAAACTAACTTTGTTCCAGCTGAGCCTTTTTGTTTAACTTACTGTTTCATCCTAGTTAAACTTGTTAAAATAGCTTCAAATCGAAGTACATTCATGGGCTCAGGAATTCAGTACCAATCTTGCTTGAAAAGTTTGCTTTTTCTTGAAAGTAGAGGTAAGATGAAGTTTGTAATGGAAATTTTAGATGTAGCCTTGGCCTGTGTGCTCTGAGCTGATACTGCTTGTAATGTGTCTTCTGTTTTTTTTTGTTTTTTTTTTAAAGTGCCAACTTTTGCTTTCACAATGAAATATGATAATGCAGTCAATTCTGTCTTCACTATGCAACCTTTCTCTGTGGTCTTGAATGGTGAAGACAGAATTCAGTCCAAGGTAAACATCACAATAACTTTCTATCCAAAGTTCCTGGTCTCTGTCTTGTGCTGTAACTCACCTCAGTGGTGGTACTTGAAATGATGAAACCAAAATAATTTGGCCCTGTCTCTTCTCTGGAAGAAATACTGGCAGTGGAGGTTAGTGGTCTGTTGCAATCTGCTTTATGATATGTTGGGGCTGGGGGAGGAGGGAGCCCTACCTATGACATCTGCCTTGGGAATCTCCCCAAGGTAAACAGGAGGAGAACAGCATGTATGAGGGAGGGCAACCCCAGTGTTGATGAGTAACAAAAACAGCCAATAAATTCACATCAAGGATGCCATGACACAAATATATACTTAAATCTGCTATATGAATGTACTGCAGTACATTAAAAAAAAAAACCCAAAACCAACAAACCCAACACCCTTGAATAAATAAGAATATCTAACTGAAATGCCAAGCAAAGGGTCAAATGGTTACAGAGAGAGAGGCAGGGAGGGAGGATTTACTAATAAAAATGAAGCAATGGTGGAAAAAAAGATAGGAAAAAGAAACCTTTACATGCAAGATTGTCAGAAATCTTTGCTCAGCATACATTATGAAACGCATCCTTCAGAATAATTTCCTTCTTCCTTTATATGTCATTTAATAGCTCTCTCTTGTTAATTATAATTTGTGACAACTGCTACAAGGTGAATACTAGTTTAATTAAAGTTCATTGTAGATATTTGAATGGAATTCACATGGCCTTGGATTTAACAGGGAAGAAGTATTGGATACTATTTTTACTAATGCAAATTAGGGCTGAAGAAGTGACTGTAACTTCATGAGAAATAAATACATGTGTAATTTTTAGTTCATTTGATATAAAAGCTCCCTCAGTTACAACACAGTTATTGTTCTGAGTTAATAAACTGGAGAATTTGCTTTTTCTGTGCCTCCACTTCCTTCCCCCCCCAAAATTAAAAGGAGCAGTTGTTAATTCAGAGTAGAAATCACAGCACGTGACTTACCTTTTCATATACACAATGTGAAAGAAAAAAAAATACCTGAAACTAATAATTCATAAACATCTTACTGGTTGAAAATTCATTTATTTTTTAGTGATTACTTAAATTACCAAAAGAGAAATCAGTATCAGGAGGCCGTCTGGTGGTCAATCATTGTGAAGAAAAGGTATGCTTTCCTAACATTTTGATGCTTTTTTTTCTCGTGAAAATATTAACTTTAGAAATGCTGGCAGTCTGAATTAATTGACATTTGACAACTGTATTGTTTCATCAGGCATATCGCGGTTACCCACAGAAACATCTGAGAAGTCTGAAACATTCTTGAAAACTTACAATGAATCAGAGACTTGCTATTCTGTGTGGATCTGTTATGTGGAGGTACTGGATCAACCCATCTCAAGCATATGGCTGATGCATGTCCTTGCATGCCCTGTGTGAATCAGGACAAGCAATACTATTTCAAATATGTAATACTGAACGATGTAAACTGGTTTAGGTCTCCATATAAGTAGTGGACATAACGTGATGTTCTATCCCACAATATTGGGACTGTTGATAAAGTCGCAGTGGGGAAAAATGGGTGGGGAAATACTAAGCATTTTCTTTAAATGTGTTTGGAACATGAGAAGATGGATAAGTAGAACAACTAGTCATGTATCTCACAGGATTTAATGAGATTGAGCAATCCTGTTACAGATTCAGCTCATATTAATATTACAGCCACAGCTCCTAACATTCTAAAAGTGTCTTATTTTAAAGAAACCTCTGCTAAGATCATGAGAGTTAGCAGATATTGCTAGAAGCATCATATTTGGAGGGAGAGTTTTAGAGGAAGTATTAATTAGATTGTAAAATCTGAGTTATCCATTATTAAACTAATCCAGTACAATTTTTTATGGAGTTCCACAGTAAACCAGACCAAGGAAGAAATCATGGATAAAAAATAATCCTAAAAAAAAAAAGTAAAAAAGACAACTTGTGGAACTGCAGCCAAATACAGGGTAAAAGCAGATACCTCCAAAGACACTGAGGTTTTTTTCTATCTTTTTCTGTGAAACTTTCTTTTTCTCTTAAATGATTGTATATGTTTGCTAAGGAAAATTTATCTTAGATTTCAAAAGTGATTTAACTTGTAAATGACTGAAGTTTGGAATCCCCAGTATTAGATGGGGATTCAGTTTTTACTGTATAGATGCTCAGCACCTTGTAAAAATCAAGTTTTTTTTTCTGAGGCAGCTCAGACAGGACAAATAAAAGCTGATGCATTTGCAATTACTGATTGCCTTCTGAAAATTTAAACCTAGAAATCTATAGAGATGGAATTTATTGGTCTGGGGTGGAGAAGTGGTATATCCGAACTGAAACTGGTTGGTGCTACAGGAGAGCATTTAGATGAATTTGTAAGATGTTTACTGAAAGTTTCTGGACTTTAATGAGCTGAATAATTCAGATTTTGGAATAGTGATCTTGCTCTTATTCCTAGATATTGATAATTTTGTCGCATATATTGCTCCCTCTCTCCTACCCATAAAAGCACAATAGCACAAAGGTTTATCTACCTCTAAAAATGATTTTAAAGGAACCAAAGTGACCTAGGTACTGGCTTTCATCGAATGCCTTTAGAAATACTTATAATAATCACATGATTAGATCAGTCAAATAGCTCTTGAAATTATGAAGAACGCTACTGACCTTTTAAGTCCATACTGTGAAATACAGAAATCTGAAATTTTTGCCTTTTTGAAATTAAAGATAGATTCTTTGTCCATTGTTTGTGTTTACGCAAGGACCAGACAGGTACAAATAGTCCTAAAAGAAGAATGCAAATAAATTATACTGATTTGTTATGAGTCAGCTAGGAAATACATAGAATAATGAAAACAAAACAAACTATTCTTATGATCTTTGATGTTTTCTTTTCTCTTCATACTTTCTTATTCTTAGTTAAACATGCTTGAATGATGTATTATTCAAAAATACTTTCATTCTAAATTACTTTTACTGTACTTCATACCTCCCTTGTGTAATTAAAATAGGTGTTCAGAGTATGCAGATAACTTGCAGTTTATGTGAGATCATGTCTTCAGGAGATAATACTTGAAGTGGATTACCAGCTGCCTTTGAAGCATTTCAATTGTTTAATTCTGGATAGAAACAACCACATGCTTTTGACACAATTTCATTTCATTGATGTTCCTGTTTGCCATCAGAACTGTCTGTAGCTATCTCATAGTGTCCTAACCAGAATCTAATAGTGTGGTTTTATTTTGTAATTTCACAATTATATACTACATTCTCTTTTCTTATCAAACACATGCATAGTGCTCAAATAAAAAAGAAAACAAACAAACCCACAACCAAAACCTGACTTAAAAGTTTAGAGAGGTGGTTAGCAAGAAAACTATTAAAAAGAAGCATAAAATCTGTTAGTGAGTTTAAAACAGTGACATGTAAAAAAGGCAAGGTGATTCTTGGTCAAGTAGATACTTAAAGCCTAATGAACAGTGGTATGTGCTGGTGCTGGGAAACTCAAATTTGGAATTCGACATATGTTTGTAAAGATCTGAGCTGCAGCAAGCTTTATAAATGCTAAATGTATGTTGCAATGTGGAATGATCAGTTATTGGCCTATGCTGAATGATACATATTTTATGATAGTTTATCCTATATGCAGCTTTAAGGGTTTTCAGTTTGCTGGTTGTTACTTGTTGCTACATTTAGCCCTTCCTAGTATAAATGTAAATAGCCTGTTTCTGATTTTTAAAAGATTCATAGCTTAGCAATGCAGAAAAAAACACACTTGGAACATACAAAACAAAAAAGCAACTGAAACATTTCAGATGGCTGTGAATACTTCCCTTTTAGATTACAGGCCACTGCACATGTCAGAATTTGAAGTATTTTCTCTGGATTTCGTTTTTTCTAAGTGTATGTGCTTCTGTCCCATAATTTTTAATCTATTTTTTTAAAACCAGAGAGAAGTTTTCTTTTAAAAACAAAACGTTTATGTAGTAGTTAAACAAAACAAATCTCTATGTGTTTTTTTTTCTCCTTTTGTGCTTCTTTATTTATAGTTTTTAGAAAAAAAATCCTAAACTTAACTGTAATATTATTGACTTACACTTTTTGATTATTCATTCATTTCAATGCTTTGGACAATATTAAAAAAGTTCTAGAACATTAACTAATAATATATGTAGCTTATGGCTTTAACTTGAAGGAGCTGAACACTGTAAGTAGTGCCCATTGCATTTAAGGGATGACATTCAGAAACTGGCAAAATATTGGGAAAGCTGATTCCAACTCTGGCACTGTCCTTGTTTAAATAACTTGGAATTTCATGTTATTTATATAGTCAAGTAAATATCCTTTAATTTTTGATCTGTTATTTGACTTTATACCTGTTTGAATTTTCAGACCAGGTTTTTTGGGGGGAGGTTAGGGAGTTTGGGGAGGGTCCAGAAAATGTCAGTTAAGTCTTAAATATGATATAAGTCATGGTTCAGGTTACCACTTCTGAAGTATGGAATACATTTCAAACTAATATTTCCTTCTATAGTTAATGTTGCCTCTGAAATAGAAATCAAAGCTCAAGTTGGTGAGCATCTCAGGTCAGACTGTCTTTGAAAAGGCTGACCTGTCCCAGGCTCCTCATCTGCCAAATCTGAACAATCCTGCCTGACTCTGCAGGACTGTTCATATACTTCAGTATGTCCAGGACTGCACGATTCTTGCCCAGCACGCTCTGTATGAACACATACCAGTGGTGTTACACTCAGATTTTTATGTTTGTTTTTTTTTTTACTTCTGCCACGGTTGCAGCTACTCTGGGTATTCTGTCATTCGCATGCCTTTGGTTAAGTATGGCCTGCCTTCATGGAAATAGCTTTATGACCCCTGTTGTACAACAATGCATGAAACTGCAGACACCTGGAAAGATTTTCCATGGTGCAAGCAGTAGTGCATCAGTGGCCAAACATGTGCAACTCATTGGGAGATTCCCAATGGTCCCTTCAAGTGCTGATTGAGATTTCTTTCCTTTGTAAGATGCTGTCGTGGTTTAACTGCAGCCAGCAACTAAGTGCCACGCAGCCACTCACTCACTTCCCACCCCTTCAGTGGGATGTGGAGAAAATCGGGAAAAGAAGTAAAACTCGCGGGTTGAGATAAGAACAGTTTAATAGAACAGAAAAGAAGAAACTAATAATGATAATG
>JAVJGG010000055.1:6871632-6883032 GCA_035590195.1 Aviceda cuculoides | reverse complement strand
GGCGGCATGGCCCGGCCCGGCCCGCGGAGCGTCCTGGGCGTGCGCGCCCCGTCCTCCATCCCGGCCCGGGCCGCCTTCGGCGTTCCTTATTTTACTACAGGGTTGGGACGGTGACGTGCGTTTTCTCCTTCTGCTGGTTCTAAGTGTTTCCCGGTCAAGTAGCTGGATGACAACTTGGCGTGAAGTTGCGTCTCGGTAAGGGTCTGGAGGGGAGGGGGTCGTAGGTTGGTCGAAGTGGTTTCGTGTGGAGCGTCCTGCCGGGGCCGGCCGTCGCCTCAGACTCCCGCCTCGGCCAGTCCCCCCGCAATGGACGCCCTCCTGCCGGAGAGGTGCCCCCGGCAGCCCGCGGCCCACTTGCAGCGGAGCCCTGCCTGGGGCCGGCTGCGGAACGGGATGCGCGAAAGCCTTTCCGCGGCTCTGCCAACGCGGCTTCGTTAATTCAAGGCGACCGTGTTCTACAGCGACAGTTACCACTAAGTTAGCGATTCGCGTCTCCCCCTGGGTAAAGTTAATTAGCCTCCAGAGAACAGCAGAAACTTTTCGCGCAAGGTTGAGGTGAAGTTTGAGTCAGCCCGAGGTCCTTAGCGTACGCAGATTTTGCTCACCCTTAGGGTCCCGCTTCTCTTTTCTGAAGGGCCTTGTGACTTCGCCACACTTGACCTTAAGCCAGCAGTACTAAGCAGGTGGTACAAATATTTCTGCGAAAGCAGAATGTTTAGAAACCATTTTATGTCATCTGTAATATAGGGAGATGAAGTAAGGGGGAGACATATGCTCGTTGAAATTAACTGACAAAACAGCCTTCCAGAATAGTTAAAAACTGTCTTATGCACATAAAAGAGGCAATCGTGGATTGCAAATACGGTTGTATGTAAAGGAGTACAGTGGGAGACTTGAGCTCGTGATGCTTGTGAAGGAGAAAGCCTTTCTGGCAAAAGTGTGGTGTGTGCTATCCTAATGGATACACGGCTGAAGCTGATTGGGAAAAGAGATCTGTGGCTCGCTTCCTGGGGTTTTTAAAAGTGAGTATTAAGATCATAGTGCAAGACTGTTATTTAAACTAATTTTCCGAATACATCTGTACAGATACTACTGTGGGAGCTCCTGTTCTTTAAACAGGAGCTTCATATGGTAAAGATTCTGATCATTTATTGTTTTGTAGAACTGCTGGAAAACAGTATCTGACTCTAATTAGCCAGATAGTGGTATATATGTGCATGTGAGTTTTTTACCTTCCCTGACTAGTAAGATGAGTAAATATGTTCTTAGTACATGTTAAAAATTCAAGCTAATAAATGTGTTTTGCTAACATATGTTGTGGTCAGCAACTCTGTTACTGCCACAGATCTTTAATAAATTCTTCTGGATGAATATCTATTGGCTAGTGAGAGAATATAAAAACATTTTGTATTGCTTAATTTTATCTAATTAGGGATTTTTAGCCCTTCATTTTTCTGCATGCGATGCAGGAGCTCAGGAGCTTTTTCTTTTTTTTTTTTTTTATTGTAAACTTGTTGACAGACAAATATGGGACTTTTCAAGGCTATACTGAATTCTTAAGTCACTTTTTTCTTCTATTTCTCACCTCTGTGCTTTATTTCTACAGTTTCTCAGAACAGTCTCACATAACTTAAAAAAAAAAAATCTATGTTTGATACACTAGCAGTACCAGCTAAGATTTTTGTGGTAGGTATTTGCATGACAGCAAACCTTTATTCCAAAATGTCCCTCTCTCCTTCTAGACTTAATTCAGTGCATGCTACTGCAGTTATGGAGCCTTGCTGGCAAGAAGAATTTAACCTCTATGTGTCTAATGCAGTTGAATTCAGTTAGGTATATCTAAGCACTGGCCTTCAATCCTACTCTGCAATTTGCAGAGCATAGTTATAGCAGGTTAGTAACAAAACAGTAGCAATTTACTTGGAAAAAATCCCACCACTTCAAGTATCTGCTTAAGAAGCAGGAGAAATGGGTACACATTTTAATGAGTTTATGAATTGCTTCTAAGGAACCTCTGGATGCCCACAGAGAAATGAATCCCGAATGGTTTGTTGCAGTGTGCTCTGCTGGGGGTTTGCATTCCAATTGAAAAGACAAGTAAAAGGTATAAATTTGAAAGCACTGTCGAATTTCTCATATTTAACACTTCAAAGATTTTCTTCAAAAGGACTTTTCTACATAATTGTGTGGTTTGTGCCATTTCATATTGTCCTGAAGGGAGGCTCTGCCTGAGTAGATCAATTTCATGTTCAAGAAACAGACACATGAAAGTATGAAATGTAGATTTCTTCAGAGCAGGAAAATAATATTTGTCAGCATTTTTACACAGCAGCATGAATCAACCTTATAAATCTTAATGCAACTATGGGCAAAAAAAAAGTATTATTACATGTAACCATGTCAAGTTACTGCATAGAGGTCACAGCTAAGATCAGGAGTTTCTGTGTGGTTCAAGGCACAATGTGACATTTGTCCATGCCCCAAAGACTGTGAAAGTTAAATACTCTGATTTATCTTAAAGCAGTAGAGAGAGTTCATGGACTGAAGTGTAATTACTGTTATACTTAAGTATATTGAATGTCTTGCAGCATTCATGCTAACTAGATGAGACAGTCTACCAGGCAGAGACTAATAGTAATTAATGTTAAAATTATTTCCTAAAGAAATAACCGAATGTTCCCTGTAAACAAATTCATATGTGTAATGAAAATCATGAATTGTACTTTACATAAATTGTATCTTTAAGCCTCTGGGTGCTCTTATCTTTGGTCACTTTTTCCTCATAATGGTCCCAAAGCTAGCTGATCCTGGCGACACAGGTGCTAAAAATTCCCTAAGAGCATATTTGTTTTCCTTCCTATGGCTGTCAGTCATTTTTAAAGTGAAAAGTTTGGAAGTCTGAAGAACAGTGTTTCTCTCTGAAAGACAGGAAAATCAGAACTGCGTATTTGCCACTCATGATACTCATTCTATTCCAGGTCCGGATTAACTAACTATCCTGCGTAGTCCTGCTTGCTAGTTTAAAACTGTGAATGTCCTCTAAGAATGGCAGTACTACGGATGTCTTCATCTGTCTCTCACCTGAGAATCCCATGTGACTTTTAACACTGGAGCTTTGCTTTTAATAGGTGTCTCTCCTTTTGCAATTAATCCTCTCCTTTTTCTTCTATCCAGCTGTAATCATACCTCCTTCTTTCTCTGTCATATCCTGTCTTGATTCTTATCCTGATAAAGCTTTGTTGTGCTCTTTGGTTCTGCTCTTTGCCCTTTTACTTACCCAGGTAGCTCAACCAGCTTCTTGCACTTCTAGCCTCTGAAAGGGGTTTTGAGGCATCTCCCCGTCCTAGCAATTCTTCTTAGAGCCGTTCCTGACAGATGTTCTGCGTCCTCCGCTAGTTGTGCATTGTAGCCATAATAGCTGTGGCTGTGCCGTAAAGTGGGGTAGTGAGAGCTGTAGTTAGTTCAGGTGTTGGGTGATGCCTGTGTCTCGCAGGCCCTGCAGCACTGCTCTGCTTTCCTCTGCTGTGCGCAGCTGACATGCTCCATCGGTGATCCTCAGGCCAGTTGCATCTGGCATGTGAGGTTACAGAGCGGAGAGGCAGCACCTGGGCACGTGCCATTTGGCTGGAGCTTATGATCAGAAGAAAATCATCAGGAGTCACAGCATTAGCCCAGTGGCCCTCTCCCTGCCCCAGGGGTGCCTGTCATCTCACAGTCAGATGGTCTGAGGTCTCCCATGGTGGGAGGCAGCGGTGAGGAGGTCTTGTGTTACCTGTGATATGGTGTACAAGACTCGCCAGAACAGGGCATTGGTAGCTTGGTCAGCATTCTCGCTCCCTCTTTCTCCTCAGTAGCTACTTATGTGGTTGCTAATACAGGTATGAATCTGGATAGAGAGTCAGTCTCACAGCAGGAAGGTGGGGATAAGGACCATACAGGGATGTTGCTTCACTGCAGCAGCAGTGGTGTGGCTGTCACACCAAAGCCCGGTCTTGCCAGAGAGGGCAGCATCTTCCCCAGCCTCATGTTTGGGGTTGGTGGCTTTACCAAGGAGTACTGACTGTTTTGTTCAGTGTTCACCTTTCCTCTAAGGGCAGAGCAAAACTAGTGGCTTGGGGCTGATTTAGTGTGACTGGTCTATGAGAAGAAAATCCCTCCACTCAGGTAAGCACATCAGCACACAGGTTGGTCAGTGTTGATACATGTGATAAGATGGGAAGGATGAGGCAAGGGGAACCTTAGTTTTCTTGTCCAGCAGCAGCTGCTAGTTCCTTCCATTGTGAGAAGTGCGTTTACATTCCCCACCTATCTTTGCAAGGAAAGTGCCTGGCCATACGTGCTTCTGAGGCTTCAAGATTCACTCTAGTTAACCCGGCAGTTGTGCCGTCTCCTTACGGCCCTCTGGAGCTCACCATTGCCCTGCTATGGAAAGCAGGAGGTCAGACTTTGCAAAGGGTCAGGAGAATATTGGGGTACTTGAACCAGCCAGTGGTAACCTGCATATTTGACTGCATGAAGGAAGTCTCAGCTGCTGTATTAATAAGATCACGTGAAGATGAGGTCAAGTGAAAATGGTAGGGTTGTAATTTATAATAGGATTCTTAAATATTTAACAAGAGTACACAGAGCTGGAGATAATTGCTCTTTCATCCTTTTTATACTAAAAGGAGGGAAAATATGTGCATGGAAGGAGTTACTTGGTATATCGGATTTTAAGCAAATAAATGTCTGAAATATAATGCAGTGCTTCTGTTTTACCCTTTTGAACCTGTACTGTTTTCAGCTTTCTGACAGGATGTCACAGGATGAAATTCAGTTTGCTGAGGCTGAGAAAATTTGAGTGGTTTCATGCTACACATGAGAACCAAGTATAAAATACAGTGGGATTTGGAAAAGAAATATAAAAGAGGAAATCCTCTAAAATCTAGGGCCAGTCTTATGAGGCATTGTAACTTTGCCAGTTTTACAACCATGAAGATAGAAAAAGGCAGAACATGCAAAACCAAATACATCAGACCCTAAAACGTGTTTAAATTCTTGCTCTATTTTTTCTCCTGTGTCATCTTATATTCACAGGACTGCAGGTATGCGTCCTACTGTGAAGCAGCACAAGTGTAGTCTGAGTCTGCTCTCTGTCAGTGTTCTCCAGGGCACTAGTGGAAAGACAAGTCTGCTGATGCTGTTCCGATGTGACTTGCTGACTTGTGCAGTACAGTACAGAAACGCGTGGAACTTCTGAGGTGCCTTGCTTAGGCCATGTGCTGCTTGAAAGTCAAGGATGTGGTGCAAGCTTGGCAGAGGATTGCAGAGGGGTTGAAGTATGTTCCATGCGGTGGTATTTAGAAATTTAGATGTTGTTTAGTAGCTTGTTTTAGCATAATCCTGGAATTGGGGTTTAGAAAGACTGTGGTCAGCCTTTGTTTCAGAAAGTGTTTCAAGGGTAAAATTAGATCTTTCTTAGAATCAGAAAATACCTCTTGGGGTAATATATAAATATGAGATCTGGGCAGGCTAGTTTTATCTAGTTTTATTTGTATATCATAGAAATGCACAGTTTCAATGCCGAATTTTAGAAACGTAGTCTGCTGCGGTCCTATTGTTGCTCTCTAAACTGGGCGTTTTGGCTGCTGCATTCTCTAAACCCGTCATGTACAAGAAACGGTGAGAGGGGACTGACAAATCTGGATTCTAGAATCAGATGTCGCACTGACCTTCTCCAAAACCTTGTGTGTATTAGTTGATTTGTTTGATTCTGTAGTACAGAGGTAATGCTGCTGAGCTGTCTTTGAGATCCATGGACCAAAATCATTATAATAGCTGACTAGGCTATCATCATTACACTTATGCATCTGTGGCATGGTTAAGTGTTATGGGTGGATAACTGTAAAAGACTCAGTCATCTAGCAAGTGTTTGTATTGCACTTTAGCACTAAATCTCCTTTTCTTTCTCTTGTGATGTCTCTCATTCCCTGTCTCTTTCACTTTGTAAAAAGAAGTAGAATGTCAGCAGTGAGGATCTTTCTGCAAATGTTCTTATCTGAAAGTGTAAAACAAATGCAAGAACCCGACGTGGGTGCAGTGATACTGCCTCAAGTACCATCTTACCATGATGATAAAGGTGTTACATGGAGTCTTCTGTTTTCCCTCTTCTGCTTGGCACATTTTGCCTTTTCTGTGCTTGTAGGACTTAAACTCTCTGGATAATAAAAAGGGCTTCTAAAAGGCTGTTCTTGCTTATTACTTCTGTGCAACATTTCTTGAACTTTTTGATTGTTTTTCACTTATTCCAGTAAAAAGGTATTGTGTTTATATTACTTGCATGGGGTTAATGGCATGGTAAAGCGAAGGATCCACTATTGGATCCCCAAGCAGACAAGAAAGTTCCCACGGCAAATAGTAGCATAAAATATTAGGAGTTTTGGTATTCTCTCCACACTCTGTCACGAAGTTTTCTTATGCAAGGCTGGTTGCTGAAAGACATCTCATTTTTGTAGCTGAAAGCCAGGGCTTTTACAACAACCAAATAAGAATAATACAGCAGTAAAATTTATAAAGACAGGTTTACAGAAATAAGGAAAAAGTCATGGTTACGTGTGTGTATCCTGTGGCCAGATACAACAGCTTCTCTCATTTAGTCTGTTGTCCACCTAACAGGCTTTCAGATGCTTAGGAACAGTGTAGTCAGGATCTGGTTCTTGGTCAGTTTTTATATCTTTGCATTTCTAGTCACTGAAGGAGAATCCAGGGAGTTTGGAGAAGCTGGTAGATTCCTCAAAATGCAAACTCAAGATTAGCATTTAGTATAACACAGGAACTAGGGCTCTAGTAGTGCTTTTGGCAGAGAGAAATATAAAATTACACTCTGAAAACATTTTTGATATTCATGCAAGCATAAAGTGCCTATAGATAAATTGCTGTTTTTCCCAATAAAAAGTGTTTGCACAAAATATTTTTGTTGCAGACAGTGCAGTTCATTTTCATGTACTTTATTGCTGAAAGGACTACTTTTGTTTGTTGGTCAGTGAAGTTGTTATTTGCTTTCCCAGGCTCAAAGGGACCAGATCCTGCCCAAACTATTTCTTCCTCTTTGAGAACCATTCTTTCTGTTTTTTTCTTTCCATTTGTACAGTCTGATTTCTAACTGGATTTTGCTTTTATTTGTGAAATACCCCTCCTTTTTAGCCATCCAAGTACCTAAGTTGTCCTTAGTACCTGTGCCACACTTTAAAGTTGTATTTAATAATTGCCTAATAATTAAAGTTACTAATTTATAAATTGTAAGTAAAGTATGGAAAGCATGATTAAAAACTGTATATGGTATGGATTTAAAAGGCTGTATGATTTATATTCTGTAAATATTTATAAATGGTGGCTGAAGGGAGCTGATGCTTTTGATGTTCGCCTCTTCAGTGAAGAGTTAGGTTTTTCTGTGTTCATCTGTATGTTCAGGTGTTCTCTTTTCACCAGTTTCCTCACCAAGAAATTGCCTTGCCACCTGGGTGGAACTAAGGTGGTGGAGGTTTGTGGTTACAAAAAGGTTGCTCATAACCATCTTAAAATTTTAAAATACTTGTGCAGAGTTTCCTTGGAATAATTGTTTCATTGTGCTTTAGGTGAATTTAGTAGTAAGTTGTCATGCTGATGTTGGCCAGGGCATTTTAGGTGCTTACCTAATTCCTCTTCCTATGTTTCATACTTCAGTTAACATGTTCTTAACTCCACCGAGTACATCACAGATAGGTCACTTTAGGAAATGCTGACAAATTTTTAAAGAATGATATGGAGTGAATGTGTTTAATTAGAGTATCTTCTTAAGGCCTCAAATGCTTTATGTTCTTTCTCTGCTGGGTTGGTGCATGCTAAATTTTCATTAAAAAGTGATCAGAGATAGTTGTATTTAAACACAACCAGATTTTCCTTAGAGACAAGTAAAATGTACGTACATCACAGAGTTAGAGGGGCAATTATGCTGGGAACAGAAGATTATCTTCTTCTCAAAGTACTTTAATAGGCAGATGGCAGCTATTAACTTATTATTGTGGGAGGAAGGAATCAAAGTCATAATCAAGGAGAATGATGTTTGCCATGTAATTAAACTATCTAACCAGTGCTGTACACTGTTATGTGCATATGAGAATACTGAAGAACCAATGAAGCCATGTGGTCTTGCAAGAGTAAATCCTTCATTTGTGTTGTGGGTCAGATGGTGCGGAACATTTGATAGCAAAGAAGAGATGATGGTGAAGAAGGAACCATTACTTGAACAGCCTGACTGATAAAAAAAAAAAAAGCTGCCGAATAATGTCATTCATATAAACTGAATCACAATGTGGTTTTGAGGATTTAAATAAGGTCTTTGCAGAGTTAAATAACAGATTTTGTCAGGAAACTGGAAGTCAAATACTACAGGTAGAGGAAAAAATATGTCTCCCCTTGTGGCTTTAAATTGCTTCAAAAAATAGAGGCATGGATAGTGAGCAATATAGCTGGTGTCTGCATTAAGCACAAGGAGTAAAGAAGAATATGTAAGGATAGTAGTTTGTACCCATTGAGAGATGTTCAAAGACAGGAACTAGATTTAGACCTAGATCCAGAATTAGAAAGCTGCTCAGTTGTGTCCAGGTCTGCACAGAAATATGGAGCATGAACGCATCCTGAAAGGGGAGCAGCAGTATTCCAGTCATAGTTACGTGCTGCACACGGGGATCAAAAACAGGGGAAAGGTAAGAGAGAATGAGATTTTATCAAGTTGAAGAGGGATGAAGAAGTGAATGGAAGTTGTTAGCAGAGATGCATTGGAATACTGGTTTATTTCAGAAAAGTACGTTGTGTTATGTCCAACCTGCAACATCCTCAGAAAAATCTTCTTATGTAAGGTAGTAGAAGAGCTAAGAGAAGACAAGGACTGTCTTGTGTTCTCTTTTGAGACCCTCTTAAGGGACTGAAGTTACAATAGGCATGATGACAGGCTGGGTGATCTGTATGGAACAGGGTGGAGGTTTGAGTGATGTTCTTGCCACTGAGTGTGATCTAATGCAACCTTGAGGGTGTAGCAACTTGTGCTGCATGCCTAATCCCGTTCCTTCTCCTACCGGCCAGAGCAGCTATTGGAGAAGCTGACCCTCTGTGGTTCAGGGCTTATCTTCAAGGAGGAAAAAACATCCTCTCTCTGTGACAGCTGCCATTTTGGCTGGTATATGAGGGTAAATCAGGGACCTCAAAGACTGAGACAGTACAGTGTGGCTGGAAGCGCCCGTCTCTGTCTCCTGGTCTGATAAATACTTCCCCTCCTGCGATATGGTCATTTGTGTAACTTGGGCCAGCTGCAGAGGCATGCCTCCTGTCTGCAGACGCTACCCAACAGAAGGAAAGGCCAAGAAACCTGTTTCTATGGGAACTTCACAGATATCTAGGGCCCTAAACCCCAGATGTCTCCCTCCACCCACAGCCTCACTAAGCAAACACATTTTTTTGTAATGGCATGCTACAGAACACTGGGCAAAGCCACGAAATTAACGGTGCCAAAAACTCTGAAGGCCTTAGCATGGAGCTTAACATTAAGAACAGAATAATAAATATCTCATTTCACAGTTCAGGGTGCTGGCAAAAAAACCTGGAGGAAAAACAAATGAAGCCTTGGGTTGAATGGGCCCAGCTCAGTGGTGCTATTCTGATTGAGAAGTATTTTGTGTGGCCTGTGTCCAGAGAATTAATGTCACACTAACTCCGAATTCCGGGTTTATCAGAGCAACCCACTGCAGCAATGACTGCCCAGCTACAAGGCAGTGCATTTCCAAGAAATGAGGTGGCACAAATTAGAGCTGCTTTTCAATATATTTGGAGTATTTGTTTTAACAAATAAAAATTTGTTTTATCGTAAATGAAGGACCTGTGCAAGGGAATATGTCTTTGTTTCTGGTAAAATGGATTGTTTTCAAATGATATTCATATAAATGAGCTTTATTTTTAGTGACTTTAAATGGGGATGCAGTTGTGTTGCAGGTAGATGACCAAGAGTAGGTCAAGTTTGTTCAGGGAAGCCTAGAGGAAGTCTACACTGTCAGATGATGCCCCCTTAGGAAGGCAAAAGTGCACTGCTGCAAAGTAGCTAGTCTTAATTACGAAGGGGTTAAGGGGTATTGCAGACTGAAGCAGGTGGTGCTTAAAAAATGGGGGGCGGAGGACACAGGACATGTCTGCTCTGAGGAGCATGTTGATTCACTGCCTTCTCTTGGTGGCTCTTCCATAGTCTAACATAAACACTTAAGAAAAACTCTGGGGGCAGGAACTGTGCCTTTATTCCCAATTTAGTGAATGATTTATTGTTGTTAATTTATAATTATGATTCTGCCTACAAAGCTTAGTCACAGATCATGGACATTTTGTGCTAAGCAGTATGCAAAAAGGCAGTCCTGGTCCTTAAAAACTGTAATATTTACTCTCCCAATGTGAGAGATTGAGCACATACAGGGGAGGATAATTTGTCCCTTCTCTCTCAGCATTCCTAAATGTGTATTTTAGTATTTATAACAATGCTGAGACATTTAATCTATTAAAGCAATGGGAGTAATGAATTTGAGCTGGAAGAGAATAAAGAATCTGTCTTGTACCCAGTTACAATTGTTTCCTGTGTATTTTCCCTAGTAAGTTTATGGGATCAAAAGTGACACATCTGCCTTACGTGTTGTGATAGCTGGATGGGGGTGTGGGGAAAGCAAGCAACCTGCTCACTTTTAAATTAGACTTATAAAGATCTTGTTAGTTATGTGTTTTTTGATCTAAAGGATACAAATTATAGCTACTTGAAGAATTTATTTTTTAATTAAAAAATATAATTTTAGCACTTCTTGCAGCACAGATGCTTTGTTGGAAGTTAATTGAGGAGGCTTTTGAGTTCAATTATATGCAGTTAGATTGCTATCTAGTGATACTCTTTTGCACCTGGCTTTAGAAAAGTACAATAAACTGATCCTTTCTTAGGAGAGAAAGGTTAAATCCTGCCATTAAGTTGTAGTGATTTTGATTCAGTGAAGCAGATGTGTGAGCTTAATTATACAATTGATGGGATCGCAGTCACTTCTGCCAGCTGAGGATGGGACCCAAGGTGCCTGTCTATTCTGAGATTAGAAAAATGTACCTTAGTGTATTTTTAGTATGAAGGGGTGGGTTTAAGAAATGTGACTGACAACTTCTACCTCTGACTGCCAGCATTTCCATGTCATAGCTCTTATCTTCCCCTACATTGCTTTTTCTTTAGTCTGATTACATATGCTTTATTCCTTCATTTGTTTTATGCAGTCCGTTAGTTTCTAGAGTACCTTATTTGTGGAGAACAAGTCTCTTTTGTGACTCAGTGTCATCCACTTTCTCATTCCCCATTATTCCATCGTGACTTCATCT
>JAVJGG010000055.1:6840514-6866271 GCA_035590195.1 Aviceda cuculoides | reverse complement strand
ATTTATTTTTCCCAAATGAAAAAAAGTAATGTCTTGAGTACAGGAAGAGCAGAGAAATAATCTTTTTTCCTTAATCTTTTACATAGGGACAAATGTTTCAGATAACCAGTAGACATCTGAACTCTGTATTTCTTGTGCCATTGCTGAAAAAATTACTTAGTTACTTGTATAATACATGGCAATAACTAAAACTTTTCAACATTTTAGAAGTTAGTATTACTACCTTGAGTGCAATGCATTTTGGGTTTGTTGCAAGTATGAAGAAAGTAATAATTTAGTAAATTCACAGACTGTCTTGATAGTCATGTAGCTGTCCTGCTACTGCTGTGTTCCTGAGCTACAGTTTTAATGGCACTTAACAGAAGTAGATGTTTAGTTATTTGTAACAGTCACTGGGCTTTACTGTTCCCCTTTCTTATACTGCTTATAAAATACTAGCCTCAGGCATGACAGAGCACACAAGAAGTATTGAGTTACATGACTGATGAGGAGCTCATCATGTGCAATTTCATTCATTTATTTTCTACTTATTCTGCAGTGAGGTTTAGCCATAATGTCATACATGTTTATGTAGATGTAATTTATGTAAATTGTAATTGTCGTTTTTACAGTTTTTTTGTCATATGTGAGGCCTGTGAGTTTCACTGGGGAGGACAGTATGCTATAATTTCTAACTAATAATAAAAACAGATAAATCTTTTTCATGGTTTTCATCTTGTAGATTTCTGCACTTGTTTTGGAGGTTCTTGTGGAATCACAAAATAGAAATAATTTTATGAAGTCTTGTACTGGAATATAATAAAATATTTTAATGTGTTAATTTTTCAACTAGAAACGTCTGAAAGCGGCTGAAGCAGAAAGTAAATTGAAACAAGTATACATCCCCACCTAGTGAGTATAACAAAGTGATTTTTTTTTTTTTAATAATGCACAGGTAAAATTGAAAGAGTAACATGCAGTTACAGGCAGTAACATGCATGATATTTTCTTAATTGTCTTTTTAATAGTTATTTTCTAAATATTTGTTATATACAAACAGAATATACAATGATATAATCAGAAAATGCGACAAACTCTCGCCATAAGTGAAACCTTCGTACTTAACTGAGCTCATTGTCTTTGACCTGCAAACTGTCTAGTCTGGAATGGTGAGAAGTTTTACAAAAGGTGATGAAATGCTACGTGGACTGCACACATGCAAGAAGAGCCTTATCATTTTAAAGTGGTTTTTTTCCAGAAAATTGCTTCTGAATCCCTGTAGCACAACACTTCGTACTTCTGTAAACGCTGTATTTCAAAACAGAAGCAGTTGTTACATAAAATAAAATTGGATACTTTCCCATTACAATTTTATCTTGCTGATACAGTCTGGTTTTCAGTTAGAGACAAGAGATGTTCTGACTGTAAATTAAAGGTAGCACACAGGCCAAAATCTTATATCTTTGAACAATTCTTATTAACGAAATCTGTTTTCTTCTGAGAGGTTTTTAATCTGGTTTTTTTTTTTTTTTTTTTTTTTAAATTTAAACTCAATGCTATATCTGCTTTTGTTAACATGTAGTTTACAGAAATAAGATGTAATCTATCTCTTTCATATTCATAACTTCCTCAAGATTATGTGAAGGGAAAGGTTACAGATGACATTCTTTTAAGCTTTCTGTGGGTATGTGCAGTTTATATATGTGAATTTCCCGTTGTTATGAGTGTTTGTATAACGGAAGACTAGAATGACAAATGAAATACTTCGAAAATCCATTGTTGTCTTTTTGATGACTTATATGAATTGCATATAATAGAGCTTCATTTCCATATTTCATACAGACTTTTCTCTCTTAAACAGATTTAATAATACAAACAGCAGACTGTTCAATTAATTCTTTTAATCTCATCTCTGAAGAAATGTTGTGAGCTTTGAAGTCTCTAATAAATGATGCCTTTTAAAAAAAGCTGAAAACTCTAGTATGAATGTTCCCTAACCCTCTCAGGGAAGTGGCTCCTTTAGGAAAACTGTAAGATGCTCAGTCTTTACATAACACTTTTTCAGTTCCATTTCCTTGGTCCATGTGGACAATTCAGGACTTTTGCCAGTATGTTCACAGGAGGGACTAGTTGTATTGGATGACAAAACCTGTTATGAAGTGTAGGATTTCTGTGGTTTTTATCTTTCTTACTGTCTGTCTTTTGCCTCCATGTCAAGACAAAATGCATAGTTAATGGTAGGAGGGCAGTAGGACTTCTCAAGTCTTTGATAACTGTGCAATCTAGGGCACTTGTGGTCAAATGGATTGCTTAACGTTCTGTTTCAAGACTGATTTATAGCAAGTAGAATTGATTCTCAGAGCTGAATAGCTTTTTGAACTTGATCATGAGTTGTTTGCTGTAAAAGCAAGGTTCTGCCCTCAATACCAGAGGGTCCCTTTCAATTCATGGCTTCTCTGGAAGGTAACTAAGCAACAGATCATAATGTGCGAGACTTGATCGTCTCTCGATCCCTTCCCTTGTACCTTGAGCCCATGGTACTTGATAAGGGGTATCTGGAAATTGTAAAAGTGTCTCTCAGTAGATATAGTGAAAAAGAAGAAGGCAGGAGGCAGACTTGCTGGCATTTGGATTAGAGACTTGGTACAGCAAAGATTTCTTCAATGACTCATTTTAACTAGTTTTAAATATATTTTATGCTACCTAAAGTAATGAATAATCATCTTAGGAATCAGTGTATCCAGCCTTGCATTGTATTGAGAGTGTAGCATGTCAAAGGGGTAATTAACACCCACAAAGTTGGAGCTTTGGAAATACTGTACTTAACCTGGTGAGGAGTATTTTAATTCTCTCTGAATTAACTGAGCTATAAAGTCCTACTTCACTGAAATATTAGCAGGTAAAATAATCACAATAATAATATAATAATATAACAAAAAAATAATCCAAAACCAGTTCTGCAGCCTTCTCGGAGAGAGAGTAATTTAGGACAGAACCCAGACAAAACAGCCTGATATTATATGGGCGAACTTTGCCAGGGTTATAGTACATTCACATTTATTGCAGTTGGTGGGAAGGGATGTACTTCTGTGTGAGATAAGAGACAGCAGACCCTCTTTTAGGGTCGACAGCCTTGTAGTATTACAGACAGTGTTACTACTCTTACTTGTTAATACTTACCCAAAGTCCAGCCTTACCTTATAAAACCTTATCTGTTGACTGGAACCCCTGTCTTAAATTCTGTGCTGTGTCAGGCTTTTGTTAATGCTTGACCATGAGACTTCATCTTTTACTAGCTTGCCAAGTAGCTTGGGTCACGTGAGAGCATTTTACAAAGATCTGTAAATTTGAGTATCAAAATACTAGAAAATACTAGAGGAGTATAAAAATTAGTCATGTTGTTTAGAGTAGATTTTACAGATGTTGTCACCACACATCAGAATTCCAGAATTAAATTGATTGTTTTCATGTTGACTAACTGGTTAGTAAAATCACTTATATTTTTATTTTTTAAAGCAATAAGCCAAATCCCAATCAAATATCCAGCAACAACGGGAAACCTGCTGCAGTCAATGGAGCAATGGGAGCCTCTTATCAGGCCCAGGCCTCACTAATAGGTCGGGCTTGTGAAAGCTGCTACAGTAAGTAATTTTTTTTTTATTTTATTATTTTTTTTTTAAATAATTCAGGAGTTTGGGCTAATCTTAATATGTACTGTTTTTTAAAAACAAATTTATGTACTTCTGATTGCATGCTATAGAGGATAATTTTCAATGACTTGTGTGGCAGAAATGACCTCTTAAGTTAGAGCTACCTTCAATATACTGGTTAAATGTCAATATTCAAATCCACTTTATGATTTTTTTCACAATTCAGGAAGTACAGAAGGATAAAGTAGTATAATGTGATGGCACTGATACGTTAGTCCTTTACCTTCAGAATACTAGATTCAAATTTAATTTTGGTTCTCCTGTAAGGCTGCAGGGGTTTTGAGTTGGTTTTTTTGTTTGTTTTTGGGGGAGTTCTCCCCCCATCCCCACCTCATTGTTATTGGGGGACAGGGAGAGGGCATGTTGGTGTGTTTTTTCCTAGTATTTTGTGTGTTTCTGATGGTCCTTGTTGTACTTCTTACAGTCTTCAACATAGGTTATATGAGAGTAGATACAACAAAATCTAGAAATGGGAAGAATTGAAAAGGCCTACCATGTGACAGTTCTTCAGTTATCATTGCTATGGCTGCCTGTCTCTGAAACGCCAATTAAATTAAAAACATATTTTGTATGCAGGAAGTTCCAGTTAACAACCTTTGTTGTTTTTCAAATCACATTTTTTTTAAAGAATACTTTTCTTGTGAAAGATTACAAAAAGAAAAGAAAAAAGGTTAAATTAGTGTTTCCTGCTGAGTCTCCACATGCACAAGATAAAGGTATACATGCATCTTCAAGGTCAATAGGAGATGTGCTTGTCCTTTTCTTACATGGATCTTGATTTTTAAGTACTCACTTTGCATGACTTGAGCAAAAAAAACAGATCTTAACTAATTCTACTAAGTAACAAGCAGCTTAATGAAGCTTGTCTTCCAGAGTAAGATTAGAACTAGTGGAGGATTTACGGGGCTTTTTTGGTTTGGGTTTGGTGGGTTTTTTTGTAGTCCCCTGGAAGAAAAATCTCTTCTTGGCAATACAAAGCCCCTGGTTTGAAATTAAATAGGGAAGCATTTTCAAAATTTCCATTTGGGAAATTGACTTCTCGGGGTGCTTTTGTAAAAAATCAACTAAAAATTAAAGTTCCTATTTTCTCCATGTCAAATGTATTAAATATTTATCCATATAATGCTCTCACAATGCCCTATATTATGGCCACATAAAGCCATCTATTACAGCATTTGCATTTAATATATTGAATGTAGCATGCACCAGTTTACCTGTTCTGTTTTCTCCTCCTTAGCTCCTCAGTCTCACCAATGGTATTCTTGGGGTCCTCCTAATATGCAGTGTAGATTGTGTGCATCTTGCTGGATTTATTGGAAGAAATATGGTGGCCTGAAAATGCCCACGCAGACAGATGACGATAAACTGTCTTCCAGCCAACCTACAGAGGTAGGATTCTGTAGATAAACTTTACTAAAATCAAATGTGGTGCTTTCACAAGACTGCTGTGTTTGAATGTTTAATGGAATTACTTTAATGTGTGTGCTCAACTTTGGTATTACAAAACCCAATTTATTAATCATTTTCCTGTCTTAAGTAGAACTGAACAGTGTGCAAGTCCTGACCTGTCTTTACTTGACTAAGTCTTAGATGAACAAACATCAACTTCATGCATTTTTGGTGGACAAATTTCATCTTGTCAATAAATGATGTACTATCTATAAAGTATTAATATGATTATACAATATCTCATTTGGAATGGCATTATATATCCACTCACAGCAGAGTTCTATACTCCATGTTTTACAGCTTCTTACATAAGCCCCAGTTTTTTGTATAGTGCTTATACATATTATTTGATTAACCTTGTGAATTTATCCAAATCGTGGATGTTTTTTAATGCTGTAATTCAGATGTATGGGTTACGATTTTTTGTTTGTTTTTGTAGGAATCCCATGTTAGAACTCACATGTCCCGGCAGGCCACACAGGGAACTCCAGTTCGTAACACTGGAAGTCCAAAGTCGGCAGTGAAAACACGTCAAGCTTTCTTTCTTCACACAACGTGTTGGACAAAACTGGCCCGTCAGGTCTGCAAAAATACTCTCCGGCTGCGGCAGGCAGCAAGACGTCCCTTTGTCCCTATTAACTGTGCTGCCATTAAGGCAGAATGTAAGATGTTTTTTTAATTCTTAGTTCTGTGTGCTGTGCTTCCCACCCATTTTTGTCTTTTAATTTTATTTTCTTTTTCAATAAACATTTCTTGTCTATACACTTTTGCTTTTCATTTTTTCCATTTGTCCAGCATATCACCAATACATTGGATAAAGTCTGGCTGCCTTGAACAGATTTCAGGCTGGGGAAATATTTCAAATTAATTAAAAAGGGGATAACTTACCTCACTCACTTACAAAAAACTGTCATTAAAAAAAAAAAACTGGGGGTAGGGCGGGGAAATGAATGCCATGACATAAAAAACATGCTTCCTACTAGGCAGTGTGAAAGAAGTTTGCTTTTATATTGTTCGTTTATTCTTTCATTGAGCAGAAAGTATAGATCTGTACCTGGTTTACTACTTCTCCGTGGGGTTAGTTAAGGAATAAGGAGCTGAGGATGCATAAGAATTTAAAACTGGCCTGTAATACAGCCCTTTGTTACTGTGGTGATCAGATGGTGGCGATAGCCATGTTTATTATTACATCACAGTTGCCTTGTATTTTTTTTTTGTCCATTCATGTTTTAAATTTTAGTTTTAAATAAAAGTCTATATTGTGCTTGTTCTTTTTATAGCCAAAATATAAAGAACTGACAAATTCACTACTTAGATGACAAAAGGTTACGAGTTGTTGTAGATAGCAACAGTAAGTCTCTATGTGCCTATGTGTGTAAGTTCTGCTGCAAAGTCACTGAACGTTCCACACATTTTGTATCTGCGCTAAGCGCGTTGTTTTACTGCTCACACTGTTTGGTTTATGTTTCCCAGTCTTCCATAGATGCAGTTTTTGGAGCAGACACTTGGTATTTCAAGATGAGCCGTGCTGGCTCATCATACTGTGAATTGTATTAGAATTGAAGACACCTTTTTAGAATATTAGATGTTGGGTTTATAACCATGTTTACTAGATTAACGATAAATGTTTTTCCAGCATATTTAAGTGGGATCCTTGATGATGTCAGTGTTGATTATAAGAAATTTACTCCATGGAGGCTTAAAAACTGGTTTTGAGTAATTGTTTTTCTCATGTATTTCTAACACCAGCTGTTCTTCACATCAAACTCTTCGCTTACTTCTGCAGTCATCCAGAACTTAATGAATATTTCTGTTCGTTGTCCTTGTCTTATTTATTTACTTTCTCTGTTGGCCATTTTCTTTCTTCTTTCAAAGCTGTGCAACTCAGCAGCAGCTTTCAGATTTAAGGAAACCATATGTCCACTGTGTGAATAAAATGGGTTGTAGTTGATGGAAGAAGTGTGTCTAAGGCTGGGTTAGGATTATGTTTTTAATCCTTAACACAAAATCAGAGTTATTTTCTGAGAGGAAAGCATTGTACCTTTTAATTTATGTAGTAGGCACTGATTCTGCCGAATCATAGAGGAAAATTAATTTTAGAAGTTCACTTGAACCTTGAATCTTTTTATCCATATTTCTTCTCACTCACTGCAGTAACTCAGTTTGAAAGAACATGAAGCTTTTGTTTAATGACAAGAAAAAATAGAAGGAAAAAACCAGTTTCATCCAGCTGTTAATCATCATAGAACAAGTGTTACATACACAGTTCAGCTTTAAAACAAAGGAGTGAAAAGCTGAGCTTTTCAGCAGGAAATAGTCGTTCTTGTATCAGACTGCCAGTGCTGTGAGTGCTTCCTCTTTGTTCCTTTGAATGAAAAAGTGCCACATCAGATTAACAACAAGAGCAGAAAGATTTTCTTTTTTCCTGTAGTCTTTGTCTTTCGTTATTCTTTTTGCTTAAAGCAAAATTTGGGCCTTTCAATTTTGTCTTTTTGAATGCTGATATTTCCTGATTAGACCTAACATAGATTGGGGGGGGCGGGGGGGAGTCACAGTTGTCAATGCTTTTTGAACACAACATTCAAATTATTTCATAATAGCAGAAACCAGATTATACCTCATTTAACTTAACTCTTGTTTCTCTGTGTGTATACACACACATATATACACATACACACATATTCTGTTTCTGGCAATATCTCTTTCTGTGGAATCTTACATTACTCTTACCTGCATTGTCATTGTCATATTCTTACTTTAGTAATGCCTAGTAAGTAAATAAAATTAAAAAAAAGTTTTCAAGTTTTGTTCCTGTACTTATATCTGGTGACCTGTGTTCAGTGCACTCTGTAGCTTTTAATGTTATGACTAAATAGGATCTCTCTTCCTGAATGCCTTGAATCCTTTTCTAAGGATAGCTTGAAGCAAGTAATTTTTTTAATTTTTAAATGAGATATTTCATTAACAGTAATGATTTCATATGTTGAATACCACTAAGTAATTACAATATTGACTGCATGTCTGTGTTGGTGTTACAAAAGTTATAATTGTGCTGGCCAGAGTAGCAGATCACCCATCATGTGATATGGCATGACATGGTTAGGGCATCCAAGAACTGATTTGAAATTGGTTTTCCATGTTGGTGTGCTGAAACTTGAATCTAATGACTGCTTAGATGCTTTGTCAGACTCGCCTGATTGTGTGTGCCGAACCAGTGCTAGAAAACATAACTGCGTTTCACAACTGTATTGCAGTAGGCACCATACCAACACTCAGAAACCATAAAATCTAAAGACAGAAGGATGGTAGGGCACTTACCCCAGCAGCATACCAGGTTCTATGCCTTCTTAGTCATATGTAATTTGTTGAAGTGCCAGGTTGTAAATGAAACTAATTCCCAGTTCTGAGACAAAAAGTCTGAAAAAGCTAGTCAGAGCTTGCTCATAAAATAAATTGATTTTTGCAGTCCACCTGAACTCATCTGCAGATACTTTTGTTTTGGAGGGGCATGGACGCCTCTGAGAATGCTAATCTCAGGCCCAACCATCTTTTAGGTGAAAACAGCTTTCAGACAGAGCGGGCTTTTTTATTACTGTAATTCCACCCACATCGTCTCCTTCGGCCCATTACATCCACTGGCAGAAAACAAGGTCCTATTCTATGTTCTTCATTCCTTCAGTTAATGCAGAGAATTAGGTTTTTCTCATTAGTGAACCATACAGCATGACCCCTGCTCGGATGCCAGCAGGAGGTGGTGGAGACAATGCATTTACATCCCAATTCAATCTAGGGATAGTCACCAGGAGGTTAAGAAGGCATGGCATCTCCTGCTAGGAACGCAACCCGTTGTGGCAATCTCAGACTTTGTTCTGCCTGAAGAGAATAGACTCGCTGTAGTTGTTGACAGTAAACTTGTCTGATGGATTTTTCATGAATAATTAGATGGGTGAACTGTTTCGGTAGGAGGAAATTCCCATGCTCTAAATTAGGCAAAATACCTTTATTTTATTTTAAATATATTGCACGCTTTTTAGAAAGCTAAGCAAAATTATCCTGTGTATGGAAGGTCTCTTAATCAGAGAAAACCAGAGTGGGCATTCTTCTCCAGACAGTCACTGACAAGATTGGATCTCTCTCAAGCATACAAGCATGTTGATACACGCATGGCAGTGAGCCATGACCTCTGAACCTTATTACTTCAGCACAGGAAGTTTTGTGAGGGACTCTTTTTTTTTTTTTTTTTTTTTCCCCTGCTTTGATATATTTTTATGAATATAACTATATATTAATTATAGTAATTTAAATTTGGTTAACTGTACTCCGTCTGTGTAGACATGATTGTCAAAATGTTTTCAGTGGATGGCAATATATTAGCTTGTATAATATGTATATAGTTATCTGGAAATGGGTATAATGTTTATGATGAAGACTTAACATACCTTTAAATCTGCAGATTTAATAAGTTTGGTACACAGTACTTGCTTGTTTTGATCTGGTTTGATAAAAGAAAGACAAGTGAAAATTAAGTAGAATATGCAAAATGTTACTGATCTGTCTTTGTAAGCATACAGCCTATGTTTTACTGACATAAAACTACCCATTCATCTGAAGTGAGTAATATTTATGGGTATTGGCTCACAAACAATGTTTTGTATCCTTGGTTTTGATAGCTACAGAAGATCCTTTGGCTGCATCTAGGATGAAAATGTTTTCCCTACTGTTATCTTTAAATACAATTTGTGCCAGATTTTAGTAGCCAGTAAAATAATTAAAAGAACACACTATTTTTTTCCCTAAGCTTGTAAGAAGAATACAATTCAGGGAGTACATAGAGCACAGTACATTCATTAGTCTGAATTTTGATACAGATGAGATGGAATGTCAAAGAGAAATAACTGCCCAATGAGAGTCTTTAAGCTCAAGAGACCTACAAATCTAGTTTAAAAAAAGGAAATAATTAAAAAACTCTTTCAAATCTAAAAGAAAAAAATGTCATTCACTGTTATCTTCCCCATAGCATTCCTGATTTCATTGACCTCTGTAATACCCACAACAGTCGTCACTTTTCTAGGTTAAAGATCAGGTCTGTTTAAAACATCATAAAGAATCTGTTTCACCCTGTGGTTCGTAATGTTGTTCCTTGGAGTTTTTCTAATGGTATTGTATCCTCTTTAGGGTTATGGTGCCCCAAATTACATGCACTTCAAGATACAGGTTTCCCATCATTTTAGTGTCACAGGTTTTCTGTCTTCCTATTATAATTTCTAATATTCAAATTTTAATTTCTTTTTAAGTGACCACTCTTTAGTATTGTCTAGATATTTTTAGAAAACTGTTGACACTGATTCCGTGAATTCTCTTCTGCATGATGGTGGTGTAGAACCCATCTTTGTATATTTATGTTACAGTCATTTTACCCCTTAAGAGTTAATTTACATTTATTGCTTGATGCTGCTGGTGTCCTTTGCAATCAGTTTTAGCTTTGATTATGCTCAGTAATTTCTTCCTAGGAAACTTTAGCTCTCTAATCACCTCTTTTCCTGATCTTTTATACGTTGAACTGCACAGATCCTTTGGGGCTTACATAGACAATTGGTTTTAATCAGGTTTTAATCCCTGAAAAAAACTTCTCTTTTACCCTGTAACAGCTGGACAGCAATGGTCTTTGGTGACAGAGTTTTTTGAAAGCTAATTGAAATGCCAAGTTGGATGCCAGATCAGCTGCATGCGTACATGTCACGATTCCTGCAGGGGATCCTGGCAGACCTGTGTCACTTGCCATGACTGGTTTACAGGACACGGAGGTAGGAAGGGACCTGTGGAGGTGTCTAATCCCTGTGTTAAAGTTCCTGTGCTCAGGGGCTTTTTGTCCAGGTGAGATCTGTGTATCTCCAAGGATGGAGACTCCACGGCTTCTCTGGGCACCTGTTCCGGTGTTTGATCAACCTCACAGTAGATGATCTTTTCCTTACCTCTAGCAAGAATTTCCCATCTCCCAGCTTGTGTCTGTTGCCGCAGACAGCAACAGTATGTTGTCCTACCCCTGCGTACCGCCGGGAGGGGCCTGGCTCGGCCTTCCCTGTGCTCTGCCGCTAGGTAGTTATAGGTGGCAGCCAGGTCTCCCCTTGGCCTTCTCACCTGAAGGCTGCCAGACCCGGTTCCCTCAGACTCTGTGTGTGTCCTGTACTCCAGCCCCCAGCCAGCTTGGTGACTCACCAGCAGCTGGACTCGCTCCAGTATGTCCGTATCTCTGTTGTAGTGGGGATCCCGGGGTCTGGACGTGGCTTCACAAGGGCCGAGGGGAAGGGTTACCTCGCTCTCCCCGCCGGCTGCGCTTCTGCTGGTAAGGCCCAGCATGCCGTCGTCCTTGTGGCAAGGACGCACCGCTGAATAATGCGAGCACATTAAACATGTTTTCCCCTTTCAAGGTCTTCGTTGGCTCCCTTGATGTTTCCATATTTAACTGTATGCCTCTATTAATAGTTCGGCCCTTTTGCCAGTCTGCAGACCTACTTACTGAAGAATGTTATCCCATTTGCCGTGTTTTTGTTCTCTTGAACCAAGACCAGTTCGAGCATTAGTTACACACCAGTAGTGTACGTGCTCAGCAGTTTCTGTTTGAATGAATTCCACCTGGTCCTGGTAACTTGTTTTTATTCATTAACCAGCTTGTTTTGAAATATTTCCTATGGACACTTTGACGTGACACAGTTCTTATACTTTCCTCATGAAAGAATTTTGAAAGTGAGCTTCTTTAAGTTCTTCTGCAGTGAACACTGATGCAAAGAATGCATTCGGCTTTTTTGCCATGCCTTTATCCTTGTTGTACATTTTCCTCACACCTTGGTCGTCTCCTATTGCTACAGGCACTAGCACACTTTCTGCTTCTGATATGTTTGAAAAAATACACTATCAAATATAATACTCTTTTTTAAATTATTTTTTTTTTCTCATTGCTTCCACAACTTCACTGATCTCAAAAGATTTTTATTGTTCATGTGGAAGCCTGTATTTGATTTTAGGACTTGTTATTAATTTTGGTTTTGACAACTTCCTGCCTAAATTTTATTCTATGGTTTTACACTTGAGAGTGATGCACAATCTAATGTTTGTGGTTTTCTGTATGTAGTGCATGAAGATCATAAAGTTTATTATACTTTTTATGGGAGTACCATACTGTGGATTAAAGTTTGCTGCTGTGTTAAAGATATTTAACCATTTTACTGGGTAGGTGTGCTTTGGAATACCCACCTGGTACCTTTGAACATGTTTTGCCTCAGCATGGGTATTGTGCTTTCTTTGCAGTCTGTATTCTCAGTCAGCATATTAATATCTCACCATGATTCAATGTCTTTTTTTACAGTCAAGACATGTAGATGGAAAATTTTCTTGCTAATTACTTCTTAGGAGATGCTTTGCTGGTCCCAGAGTTAACTTTAAAATACTTACTGTATAGTCTGTGCTTATTTTACTTAAGGGAGACAGTGGAGACACATCGTTCCACTCCGTCACTTAAAGTATTTCAAGTGTTGCGGAATATTAAAAACATTCCAGACACCAGGTTCAGTGCATTTTTTTTTTTTTCACTGAGAACAGTATATTTTGTTACTAAGATAAAATAATAAAGCACTTTGTGTACTTAGCATTAGGGCTCTGGCACCTTTGGGCTGCCCAGGTGCCAGCTTGCATTTCCAGAATTTCAAGTAGATTCCTTAATATATTGAAATAAGTTGTGCACTGTCTGTTGCATTGAAAACATCTGTGAACATATTGAAATACTTATTTCAGTCATTGCTGGGGTTTCATGACCTACGTGGTTTTTACACAGAGCTAGATAGAATATATAAAGGGATTGTAAATTTTTCTGTATAGTGTCTTATCCTCTTTGTGTGACTCCATCTCTTGTGCTGGAGTGAAGCAAACAGGAACATTTTGGTAAAACACAAGGTGGAGACAAAGGGGAATTACAATCACTATAATCTGTTCATAATACCTAGCTCCTGTAAAGCTTGTTAGGAAATGCAGATCTGCATGGGTGCATGTGAAACCTACACAGAGAAAGATGTACATGTAGGTATGTGTATGTAGTATATGTAGAAAGTAATTCCATGTGAAAGAACTCTAGAGCTACACAATCAACATATTAATGCAGTTTTGTACAAAACAGAATACCTGTGTTCTAGGGATGCTGGAAGCCCTATATGGGGATTACTTATGTGCTTTTGGAAGACAGATAACCCAATCATTCTGAGTCGTTTAAAAAATAGTACTGTTCCAGTAGTCTTGAAACTATTTACTGAAACCTAGTGTCTTGTGAATTTCTGCCTTAGGTTGATTGACTCCTCTGTCTAAGCATGAACCTCTTCGTAGTAACACTTCTATGTTTGGGGCATTTAGACAGATTCTCTGCTTGTGTATTTGCAGTGCCTTTAAAGGTGTGAGTTCACACTTGTAGCATCAAATTTAAGGTAGTTACTGAACTGCTTATTTTCATTTACAGGAAGTTACAATCTTTGAGATCTTTGAGCTCTGTTGTACTTGGTCACAACTGACCACTTTTTTCAAGAGTTTATAGTAAAGGGGGTTTTTTGGTTTGTTTTTTTTGTTTGTTTGTTTTTTTTAACCTTGCCATGATAGCCCGAGTTCTGTTTTACTTATTAAGAATTATATGAATCACCATACCATGTGAGTAAGGCATGAGAGAAATCAGTAGTCCCAACTTTAAATCCTTCTTGCTTCTGTGTTACCCTATTTAAAACCAGACAAGCCTGTAGAGAACAGTGAAGAATTGAATGTAAATTATTTTTAATAGCCAGAGCTGCTTTTATTTTAGTACTCATGTTTTCATGTGTTTCATTTGCCTAGCTGACTCTCTCCAAAAAGACTTTGTAAGCAAAAGATTTGGTCAATTTGTGTTTGAACTTACATTAACTTTTAAAAAAAAAAAATTATAACATCACTTGCATGAATGAGGACATGGCCTGCCTCTAAATAGCCATCATTATTAGTATTGATGAAAAAAAGAAGAACATGTGCTAAAAGGAAAAAAGAAGTTTGTGGTAAAAATGCAAGTCAGAAACTGGTTGGTGTGTCCTAATTATATTTGTAACAGTAAAATATTTAAACTGAGTTTTATTCTTTAAAATTCTCAGATGCAGATCGACATTGTGAACTTGCTGGAAATCCTCTGAAGATAAAAAGCACCAGAAAACCACTGTCATGTATCATTGGGTATTTAGGTGCGTATCTGCCTCCAGAAAATAACAAACCAAATGAATATTCAATGTGTACCAATACTTAAAAATCCTATATGCATAGAATGAGAGATGTACGCTTTTAGCAACAAGAAAACTATAAAATAAAGTAATAAAAATTCTGGTCTGCTGTCAGTTTCAAAACTGCATGATTGAACTTGCAGGATGTAGGCAGAAGGCCTTCTGATACTGGTTTAAAATGACAGAGTGAAACCTGATGTAATTTACAATGTGAAAAATAGTCTGGTAGTCTAAATAAAAAAATAAGTGCTAAAAGGGGAGATATTCAGTATACTCAGTGGTGCTCTGCTGTGCCCTTTGAACGCGCTTGTAATACTCCTCTGTACTTAAAATGAGGAGACCTCAGCCACACTTAGACACTGATCTTTTAATTTGATGATATAATTTTAAAAGATGTGATGAAAGCTGTACTGAGATCACAGCGAAGAGGATAATGAACTCACATAAGATAATGGGGAGAGGAGAAATCTAGTAGTTGTGATTCCTTATTAAAAAAATGAAAATCATCCTCTTCGCAAGGAACCACCATTGACAAATATTTACACAGTCATATAAGTGTTGAGATACCCCAGAGCCTTTCTGATAATCCTCAATGAATACAGAAATCAAGGAGTGAATAATTCCCATTCTAGAGAAGGGAAGCTGAGGGTGGAGCTCAGTCTTGATGTTTTGCTCAAAATTTCAATCAATGGGAGTTTTTTTTGTACTGGAACAAAGTAAACAATAACGGTCTCTTGACTTAATGAAATAGAAATCAGCTATTAATTTAGTTATAATGTTCTTCCAGAACATCAATTTTAACAAAATCCAGACTTCAGAAAACTGGATAATGAAGAATTAATGCCCACTCTCACTGAATTTTGATTCCTTCTGCCCTGGAGTTTAAGAAAAAAGCCAGCAATAATTTCCTACAGGCATCCCAGCTGTGTGTGTTACATATGTTGTCATTAGAACAGATGAGGAAAGGACTGCTTTGATTGACTTGGTGGAGCTGTGGCTGTGAGGGGAGGTAATCGGATGGGAGATGGTTCATCTGGCTGACCCGTCTGTTCAGTCAAAGGAAGAAACAGCAGTGTGTGTAAACTTAGAAAATGCTGCATATTTTTAGTGCCTGCATTTTATTTAGTCGGTGAGGGGTTGTCTTGATACCTCTGGGAGCATAAGTCTGTAGGTTTAATGGGAGCAAATGGCTGAACAGTGTCAAACAGTATTATGTGTACTTAGGTGAAGGTTTTGTAGAAGATTAACAGTGCTAAAATATACCAGGTATCTGTAGAGTCCACTTAGCATTTGACAGCATGGGAAGTAAAGGTATCTCACCATGTTTGATGGCAAATAGTATGTGTTACAGGGATATGAATGGTACCCAGTGTAGCTGAATCCATGCATCTGAATTGGCTGTATAAGGATGGCTAGAAAATGGCTTTTTTGTTTGCCATTTAGTTTGGTGGCGTTGTTTTTAGTTTAGTTTGTTTGTGAGGGGTTTTTTGTTTATGTGGGATTTTTGCATGTTCCAGTGAATATGTAATGCTTGCATTATTTTTCTCATAAAATTTAGTATTAAATATCCTGCCATAGCTTATACAGGAGGCATTTGTTTTCTTTTAAAAATTCCTTCCATGCCATTCCACAGACATTTATTGGCATACAGTTAATCATGTGTCTCAGGGCACTACTGTTTTCAGCCCCAGTGGTAAGGCAGAGAGGATTTCAGTGCCCTACACACTCTGCATCATGGCTTCCCTTTATCCCTGTTCTGCTTCTTGTCTGCCAGTTCCACAGGTGAGATAGGTTAAGCATCAAAAATAGGCCCTGTCCTCTGGAGAGCTGGGGCTAATCCCCTCTAATCTCTTCAGTCATCATTGTGCTTACTAAACAACCCCCCTAAGGTGAACCCCTGGCTAATTAAATGTCCCATATTACCTCCTAGTCAAGAGGAAACCAGGCTAACATTTCCAGCTGGGATGCATGTTGAGGAGATGAGATGGGAGAGAGGTGTAGCTGCTAAAGCACCTCTGGAATCCAGGATACTTATTTAAGTGCCTCAGTAGAAGACTTCAACTTTTCTTTGTTTGCTTTGGATTATTTTTTTTTTTTTTACCCTAGTGACATCAGTAGAAATGGGAGGGGTTTAGAGTTATTTACTTGTTTGAGGCTGCAACTTGGTCATATAAAAAGGGTTCCTAATACATTGTTCAAGTATCTTTTCTCACTCCTGTTTTATTTTTCTTTCAGAAATGATCATACAGTCTGAATGTGGCCAACTGGTTATTTGTTGTGAGGGTAAAGGGATAATTTGGGTTATTTGGATGTTATAGTTAGTTCTCTGAGTAAGCAGAAGGTGCAGGTGACTAGGAGATTTTCAGTGAAGTACTAGACAATAGAACAAGGATAGGCACAGCAGGAATTAAAAGATCCCTACTTACTATTGTTCCATAATACAATAATATGATGGGATAATATAATTCAGGCAAAACCCCTGAAATGCCTCATTACCCCTCTGAGGTGTGATGAAATAGCTAGTTAGAAAGTGCTGATCTAAAGCATGCAAATATTTGAAGCAAATCTGTATGTAGAGGATGAGTGAGTGTAAGGTGTAAAGACCCCACAGGAAGGACTCAATCCATTGGGAAGTGGTCCTGGCTCCTTAATTAAGTTTGTTTCTAGAACTTAAAAGGGTGAGCTTGGTCTTGCTACCTTCCTCTACTGCAGAAGGAGAAAGAACAGCCTTTGTGGTAAACTAACAGAGGATTAGTGACCTCCAAACTGAAGAAAAGTCAAAGGAAGAAAATGCTTCCTTCTTCAACTGTTCGCTCACACTGAAAATATAAAATTACATCTCCTATATGCTGTAGACAGAAGGAGTTTATGGGTTCTTTTATGTTGGTGCAGCTGCTGGGATTACTGCGGTTGCTGCTGGAGCTCTTTGGCAAATAAGGTAGTATTTTAGTGGTGTTAGCCCTGGAAATTAACCATTTCCTTCAGAAAACTGGAAAAGATTACCAGATGAGCATTTTAGAATCCAAATTCCAATCATCTTCAGCAAACGGCGCAAACCTTTCTATTTCACTTTAAAGGTTTGCTTTAGCAATCAGTAGTGTTCATAACATTAAGCACTCCCCTGTTCCCATTTTGGTAAAAAACCAAAATAGACACTTGTTCTCTACAGCATGAAGAACAGGACATGCCATGAAATCTGCTGGGTGTGTGGTGTTCCTAAACTTTTTTATATGAAAAGCAGAAGAGTACTGCAGTGAATGGCAGTAAAAAGCTCTCATCTCAGTAAGTGGTGAGATCGGCGACATCAAACTAGCCTTTACAGTCATACCCAAATCTACAGGACTGCCCTGACGCAATTACTTGTACGCCAGCTTTGTGCTATTCTAACACCTGTCTGTACACTACTGTGTTCTTTCTTATCTGACCCTCTTGAAGCATCTTGGATGAGGGTGTACATGCTTTAAGACTATGATTGCAAGCTCTGACCAAACCAGTGTTTAACAATTAAGCAAAGTCTTTTCAGATGTGAAAATTGTTGGCATTGTCTCCTCCTGGCATGCTGTTCCCAGGGCAGCCTGGCCTAGTCACTGTGGCCATCCTGCTCCTTTCCACCTGTTTGGATACTGGTGAAACTGTTTCGCTCTCCCACTTTTATGTATCTGCCTTTTAAAGGTTATCATGACTTTTCGAGGTGCACCCCCAGCCTCCCCTGCAGCCACGGCTGGTTGCTAGTCGGGCTGGGTACCTGCAGGCTGCGGGTGAAGTGCCATGGGAGCGAGAGCGTGAGGCTGGGCAGACGGGCGCTCGGATATCAGACTTCTTGGCATTTCTGAAAGAGGAAAAATCTGCTATTGCAGCAGACTTCAACTTTGTGCAATGATTTCTGTTTCTCCTGCTTGATAGCCAGGAATGGCAGAGGCTGGAGGGCCTCCTCCTTGGATACCTGACCTCACTTTAGATTTTGCATATTCCCAGCTTCGATGCTTTATTGTATAAACAGAAAAGCAGAAAGCAGCACTCTCCAGGAGGTGGAAACCTGGGCTACAAATGAGAAAGTACTTAATTTTTGCCTTCTGATCTTACTCCCCTTGGGCAGCTGACTCTCCTGATGTGTCTCCCAGCCCCTCTGCCCTCACGTTCTCAGCCCAGAGGTCTCTTCTGCTCCCTGGGGCAATCAGGTGGGTGGCTGTAATCGGGCTGCACCCCTCGCAACCTCTGCAGTGCCGGCAGCTGGTGCCTTGTGGCCGTGTCAGAGGGATGGGGACCTGCCCTCGAGCAGTCTGACGTCCCTCACAAATCTGGGTCGGTCCGAGGACGTATGCAGTGGTGGCATTTTGAACCCAAATGTGTGATGGGAATAAGTTAATTGGTTCAGCAAATGCCTGCTGAAGGGTAAGCAGACTCTACTGAGGCTTATTTTTGCCACTTCTGTCTGGCAGACAACAGAGAAATTTCCATACAGCTGGATCAGCTTTTGGCAAACACAGTAGCTGCCACCTTGAAGTGTGCTGGCCAGATGCGTTTCGCTGCCTCTTACGCACCTTTCTTCCTCCTTCTCCAAAATAATCCTGCCCCGTGAACCGTATTAGATACTCTGCTGCTTTTGAAGCTCCCCAGTAATGACTCTGTATGTGAGTCTGGCAGTACCTGGGGAACCCGCTGCAGTCTTAATGATTTTTGTGTACCTGCTGGAGTTTTGGGGTACTTCTAACTCCAGAACTCTGCTGTGGCTGGCCCCCTGACTCTTGCACCTGGTGATCTGTGTTTGGGAAGATCCCTTTAAAGCTTGTTATTGGGACAGAAAATACTGAATAGCTTGAGGTATTGAGGTGATTTCACTATAGCAAAATGCTTTTATTTGCCTGCTAAAAAATCTGTAGGCATGTAGCTCCAATACAAACCTCAAAAGGGTAGGAAAATGTAAATACAGTCCTGTTTCAGATTAATTTGTATTATCTCTCAACCTCTGGAATCCTTACGCATCTACACCATAATATTGAACTTGGGCAATCTAAAGTGAAATAGATTTTTCTTACTTGGAGGAACTGTAGGTATGAAGACTTGTGTTTGAGTTGTTATTCAAGGTCCTGTAAACACACTCCTGCAGAAGAAACTTTCTTTCCTTTCACTGGAAATTTAAATGTAAATTTAATATGTTGAATAGACTATTTTTATTTATTTTTTAAATCAAGTACATATAATTTCTCTCTCTCTCTCTTTTGTCTCAAACAGAGATTCATCCTGCAGTGAAACCCAATGTAATCAGGTCAACACCAAGCCTTCAAAGTCCAAGTGCAAAACGACTGCTTGCACCCTCCAATCACTCTTCATTAAGTATTTTGGGAAAAAGAAACTACAGCCATCATAATGGTCTTGATGGTATGTGAAGGAATATAAAAGAAATATTCTTTAAGTCTCTGAATTGCAAAACTTTCTGTGGACCTGAGATGACATTAAATAAGGGGGTACAGACCGACAAGTTTAAGACATGGATAGTATGTTTATAGCATTGGTTCTTAATGGAGTAAATGGTGGTACTTATTCATTGAACATGGATATATTAATGGCACCTCTTACAAAAACCCCTTCTACCATTTTTCTTACTAATCTGGATATAAAAGGATGAGAAAAGAATAAAACAAATTTGGTGAAGGCAGAGATGCGACGTTTTATTTTGGCTTACTGCTTTGCTTTTTTGTTTGAAGAAGTATTTTGCAGAGATCTGCAAGACCCTTCGAATTATTCTGTGTGAAATTACTTGATACGTACTGCGCCTGCTAGTGTACAGCCAATCCCTTTGTTGTTATGGGAATTCTAAACATGGCTTAGTCTGGATTCTCAACAGTGTGATTGGTAACAGAGGGAAAATAGCTTCTGGCGTCTTGCATCCCAAGACCAGTGTCACAGAGCCAGTTCAAACAAGAAGTAGTCCTGGCAATAAGGACTGGTGGAAGGTAGGCACTCCTTAGAAAGCGACTGTCCCTGCATTTATACCGCTTGCAGAGGAGGAAGCGAAAGGGGTGTCACAGAGGTGCAGGAGAGGCTTTTTCTGTACACTGTGCAGTGCCAGAGGTGATGTTTAAGCCTGTTGTATCCAGCCACTTCATTACAGTATGGTGCAAACAGAGAGCAGATATGAAGCTGTGCAAAAACTGGTGGAAACTTGTGGGTAAGGCTAACTTTTCTCAAATAATCTTTATTTTCTATTTTGAAGAGTGACTGTGGAGTACCGATTTTTTTTTTTTTTTGAGGGGGGGGGGGGGTTAAATCATTACCAGAAAGAAAGGTTTTCAACTGGAACTGTGAAAAGTTTTACCTCATGTCCAAGTAAGAGGAGAATCCAGCAGGATATAATTTGTTTGCACTGAAAAGAAATGCAAGTGTTCCTGAACTCTGTTTTTGTGAGATGTAACTTCTGTAAGCCATTAGCTTATTTGTTCTGTAATTGAACAAGGTTGTCGAGATTAGAAATCTGAAAGAAGTTAGGCTCTGAAATAGACTGTTCAGGACACGATCTGCACAAAAGAGGTGACTGTTTTAATGCTTCACAGAATAGGTCGAGGTAGAAATGAAAGGGACTCCCCTTTTAGACAAGCTAATAGAAATAGTATTCCAAATACAGGAAGAAAAACTTGATCCATTATCCATCATCTTCCTGTAATGACCATGTTTTTCTGTCATTGCCAGTGCTATTTGTATCTTGCAGTGAAAATACCTACTGTACATTTAATAACACCTAGATAGAAATCACTACACACTTTGACAAGAAGTGGTTATTTAGTATACACAGAAGAGAGGATTGCTTGGACCTCTGCTCAGTGTGCAAACAGTCATTACACAGGAGGCAAATGACATGCACGGCAACACAAGCTGTTCAGTGGACCCAGATGACAACCATGTGATTCATACTTGGAAGAAAAAATTATGACATTAATAGACATAGCCATAGATACTGAATTTCCACTATGACCTTTGAGTGTGAAGTTCTGCAGGGATGGTCTAGTAGTTGCTGCTTCCCCCCTTCACCAGTGCTGGCCATTAGACTGGCCTTTCCGTATGAGCTTTGAGAGATGAATGACTTTCACCTGGAAATAAAGATGATGTTACATTTCTACTGCAAAGAAAGCTGTAGCAATAAGTTCAAGGTAAACATTATTATGATTATGTCCCTCCTTCTGTCCCTATAAGGAGGCATGCTTGGAAGTCTAAAATTTTCCTTCTACTTAGTATGGATGTTCTCTTCAAAGTAAAGAGTGTATAAAACCAGTCATTAGCCACACTGATTAGTTTGTATCAAACAGTCAGACAACTGTGTCGAGGCAATTTGCACAAATTAACATCTAATTTGAAAAATTAGTATTGAGAACTGCAAGTCACTGCTTTAGGAGCTAACTATTTCTGCTTATCTATCTTCTGTGAAAACACAACTTACTGGAAAGCATATAACCTAAATAACTGAAATCTGTATTTTGTTAGCATAAAAATGGCTATTTTAGTATTTAGAAATTGATATTTTGGTTCTTATCCTAGCCCCTCTCTTTAATTGAAGTGTAAATAAAATGCAAAGAAAAAGCAACAAATCAGTAGTAATGGTACTCACCAGCATACGTCCTCTGTTCCTTTTGACTTAAAAACAATTACCTTTAATATTTACAATTTAACTCCTTCTCTGATTATTGGTAAATATAAAATACATTTTTTTGGCTGTAGTTTATCCAGCTTCTCTTTAGTACACATCAAAAACTTAGTGACCAGATCAACTTGGGAAATTATGGTTTCTGTGTAATTGCACTGACCACGGTGTGCTATTTGTGCAATGAAAGGTTTTATCAACCTCCAGACTTTTTGTATTACTATAAATATACTAAAAAGCTTTTTTGGTTCCAAAATACTATTGATTGTTGCAGGGTTGACTGCATTGTATCAATTAACAGTATCCAGAAAGCCTGCTATGGAGATGATGATATATTCTGTCTTTCAATGCATGATTTCCTGAAATGAGCAAACAAAAAGTAGCACAGTGGGCTTATATTAAGTCTTATCTCTTGCTGTTTTTGTAATATTAGTGTTATTGACATAGAAATGTCTGCATGTTCAGGTTTGCTTTTTTCCAACAGTATTAGAAATTTGTTGTAAATAAGCCATATAAATATGTTTACTTAAGATATGCAATAATTTACAGCATTCAAGTAAATGTCACTTAGGCTTGTGTAAATGTATATTTAGATTGGCGTATTTAAAGTCAGTCTTACTGCCTAGGTGAGTTGAGTGCTGTATTTTGACAGAATTTGTTATTAACAAAGTAATAATTACTGGCTCAGAAACAAAGCAATGTAATATGGAAGTGGCACTTCTTTATGCCTGTATGGGGGAGTGGGGGAAGATTATGAGAAACGTCTTTAATATTTTGTTTAGTGCTTTTAAGAGTAATAAACAAGAACATGATTAGCATTTCTTAGAGAAGTCTTACGTTGGCTTGAGTCTTGATTTTGGCCAATGCAGCACAAGTTTCCCTTTCATTTTTCTGCGGATGCACCTCCAGCAAGAGTCTGGTGCAACTGATAGGGGTGAGGCGGTCTGTCATTTCTGACTACTGTTGCTCAATCTTTATCGAGAATGATGAGGGAACTCATTTATCTCTTCATAAATGGTGGGGTTTGTGCCCTGATGTCTTGCTACTAACTCATCTGAGTGTCAGTCACTAGAGGCTGACAGTTGTAGTTGTATGCATGAACCCATGCGTAAGGCGTAGACTTAAGCAAAATTCCACTGCTTAAGCATTGTGTATTGTAACTAGTTAGAAGATCTTGTACTTGTGTGTGTCCTTTATTGTAGGAGGAAGACTTTTTCTGGATGGTCTTAGAAAAGTGTTTTTCCTTTTATTTTCAAACAACAGCAAATCTCACATTCTGTAGGATGGAATGAAAAATGCCAGAAAGCTTTTTCTCTATTACGGAAAAAAAATCACAGTACTTTGGGGAGCTTTTGTGTAATGTGCATGCTGGTGCTTTTAACTACTCTGAGAAGCACTATTTCCACTGCTGCTGAAAATAAAGTCAACACAACATATTTAAGTGGTTCTCAGCAGTGAAGACAGTCTCTTTCAAATGGGAAAATTCCATCTTCAGAAAATCACAATGTTGCAGAATGTTACGTATATCCGATTTTATGACTGGAGTTGACGATGGGAAGATTTAGGCGTGACTGTAAAGTGCTTTGTAGATATTTCGAATGTGATCTTTAAATTACAGTGTCTGAAATTATTCCAAGCAATTACTTTCACCCACAAGCTGCTTAACTGTGAGCAACAGTACATCCAAGTAGTCAAGTTTCACATCATGCTATTGTTTTGGCAGGGTGAGTAATGATAATTTTCCTTGTAATATTTGGAAAGATCAGGTAGAGGTATTTTACATGAGTATGATCTCTGTCAGCTGGCAGGCATTTCCTTACTTTTACATGCATGAGAATCAGGATATCCACAGGATGTCCAAGATACTAACGTCGCTAATGAGGTACAGAAATCAGTCTATGCCTGTTGATACCATTTTCATGACTTATGGGCAGAAATAAGAGAACCGGTTGTTCATAGCCGAAGACTTTAATCAACAGCCCTGATCCTCCTTCCCTCTTCCCCTGCCCGGACCCTTAATGCTGTATTTCAGGCTGAGATGTCCTGATGCCTTCAAGAGGATTCTTTCAACAGTCAAATTTCTGTTCCTGGATGTACTGAAGTATGCAACTGTATCTAAGAATGAGACAGCAATTTGGGGGGCCATTTTCCTAGCAATGTGCACATCTGTAGTACAGCAAGATGAGAATGTGACATAAGCAGTTTGGCAGAGGGAGAAAGACCTCAAAAAATGCACCCTCTCCCTTAGATGCTGTTTCGATCAATCCTTCTCTCTCTGCTTATGACTAATGCTATTGGCTGTTGAGGAGATAAGCAAGGAAGAAAGGCTTATGTTTCACTCCTATCTTCCCATGGGGAATCTGAGACTCTCCTTTGACAAACACATGAAAATATAAGCAGCCTAACTGACAAGGAGGGAGACTGGAGCCTTTCCTGCCCCAAATTTTCTTGAAACAGAGAACACAATTACATGTGCTTCATCGTAACTAACTTCACAGAACCCTATGTGAAAGTACATTAAAGGAAGGAGTTTTCACTGTAGGACGGAATTTCTCAGCAGAGAGAGTTGGGTTTTTTCAAATGTGTTTGATGGTTGTTACCACAATACTGTTTTTCGGTAGAGATGGAGATGTTCTACTGTGGTGGCAGGCTAGCAGCATGAAATGCATGCCAAAATACATCTGGCACTCCATTCCTTTAAAAAAATAAACCCTTAAATTTTCTCTTACATATTAATAAACTATAAACCTACCTAAATTTTTATAAACCTCATTTTACAGACCAATGACTTCCAACTGAAAGAGAAGAAATGAGATGTGATAAACAAGCTACTATGTGGATCCACTTTTGCTCTTTCTTCCATGCTGAAACACAAGTATGGTTAATGTTGAACTGAGTATACCCACTCTTCCCAAAAGTGAGAAACAGAAGTTATATATTGTTCCACAGTCAGTTTTTCCTCTGAAATGTGCTTCGGGCATATGCATTCTAGCTTTGATCCTTGGTATAGCCAGGAAATGATTTGAAATATTTGGCGACGGATCTTTTACTGAAAGGTGTGCATTGATATCAATGGAAGTGCGAGCATTTTCTCTCTGGAAAAATTGATGTTGTGTTACTGTCATTTACTGGAGAAGCAGAGGGCTATGAGAAGAGTGTTTATGACTTGGTTATTTCTCAACATATATTACTCAGAGTGCTTATTCACGTCATGATATGAAATATAGTAAGAGCCTTGTGCCTTTCTATACAAAGTCATTAAAGCCATCTCTGACCCTCATGAGATTAACCTATCAACCTTTTAACCTTTGATTTTTGCAACTTGCACAAAAGTAGCCAATTTCTGTCTATTTTCACTGTATAATTGGAAGCAATAATTTTAAATATTTAGTAGAAAACTAAAATGCTCTAAAGCTTGCATTTCTGTGGTCAGTATATTCACTTGTTTTTGCAGAGGTACAAGTGATGATACTGGAGATGATGAACTAGTGACAACTTCCAGAGCCCAAATTATGTACCTGGAAAATGATGTCAGCCTTAATTACCCCAGGGTGTTACTGCTGACATTGTCAATCATTTGTAGAACTAAGCTACTACAACTCATGCTTGCACATCTCAAGCCATTATTTTTTTTTCTATTTAAATTTTTGTATTATAAAACAATGTTTTTCCTTCAGTTCGTTTACAATGAGTTGATGATTCGGCCGTCCG
>JAVJGG010000055.1:6829741-6840499 GCA_035590195.1 Aviceda cuculoides | reverse complement strand
CCTCCAAACCCAAATGAAAATGACATTGTGACTTAACATAAAAAATAATTAACTAGGAGGAAAATACTTTTGTCCAAAAAACAGAAGAGAATTATCTCTCCCCCCTCCCCCCCTGAATTTTTTAAAGTGGAGAAAACAATTTATTGTCTTGCAATGATAAATGTGTGGTCATCATTTGCCTACACTGAATTCACATTACAATTATCTCCTAAGTATTTGAGGTTCTTTGATTACAAATAAAAGAACAGTCTTCCATTCTGTGTCTGAAGACTGCTCCAATTGCACGGTATTCTTTCAGTGGGTAAAGGTAAGCAATATGACTTATATATGAAGAATTTGGTCACAGGAGGACTTGGAAGGAGCAAAACCATTTCTGCAAACCCATTTCCTTGAATTTCCTCTGAGAAAGAACTGTTCCTAAGCATTAACATAGCATAGCACTGTATTGTGGATTTTTAAAATAAAGACAGTGATTGCTTTTGTTTTGCCAAAGTCAAAACACAATTTCCATTCAACTGTAGTTCTTGGGCTTGCTGTATCTTGTGAAATGTGAGTTATTTCCAAGGGTACAAGTACACTGGAAATTGAATAGGGGATTTTTTTTTTTTCTTTTATTTCCTTTCTTTCAAAAATGTATCTTTGGATTTCAAAGGCTTCTTTGCCTATATTTGATTCACAAAAAGCCCCAAACTAGAATCGCATTCATGCTTTGATGCACTGCTTTGAGTGTGCTGTACATTTTGTTGTACTAAGAAATGAATGCTCACGAAAAGATTACAGCATTGTATCTCTGTATTCACCAGTGTAACACATGCTTCTGATAACAGCAGGGGTTGGGAAGAGCAAGCTACGTGGGATCACAGATGAAGGAAAGGGCACTTCATGATGAACTGCCCCATTTCTACTGCTGAATCAGTGTTTCTTTTTTTATATGTAGGTAAAGTGTAGGCATGAAATTGCGGTAACACTGGCTTTTCTGATTGGCAGAATAAATCGGGTCTTAAAACAGCAAACAGTAAAAATAACACAATAATTAAGGTAGCATTTAAAATACATTGCAGATAACCAGAACCTAATTCCTGGAATCACTACTTTTGCCTAGTATTATTTTAAAGAATTCAAGTTGCAGAAAGAGAATCCTGTCTGTTGGATAACAGGATTAGCAGCATATTACCTCATGAATTACGTATTCTGGATTTGAGATCTGGAATTAATAGTTAAAGTGCTTTTGTGTATGATTACTGTCAAGTAGGTTGATTATTTTTTGTAAGCTGTGATTGCAGAGCAATAGTTCTTAACAATTTTAGTACATAATGCAGTAGGGAAGGCACCTTCAGAAAGTGCTTAGGCAGTGTAACTAGAAAGATCCTGTGTCTGGGGAAAATGCTTTGTGATAATTCTGTACATTTTTGTGCTTTTTGCTTTTCTCATCTGTATATTGTTTCTCCAGTGTTTCAAATTTCAGTCTTGGGAGACTAAGGGTCTTCCTTAAATTAAGTCAAACTCATTCTTAGTATGATTATAAGATAGATATTATTTTTTTAATACTACTTTTGAAGTAACACTTACTGTCACTTGTTCCATCGCTACAAACTGGTAGGAAAAAAACAATTACGTTTGGTTACTTAAAATATTCGTAACCCAAGTGGAGGAGAAACAATGAAACAGTCTTCCTTTCTCAGCTTATTTCATAAGGTGGTCCATCCTGAGTGAAAAGGTTCTTTATAGTCTTATGCACTATGATAAACTGAAAGTGTTACTAGGATTAAACACCTCTGCTATTGCCTGTCGGCCTTTATTTTCCACATGTCTAAATGACATTATCTTGAGGCATATTTATACTTTAGAAAAAGGGCACCTTTCATCCACTAGTATTGCTCATGACCCCATTAATGTAAAAGAGAAAGATGAATATCAGATAACTAAGTTTCCTATCAGCAGAACTAAAAAACAGCACATGCAACACATGAACATCTGGAAAAGGACTGGAGTGTTATTAGGGATGTGGTTTCTGTCCTGGCTTGAAGAACTCTTAAGGGAAAAAATAATAATATGTTGCTGGGGAATAATACGTAAACTTAAAATAATTCTGTAGCTGGCACCATCCCTTAGCAGTGGACTTTTTTCTGATTTAGCCTTAAATGGTTTTACAGTGGGAAATTTTATAGTCTCCTAGTGCCTGTAAACAGGGAGAAACACTTGATTGGTGGTATGGTTGGAAAAGCAATTTCTAACGTGAGGAAATTTCTTTTTACAGCTTACTCATTTCTATTTGAGTTCCAATAAATACGTTGTAGAAAGACCATATGAGCATCTTGGGCAGTTTCTGCCATTATTGGTGCATCAATTTCTCCACAGTAACAAACTTCTAAACATCTTGTTAGTACTGAACTTGCATTTACTGTAATTTACTCACATCACATCACCAAAACCCCTTGTTAGTGATGATGTCCGTCCATTTCTGTTTAAAGTGGAGTAATTCACTTCACTAGCACTTCATCGGCCGAAGGGGAGAATCATTCTGTTTCCTGGATTTTCCTTTCTCCTGAAGAAGTGCAAGTACAGATTATCGCCTTGCACAGAATCATTTGCTATAAGAACTTATTTATAAACCAAGTGACCACTGGTGCCAGTTTCGCTGAAATTCGAGCCCGATTATTTAAATTCCCTAAGGCATTGTAAAACTTGGCAGGTAAAACTGAAAATCCAAAGGTTTTTTTTCTGTTCTGTTGAACACCAAGACATTTGTGGTTTTTAAATAAGCTCTGTTGCCCTCAAGCTGCATTGGATGTTGATTGGCATGCAGACCTTTTGTAAAACATGCCTTTTTGAATGCTGCATGACTGCCTTTTTATTTGGAAGCAAGGGCTTTCTTTCTTAGTTGCCTTAATTAAAAGCAAAGTTTTCCACAGAATTGGCTGGTGTGTGTTCATGCATAAATGTTCATCAGAATCCTGCCAAATCAGGCTGTAATTATTTTCTGGAAGAAATCTCTGTCTCCTCAGTTCAAAAATCTGAATATTTGTGTATCAGAATATGTAAGAGCTTAAATTGTGTAACAATGGCACCTTAATTAGTAGTGTCTGCTAGATCCTAGAATCTTTTCACTATGTCTATTTATTAAACAGTTCTTTCCCTAGCTTTTTATTTACGAATAAATTCAGGTCTTTCTAAAAGATGTTTGGCAACTGTAGGTGATATTTCAGTATCTACAGCAATAAAAGCTAAGAAAGAGAGATGCAAAAAACAGAGGATGTTTTTATATTATGATATAACAGAGGGATATTACTCTACAAAAATAACAGCTCTTTCTTCACTTCTTCACCTGGTTTTATTAATAGGTTATCGATATGGTAATGTCTTGGAGTTAACAGCTGTTGGCATTGCATTAAGAGTGTCTGTAAAGTATTCTTCAAAAATACGCAGTTTAACAGCCTCCAGGTACATTGGCCTGTTCCTCAGTTCCCTTTAGGAAGATATTCTGTCTTTCACTCGGCTGTCTATGGAACTGAGTATTTTGGGACAAACATGGCTAAGCATAGTTTTTCTAGATTTGGCATATAAAGATATGCCAAAAGCATAGCACCTCTGAGTAAAAGTGATGATGTTATTACTGTAGTATCTGAGTATAAAAAGTATGGATTTTTGTTTGTTCACTTTGATCTTTTGGGGGATGGCTGGAAGTGCTGTGTAATGTATCTTCTCTATATTTCAAGAGGGAAGAAGCCCCATCCTTTTTGTTTAACCTGATAATTCAGCTTATGTTGAGGATTCCTCAGGAAATGCAGTGGTGCTCTTGGCGATAGGTTGTTGGGGTTTTTTTCTGGGTGGCTGGGCTTATAAATGGAATGAGTCCTTGTCTCAAGAGTTATTCAGGTGTTTATACCTCCATGAATGCAGTCTCTGGGTTTTCTTGGAAACATCCAGGTTCCTGAAATATTATTTCACTGGGATGTCAAAAAAATAAACAAACTTGTAATAACAAAATAACTTTACTGTAAAGATAAAAATTGAACAGATTATAGAGTTCTTCACTCTACTGTGATCTTTTACTTTATAACAGTACCAAATATATTCAGGTGTCAGGAAACAGTAGACTGTCACAGTAGTTAATCTTCATACTACCAGTTTAAAACTTGCTTGGAGGACTGGTGACCTAAATGTATTTTTATATATGGTAATTTTTATGTGAAAAAAAAGAGAAAAAGAGGGCTGGAACAGGAGCTCACAACTAAAATATTGGTGGCTTTAGATAGGTTTTTGCATTACAGAACTTTTATCAATGGGAAGTTATTGATACCTGTTTTGGTATACCTTTTTTTTTTTTTTTTTTTAAATGAGATTTGGTTAAGGATGAAGACTTGGACAAATGTGAATGTAAGCTAGGTACAGGAATTACTGCTGAATATCGGATTGAAGTTTCTAAAAAGTTTGAGATATTTAAAATGGCTTGTCTTTGTTTCTATCAGTGACTGAACTATACCTTCAGACTGGTTAAGATGACTCCTCAAAATGAAACACTAGTTTGAAGGTGTAATGACGATTTTTTCAGAAAGAGATGTGCAGCTGTTCTTCCTCATGTCCTTTTAATCTCTTTAACGCTATTTTTAAGAATAGCAAAATGCCTGGAGAATTCTTTGTGTAAGTGATGCCAGTCGGGACCCCCATAAGAATTGCGATTTGGAACTGGGGCAAGAATAACTGACCTATTGTAATTATTGTACATTTATCTCACTCTGCAGGATTGTGTACATTTACCCAGAACTGCATGTAGTGTTGCTAAATGTCTCTTCCTTAAGAACTCTGTGTACTACAGTCGATATGATGTCTTATCCAAATTTTTGAGCAAGTCTATGAGATTGCTAGTAACATCATCTTGGATCTTATAGATCAGCAGCAAATCTTGAGGGTTTTTTAGCTGGTTAGGAGGATGTTTAGTTACTGAAGTTATAGTGCTTTGAAAAAGAATGTGGCTATAACATGACAACTGTAGGGTTTTAAAGCCAAAGAGGGTGAGATTTCAGTCCTTGGAGGGGAAAAAAAGCAAACGTAATTTAATTTAAACAGCAGGGTGAAATCTATATTAGCTATTGGCCTAGTCTTGATTCCTTAGCAATTATATAAATATAACCGTGAGTTCAGTTGACTGACTCATGATTTATTATACAGGAGAGAATAATTAAGATTTCTGGATGTTACACTTTTCAATATACATTGTCAATTTCAAACTGAGAATCCACCTCAAAATTCTCAGAAAAAGAATTATCTAGTTTTATAAAGCTCTTTCAAATGGGAATAGTAATAGAATTATTCTGGTACTATTTGTATTTTTTCCTGCAGAGCTAATCCTCCATGTTAAATGATGCCATATGTTAAAAGCAAAATGAAAAAAAACCACTTCTTGAAACATGAATTATGAATTAGTTCCATTTTTATATTTTCTTGCAGAAGAGGATAATTAAGCAAAGAGAATGAGTGCAGTTAAGAGCATACTATAGTGTGCTGTATATTTTCAGGACTAGTGATGATTCTCATGTTCGTTTCATGAGAAATCTTTCCAATCTCTGCATTTCTGCTATGTTCGTTGTCGTAGCTGAACAGTAGCATCTTAGCCTTCAGGGTGAGCATCAGAAAATAGGGCTTTTATGGATAAAGACAATACTCTAACACACTGTGGTTCTTTTGTTTTCCAGAATCATCCAGCCATACAACAAGAACAATAATGGTAAGTATAGCAGAGATTATAGGTATCTATCTATCTATAGATATGATTTTTCTTTTGAAATCGAAGTGGATATACTAGTATTCTAAGCTGTTAGCATGTTTTTTTATAAAGTTCAGTATCACTGTAGAGATAAAATGAGTCTGTGTGCCGCTGCATTTCATGGGAAATCTTGGAAAAAAATGGGAGATTGAATAGCTTAAGAAGTACTGGTGCTGTCAGTTTGAATAGGTGGAAAATCCAGTTACAATTCTGTGTGTTATGTTTTTAAGCGATTTTTGATTATGCCAAACTAATGTTGGTAAAATCTCTTGCATTCTCTGTGTATCACATGTCAGAGCACATTTAAAATTCAAAACAACAGCTGAGTAATTTCTTGCATCATGTTCCTGTGAGGCCAGTTTCTGACATTACCTTAAGTTTGATAGTTTGGGTTCCAGAAATAAAGAAATGTTTAAACAGGCAGATGCATCTTCAAAAACAAGATTTAAAAGTTTTATGTATAAAAATGTCATGGACTTAGTGTCTGTCTTGGGTTTTTCTAGAGTGAGAAATTTTATCAGTCTCTTTCTGTTTCAAACTCCTAATAAAAGTTAGATAAGGACTGAACAAAAATTCACATAAAGAAAACCTTTCTCTGACTGGGAATGATTCATGCCTATCCTGCAGATGTTTAGGGGGAGGGCTATCCACTTTTGGAAAAAGACTGATTTTTGAGGTGAGTTTTGAAATTTTAGAATAAAAACCAACAAAACATGATGTGAGCTTGTTTGTTTTCATTCCTACAGTTTTCAGGGTGTCCCTTCAAGTTTATTACCTCTTCTGTATGTACAGCATTTGTGGGACATGTAAAATCCCACATAGATACTTGAGTCAACAGGGGCAGAGGGTAGATACAGTTCATTGCCTCTATCAACAATAGTAATTAATAATCCAGTGCAAATGGAAATAAATAGGTAAGGACTACAGATGACAAAGCTTCAAAATAGTAGAGAGATATCTGGAAAAAGTGATGTTTCTGTTTTCTACTGGATGTGATGTAATCCTTGTTTCTCATGAATTTGGTCTAAGTAGACCCATTTCAAAATAAGATGCTTAGTTATTCAAGTGTATTCCCCTGCTATAAAATTTTGGAAGGGATTAACAAACTTTTCGGTATTTTTCCAATTCTGGATTGGTGGTGGGAAAAGAGTTAGAGGTTAATGCTGAAGCTGGTGAAAAAATTCACTCTTCATTTCCCTTTATTTTTTTTCCTGTTAATTTTACTCTAAAGATAACATGTTTTGTCAGTCTCTCTTTTCCTTTAATATATCAAGCCAGCTCTAAAAACGGACCCAAAGAAATGGGGATTTTGCCTATACAAATGTGTCCTCACACCAAAACATGTCAAAACTTTAAAAAGATAAGAGAGAGGTTTTTAAATAAGTTGCGTTCTTGAGGTTCCTGTGTTGTGAACCTGTCCAGACCTCTCTGCTGACAGCTCAGACTGCTCAGACTAATGTTCTATAGTCAGCGCGCAATAATTGTCCATTGCACTTAAATAAGAGTACAATTAAAAATAAGTATACTGTTTCATGTGAAAAGGTCGTAACAATATGTCCATTATTCTCTGCAATTAAAGCATAACTGAATGTCTAACGGGAAATTTATTATTCTCTAATGAGTAGGTTGAATATGTCAGTAAAGCCGGAAAATATACTATTCCTTACATTAGAAACAGTATGAGATTATCTATTCAACGCAGACATAGTAAAGCAATACTGCTGAGATCCACTGCTGAGTACTGTAATTAATAATTACACTGAAATAAAGTCCCCTTTTTCTGACTGATTATGGTTAATATTGTAACAGATAAAAAGTTAAAGTATGATCTCTAGTCAGTCGGAATGTGAGAGGCAGAGCAGCAAATCTATATACTGCATCAGATGCTTTGATGTAAAAAAGCTTTTGTCTTACCAAAGTGAAGTATTTGAACTGCTTTTAAATTGCATTTATAGGTGGTGAAAGTAAGGCATTAAGTCTGATCTTGCCTCTGAAGATTCAGATTTATGTTAAAATCAAAGCCAATGAGGAATAGAGTGTACTTTGGTAAGAAAAAAGTGCAGTTTTTCTGAGAACACTACAAGAATTCTTCTTTTGTATTTTAATACAATGATGTCTCCCTGTCTCCCTATTTTTTGTTTCGGATTCTTGTTCATAAAAATAAAAAACTAGAAAAAATTTTAAGGATCTATGTGAGGGGAGGAAGAAGGGGGTCTTCTGTGTTTCAACTATAAAATAAATTTCCTCTTATTCTGTGGATAGATGCCTAGGTTAGTCATCCATTAGTAATTTACTGGTTTATATAAATATATATTTACTTCAAAATGCTAAATACTGCTTTTAAAGACATGGTTTATTCAGAGGTTATATAGCTTTCGTGTAAGTTCCATGAAATACGGAGGCTATAAACATTGTAGTATTTTAGCCCAGGTGCTTTGGAAAGTCAACTGTCTTTTGTTTGTTTGTTTTTTCCCCTTGCACAGAAAAGTAATTGACTTGGATTTTCAGCATTACATCTATTCTAGGTGTTTTGTGAAAGGTTTGATAGCAAATCAGGAGGTTCAAAAGTAATACTTGTGTCGACTGTTTGGTTAATACCATCTGTTGTTTGAAAATCTTTTTTTTTTAATAGCCTTCGGGTTTCTTGAATTAAGTCCTATACCCAAAATGAATGTGTGTCTGTATGCTAGTATCAACATTTGTGACTCCATGCTGTGTGGAGACTGTGTTTTGTAATTTTTACATTCATCTCAAATCTCTATGAATAAGTAAGCTAAACCAGCCCCAAACCTTGATGCTTATTAGAGGTATAATGCTAATGCCTTTGCAAATAAGAACACTTCAGGTGTGCCAAAACAGAATCGATACCCGATTTAAACTTAATGTAATTCCACAGTTGTTTTACACTGTATGCTGTATAATTAGGTCAATGCAAAATATATTGAACCATGGATTATTACCAATCATGGATTATATGGATTATTACCAATCATCTGAGCATGCCTGATTTCTTCCAGTGATTTTTTTTTTTCCATATAGTAAGCTTCTCTTGCTCTGCTTAATTTGATATGATTTTTTGTTTAAAAATGACAAGAATTTTAAAAATGCTAATTTAAGGCAGTGGGAATTTTTTTCTTTTTAAGAGGATGGGGAAGAACACTAAGAGATCATAAGTTCAAGTCCACTTAGGATTTTATGATAATCCAGTTAAACATTCTTTCAGTCACAGCATAAACATTGACTAGTAGTTTTTACACTTATAATGTCTGTTGGTGTTATGTATTTATTTCAAAGCTGGATATCTTTTCAGAATCTTCAGTAGCTCTCAGTGAATAAATGCTCAGCCACTTATATGCCAGCACAAGTTGAGAAACTTACAGACAGGAACCTCGACTGGGATTTGGGATCCGAGTCCCATTTCTGAATTTGTACAAGATTCCTCTCTTGATTTTTCCAAAGTGCATCTTGATATCCTCATGCCTGAAATTCCTCTGGGAGCTAGTGAGGACAGGAGCTTTACCCTCCATAATAAAGATGCTATATTAAGCTGACACTTTAATATGAAGTGTTTGGGGAGTATCTTTGTAGGTGTCTTTGGAATAGTATCCAAACTTTGTTGGACTGGTAGCTGCCACTACAGCACATACCACGTGTATAGTGATGCTATACAGCTAATTCCTCTGTTTCCCCAACACAGCAAAGCTTTATGGCTAGTGCATCTTGTATTGAAAGACCTGGATTTACAGTTAAGCAGCTGTCTGAATTAGTAACTCTGTGCTGCTGCTTCCAGAAGATTTGACAGAGAAAAACACATTCTTATGTAGCTTCTTCATGTAAGGGACCGTTGCATTCGTTGAACATTGGAGGTGTCTCAGTTGCCCACTGGGAAATGAGTGTTTGTATATGCAAATGGGAAATCCATGCCCCTGCCAGGTGAGTTTTGATGAGCAGCACTTGCAAGCTGCTCTCAAAAATTGAGCTGTGCACCACCCTGTGGGAGAGGGACCTGAGAATGGTGCCCCCAGATAAATGTTTTAGCAGGGACTCAATGAAGTTGTGAAGGCACTATAACAAACAGTCTTCACTTAAACTCCTCCTTTTTGAAGCCCTTGCAAAGATTGCCTTTGGTCTCAGAGGTCTCTGAGGATGTATGTGTTCAGTCGCAGCATGGACACCTCTTGTTCAGCAGGTGAAACTCTTCCCAGAGGTAACTCTGTGCTGACTTAAATATGTATGTTCTTTATTGGACATGAATATTGCCTGAACCAGAGCTCCCTTAGCCTTGCAAGATTTTTCTTTTGAGTGTGCTCAAAGATAGGTTTTCCCATGGTGTCTTCTGGGCATGGAACAATTTTGTCCTAGAGGTACAAGACATCTCAATGAATGTACCCAGACTGAGATGAGGTAAAACTTGGGAGAAAAGAGCTACTCAGCACGGAGGAGGATTTGTCCAACATGCAGTTAGGAAACTTTGGGTAAAGCTCCTGCTGCTCAGGTGCTGCTCTGTGATCTGCCGTTGCTGTGCAGACTCTTAATACCAGTGGTCTTTTTGCAAAATCACAGCACAGCTTATTAGTGATGTACACAGTCAAAATCAAAATGCCAGCTGCTAATTGCACACAGCAGTATTATGATGAAATTATTGGAGCTTTCTGCATGCAGGGAGTTTGAATGAATAGGGCTTCTGTGGTAGTACACGTAGTATTCCTGAGGCTTTCATAACCTTTCTAGTGTAACTGTGTGCTAGAGGGGGAAAATTTAAAATCATAATAATAATTTTAGAAAAGCATTTAACAATTACGTTGTATGAAACATTATTTTGCTCTTGGTGTTGATATTAGTATGATGGCGTGTCGTGGTTTAACCCCAGCCAGCAACTAAGCACCATGCAGCCGCTCACTCACTCCCTCCCGCAGTGGGAGGAAATCAGGAAAAGAAGTAAAACTCGTGAGTTGAGATAAGAACAGTTTAATAGAACAGAAAAGAAGAAACTA
>JAVJGG010000055.1:6791250-6829641 GCA_035590195.1 Aviceda cuculoides | reverse complement strand
ACTGAACTCAAAACACAGCACTGTACCAGCTACTAGGAAGACAATTAACTCTATCCCAGCTGAAACCAGGACATGGTGGCATTGAATGCTCACTTTTATGCATAGTGGTAAATATATTTTTTTGAGAGGAACTAACGAACCGATTTTCTACTCAAGAACTTCCAATTGTTTTGATTAACTAGAAATTACAGACAATGTGGTCCCTAGCACAGACTGGAGAACAATGATCTTATTTTCTCTTGTCCTTAAGTGAAATGTAATTCATTTCTTAATTTTTGAGCACTATTCACTTTGTACACTACGAGATCATCAGTTAAATACCTTTATGAATTTCTAGTTTCATCCAAACTATGTATTTTATACTGAATTTATTCTAAATAACAGCTGAATTACTTCTAGTATCATGTCCCTTAGTTCTTCCTCCCTACCAAAGCCAATACAAAAAAAAAATGTGAAAACCAAACTGCAGTCTAGACACTGAATGAAAAATTGGAAAAAAATAGGCAAATACTGAGAGGGACTACAAAGATAGATTTACAGCCCTATGTGCAACAACTAAATTCACCGTAAACCTTGTTTGTCTCTAAGACAAAGGAAAATAGTTTAGCTCTGAGAAAGGGTTATATGTGACTCACTCAAATTTCATGTCTTGTTGCTCTTTTTGTTGTTTGGTTTTGTTACATCAGATCTAAGGAATCATAGGGGAGATTGTTCAGTTATTTGCACTAAAATACTGAACACTGGAATTTTTCATCAAATGCATAAAATTTGTCCTACTGGAGGGAGCAAATGGTGTGGATCAGGGTTTGTTGAAAGTTGTGGCATAATGTGAATATAATGCATTGAATATGAGTGTAAGAATTGTACTGAAGAAATTAGGCCCTTGTTTATTATTTTTGGCTGTTATGTTTTTATGATGTGATTTAAGAGATCCATTTTGTGTTCTGTTCTACTAGTCTTTGTAGATGCTACCAGCCCCTTCCTTATTCAGTGACTGTGGAATTGGTCCCCTAGTTAGAGGGTACTCCCATGAATGTGTGCGTTTTAGGAATATTACAGAAACGCTATCAGTAATGTGGAATACTGGTAGTATTTTACCGAGAAAATAGTATTTCTGCCTAAGAAAACAAGATGTTGAATCCATGTGAGAGAAAAGAAGCAAACTTTCATCTTTGTATAATGTCTTCTATCATATCTGTTTTAATCAAAGTGTTATTAATTAGTTCTGCTGATAATCAGTTATATGGGAAACAAGATTTGAATTTACAAGAGTAATGTATTTGTCATGGGATATTCTTCCAAAATCTTACCTGCAGATGATACAGAGAACATTATTTTCACTCTCTCATTTTCATATATCAGAAGACAGCTTCTCTCATTAGATCTGAGTATTTGCTCTCACTGCACAATTATTCCAGGTAAAGGTTTAGTGGAAAATTAATGCATTGCTTTATGTTTAATGTGATCTTTGTTAAAATGAATGCAGACATACTGCAGTCAGCTCTAATATATAATGACTGGTGAGTAAATCTAAGAACCTTGGTACCAGCAAGGTGGTATAAACCTTGGTTTTTCTGCTTTGATTTAGATTAGCAGCAGGACCAAACTTATTGAGTGACTTTTATTTAAAAAGACAGATAGGCAGAGTAAGGACCTATGAAATGAGAAGTATGGATTTTTAAAGCTTAGATTAATGCCATACTTGGATGAAGAAACAAGTCTCCTATCTCATTTGTTGGGATGCTGAGTTTTTCTCAGAAAACGTGAATTCTCTCCGAAAAACAACGTGTTTCTGTTGTGCAACTGCTTAGTTCATGGCATTGATTCATGCCTCAGTTTCTCTTTGTATAAAATGGCATTAGCAATAGTTAATTTAGTTTTTAAAGAGCTTTAAAACCTGCAGATAAAACATGTCAATGCGCACGGGGTGTTATCTGACCCCCAGGTACTGGTTGAGGAAGACTAGCTGTTTTTTGAGAAGGGTGCTATGTGTAGGCTGCCCTTTACAGCAGAATTAGTTAACAGAATGATGCTTATTCTCAGGCAAATATATTTCCTTTTTATTATGATTTCAGCATGCTGCTCCCCATGTTCATATGACTAATGGTAAGGCCTTGCAAGCCAGTGCAAGTGCCATTAAGACAAGCACCATTCCAGTGATCAAGAGACAGAGGCCAAATTGGCTTGATGCTTCAGATGATGGTTTCTTTATAGCTACAGAAGAGACCAGGTAAGAGAAATGAAATCTAAGCAGGGAATGAGGCTTCACTGCATGCATGTTACTGATCCACTATTTGGGTAACAGTTTTGACATTATTGCTTGAGATTGCGCTACAGTGAAGAGCAATGTTACATCAAAACATACACGCAACTTTGCATCTCTTGCATACTAATATTATCAGTATGTCACTAAGACGACTTATTCAGTCAGGGCTACTTCTCTGTGGCAAAGATTAGACCTTTTTAATTGTTACTAAATGTAGGTCATATACAATGAAGTTTAAGGCACCTCTGATCATTCAGCAAAATGTAAATGCCTCCACAATGTTGGTTATACTCTAAAATTTTCAGAACTTGAAAAATACATAACACACAATAGGGACAAATACAGCAGATAGCATCTTTTCTAGGCTAGAAATTTATTTCCTTTAAAAGCAACTAAGATGATCATCTTTTTCAGTCTTTCATTTACAAATTAATTGGTGAAATGTACTGAGCTTTTGCTTTTCCCAGTAGAGCTTGATATCATGGAAAAGTCACTAGTTTTCTGGAGGCTCCTCTGTTAAGATCTGGCCATTTCCTGATTTCAGTCCGATGACGATAAGGAGTTACAGGCTATTTTTGTAAGCTATGGTTGCTCAGCCTGTTACTTAAAAACCTTTAAACATCAGACTGCTCCTCACTTCTGTGATGATTTCACATGCCTAGAAAAGCTGGTAATTGAACAAAAATGTAAATAATAAAATGAGGGAAGAGAAAGAACATACATAAATATAGAGCTAACCAAGGAAAATGTGCATATTTAGTCCTGTTTGTGGTAGATTCAGCTAGAGAAGTCAAAATACTAGTATGTGACAATTTGGTGGTTATTTCAAGATCAATTAAATATGGCACTTCATTTTTCTTTTGTATGAGGAATGAGACAATTCAGGGAGAGTGACAGGAAGATGATGAGCTCTTAGGCTTCTGATGTCTAGCCCAGATTGATAGCATTCACTATTTTGAGAGTTGTTTGATGCAAAGAGCTTAGTAGTATCAGACTAATCCCTAGTGACTATGCCCTCATAGTGAGACTGGTAACCTTTTGAAGTTTTAGAATTTTCAAGTTTCTTTATTTTCAGTTATTATAGAGAAGTGCCTGTGAAAGGATGAGTCCTATACTGGCAGCATTTGTGTCTCCCCACTGATCTCAGAGGTAGCCCAGAATACTGGCCTAGACTAGATGTTGAAATTCTAGGTGATCGAAGTATGGTGAGATGAGTCCTGCCTTTGCAAATCACTCATCCGTGATAGCCCTGCCTGTTCCCATCCTAGGAGATCCCCCACCCCTCTGCCCTGGCTGCAGACACCGTACCCTGGCCAGGCAGCAAGGCAGAACTTGCACTGTCTCCCCCTCTGCACCCATGGTGGTAGGTACACAAGGGGCTTAGTCCTCAGGACTCTGTGCCTGGTGCTCTTCTCCAAATCATTAAAAGTTTAAAGAGTAACTTTTGAAATCTCCTGGTATGGGGAACATAGGGCAGTTAGACATCACCTATACTCCCTCAAACAAGGAGGTGCCTGAAAACGTCGTCATGCTGCGTCACTCTGGCCAGTGCTGAGGAAGCACAGCAGGGAATGCTCAACGACCAGCGTGGGTTGGGTCCCCCCACTACAGCCGTTCCCAGTTGGACAAGAGCTAACCCTGCAGGTCCGATGCCAGTACCTATGCATGCACCTTCCTTCTGTGATAGCAACACACAAGGAGTGTTAGTGCCTCACTCACATTAATCTTCAAAGCTATAACTAACAGGAGACAGCAAGCCTTTGAAACTCCATTTCACATGAGATCTGTTCCTTCTCTCTCACAGGGCTTTTCCTTTTTTTCTTTTTAATTTTTTTTTTTTTTCCCACTGTCCCCATCCTATCCCCATTGATTCCTTCCCTACCTCAGGCGTGCTTTCTCCTTTCTAACTTTTCCTTTGATCCTTTGATTCCATCTACCTTTACTCCAAGATTATTTAGAAGAGATGGTGTAGCTTGTTCTCCTCTCAGCTTTCACTTGCCTCCAGCCTTTACAGCTTGAAGTGGAAAGCACTGCCTGGTTCTGCTGCTAGGAATGCACTGATGCCCAAGACAACAATTAAATGCTCTGCTCTTTGAGGGAAGAAGAGGGAGGAGGGAATACACACTAGTCCCTGACAGCCAGCCTCCCCTGTGATAGGAGTTCATGTAGCTGAGCACGGCTGTGACGGGGTTCAACGCAATATAATTGCAATGGGAAGAGAGATCTAGGGAGGAGACATTTGTGAAAAAGCAGCAAACAACTTATCCAGTCCTGCCATGGAATGAAAAAAAAAAAAAAAAAAAAAAATCAGTTGCCAGTTTGCAGCCATATAGGTGTTTAATTATATTCTGAACACTCAGTTCAGAAATAATCACCCCATTTGAGTCAAGGTAACAACTCCTTCTTTAGGGCACTTGTTCCGTGCTGCATCAGGATCCGGTCTGTTTCACCATGTGTATTTGTTCATTAAAAATACATGAAAGACAGACACGTGCTAATTACAGCAAAAGGGAAAATATTTTTCAGTACATTGTTTTGTTTGCAACAGTCCATAACAATTTCATTTCTCCATCCTAAAACATTTTTTGTGTGTGCAATGAATTAAGGTTTAAGATGCATATTTCTATAAAACATCAAGTAGGGAGTGTAGAGGGTGAATTTTCTCTGACATTTAGCTAACAAAATTATACTACAGTAGTCAGTTGATATTATCTCAGAAAAAAATGTAACATTATTGCTGCTAAACTAAATGAGGTGCTAATCTACTTCATGTTAACCAAGGCAAAGATGCACATGAGCATTCTGAATTTTATTATCCGTCAATAGGTAAGGTGAATATATGTATTTATGCCTATAGCTCCATTTTAGAAAATATTTTAAAATAAGAAATTGCTATCATTCCCCCCCCCCCTGAATTTAAGCAGCAATCATATTTCTGTGACGTTTACTATTGTATATCTAATTGCTCACAGATTCAAGATACTTGTAGCAATGGATATGTAGGGAGCTGAATATTCAGAGCAGTGAAAATAATTGTGGAAATCATATATCATCTAAGCCTTCCAAGGTAAACCCTTGGAGTTACCCTAGAATTTTAGGGCGGTGCCCTTCACTCTTCACTCAGGCCACAGCTCAACAGTGCCTGCAGGTATGCTTAAAATTTAGTGTGAGCATACGGATCACTGAAACAAAAAGACTGGAGTTTACATCTGAAGTTCAACACATTTTAGGTGCTGATCTGCTCTCAGAGTAGAACATAGAACAGGAATGTACTTTTTATCAGTTGTAATGTGCATCCTCATAAATTTCAGCTTTTTTTTTTTTTAAGTTGTAGCTATTTGAATGCAGTTTTCTCCCCTGTTGTGTATCAGTATCTGCACATCTGGGGGAAAATGCCAGCATAACTCCCATTTGTATTCCCCTCCCTCCAAGCCCAGAGGCCTCTGCAAAGCTGGGCTGGACGTTAGCATGGTGCGGAGCCTCAGTCGGTACAGCCCCTGGCCAGTTTGGGGAAGGGACAGAGCGAGTTTGCATCTGCCTACATATTAGTGCCATGAATGAATCACCCATATGAATTTTTTGATTGATCTATATCTATATGTATATCCACATGTAGATCCCCTTCTTGAATACCTATGAGCAGGCTCAGTGAATTTGGCCAATAAATATAGAGGTCCCCAGTTTCGCTATTTCATCTGCAGTGACAAGCTGCACTCTCCATTCAGAAACCTTCCTGATGCCTGTGGGAGTCCAGCTCACCCGGAATTTCCACACCTCTGTTCAGTCACAGGCTCACAGCAGGGATTAATCTAGGCAGAAAACCAGGAGACAGTTCAAGAACACTTAAGTTGACATTACATCATAATTTTATGTTGACCTTTGCTGGATTTAACATTTTTGTATTTTAATTTACTTACCCTTTTTGAATGGAGAAGGAATTATCATTCCCTACTGCGAAATAACTTGCTCAAAATTTTATTCTAAAGTGCAAATCTGTTTACACAATTCATTGAAAAATCACTCTTTAAAGGGGCTTACATTTATCACTGCTCACCAAGGGAGTTTACTTATTTCTTTTTAATATACTTAAATATTAGCTGCTAGGATTCTCCTAGCACTAAGTGCATGCTTTAGGATCAATAAAAAGTCTCATAACTATAAAAGAGTTTTATTCAGGACATTGGACTAAATCACCTTCACTATAAGGAAGCTTTTGGGGTTTCATTCCCCTTTTGTTGACTAGCTGTGATGTGGATTCTATTGTAGGCCCTGTTAGAGGTTAATGCAGAGATTAAATTCTTTATACTGAATCACCATTCTGGGAGTTAAATAATAATTGAAAAAATGGGACAGTTCATATTATAGTCTCCAGAAGTTTAATAAAAAGTGTAATATATCAGCTTAGTATCTGTTGAGTTATATACGACATAATAATAATCTGTGAATAAAATTAGTAATATAGCTGTTGGATGTCAAGAGAAATGTATCTATTGATTAAAACTTTTCTTACCAATTCTAGGTATGCAGTGTGCATACAGTTCCTATACACATTCTCTGTCCGTAACAGAACACACATGCATGCTAATGACCGTACTTGTATAGGGACAGCTAAAACACTGAGTGGAAAATTAATTTTTTTTTTTTTCAGCATTTGATTTATAAGAAATGTGTGGAAATGTTTGGCCGAATGGGTTATAGCAGCAGATTCCATATGCTTTCCTTTCATGGGCCAAAAAGCATATTTGCATATAGAACTGCAGTTGAATGACTCGATGCTTGTTTCCTTTCAGTGCTGAAGCAGTTAGAAACCTTCTCACGGTAAGTGCAACTCCATTGGGAATGAGTTAACTGCAACTGCTAAAATTAGAACGTGATCTTTAGCTGTTACCAGCAGACATTGCTTCCTTTTTCTGATAAAATGATTTGAGAGGCATTCCTATGGCAGCATTATATAGGCAATTTTCATATTCTTCACTTCATGTTCTCTCTCCAAAAGGAAAAGCTTCCCTTGATTTGTTGAGGTACTACGTAAAGATATCACAGTTGCTGTGATAATTATCTGATATCACTCATTTTTATTTATGCATGTCTCATAGCACACACAAAAAGCTTAAAAACCAAAGTTGCATGTTGAGAAAGAAGAGAATTGAGGCTGACGACCAACTTCAGCAAAATGTTGAGTCTTTCCTTGCCGCCAGTGGTCTGGTTCTCTGCAGAAGTGGGGGAGAGAGTCACGCTAGCGCTCACAGCCCTTCGTGCGCCTGCATATAACACCGCTAGCACTCTCTGCGTTGTAGCTTTATCAGTGGAAACCCTAACCTGTAGCTTTAAAACTTGAGTGAGCCAAACCCAGTATTAAGAGTTGTGAATGAGCTGCCCTTGATTCTTCTCCCTCCCACATGCGTGTTAATCAATGCTTAGACAAGGTCAGGCACGGTGTTTGTGTTACCCCTTGTAGCACATTGCTGGGAGAAAAGGGAAGAGTGGAGGATTATGTCTCCAGTGCCCGGGTCTGATACACAGTGCCCAGGTGCAGGTCTAGATCAGAGTCAGAGCTCCAGCGCTAACTGCTCTGCTCCTTCTTCCTCTGCACATGTGCAATTCGTATCACAGAGATGTTCACGGGCAAGTTTACTCTTTCTTTTTCAGTTGTCCCCAACTGTGCAAAAAAATTTGTGCACCAAAAAAAGTGGTTTTGATATACACTCTGCTTTTCATAAAGACAAGGCAATTTGATTTGAATTGGGATCCTGGTCTTGAATTTCACCATACTTGGATCCAGGGCATAGTGCAATTTTATTTCTTACCTGCATGGCACTGTGGCCATTAAACCCCGACCCTGTAACAGTCTGCATGAAGACGCCTGGCTGCACCCTTGGAGCGTCGCCTGCAAGCCTGAGAATGTGATGCACCAGCTACTCCCTCTAACCAAAAAATCAGCCTCTAAGGATGTAATTTTCTGGTTCCTTTACTTCTGCTGTATTGTATAGTTGCCATACATCTTGAAAAGCAGGGATTACAGAATATATCCCTTAGAATCACGTCTAGTCCTCGCTGATAGGATTGCAAATATCTTATTGATTGACTGCAGCTGAGTACAGGTGAGCCGACAACCATATCCAGTCACTGTGACAATACTGCATATGGGGAATTCGGAGAGGAGCTGTCCTTGCTACAGTTTAGGAGCAGTCCTACTTGGCTAGCTACTGTTCAAATTTGTTATATACTCATGAGAGGGAATAATAGTTTCCGTGAGCTGTTATCTCAACCTTATCTAGTGTGGACTATTCATGGATGTTGCGCACTGTTCACACCTCATCAGTGATACTTCCCTGAGCTCTAGCTGAGGTACTGCTTTACAGAATCGCAACCCTATTTAAAGCTACATGGTAAGGGAAAGATGTTGCAGTGGTTGGAGTGCTTACCGAGGACTTGGGAAAAAGTGATTCAGTTCCCTGCTCCCTCACAGACTTCCCGTGAGACCTCAAGCAGGTCTTTTAAGTTTGTGTCTCCAAGCATTTCAATGCCTCACTCCTCATATAAAAATTAACAAGGTGCCAAATACTTTTTTGAAGATTTGGAGGCAATTGTCAATGTACCCTCTGTTCTTTGCCTGAAGAATCAGATGAAGAGTACTTTATTCTTTCACAGGGCTGTTGTACATGTAGCAGGTCAGAAGCCTTACAGGGGATCTTCTTTCAGAGAAAACACTTTACCTGCCTTGGTAATAAAATCTCATGGTAATGCCACCCACAGGAGTCCAGAAGCTGTTGACTGAAACTGGGTGGTTTGTTAGTTTCAGAGGTGTCTCCACTGATGAGCAGGTGAAAATTAATTAGTGCACAGCTTCGGTGATGACTGCAGGGAGACTGAGGCTAAGAACAGATGGTTGTAAATGACCTAGTTACTGCTGCCTGAAGAGTCACACCGTTGGATCTTGTAAAATGATCTTGTCTGATCCTGCCCTGTTGTGAGTAGAAATTCAAATATGCTGCCTCTCTATGGTGGCTTAGATACCAAAGTATATTTTGCAATTGCATCTTAGGTAGGAGCTTGAATGTAGTTAATTCACGTGACGCAGCTAAAGAGCAGTGACGCATTTAGAGCTCTTACTCAACCACTTGCAATCTTCACTGCACTCTTCGACAAAAGTCATTTCACATCCAGACAGTAGCTGCAGAAGTAGCCAGAGCATTTTATATTTGGGAAGGGAAATATTATTTCTGAAATGAGACTTTGTGCAAAATTTTATTGCCTTGGGAAACTTGCGGGGGGAAAACCAAAAGAACTTAAATGAAACGTGGGGATAATAATAAATGCATTACAGATTGTCTTAAACACAGATGATGGTGGAGAAGCTCCTGTATAAGTAGTCAACTGTTCCAGAAACCTCATTCACTTTGTTAGACCTTCCAGACCCAATTCAGCAAAGCTCTTAAATGCATGCTTGACTTCCACTGAGTGCGGTCTGTCAGCTAGAGTACATCATGTAGTCAGTAATACACCTTATACGTCAGATCTTAAATTGGGATGTCATGCAATTCTTTTAACCTGTTTTCTTACTCTTCTTCACAAATTTTGAATTTCCTGCTGTACGGTTGGCCATTTCAAAAGGTTTTCCTTCAGAAGCTGTCTTTTGTGTTTATGCAGAGGATTTGATGTAGCTGAACTCAATCCTCTTTACAGGATGTTTTAACTGAAGGTCTTAGGGCTTAGCTTTTTGTTAGCTTGCTGCTCAGCTTTTTCATAAATCCACATACCCAGTGGGAATGTGTCATCTTGTAATATTTGGTTGTCTTCTATTGTGGGAGTTAAAACCAATTTGGTTTTGAACAAGAAGAAATTCTTCTATAAAGAAACATCTTTGTATGGGAAGCCAATTTCTCTTTCGAAGCCTTGAGAAACATGCAAAATAACAACAACAACAAAAATGCTAACTTGTCAGACCAGCACAGGCTTCTGCGTATTTAAGTATCAAAGAAAAGATAAAGACAAGATTAATTATACAATTGTTACCTATAGCAAGGCTAGAGTAATACTAGTTTAGGACTAAAATTAGTCCACTCTCACCATTCCTATGCCTTAACCACAGAGGTTTATCACATTAAATCTTAGCTATTGATGATCGTAATCCTCAAATACTGCACAGTATCAGTCTTTAGAGATCTTTTTCCCTTTTTACAATTTCCGTGCCATATGAGCAATAGTAATTAGTAGAAGCTGGACACAGGGTTAAGAATTACTTCATCTGAAGGCAGAGAAATACACAGCAATAATGTGCATGTAGATATAGAAACTAGGTAGGTCCTGTGGTGAACACACTGTTGCTAAAGTTAAATAGCAAAGAAGATGATAAAACTCTACTGTGGTGAAGATTTTTAAAAATGTAATGTCAGTGATCCTCACAGTCTTAAAATTCACACAGAACTGCCCACTAACTTTCATTTATAAGTTGTCCTGTATCAGATTCTTCATTTCAAATTACAGATAGAGGACTTAATTCTGAGCTAGTCTATATTTCAGTGTATGTATTTCATAATTTATTATTACTATTTTCCTCTGTTTTTGTTCTTGGTTTTGTTTTTGTTTTGTTGGGGTTTTTTTTAACTCATTAAGATCTTTTAAATGCATGACCCTCTGGTATTAATGTAAGTAAGGCTGTGGAAAAACAAATGTTAGTTGGTCTCTTGTGAAGAAGCTTGTGTAAGTAACTACATAGGCGTTTTAAATGTAAAATGCCAAGGAGAACATAATGGCTGTGACTCTGCAAGCCAATCACGGAGATAACTATCAGTTCTTGTCAAACGTTTAAGGAGCCATGGCTGGCTGTTTTCCTTACTTGTGCTATGGATAGAGGCTGAAACATTTACCTGACAATATATAATAGAAGTGTTGTTCTAGTGGAAAAAGCACAGAGCTGAACTTTAAAATTCCTCCATTTCCTCTGTTACTTCATGTGAGACACCAGACAAGCCATTTAACCTCTGAGTAGCTCCACCTTTTTGTCTGTAAACTCGAATAACATTGATGTATACCTACTCTTAAGGATGCTGTGCAGTTTTTAATTAAGCAGTCCAGCAAGCAGTATGAGATACTGACATGAAACGTGCTGGCTGTAAGAGTGGAGAGCAGGATGAGTGGCAGAAAATGAACTCGAATAGACCTTTGGTAACATGAATATTAAAAAAAATAAAAAAATACAGTCTTTGAAATGAAACTGACCTTAGAAATTAGTATCAGATCATTCTGTGGCAAAGCTTTCCTCTGTTGATGCCACAGTACGGATCTCTAATCCATATTCTGCATCAGAGCTGCTGTGTGTAGTCAGTGCTGATTATGCAAGAAATTGATGGTGTGGAGCAGAGCCCCAGGGGACGGCTTCATGAGGGAACTTTTTCTCTCCTACTGTTTCTGGTAAGAATTTTGATTTTTAGCCCTTGCTTAATAGCAAGTAGCCAGAATGCCAAGAAGCTCCTCCAAATATACTCTATTGGTACATATATTATTCCAAGAAAAGTATATGCATAATTGTTAAAGAGGAAAAATATTGTCCATTTTTTGAGCCTCAGGTACTATTATAAGCTATAATACTGTAAACACAGTGTCCAGGCCAAAAACCTCAGATGAAACCTACCCTGAAGTAATCAAACAAGGTAAGGAAAGAAAGAAAGAAACAAAAACAGTAATAAAAAGGCATACAAAAAGGTTTGTGTTGAAACAGTTCTCCTAATAAATAAAATACTAAAGTAGTTAGGATGGGGTGTTTAAAGTGTGTCAAAGTTGGAAACAGCGACAAAAATAAATGATCTCCCCCCCCTAAAATGGAACATATAATAGAAAGTTTTCTCTTAGCTTGCACTTAAATAAACATATTTAGTTGACACAATATTTTTTTAAATTTTCAAGACAGTATTTAATGTTGTTGGGGAAATGGCATTTAATGCTTGTAGCCCAAAGCCAGAAACAGAAGTTGTATATTCTGAATATTTTCATCATCTTAAAGTCTGGGATAATGCTAGAATTGTGAATTCTATGTTTATGCAAGATGTTTAGGTAGTTGTTGAATGCAACATTGCATTCAACTCTTAGCCAGCTTTGATACATCTTCTCTCCAATTTCTTGCCTGTCTCAGGAAAAAATATATGCTGCCATGTGGGTAATATTTTCATCTAATAGCGGGTGATGTTTTATCAATATACAGAGTGGCCATCTTTCTGCAGAATGACTAGATGTAATGAAAATTCCTATTGGTAGAGTATAAAGTTGTGTAGGAATTCACCCACACCCTGCTGATATAGCTAGGAAGAATAAAGGAGTTGCTTTGAGATCTTCTGCCGTTTGTGCCTTTAAGCTGTAGGAGGCTTTCTGGCTCCTTGGATTCCCAGGGTGCTGCCTATGTATTGACAAATCTGCAGTGATCTTGTGTGTGCATTCATGGGGAGGAGAGGTTAAGCAACACTTTCTTTAATAGAGCAGGCTTCATGCCTTACAACCTCTGAAGTAGATGGTAGCTAAGGAGAGGCTAACGAATTTCAGATAAGGTGCAGAGCAGCTGTCCCGTAGCTCAGGTTACAAGTCTGTTGAAGCTGGAGCCATTGGGGTTTTTTTAAGGGTTATGAATAATTTACTTTTTACCCATTCCGTCCAACTACCTTTGCTAGGATTTACTGGTTCTAATCCACTCTATGAAGCTGGAGGCTGTGGTGAAACGCCATGAATCCAAAGACAGGCCTTTCTCCCTTCTTTGAGGGGAAAACTGAGGAAGGTGGCCCTGTGTGTGCTGTAGTCCCCGCTGTGTGCTGTGGAATGGGAGATGTCTTCCCTGCTGAGTTCACAAAGCTCCACCCGAGATGTGGGGCAAGTCCTGAGCTACCTCATCCATGTTGAGCTCTGCAGTGTCCATCATAAATACCAACTAGATCAAGGGGTTTTTTTAAACCACAAATCAGTCTGGTAGGGCCTCTGTGCTGCTGGCTTCTGCGAGAAGTCAGCATTGTGCCGAAACTGGTGTGTGATCATTTTTGTCCTAGCCAGCTGCAGTAGGTAACTTTAGTCTCTTGGTGGTAAGTACCAAGCTCACAGATGAACTGGGAAGATAATTTCATTGCTGATTGTTAAGATTTAGATTTAGTCATCATATAATGACTGCTGTATGACAGCACCCTTTTATAATGTTTCTTAGGGGTTAAAATTTTTTCTCAGTTCCAGCATTCAGATGAGAAACTAATAGTAATGCTGAGAATAAGACTTTGCACTTCTTTAATTCCTTCTCTCCTAGCATCCTAAATGACTTCAAAATATTAATGAAATATGGTGTTTTCAGGGGAAAGGAAAGCATGGAAAAATCTGTCAAATGAGGTGATTTTTCCAAAAGCTATGCCAGTTGTTTGCGGTAAAACTGGATGTAAATAATTTCAATAGTGGGTAAGGTTCCTGTTTTTCTAGGCACTCTAAAAATGCACACAGAGTGATGGCTTCTGCTCTGAGGAGGTTTTGATCTGAGTAGATTTTAAATCAGCAGGAGGTAGAAAGAGACAGACAGGTGGCTTGTGCCATGCAACAGGTCAGGCATGACACAGTCATAGCAGTCTGTGCTTGAAACACTTGACCTTGATTTTTCCTCCCAGTAAAGACGACACTCAAAAGCCGTTATTTATTGCTTTATGTATATACATAGTACCTATAAGCTGTTGCTCTGAAACACAAAACATCAGAGAAGCCCTCAAAGTGGTGCAGTGCTTGAAGATGCTATATTAAGCTGCTTAGAAAGATCTGACACTGTAATTTATAACTGGTGTGTTTATAAATCATTGTTCATAGAGAACAGTTTTGCTCTGTAAATATTGATACCAAATTGGAAGATAAACACCAGCAAAGGAAAACATTTACTTGCTAGGAGGAGAAAAATAAGACAACCTCTTAAAACATTTAAATGATGTTGGCATGTCTACAGCAGCACCTCTTTAATCTTATGAAGGTTGTGCCACTCTATCTGCCATCTTTCTGAGTTTTATAACGCAACTAAGTGGCTCATGGCAACTGCTTTCCAGTAGCTTGATGCTTATTAAAACACTTCCGATTTGTTTTATAAATGAACATTTCACAAAGGAGCTTATTTTTAAAAGGTGTATCTGTGTCAACACACTTCTGCCTTCCAAATATATTTCTGCTAGTTTCTGTCATTTTGAGGTTAGATTAAAAGTTTAATGGAATATGGGTAAGCTTTAGCCTCAAAGTGCTGAGGAAAAAAAAAAAAAAGAAGATGTCTAAACCAGCCAGCCAAATAGTTAAATAAAATGCTTCTCATTTCCATACAGGTAGAAATGTATTAAGTGCTGCGAGTCATTCAGTCTCTCTGTAACCTGTCAGGTTTCTAAGATTCTGTGCCTACAGCTTCATCCCACTTAAATTCTCTTTGAGCAGACAGCATTGCACACATTTTGGCCTTTCACTTTGTTTAAAAGCCTGTTGAAATTAATAGAAAGCCTATCAGCCTCCCAGGATAGTGCCTCCTCTTGTAATTTAATCCACTGAATAGTTACAGTGTACCTCTGGATACAAGAAGCCCTCAGAGAAATGAGTAATAATTGGGTCTAAGAACCCCCAAGGAATGATGATTATTTTTTAAATAGTTGATTTTGCTAACTGGCCTTGAGCTTGCACTGAAAATTTACATTGCACAGAATTTACATTGCCCTGGAGCAGCAGCAGCTTCACGAAGCTTTGCCTGGAAGACTTTTTCATTTTTTAGTTTAGCTTTTCTCTCTGAATGTCTCAATGGTTAGACTGATTGCAGGTTTCCCATAAAACTTGTACCAGAATGCAAAATCCTGCCTTGCTGTAGTTAATGTCTAGAACTCCATCTCCTTCCAGGGTCGGCAGTATTTTGTGCACCTGGCACATTTAAGTTGCTGTTTACAGTTGGCGAGTCATACCAGAATACTTCACCCCGATCTAGAGATTAGGTGGAATTTCAGCTATGATTGTCCAGGGAATCAGTTCCCTTATGTCTGCTATGACCTGTGCATATTCCTTGTGCTACCAGCAACAATTGGGTAATAATAGATTTCCACAGCACTAGGTCTTTTTATATAATGATGTTGCTCAAATGGCATCAGTCTAAGAAAAACTCGAGCAAAAACATCAAACTAATTTAGGTAGAGCATGAAAATACTATGCCCTTCAGCTTAAAACTCTGTATCCAGGTTTGTATTAGGTCTGTAATATATTTTTTGTGGAAACAGAGCATCAAAAGTACTTCTGGACCTTGGTATTTAAAGAGAATTACGGACATCTCAAAAGTGTGTGTGTGTGTTGGGGGCAATTCCCCCTCATCAGAAAATGTTTCTTTCCATTCCCTTTCAAAACAAGGTCTGTCATCTGCTAAAATTTCAGCAGGCCTTTACATGCAATTAATTTCTCTCACAGTAAAAAACTTCCACCATAATATGAGTTTATTTAGCATAACTTCTTAAGTTGGTATAGCTGAATAGACCAAAGTCACTCTAGTCATCGTAACTCTGAGTCTCATGCAGAGGAGGCAAGACTGATGCACAACGGTATATATAGAAACAGTAACAGACAGATACACCCGATATCAACAGAGCTAAAGCAAGTAATGCCTTTAACTCCTATTAGAAAAGGCTTGAAAAACAGATTCTTGACTAACATCAACTGAAGGTCACCTTTCTTTATTTTATTCAAGTTTAAAAATTGCTTCTGTTTTAATGCGTGGCATAATTAGAGCAGGGATCTTTGAGTCAGCTTTTACAAATGAGAAATTTTGTTACCAGCTATTCTATTTCTGAGAAATCTGGACATAACAGATTAGATAGGATCGTGCTTAACTTCACCAGATGGTTAGTTACATGGAATTCACTTAGATCCTGGGAAAGGGTTGGTTCATTGAAATGGTTTGCCTGATTAAATTTAAGCATGGGATAAATGCCCTATACAGCGTAACTGTTATTTCTACCCAGTAGGTTCCAGTCTGTGTAGAAACTTGTAGAGAAGATAGTTCTCAATAGTGTGTGGTACTTATGTACATTTCCATATTTCCCTGAATAGGTGCCAGAGGTCTTATGTACCTTTATCTGCAGTAACTAATTGAAGTATCATGCAGACATAAAGAATTTTTCTTATTCCGACATTAGCAGCAGTGCATCACATTTGACATAAAAATGAGCACAGTGGGCTTTATATACCAATTATAGTTTGATTCATTCTCATACCTTTGGTCTCAGGAGGACTAGAAATACAATGCAAAGGCTTTCAAATACTTTTTAATTCGCATTTCAAATGAACTCTGTAACACATCATACTTCAAGCTCTAGTACAGAAGTCAAAGGAAAAAGCAGGGGAAAATGGCAATTACTCTTTCATGACAACTACAAAGGATGTTATCAACGCTACAGATATTAAAGCCATTTACTTGCAATCACCAAATAAAAGCTGTATGTAGTTAAAACATATGGCTGGTATTAACTGAAAAAGGGACAGGAAATTGAACATTAAAGGTGACTCTGCCCTTAATTCACTCTATCATTGGGGGAGGGAGGAGAAGTGCTCCCAGTGAAAGGACAATGAAAATCTTATCTTTGAATTTCCTGCCTTTCATAAGCTACTATTAAAACCTGCATGTTTAAGTGTTAAAAAAACCTCTGAAGCATTGTAAAACCTGATCAGTGCCTCTCAAAAAGCTTGACTGTATTTAGATGCTAAACTCTTCAGCGTAAAGAATTAGTTCCCTCCACCCTCTATATTTTTTTGCAGTAAAAAGAACAGTTTGGGCTTTTAGTGAAATGGTTGTTTAAATATTATGTCTAACGAAGGCAGTGGAAATTTCCATTCTTCCAATTTTATTTTTGAAAGGCTATATCCCAGAAAGCTAATTTCTGGAAGCATTTTCACAATCCTGTATAAGTAGAAATGCTGGTTTGTCTTTTTAAAGTGCATACCAGATTAGTTCTTCTGACAATCTGTGTAGAGCTACTTTCATTTATACTAAGTGAAGAGTTGACTTTTTGTGGTTTACTTGATGTAATGCTGATGACTCTTCCTTTTTTGTTCTGCCTTTTTTCATGCTAGTTTTGAACCAATATTTAGTGAGAATAACTACATCTTTTGACTCTACTGTCCTTACACGATAATCACAAATTGTGGTCACAAATACTTTACTATCCTTACATTTGGTGTCAGCTGCAAATTGCTTTCATTAGTAGGAACTTCTTGGCAGTTTATGAAGTAGCTGTATTAAAAATTCAAAAGGCCAAACTATTATCTAAAGTTTTTGTAAGCCATGGACTTCTCAAATTATTAATGACCACATTCGTCCTGTAAATAAACACAAAGTTTTGCAAACAAATACATCAAAAGGGATCCAGTTCTGTAAGCTTTTGCTGGAATGATCCCCATTAATAATGTGTGAGTAACAGCTATTCTATATTCACATGACTTTACAAACCCTAGCTGGTTTACTACTTTAGAAGTCTGTGTTTCTACCAGTCTCACGTTACATTTTTATGATTTTACCATTCTGGAATGTATGCAATATTTTGTCAATCAGTTGGATATCTTTTTAGGCCTGATGTAAGATGACCATGTAAAGTAAGTACTCAAACAGTAAGTCTGTGTCTCTGTGGGGTTGTGTGAAAAGCCTAAATTTCACTTTCTGGCGATTAATTTTCTTTTCTTTTGCTGTGTTTATTACTGAATGATGCTAAATCCTAATTTGATATTCCAGGCCATGAGATCCTGATGACATCCTACTTTCAGGCAGCTAACATGAATACTTCTCTCCACCTTTTAAATATATTAACCAAAATAGATGTGTTTTTCAGGCTCACTTTAACCTCTAAGAGCACAGTATATTCTCCTGATTTTTGGCTTTTGGTTTTGTCTTTGATTATGTTCTCTTCAATTTTGGCTTTTGGTTATGTCTTTGATTATGTTCTCTTCTGTGGCCCAGTTACTCAAATGGAAGATTACATTCCTGGGAAATAGTCAACCAGTAACTAAATACGTGTTTGAAATTTAATATGCAAATTATCATTTTAGTATTCAATAGAATTTATTTTAAGCTGATCCTGTATTTTCAATGTCACATGCTACCATTTTTCAGTTTCAGATTTAACAGCCCATTAAGATGAAAGGGACAAATCTCTTCTTGATTTACCATCTCAGAGCCTTGATGCAGGTAGACGCATCATCACCTTGTAGTTTGTAGTCATGACGCATTTTCAGCTTGGAAAGTTTGTATGAGAAAGCCTGGTCTCATTTAGTGTTAGAGGCCCCAGTTTGCTTTAATTCTTTTCCATAAGCTCAAAATCTCTGTAATTTATAAAACTACCTAAACGAAAGCTGGCATTCTTGACTTGAGTGAATTCAGAAAATAGGTCATTTTGGAGTAACATCTAATATTCAGGACTCTGACAATGAAGATGATTCTTGACATACTCTCTATGTGTCATTTCTGTGTTTGCTGATACTCTACCCTGGATACACTCAGCATTGTGGTTATTGATTTATAATAGTGGAAGGAAGGAACGGTTGGAACATAACGAAGCTTTTTGCTTCAGAATTAACTAACCTTGGATGTATAAGATTACAATACAAACAAGATGGCTGCCTGTAGTTAATATGTTTGATTTATCATCTAAAAGTCTAAAATTAAAGTGAATTTACTGCACTTGAAAGGCACTAGTACAAAAAGCCCAGAGATGTGGGTCGTGTTATCTTCAGAATTGATACAGTGCAAATGACCAATTGCTCCCAGTCCATGACTTTTACAGAGGTAACACATTCACTTGGGTGTTAATGAGGTTCTTTCTTCTATGGTCCTTCATTCCTGTAGTGATATCACATGTAAGGATTAACCATTTGAGCATTCTGCCCCAAGATTTCATCTAATTAAATGTTATTGTCCAAATATTGTCTAACACCAACTCACTTTTCACTGAGCAATTATCAGTTACTAGTTGGAGACAATTGTGAATCATCAGTTGATGGACAGGGCTCACTCTTGTTGACTGCAAGTCTCTTTTCCATGAATTAGCCTTCCTGCTCTGGTAAGAGTATTTGTTATGTTTGTTATTGGCTCTTGAGCAGTCTTCTGTTAAAGACTGAGATTTATCTCTTCTGTTGTCTCTTTCTTCTTTCCCTCCTTTCCTCCTTCCCTCCTTACAGAAAAATCCGTAAGAAGTTCACCAGATCACAACTGAAAAGAGCGTCCAGAACACCTTGTTCTCCGATCATTACAAAGACAAAGTCTCTCATGAACAGTAGGCAGGCACGAGCAGAGCCAGGAACCATCACGTACTGAAGATATAACAGCATCAGCACCATAATCATGCCAGAATCATGTTTAGTTGTGAATGCAAATACAACAGGACCTTCTGCATCTTTGAGACAGAAACACTGTACAGACAGATTGTGGCTGGGTTCTGTGTTCTGGGCAGGATCCAACAGCAGCCCTTGTTTTCCCTCATGTCTGCAAGGGCTACTTCTGGTTCACTGTGCAGGCCTATCCCGGGTTGTCCTGCTATTCCGTCCATTCCCAGTCATCAGTGTTGGCTGGTCAGGGAGGGACTGTTTGCATTGACCACACTGAAGGAGTATGGATGCAGAGTCCACCCACCACATTTGTCTATGCCTTCTAGTGGCTTGATGCAAAAATATGCAGCTTTCAAAACTATTGCAGTGTCTTTAAAGCCAGATTTAGCCTTGAGGGGCTTGCATTTTCAAAAAGAGCTGCAAACTTTGGGTGTTCATATCTTTCAGTACTGGCTTGAATCACTTTGGATTTGATTTTCTGAACTGCTGAGCATCCAGACCCTGAAATGAGGACAAGGAGTTTAGCAGTTCTGAAACTTGGGCTGAATTAGGAAGTGCCCATAATTAGTGGCCAGTTTTCAAAATGCTGGCCATATCAGCTTCGGTTAAAATCCTGGAAAGTTTTATGTGTGGCAGTGAACATCCAGCTGGACTAGTTGCATGTGTAGGAACTGGTCCCATTGTCTATGTATTTGCAAGCATCCACTTATTTCTTTGGGTATTTTTTGCATTTCTTGAAATCTCTTCTGAATAATGAAAACCAGCAGAACACCATTCCCAGGAAAACATGAAGAAATAGAGTATTTCCTATTAGAAATGTCTCTCCACAAAATAATTTCTACATTTTGATACATCTGGATAAAAAGATATCTTGCAGAATACTTTGAAGTTTGTAATTGTAAGGCTGCAGGTGGATACTTACCATGGAGAGATGATGTGCCTTTTGAAACTACTTGTAGGAAACTGTCAGTCCTCCTGAAAGTAGGAATGGCAACAGGGGCAGGTCTTTTTTCTACTCAGGTACTTATGGGTGAACAATCTCTGCGCTACTTTGAAATCAAGAGGCAACCAGCGTCTAGCGCCACTATGTAAACCTAGTAGGGGTATGTTGATTATCTGAGGCAAGTTGTGTCCTTCAATAGATTTCATTTCCATATGGCTTTTTAAGAGGTAGTCAGACACTGAACACGTCATAGTAAGCCAAGATGAGGTTCAAGCCTTTTTTTTTCTGTCTCTTTACTAGGTAACCCTAACAGTATTGTATAGATGTGAGGTTTTCATCCAGTTGTGGATGTGCACTCAGCTCTGTCATTAGAAAGACAAAGATATAAGTAGTGTCTCATACCTCTGGATGATTCCCCCAAAATCATTTCCCCCCATATGATTTATGGTTTCAGCCTGAAAGAGCATCTGTGATCTCAGCCTATAACTAGCCATACTCTCTGTGTAGGATTTTGAGCTCTTGAGACAGTGACCCACATGCTTCTTCAAAAAAGAAAGCACCTCGACTTCCCGAAGGGACTTGCTTGAAGGATTTTCTGGAGTGATGGATCCTGGTCTTGTCCACTGTCCTTCACCAGCAAGAAAAGGGTGAATATGAAGGAGAGATTATGACATGAAGTGCTCCTAGTACCCTGAGCACCCTAGTGAATGTCACGGATTTGGACTCAATTGGAGAAGACCTGGGATTCATCTGCTTACAGTTCTTCCCAGTAGCTGCTGAAGTGTGCAGCCCTAGGAGTCTCTTCTAGCCACAGAATCTGCCTTTTCCTCACAACAGGAGGGCTTTTTGCCAGATAACTGAGCGGAGACAACCTATTCTTATTAGTAAGAATTGCCTTTATTAAATACTACATATGGAAACACCTTCTATATAATAGCTTCCTTACCCATTAAAATAAAGAAAACATGATTATTCAGCAATCTGTTTGACTGAAAGTATGAAAAACATGAACAGAAAGAGCTTTGTCTCCCTCAGACATCAGTGAAATCACACACAGCAGACTCATTTTTCGAAGTGTCATTAGCTGTAAGGTGGTGGATTTTTTTACCCTGCCTTATTAAGCTTCTACTCAAATTATTTCTTTTAGTCAGCGTGCTACAGTGTCTAGCCAGTATTTTGTAAAATCTCTCTGTGTTGCTGCTTTTGACAAAAGTATTAGTATCTGTAATAGTCTGATGTGAAGTCATTTTTTCTTCTTTTCCTCTGAGGAGAGAGGTTGGTAACACAACTCCCTGTTGCGCAGCCAGCTGCCGTTATCTTTTGCATCGAGTAGCCAAGGTAAGGAAGAATCCTTTGCAGCTTCAAGCTGAGGTTCTTCATCTGGATACACTGGAAATAATGCTGTGACCCTGCCTGGCAGTGTCATTTCACAGGCTGCAATAGCTGACCCTTGGGACGGGTAAAGCACGGAGGTGACTGTTTGCTGGAATAACTTCTGCTCTGTCTTTAAACTATTTCACATGCAGCTGCACAGAGACTTTCCCTCTCCTAAAATGTATACCATGCACAGAGAAACTGCATGCCATGTATCACACCTTTGTCTTTACCTGCTCACTCTCCATCTTACCTTTTCTACAAGATGTTCTCCGGAGATGGATACAGGATTTACCTGTGAATTTCAACCGAAAGCATTGATGGAAGATTAGCTGAAGACATGTTCCTGCTGGGTTTGGGCATAAAGATATAAATTTTTGTAGAAATTGTGACACTTAGTACCACAGTGTCATGCAATTCCATGCTTGCTGTTGAGTTAAAGATTTTTCCACTGGCTGTGAGCAAAAATGACACATTCGTGTGTGAACTGTAACAGTATATCTACAGCAAATCAGAGCTCAGTACTGTTTTTATCAAGCTTCCCAAGATTGTTATTTTAAAACTAGCTAACATATACCAGTCATCAACAATGACACTGAGTATAAACATAAACCTCAGAAGCAAGGACAAGAAGTTTGGTACTTAACCGTGGAAGTGAGCAAGAGAATCTAGGCAGCATCAGCACAGCATTTGCAATATGATCTATTTTCCTGTTAGCTAAATAAGAAATCTATCTGAAAATCTGCCTCTCCTCTTACAAATATGGGGCTAGAAACCCATGCAAAATGCATGATCTTTCTGTGTCCAGAAGTCTCATATAAAAAGTAGGAAGATAGTTTTAACATTTAAAATGTCTATGTTGATGATTTCAACTATATAGCTATTCTGTTCTCTTAAAATATTTTGTATATTGTTTTCAGATTATTTTTAAAGGCGACTATTTAGTGATGGAAGTTTTGGTTCTGTAGGATGGCTAAATAAGGTTTTGAAATACTTGAGACTTCTTGAAATATGTTGGTGATATCAAAACATCTTTTAAACCAGTGTTTTGATTAAGGGCAAATATAACTTTGACTTCTGCAGTCCAAACCTTGTAGCATGTTGTGAAAAACTGGGTATTGAAACTGAAATGCAGAACAAACAAGCAGTAGAAATGGTGAAATGGGATCTGCACTTACAGAATGTGCATTTTTTATTAATCGCAAGTAAGATTTTAAAAAACAAAACAAAACAAAAACCCCAAAACCCAAATATAATTTCAACACAGGTACTTTCTTAATTATGAAGCCTTAAATAAAATGGAATGGCTGCGTAGTAGTTTCTGATATAACCACAGCATAACATGCCACAGCCTGGCTCAGAGAACAATTATAGTCCTTCAGAAATATTATATTGCAAAGTACAATACAGTGGACACAGTTTCTTCATATATGTGTACTGCTATGGTAATGGAAGCATTAGAATCCTCTAGAAATTTCAGCACAATACTATTCATTTTTCATTTTCTCTTGAAGGTCCTTTATATAAACCTGTGTCTTCATAAGCCAGAGTGGGTGTCAAGAGATCCGAGTTTATATAACTGCACTGTGGAATTTTTTGGAGTAAGTCAGGACTTTTTTATTCAAATGTTGCATGTTGAGGGAGGAAACCTAATTTTGGAATACATGGGTTTTGGATAAGAGTTTTGAGGTTGTACTATATAGTGATCAACAAATTTGCAGATTATGCTTCTGTTGCTCATAAATATTTAACAGTTGGTATTGAAATACGGTATTGATTAAGTAAAAAAGAGAACCATTAAAGAGCTGCCTTTTAAAAATTTTGTCGTTTAGACTAAAAGTGAATTTCTCAAGGGAATGGTAAAACTGGGAAACTCAATGTTGAGTATTTGAGGATGTGGAGCACCTTAGAATGAAACATAGTACTATTTGATTTGCATTAAAGTGTCTTTGTGTACAAACTTTGTGACTCCTGGCCCTTCTTGCAGGAAACAACTTTCTGCATTGACACTGTCATCCTATTTTACAGTAGACTATTGAATAATCAAGAGACTGAAAATTGATGAGCTCTTTAAACTGCACTAGAGGTAAAGACACAAGTAGTTGAAGTGGGGATGAGGAAAGAAGACTCACAAGTCAGGGAGAGAGAGACATGAGGTATTGGTCATTGCACTGTAATACTAGAAAACTTCTTAGGATTGAACTGAAATCTAGGTAAAAAGACTCACAGTCCACAAAAGATACTAGAAGTTACAGTGCATTGCAGTCTCCGGTGCATTGGCCCATCTAAACTTTGCAGGTTGGCGTTAGTGTCAAAAACTTTGCATGTTGTTAATTTGGTAGCACCTAGAACTGGTGACTTCTGTGTGAATATGGGACATAATCTGAATCCTCTTCCTTACTAACATCTGAATAATTTCCCCAAATAAATTGGTTGTTTTTTTCAGAGGAGGATCATACAAAGGGCTCTGAACAGAAGTAATGGCTGCTACTTCACAGGTTTGTTCAGGGCAACTTTTCCCATCTCCTAATTCCCCCATCTGTTTTGTGGAAGGCAGGATTTATGAGGATCTATGCTGCTTGATCCACACACTAAGTTTTGTTTGATGTGTGCGCATTAGAACGGATTATGTTTTTCTCCCCACCCCACCCCCCCACCTAAAGAGGCCTGTCCAGATTCCAAGTAGCAAAACTCAAGTTCTTCTGTGGTGATTGGATTTATTTGGCAAGACGAGTTACATTTATTAGTCCTTCTGGGTGAGTTGCATTGGTATCAAGGAGGGGGTAATCTCTGGAAGCAGTCCTTTGCTGGGGGAACTGAGGAAATGGACGTCTCCTTCACCAGGCTTACAAGGAATCTCAGTCAAAAAGGAAGAGGTCCAAGATACTCATCACTTCCAAAGTACGACTGTAAAGCCTTTCCCTTGTCTAGTTGAAATATGTACTTGAGGGACCACTTTAGGCTCTTAATTCTTTAGTTCACTGTAAAGGTATTGATCACACGTACAAAGCCTCAGCAATGAAAGAACATGTACTTAAAGTGTTTTTCTTTCCCTTGCACTAGCAGTCAGAAAAAAAAAGAAAAAGATTTAAAAAAAGAAAAAAAAAAGACTACTGTCTATTTGAAAGCAGAAATGATTGGAGAGGGCATTTTACTAGGAGCTGAGGTCTCTTTTGGTCCTTGGTATATGCAGAACTTTCATAAAACACTGTAAATGCAGAATATATTTTCTGTGAGACTGGTTTGACACCATGACACTTTTCCATGAAGTCAGATGCACTATGGCTGTTTTATACAATAGGAAACTAACAGATGAGTGACTGTTACCATTTCAACTTAACGTAAAAGCCCTACATGGGTTTTAGGACCTTGTTAGATTACAACCACTTGTTACCACTGTGGCAAGACCAAAGGTTCTTCAAATATACATTATTTGTGTATACGTTAAATGTGTGTCCCTTATAAGCTAAGCAGAGGTATCTTTATGGAAATTAAAACTCTTTATTACTCATTTAAATGATGATAAAACCTAAGTGGCAGGCCAAAGCACTGTCTGTGGCCAATAATTTTTGATACACACACTCAAATCAAAGTCCACTTTGTGTAGCTGGTATGTTCTTTCAGCACTAGAAATGGCACTGATACTATGTGATGAGGACATCTGTTTTTAAGTGGCTTAACAGAGTCTTGTAAGGAACGAAATCTCCTGCAGGGAATAAATCTTAGTCTGTACTGCTTTGGGCAATAGAATGGGAGGAAAAGGATTAGAGCCATGTTTTGATGCTGATTCTCTTCCTATCAAGTTAGCAATTCATGGCTGCAGAATTTCCTCCCCAAAGCTAAGCCCCAGTGAGCCTGGAGGAGTATGATGACTCCCTAATTTGTTTGTAGGGGTTTTTTGCCCCTGCTTGCTAGCTGTGTTATTACTTTGGAGATCTGCTCCTCAGTAATCCGAAGCAATAGTTTCAACTGTGGAGGAAGCAGCTCATATCACCTTTGGGCTATAAGTGGCTCTTTCCCTAGTTTCTTCTGCTTAGTCACATAAAAGAACATTCTGTGTAATAGCAAAAAAAGGAATTTGACAAAGATTTCTGTGAAGCTAAGAAGAGCGTACAACCTTAAACTAACAGGATAGAGCAGAATAGGACACTGAATGCGATTTTCTTTTGTTGCATGGGTGCAACTGCCCATGACTGAAGGATCATTCTTCCAAGCAGTCCTTTCCGTTCCAGTTCCCTGGACACTGCACTTGCTTTTGCTGTATTCATCAAACTCCTCAATTTGTGCCATTTGCTCTCCCCAGTAGTCACATATTGGAAAAAGAAACTACTCATAATTTAACTTTTCAATAAAATAAATTATTGGGGCTGATGCAATGGAAATTTAGAGACTATTATATTGACGAATAGCTCCCTATTTGTTTTATTTCCTTCAGTCTAGATTTCCATGAGAATTTTAATCTCTTCTCAGACAGTGAATCTAAGAAAAGTTACACTGCATGCCTTTGATCCTTAGGATATGCATTTAATCCATAATCTATAAATCCATAAAGTAGTTGTGTGGCATGGTCTGCTTGCAGGAGCCTGACTATCCTCACTGTTAGCTAATCCTGCCCCATTGTTTCCCTGTTAGTAGCAGTAAGCTCAGTATTGATTGCCCTTTTCAAGTGGACTAGACTCCATCCTACAATTTGTACATGCACAGTTAAGGCATGGTTAAATGTTTTCTCCTTTTCTGTGGTCTCCGCTTGCTCTCCTGCTTCCTGCACATGTTCGGAAGAAAGGAGAGCTCGATGCTGTTCCCCTCCCCAGTGTGTGTGGGTTTGGCTCAGTTGCTGCTGCATGCCTGGGAGAAGGAAAAGCTGGATCACTGCTGACTGTCCCTTTGTGCAGACTACTGGGCACTACAAACCACTATGGTACTTCTTACTCTAAAATTGTAAGTATGGGGACAGCCTGGCTGGCTGGTGCTGCTGTCACCCATAGCACAATAGCATTCTGTTCTGTGGCTAAAGCAGGCACCATGGCACTGCTGCAGCTTGGAATGTAATAAACGGTTCAGAGTGGCTGAGCCCTCTGGAGATACTCCCATTCTGCTGCTGCATAACTGGAATAGGCTGCTGGCCCTCTCATTTAATGGCATATTTGGATCGTAATGCCATATTTGGATCCACTCCCTTTCTAAGTTGCTTCACCAGGGCTCAGGCACCCTAATCCTGCCATGTTACATTTACTTTGCTTCCTTGAACCCTAATCTCTATGAATTTTAACTCACTTTTCAGAATGATGCCAAGGAAGATTACAATTAAAATGCTGTAAGCATCTAGAAGTTTTTGCTCCCACACCCCTTCTTCATTTTCCAGTTTAAGGTCATTTTTATTCCATTACTCTTTCCATTTCACCTTCCTTTCCCTTACTGATAAAGGATTCTTTACTGATAAAGATTCATCTAATACACTCAGATCTTACTTGAAATATGACATAGTCTTCAAAATCACAAATTTGTACCCCTTGGGGTGAGGGCAGTGAACATATTATGTGGGCTTATAGCTCAAAAAAACTAGATAACATATTGGCCAAATCATCAGAGTTCAAGTCCAGATTAATATTTTAAACCTGCCCAGTTTTTCAGGTACTTGGAGCCAGTGGTTTTGTACTGTCCCTTCCAAAGACTGGGGCTTGCTGCAGACTTGCAAGCTCAACATGTTTGCCTTTTTTACCCTTCCTTAAGCCTTAGAGGAGTTCTGCTCTAGGGTTTGGCTTGACTGTACCTATTACACATGCCTTGCCAACCTGTAATTAGACCTGCTACTTGAATGCTGAGTAGCTTTCTTCTGTTTACTGCCTGTGTGAATTAAATTTGAAAAATTTCAGTAGAAGAATATAAATTAAGTGACTGCCTAGCTCTGTATTTTCTCCATCTTCCCTTGACACACTAATGAGAATCAATTGCAGTTGCTTATTATTTTTAAATAGCAGTTAATTTGAGAAAATCTGATTCACTAGTACTTTTCATTTTGCTGATTTGATTTCAGCCTTCTGCCCATCTGGGCCAACCTACGTATACTGTTCTAAAACCAGGGTTTAAACTCATTGGTGCACATCACCAAAGTCAAAGACACTCAACCTGACAACCCAGCAAAGTGCTGTCTGCAACAGTGTACTCTGACCCTCTGTTTTCTTATGGGTAAAATCCCCAGTGAAAGAGGGGGCTTTACTCTGCAATTAATTCTCTCTTGTGCTTGGGAAAGAATCAGAGTACCAAAACCATCCCATTTAACCATTCAGTTTTCTGAATGTTCAAATCTGGTGACAGTATAGAAGACTGTGAAGTTGCATAGATAGAGAAATTATTTCCTGAGCAGATCAGTTTATCCTGTCTGGGGATGTTCTGAAAAGAATTCCACACTCACCATAAGAACTTTAGAATTAATCTCTGTAAAGTTACATGATGCTTCTAGAAATGGCCTTCTGGTCAAACTCATGCGTCTGTGCAAATCCTCTTGAAGGCAACAAAGAATTATGAAGGAGAATTGTAGGCTAATCTGTAAGCTCTTTAGGTTAGGGCTAGTATCCTCCTGTAATTATTAAAAAATGCTTTTTAGATTTATAGCTTTGTGGCAATATCTGTGATATTAAAAAAAGAGAGATTCAAGAGCTGGTAGTAGATACAGCAATGGACTCAGGAGAGGGTGTCACTAGTTTCTACAGCAGAGGTGCTGTTATCTGATGTGAGGAAGGAAAAGGTGTATTATTCTCCGAATCATGGGGTGGATGAAGGTTACTAGCTCCTAATGGTCTCCCCACATTTAAATCTGTGGTAAATTCTGTTCACAGCTTTTTAAATGCTTTTCACTTCATTGCAAAAAAAGATAGGATAATACACTGAAAGGTACAGGATGGTTGTATGTGATGAAACATTGCTTTTTTCATTATACACACACAGGGAAGTTGAAATGTTATTTGTAGAGGATAAAGGTGAACTTTGCTCATGATTTTATGAACTTCTTTATTGCACCATTTTCTTTGTGCAAACAGCACTTGACACTCTCTTGCCTTTTGTTATTTCCAGCAGATTGGAGTCATTTGTTTTTTAATGCTGAACTGTGACAGAGGAGCAGGTGTTGGATAAAAAGAACCAAGATCACTTTCAGGTTTTGTGCAAATATTTAGGGGGATTTGTGAAGTACTGTAAAAAATTCAGTAAGATTTGCTTCCTACCTCCCTTTCCCTAGACCACTAATTTGCAGTTCTGGAATAATTTGACATAATTTTTCCAAAACTGGAGCTGGTAGCTGGACTGGGCTAAGGCTGTGGTGGTGGTGTTCACTTTGCAAACAGCCATGCTGACTGAAGATGTCACTCTGGAACAGGTACTTCCTACCAATCCTCTGCTGGGGGTTCTGCCCTCTCCCAACAGAGAGACTGGCATGGACTTTGCTGGTTTTTGCTTCAAAGTTAGCTTGAAAACTAGGCTTAACTGTGTGAAATGAAAGAAAGAGGATTCATGTGAATCCACTAACAAGAAGGGAGGGGAGTAGAGAAGAACCTCTGATGGCTTTGGAAGACAAATAGCTCAGGTCAGTAGCATCTTCAGCTGCACAGGTAGATCTGGAAGAGGACATCTGTCTGCAGCCCAAGTTAGCCTCTGGGTTTACCTAAGGAATTATTAACCTTGCAGAAATAAATAACTTTCCATGAGAAGCTATTAAGGTATTGAAAAAGTAGAAAAGATCTCAAATTAGTCAATGCAATGTCATCAGCTAGAGTCAAGCATCTATGTATTTCCGACTGTTTCAATGTCTGCATGTATCTCTGCCTGTGACCAATCCAGCATTGCTGAGAGTGTCTGCTTCTCACCAATTCTGTGTTCTCATCTGTGTCTGATTATGACCACTTGTGTTCAATCACTGCCAATTCGGGAGGGTCTGTCAGTCTTCAGCTGGGACTGGACACCTATTAAATAGTGTCAGACTCTGAATTGCTTAGTCCTTTCTCTGTGTGATGCTTGAGAAGAGCCTGATTTGCTCAAAACTTAGACTGCAGCTAAGATAAAGGTCAGTGACATACTTGGTACAGTTTATCTGTTTGAAATGCCAAGTAACATGATAACTTTTCCATAAACTAATAGGTTAATCCAATATGATCACTGAGAAAGAAATAATTCTATTTTCAAATGTTTCCACAAGCTGGTACTGTCATGAACACAGCTACTGAATTTCTGATGGCTGGTGCAATGTATTTCCATGTTATTTGTATTTGTAGCTGTGTACTTATATTCACATAATTCATTCAGCTCTCAGTAATGCATGATGTTATAAGGAACTGCAAAAATTTCATAAATATGCAACTAAAAATCAGTAGTGTTTATGAAAAAAGCTAGTGAAATACAGTTTTAGTAAAATGCATGATGATCAGCAGTCAGGAAGACACTCAGGTAAATAGGCAGTTTTTCCTGATTTCTTGTTATAAGTACTGCAAAGGAAGAACATGTATTTTGCTAATCTCATGAAAAGTTTATTAAAGTTGCCACTCATTTTTTAACTTGAGCACCATCTAGTGTGCATGATAAAAATAATTTAAAAAAATAAATGGAAGACCAGTTCATTATAGCACTTAGCAGTGGAAGTGCTGGCATGTTTTCAATGTCAAAAGGAAACAAGCACATCAGAGATTAAGTCCTGCTAACTTTCAGTAGAACAAGCTTCAGGTGACATACATTCTTATGAGCTCTCTCCCCCTTTTAATTTGTGTCTCACTTAAACACTTGCTTGCACTTAAAATAAATGCAAGAAATGAAATGCACAAAAATTAAATGTATCTATTTGCAAGCAGGTTAAAAATTCAAAAATCAACAGCTTTTTTTTTTTCCAGATGCAAATACGTATTTGTATGTTCATGAAAATATAAATGTGGAGTCCTGCACATTGCTGGAAGTTGATACTGTCTGCTCCACCAATCCCTTAGCTTTCAGCTAAATGTAACTTGGCAGATGTTCTTTAGATCTTGCCTAAACTTGGCATGCAGTCCGAGATGAATTTCTTTCCTGTGTGCCTGGATCAGAATTGAGTGCATTTATGAGAAGTTCAGTGTGCTGTTGCTTTTCCTGTTAGCATTTCTTCATGCAGCATGTGCTCCATGGCATACTATGGGAGAGGACCATCCGTTATTACCATTGCTGATGAACTTCATACTGCTGTTTGCAATATGCTTTGTTTGCACTTGTATTGCGAAGTCCCTCTGGCAGTAACTTCTGCCCTCTTTCTAGTCACCTCACATTCCTCAGTATAACAAGATTTAGAGCTGCTGCTGGGGAGCGTTAGTCATTCTCATGCATCCATCATGATTCTGCCTTTTGCTACAAGAGTTCCTGTGATGAGGGAAAGATCTCCTGCTCCCATGTGTACTTCTGGCTTCTGAGTAGTTTTAAAATTGGAGGAGATCAAAACCTACTGTTAGATTTTTTTAAAAAAAAGCTTATTAATTGTTCATCAAGTGAATGCTGCTTTTGGGAAGTGGAAGGCAAAGGAACGGGATGTTACCAAGATTTTTTTAAACTTTGGGCTTGAGAGACTGTTCATTTTTTGCTACCATTATTTTATGAAAAGGGGCTGCTTAGACAGACAAGACAGTATTACTTTAAGCCCTGAAATGAAAGCCAAAGCTGGTAAAACTACACCCAGAGAATAAATTTTTATAGAACTAAGGAAGGAAAAAAGCTTATTTGGGGCATTTCTCTTTCTCAGTTCAAACAAGGTGGGGAGGGTTCTGGGAATGGACATCATTGGTCTCAAGAGGCCCATGTGCTCTGGCACACTTAAGAGCTCCTTGCTCTGATGTTGTGTTTCTGTGTGACCTAGCTCTAATCTGAAATAATTCAGATCAATAATTTCAATTTTTAATGCTTAATAGCTGTATTTGCATAAAGCTTTTGAACTTGACCTATCATTTGCTGACTTGCTATCCAGACATCTAGTCTCTAGCGCAGCACAAACTGCAAACTTTTCACCAAAGCCACACATAAAATTAATTTTCAAAATATATTGTCCAGATACTGACTGATAAAAACTAGATTATGGTGAGTGACCCCGTTGCCCACTGGGGTTTGAACTTGCATGCATGCGAGTTGTACACTGTATGATCTAGGGAACAGATTTAGTAAATGCTTGTTTTAGGGGGATTCTCTGGTGGGAATTACCTTCTCCATCCGACACACTTTTTCTTTGGACTATGCTAAGTAAACATTATGCAGTGTGAGGTAACCTCTTAGGCAGAGCAAGTTATCCCTTTCCAGCCATATGATACACTCTAGGAGTGAGATACCAAATGGAAAATGTACTGGGCTAGAAAAAAAGGGATGTCTCTGTAAATTCAGGTGAGGTGGCAGAAAATTGAGAATGCCAAACATTCAGGAAATGATTTTTAAAAATTGTTAAAGTTAGATCCCCTACTCTTATTAGTGTTGTGTTTACTGTCTGGTAGTTTTATGACATTGATTTCAGCTCAGATGATTGTAATATCAATACTGTTGAATGATTCATAATAGACTAATTCAGTTTTTCTTTTGGAAAGGAAAAGCTTGCTGCAAATCAGATGTTGTGTCTGATCTGAAATTTCATAGATAAATTGATTTCAAAAGCACACACAGACGTGTACGTTGTCAGAGGCTTGAAAGCAGACAGGAACTGCTTATTTTCCCTTAAGTGTAAATATGTTGAAGAGAACAACAGTGAAGTGATTTATAAGGACTGTAGAATTATCAATCTTCAACCTTACTCCCACCACCACACGTATCAAAACACTTGCCATCTCCTACAACACTAAGGAGAAATAGAAAATGCCACCAATGTAAAGGTTAGGCAAGTTGCTTCTAGCACTGCTGGAATTGGTTTGCTTCCCTGAAGAACACAGAGCAAAGAGAATTTGGTGGTGCAGTCTCTTAGAAAGCTCTGCTTCAGTGGTTCTCCATTTCTTTCTGTAATTTCTAAAGTGTTCAGCAGTTAATTCCTAGGTGTTTTAATACTCCTTGCACAGTCAGCTATTAAAGTTATCTGCATGGAAAAGAACTGCTTCCCATTAGTGTTTTACTGGCAATAGAGGATTTCAGTATCTCACAAGGGATTTGGCTTTATAATTTGGAATATAGTTCAAGAGCTTTGCCATTCTGCCTTTTCATCAAAATTGTAATTTTTGATGGGATTGTTAAATGGAGTTTCTGTTTGCAAGTAGAGATACGTATTCTTTTCTTCCAAGGGCGTGGTTTTAAAAGCACTCAGATTTGGCTTAACTCCTTTCTTCTTCAAGAGTAGTTTTGTAATACTTGAGGACTGTTAAGTCTACTGCAAACATTCATTTGTCCCCACACCATCCAAGAGTTTTTTCAAAAGACAAAATCTAACGGATGGGGAAGCAGCTTGGGCCATCATACCACATGGGATGAGGAGGGGACATCTGACATCCCAGTATGAATTGCAGTCTGAAGCCAGGCAGAATTAACACCACAGAGCTCTCAGTCTACATAGCCACTTTCAGTGCTGGGGCAAGGGTCTGTGCTTGAGTGCTTGTGACAGTCCAATACAAAATGTTAAAATGGGAACAATTAATTCTTAAAGGCAGTGAATGAAGAGGAGAGCTGCTGGTCTGATGCCAGTGAGTGGGGAAGTCTGAACACCAGCTCACCAGGCTTCCTACCAGAACAACTGGCTTTGAGAGAGGTATCCTGAGAGGCACAATAGAATTCTGTCAAAATATTGTCATTTTTCTGTCATTTCATTCTGTGGAAAAAGTAGCAACTAGTCCTGTTCCTTGACCTAGTCATCTGTCTATGTGCTACTGGTATACCACCTGTGAAGTTAAGGAATAGGCTGAGCTCACTGAATTCCCGTCTTACCAGATGTTCTGTATTTGTTGATATCTCATGAAAGAAGACAGACTGTCTGACTTAACAAATGGCTTATCTGCATTTCTGGTTTTCATACATACATATATATATATATAAGTCCAAGGACCTCAAATCTTCGGGTTTTTTTGATCAGAAGTGAATAGTTCTTTGTGCCAGAGTCTGAAGGCCACACACCTGCATGTTCCCACTTCCTCACCCTATAATTAACTCCTGAGAGCAGCTCCCAAGAATACTTAAAAATCTTGTTGATCTTATAAAAATGAAACAGCCAGCTTTAGGAGAATTAGTTAGTTTAACAGGCAGGGTTTATATAAAGACTCTGAACAGGGAAATTAAGACCAAGTGAGCAGCAGACTAACATTTGGCTGTGGTTATATTGAAGACCATCCTTTATGGAAAATTCAAACTGCTGTTTTTTTCATATAGGTTTATTGCATATTGTGCTTTCAGGAGTAATTGGATTACATTATGTTAATCCCTTCCCTGTTTGTGTCTGGTCATTAATGTTCAAACCTGTTCAAATATATGTGTTGCTCATTGTTCTGTTTAGAGGCTTTACCATCAGCAATTCTATAACCCAACAGTGGAATTGTGCCTTATAGCATCTTCCCTGCCTACAAGCCTGGCAGGGGATTTCAGACTGATGCAGTCTCATCTAGAGATCTTTAGTGCATGCTTTAAGATTCTTCTTCATTAGCAGGCACAAGTGTAGCCTGAGATGGCCTAAGTAGTTTGTTTTAGAGAGTGTATTTACTCTTCTGAATACTTGCTGCTGAACCATCACAATTTAAAACCCGGCATATGAAAGCAGTCTGACCTTAGTGCTTGTTCTTCTAAATATTTTGGACTAATAGCTATGATTCAGTACCTGCTGCATCAACAGTTGAGTTGTTCCTGCAGCAGAGGTGATGCAGCAGTAACTGTTTTGATTGAACTATACATTAGTGCAGTTGGCAGCAGGGCAACTAGAAATTGTCCTTATGCAAGGTCTCATTTTCCTCATGTTGTCATTTTTTCTATTAGTTCAATGCAACCCTTAAAATACTGTGCCACAGGCATTAAGACTGGTTTCTGGTCTGGACGTGAAAAACAGGAGAGAGATGTTGGGAAGAATCACCTGCCAGTGGAAGATGTGTAAGGACAGCTCAAACAGTTGTCTGCTTTGATCTGCTTGTATTTGGAGTTTGAATGGTCATTTAATGCATGTATGAGTCTCCCCCAAACAACACAGCTCATATGAAGGGTGTACGCCTTGATCAAGGCAAAACTCCCAGTGATTACAGTGGGGATCAGGGACGTATGCTTCCTCATATCCATAAGGAACTTGTCAGTGACAAGGTAGACTAAAAGGACTCAGTCTGGGCTGTCATCTGGGAATGGGGCTTCTCTAGAACTGACAGTAACGTATCCATACTCAAGGTATTCTACTAAGAATACTTCCCCTTAAAAGACTACGGATTATAAGCCAAAAAACTAGTCAAGAAAAGCAGGAATCAATGGCTACCAGGTTCCAATAGATAATGCCCCAATCCAAATTTAAATGATCCATGCCCTGGATCCTTTGTCAGAGACTAGGTACAATCAATCTGGATTTTGCTGCTTAATACAACTCCTGTCTCTGTAGATTTACCAGCACAGAGCTCTGACTTCATTTTATACTGTCAGACTTGTCTATTATGTCAGATCCACAGGTGACTCTCAGCATCTGTAAATCAATGCATCTTTTTTTATTTCAATGTTAGTATGTTTCCTATTCACCAGCTGAAGACCAGACCAAGAATTTGCTGACTTTCTTCCTCATCTGGGTTGTATTCTGTATTTCTAGTTATATACTCATAGTGACTGTAGTTTTTCCTCTGGCTTTAACTTTTGCTCTGGGTTTATTTGCTAGATTAAAGCTGTATTTTAATGCATTCCTTCTATTCTAGCAGGTTGCCTTGAAGTAGTTTACTGAATCAGAAAGCAGAGTAGTACTTTTTAATGATAAAAAGAAAATGTGGAATCTCCATCATAAAATGTCCTGTCTTTAGAATTATTCCCTGTAAGTAATTGGCACCTTTCTGGGCTGTCCTTTACTCCAAACTTTATTTTGATTTTTTTCATCCAGCATTTCCAGACTGTAGCAGACAGTGATGAAAGACTGGTGCATGAGGCTGTGTAACTTTGTGTCTCAGGTTCCTTTTGACAAGTGTAGCTAAAAATCTGGAACATGTCCTAACATTTCCATAAAAGCAAAGAATTGCAATGTATTTAATTCAAGTTCTCTGGTTTATTGCTTCCTGTAGAAAAAACTTGGAGCTAGGTGTCTTTTCTCTGGGATCTCATGTTCCTACTAAAGTTTTTTAAAAATCCAGAGATTATGATTCAAATACAATTTTTCTTGTATTTGAATCATATTCAGATTTGTATTTTCTTGTATTTTGTATTACAAAAGCAGTATCTCAGTGTTTGTATATGCAGCTACCATTATAAGGGTGTTACTAAGGGTGAATGTTCTCTTTGTGCCCTTACCTTTTAGCAGTTGTGCATGTAGTCCTCCTTATGAAGAGACAGCTCTTCTGAAGAGGCTCACCTCATTTTTCACCTCATCCAGAAATCAAAGCGTCTCAAACTGCTTTCTTCTGTTCAGAGCTTTCAGAGGTGGGGATGCCAGCTGGAAAGGGCTTTGTCTTCCCTTCTCAAGTGCTTACTCAAGATATGCTCTCACTGCTAAGAAATGGCAAGTGTTACTTAAAATAATCAGTGTAGCTGCACATAACGATCTCTGCTCCCTTCAAAACTGGATAATAGGTACTCCTACAGCCACTTAGGAATGTTCTGGTAGAGGGTAAGAGAGGTTTTTGAGAAAGATGGGTAAAACATCTTCCCAAGATCTCTTTCATCATGAATAGTTGTGACGCTGTGCAAACATGGTCAAGAAGGGAACGTTAAGATCTCTCTGTATCACTTTTATTGTTTTCTCTTTAGGACAAACTCCTTCCCAAAAGCATAACAGGGAAGTCCCACTTGCTAACAGTAAACTCAACTTCTAAAGGAGGCAGGTGGCCACTGGCAGCATCTGAGTCACGATGCAATGCTCAATGTGCAATGTGATGTGCAGTGTCATGTGTTGACTGCCGTGCTCATGGAAGAGGACACAAGGGAACTCTGTTTTCAGTGAACAGGAAGGGGACTGAACCTCCAGCTCCTTGAATGTAATTCTTTTTAGCAATCCATTTCAATTTAAAATGAAGTATGTTGATTTACTGTTGTGAAAATTATGCTTCCTGAAATTATATATCTCCTTGGATGAGCAGAAAGAAACTGGGCATTTGCAATGCCAGTCATCTTGAAGAATGCACAAGCATGATGTTAAAAATGTCATCATCACAGCATAGGCTGCATGGCAGAAACATACTCAAAGACTAAAAAACAGCTGGGTATAAGAGCCTGTTGTAACTTGAGCTCATGACAATTTGTGGATAATTTGCAATGCATGGAATAGAACTTCGTTCTCAATAGGCTCTCACTAACTTTCAAAATTAGAATTTTTATGAGGTTCAAATATAAATTATATTTTTGTGTCTGTGAAAGCAGTGACCTTCCTGGATAAGCTGGGGAATAAATGGCAATAATTGGTTATGTCTTGCACGAAAATATAGCTTTGGGCATTATGTCTGTATTTGTAGGAAAGGAGTACCAGCTGCTTGTAAAGGCTTCTCTTCAGATCTAAATGTGATTATTAATGACTTCATTTTTCTCTCTTTCCGACAGCATGAAGGTTAGTAGGAATACCTGTTGCAATTGATTCTGTTTTACCTCTTTTTGATGCTCAGATATGGCACAGGAGAGTGGTCAGGGAATTAATGAACTCTTAGAGCTGTGAAGTGCGTCCAGGTCCATTGTTAACACAGATCAGCTGTGGCTGGAGTTTCTAACTGGCGAGTAGATGGGGTGCTCTGGTGTAATTCCAATGGACAGCTTGGATGAACTGCTTCTTTCCCTAGAGGGGACCGTTCATCTGGATTCCCTGTATTAGGGAAGAGAGGGCAATATCTCTGCTGTACTGAAGACATCAAGTGTCGTATCTGCCCAGACTGCATGAGTAATCTAATATCTGAACAAGACAGAAATACCAATTAGGACAATGTCGTGGTTTAACACCAGCCAGCAACTAGGTACCACGCAGCTGCTCGCTCACTCCCCCCTCTCCCAGTGGGATGGGGAGGAGAACTGGAAAAAAAAAGTAACTCGTGGGTTGAGATAAGAATGATTTAATAACTAAAGTAAAATAAAATACACTACTACTACTACTAAATAATAATAATAATAATAATAATGAAAAGGAATATAATAATTAAAAAATAAAACCCAAGAAAAGACAAGTGGTGCACAATGCGATTGCTCACCACCTACTGACTGATGCCAGAGCAGCAATCCGTGCCTCCTGGCCAACTCCCCACAGTTCATATACAGAGCATGATGTTCTGTAGTATGGAATATCCCTTTGGCTAGTTCGCGTCAGCTGTCCTGGCTGTGCTCCCTGCCAGCTTCTTCTGCGCCTGCTTGCTGGCAGAGCATGGGAAACTGAGAAATC
>JAVJGG010000055.1:6734990-6783815 GCA_035590195.1 Aviceda cuculoides | reverse complement strand
TCAGGGTGTTATCAACATTCTTCACATACTGAACTCAAAACACAGCACAGTACCAGCTACTAGGAAGACAATTAACTTTATCCCAGCGGAAACCAGGACACTGTAGCACCCCAAAAGCGAAGTTAAATAGGTAAAAAATTTCCCTAACCAATGTAGCTATTTATATTTACATCCCTTTGCTACAAATAGTCAGGCTGATTGTATTTTTTTTTTAATAGTCAATATTGCTATTTTGTAGAAAAAGTGTTTTTTGACAAAATAAATACTTTTACAAGTGTCTCGCTTGGGTCTATTTTATTCCTTCAAAAATACAAGTGGTTGAATATGCCAGTGTTTGGCTGATAATAAGACATTTCATTCAAAAATTCTGCTACAGTGCATCATGGGAATCATGGTTGTCTTTTCTTAGATTATAAGAGTGGGCTCTCAAGCTCCATTAAATTGTACTTCATGTGCTCTGACCACAGACTTCAATGATATACCTGGTGTCTCTCATGATGCAAAAGATTATGTTGCACCGTTGAAAATGTAGTACAACCTAGAAGATAAGTCTGTGAGGGAGACTAGTTGTATGAAATATTAGAACTATAGTTCCTCTGTATCTCCCAGTTGGCAGTGTTTCTGACGTGAAATATTTTTGTTTTCTTCTGAAATAATTTTTGCTATTAGGTTTCCTTTTGAGGGGTGGGTATGGTGGTGAGGAACAGAAATAGTTCCTTATAAAACTGCTAGTAGCTCTTTTTCATTGTTTTTCATTTTTTGTTAGCATTTTTGGGGGAAAAGTCCTTTTTTTCTACCAGCTCATTTAGTTGGGTACTTAGTATTCATGATTAATAATGAAGCTGTGTGACATATTATGAATGTACATTACTGTTTTAGTTCTTTGACTCAACAAATGAACCTTTAAAAGTGTCTTACACTTGAAACAAAAAATTTAATCTCCTTATGTATCTTAGCCATGGACCCAGAATTCATTTCTGTGAATATTCCTATGAACAAAATGTCAAACATATGGATGTTTTAAAAAGGAAACAAAAAAGGGTGGTAAAAACATTAAATCACATTTCTAATTAGAAGCCAATTGAATGTCTTTGGTGATGTTAGTGCTACTCACACAGTTGCGCTGGCAACTCTTGGTAAATATGTATTTTTAAAATGGTGACTAGTCTGTGGTTGTTGCAGGGAACTAACTTTAAAGTTGCATTTAATGCTGGTAAAAAGGATATGACTCTGTCTAAACTGGAGTTGTGAACACACACTCCAGGTTCAGATGTGTACGCTGGACTTTTGCCTTGCTGCTTCCCTCCATGTGAGAAGGAACCTGGTAATGACAGATGGAAAGGGGCTGTGGTTAAGGCCGCCGAGCTGAATGTCCCATGGAAAATATTTGGGTTTTGCTAAGACATGTAAATTAGATAATATGACAGCTGCATAGCTGTAATAAGTATGAACGGCTGAAGATCTAGTAAAATGATGTGGCAAGTATTTCTTAGGGAATCTATGGTCTGATTTATATTCTTAGAAGCATTTTTTTAATATCTCAGAAAAGCAACAAATTAATAATTAATAGAAAAATCTGCAGATTGCAAAATCTTGCAAGAAGGGAAAATTGTTAAGAAGTACTTCAATCAATGTAACGTCTCACTGGTATTTGATGAGGAAAGCCAGCACAGTCAGCTGAAGGTAGTCTACTGAACTGAAATCTGTAAGTACTGGTTTCTTATCCCAGCAAGATTCCCAGCTCTGAATTGGTAGTCTCTTTAGGTTGTGCTGTTTTTGTCCTGGCTAGTCTTTGGGGAAAGGACTTTTTCTTACTCTCTGGTATTATGTGAGGTGTAGATAATAAGCAGCTCATCTGGCTCTAGCCACATTCCCCTGTAAAGGAAATGTCACTATGGCACCTGGAAGGATAAAGCTGGAAATATGTGCCAGTGGAAAAGAAAAAAAAAACAAACCTAAAGCCAAGCAATAAAGACTGTCTGTAGAATAGCAATAGCATGATTTAGTAACACATGCAACAGCCATCATTTCCAGATTAAAGAGGAAAAGTTATTTGTTGGGTGTCAGGATGATCAATGGATTGTTTTTACGTTACATCAACAGAGCTTTTTTTTTCAATATGTTGCAGCATTGAATCAACATGTTACAGTTCCTGAGTGCAACCCTAAAGAGAAAAAGGGTTGTTAGGCCAGTAGGAAGAACCAATATTTTTATCTACAATACCTTCAATTATTACAATGAATAGATGCCCTGAAAACAAATTCCCAAAAAGCTGGCTTCTACCCTGTACTTTGAGAGAGATGTTGAGAAGCTCTCCTAATGTCTGTTCCAGCTGAGGACTTGTCTCTCTTCTTGGTATGTGCAAATTGCCTCAGAGTTGCCTCAGAGTTTTCTTATTGAAAGGATGTTAGCAGTAAAGTCAACAGCAAACAGCCTGTGTTGAAGGGAGATCATGTCAGAGGATCAGAGAAAAACGGTTTGGAAAGGACCTTATAGATTGGAAAGGACCTCTGGAGGGCATTTGGTCCAATCCCCACTCAAAGAAGGGCCAAATTAGAAAAGCTTTCTTGGTGCATTGTCCAGCTGTGTTCACATAGGAACTTGCTTTTGGAATAGGTGGATCATCTGCTATTTCTTTGCACAGACACTCTGTGTAGAGTCTGGATGTTTATCTAGAAAAGAGGAATCAAGTTCTGTTCAGAGCATGTTGCAGGAACATCTTTGTTCAGATTTTCTGGTTTGCTTCTATAAATGATTCCCCCATGAGGAGAAGGGACTATCAGAGGGAAGATCAAGAGAAAAAAGGGGCCAGGTTGGTTGTCGCTGTCCCTTCATGACCATGCTTTGATCTACAGTTGAGTATAATGAGTAATAGCTGACAAGAAAATGCAAACAAGAACTGAGTGTATTGAGCCTTGGTGTGGGCCAAGGCCAATGTTATACAAGTGCATTATTTGAAACTGCTGGAAGGATAGACAGTGATATCACTGGGTACTGATTTGATTGTCAGCCTGTGCCAAATCCTGACTATAAAACCCTCCAGTAATTGAGATCAAGGGAAAAATTGCTATGCAGACATCTAACACTCTGGAAAAGAAGGAAGACCCAAGGTGAAACTGTTGCTTGTTGGTGCTGAGCCACTAAAGAGAGCCTGACACTGGATCTGGTCTCAGTGAGTGTCACGTTTCCTCCAAGCGAGACTGAGCTAACCCACTCAAGTGGTAACTGGGGTGGGTCTTGGTTTGTGTGCATGTGAGTGTAAAGCTTTTCTGGCCAAAGTTTCTCTCTCACTTTGTCCACTTAGTAAGTTGAGCTTAGCAGTGTCACATTGCCTGGTGTTCCTTTTCCCTGTGACACTGGTATACATCTGAATCTCAGGATGACAAGGAGTCCAGATGTCACTGGCTCACATGCTGTCAGGCTCAGGAGCTGGAAAGTGCTATTTGGCCCTAAGTCTAGCGTGTCAGATCCTGAGACCATTTCTCTATGGAAGCTTGCCTTTGCTGCAACTAGTGATCCTGTTCTCCATCCTTACTCTGTGGATCAGTAGCTCCCAGTGCAGCTTTTTGTCTGCTGTAAAACATGGCTAGGCTGGTGCAGGGTGCTCACAGATGATGTAGATCATCTGCATGACAGATGATGTAGATTAGCTGAAACTACTTTTGCATGCAACACACGCACACATCTGCACCCCCTGGTCTTAGAAGCAGACTGTTCGCAAAGATGTAATTTTAACAGTAGTTGAACTTCCATCCCAGAAATTGTGCTTCCTTTCTCAGTTAACTAAAAATCTTATAATTAATTCAAAACTCTGAGGATTGTGTTGCAGATAAAAGTCTTTATTCTTTCTGGCTTTTGAGTCTTGTATTCATAGCATTAGGTCACAAGAAGGCAAAGCAAGTGTAAGACACTTCCAAAACAGATTGCTAGCTAGACAGAAGTATTTTCCATTATTGTTTTAGATTAGTAAATGTTGCAAAAAAACATGTATGCAAATTTCCTTATTTCTTGACCAGGACCAATGAATGTAGCTGGTTCGTCCCTTTGCAGTGGAAAAAACACAGGAAGTGTAGGTATATCCTTAAGTATAACTGAAGCACCTGTCATTGACTGTTGTGACAGTCTGATTCAGAATGTATGGTAGTAATCGGTAGGCACGGGAAAACTACTTCATGCCAAATAGGTTGAGTGAGTTTTAATTTTGCACAGTTATGCCCAAATACAGAGAAGAAATATTCTTACCATGCTAAGAATAATAACCCATTCAGTGAGGAAAACATATTTTGACAGGTGTTTGGTGGAGAATTCTCATAGCATACAAGAATTGTGATAAACCCAATCAGTGGTTACCAAACTTTTTGGAACAATGCCCACAGCATCTTACTCTGTACCAGCCGACAGCCAAAAATACAGGGGTGGCATGCTGGAGGAGTTCTTAGCAGTTTAAAATACTTCTTGAAATTTATAACAGAAGATTCCATACCATCAGTTGTACTTGATTAACTTCATGCTGCTGTGTAGTGTACAAGATAACAGCAAATGAAAACAGTGCTTGGTTCTCTCTGCTCAGTGTCTGGCTACCAAAAATATCATGAGATGAAATTAAATATTACGGTGCTATTGCTTTAGCCCAAAAAGAAGGGGTGAATTCCACACACAAATGAAGGTTTTAAGGAACTCAGCTGTGGCTCTGAACGTGTGCAGGATATGAAATTAACCGTAAAACCCAAATGTGCTTTAATCAGGATTTTTAAACAGTTTCTCCCTTTAAAACATTGGGCCTGACTCTAATCTCATATCAGCATAAGGTAGATTTCATTCAGTTGGAAGAAGATCAGATCAGCCTTTCATAGCAATATGGCACAGCCTTTCCTTCTGGAATTCTTAAATGAAAATTGAAGCTGGATGGTAATTCTGAATACATCCACAATAAGCCTCTCTGATAAGAATTACTGGTGATCTGCTACCACTGTCCATCTAGCAGCCTATTGAGGAACTAATTTTACAACAACCCCTTAAGGCGGCAGTGCTCATTAAAAAAAAAAGGGGGGGCGGGCAAAAAAACCCAGAGTTAAATTATTTTTCCATGACTGTTTGAAGAACACCTAGAAGTTTGAAGTTCTTCTTACCATTCCCAGCCATTAAGTTCACTTATTTAGATCTTGAATAAGCAGGTGAAGTTAACTATATTTCTCCTACTGATGGTGTTTTTTGTGGTAATGCTTTCAGCCACACAACTTGCCTGCTCTATGATAGCTTAGAAATTTTAAATTAACTTTGAACCTTGGGCAGCGTCATAACTGATATAATTTGGTATTGCTCCATTGACTTTGCAATGTCAACTGTCACTAAAGGAGGACATGAGACATGATTTCTAATGTTTATGAAGGCAAGAAGAGTTCAGCTGTACAAAAATTTAAACATTGTGATCTTGAAATGAAGCGTGTGAGAATTCTGATTTAATACTAGGTTAATACTGAGTTAATACCCAGTTAATCAATGCTAATAGAACTGAACTGCTGCTTTAGGAAAATACTGTGAAACCATAGCTGCATCGGCTAGTAATACCAATAAAAATATACTCCCGGGTTATTTTCTGCATGATTCAGAGAAGATAACACATAACATGATATATGCTTCCTAAGACAAACCGGTCTTGCTATTTAGCTGTTTTCTAAAGATTAGGTAATAATGTATACAACAGATTCAGACCCGACTTCTCACAATCTGCTATTCATTACGTTGTTCATGCATTGTTCATTCTGCACTGGATACAAAGAGATGCAAATATGGACTGAGAAATTTGGCTTGATTCTAGACTGTGATCAAGTAATGGAAAATTCATTTTAGTTTCTTTTCTGGTAACCAAGGCAGAATTTACACTATGAGAAGCCAGTTTCTGATCTTAGTATTTGAGTGTCAGTCTGGAGTGGTCCCATGACTTGAAAGCCCTGCTCCTCTTTTTTCTGTCAGTGCTCTCTGGATGTGCTCTAATAACTACAGTGGTGATTGTGCTAACTAGACTCCAAGTCTGGGCAACTCAGATTTCATCTGAAACCTTAATGTCCCAGAAAATCAAGCAAAGCGTTTGCTGAATACATAAAAAATTTAAGTGAAGACAGTTCAAAACTCTGAGGCCTCGTGACTTGCCCAAAGTGTTACCTCCTGGAAAAAGACGGTAAATGTTAACCAAGGATTCTCTCATGCTCCTCTCTCTTGAAATGCTGGGCCATGATGCCTTACTGTATCCAAATCACACATGTATCCATGATGCCATATTGTATCCAAAACCATAAAAGCACTCTTTTAATTTAGTAAATAAAAATCAGGAGTAACAGAGGGATGCAAACACAATTCTGAAGTAGTTCTACTGTCATAACATTAATGCTTTGAGAGACTGCAGTCTTTGTTCTACATTTCTTGCTGAAGTCTCATTATCATCTATTAGAGGAGTCTCAATAGGTATAGCTTTTTTTTCTTTTTTTGCATCTATTTATGAACCCTGGACTTTAAAAGAAATACACAACTTGTTCAGGCACATTGTTTACGTATGTAAAGGCAACTGAAGCATGGAATAAGATGACTACAATACCAACAGTTTTTGTAATGCTTTCAACAGGGCCAATCAGAACAAACAGAAGAGCAGGAAAGAAGCAGATGCTATATGTAACAATGAATAAAGAACAACACCTATTAGCACTTTATAGCTCTTTGGACTCTGTTCCATTCAGCCAATTGCTTCAGTTTGAAGATAATGCAGAAAATACTGAAAGAAAGGCCTAAAAAGCAGAACAGAAATCAAGAACAAATTGAAATTTTATGCCATACATCTGCTGCCTGTATCTTACTGGTTGGGTGTGTAATTTTGACAAGATTTGTCATAATGAAAAGCTTTCATGGCAACGACATGGAGGTTCAGCAGCACATCAGTAATACAGACCGTAACTGCTATTTTTATAGCACAAAGTATTGATACTTTATTCAACTGGTGGTGCAGCTGAACTACTTTAAATAACCAATCTAATGTGATGACAGTGAGAAATACAATACTCCCTGTCCTGTTCAGTGGCAGCATGAATAGATTAAAACTGCAGAGAAGTTCTTTGGAAATCCAATAATCTCTTTTCAGGTTGTACCGCATATGAAATGACAGACTAATCATCAGTAAGAAATCAGCAACAATTATGCTGAATAGATATACGGTGCTTGGTCTCCAGCTATTCCTGTAAAAGCTCAAAAAATCCTCAAAGCAATTCCACTGCCAAGCACAGAGTCAAGAATTATCAAAACTGTGTAATGTCCACTTGTCATTTTAATCATTGCTGCAGTTCTGGAGCTTTTTCTGGCTTCATCATCATCGTTGTTGTTGTTGTTGCTCAAAGCGTACTGCCCACAGTCAGTTGGTAAATTGAGCTGTTTTCTAGCCAAGAGTCTGTGAAGTGAGCTGCAGAGGAAATACAGTGAAGTTTCAAGATGTAGTATATTTATATGCAAATTATGAGTCATAGTGAGTATGATGGACTCTTTCAAACTGTTGAGAGAGGTGACTAGTGAAATACTTGCTCAGATAAAGCATTGCAATAGTATGCAAAACCAGGCTGTACTGGTTTTAGGTCTCCAGTAAAATCACGTGTACACTAAACCCATTAATTCTGTTCTTGTTTTCATTCAGTCTCATTCAGTGAGAACTGGTCCAACACCAACAAGTGGTTTCGTTTATTTTGGATACTAAATCTGTAGATCAGTGTTCATTAGTCAACAAGTACCACGTGATAGTTGGAGTCACATTTGTCAAAGCATATAGGCATCCAACTTCCCTCTGAATTTTAACACCTGTTGGAGCTGGTTAGTCGTGCATCCGTAACATAAGTACACTAACATCCATTAGTCTTTGTATGTGTCTGTTCAGTACTTTCTTTCTGCAAGTGCCATCAACAGCTGTATCACAAGGAAGGAACTCTGTAGCTAAGAAGCCAGGTAAGAGAGAAAGACTCCTTGTGCTCCCTCATAAAATGTACCAGACTGTTTCCTGAAACAAAATGTTTAACATTATAGTGTTAAATAATGTTTAACATTATAAATTTTTAAATTTTAAATCGTCAGTAATTACACCTTTTTTTTTTTCCTTTTATCCATTAAAATATTAGATTCCCAGGGAATCTTTCTAAGCCATTCACTTTGTTCTTTTTTTTCTATTGGGTAGCAGACACCATTTTGCCTGTATTGGCAAAGACTCATGAAGCTGCGCATGAGATGACCAAGCAACATTCAGGCTATTGACCAGATGTAAACAGCACTCCACCCATGTAATTTGGCTTTTGACCTCCAAGATCACCCTTCATGTGGGAAAGCAGCACTTAGAAGACAACAATTTGCCCACCCTTTCTTCCTAGAGCTACATTTTTATTTGTGCCCTGGTCCATTTCATTTTGCATCTTTTACTAGTCAACTAATTAAAGGTCATGACAGGCGTTTGTGACGATCCTTCACTGGAACCTTTATAAATTACAGTCTTTTTCCTGTGTCTTGCCTATAATGCTCTGAAGGTGGGAATTTGGTCTATGTTATCTTTGTTATGCAATGTTATGCATGCAGGGTCCATGGTGTGCCCCTAAGGTAGTTGGAGCTCAGTGCTCCTGTATGGATTTAATCCTGGAGACATTTTTGAGATTCAGCAAAAGGAAATTGCTCAGTAAATTTGAGCTAATGCAACTGACTTTCTGGGCTGTGAACAGACATTGCTGGCTCATATTCAGTTTTTCATCCACTAATACCCCCAAGTCCTTCTCTGCAGGGCTGCTCTCAATCCACTCATCACCAAGCCTGTATTTGTGCTTGGGACTGCCTCGATCCACGTGCAGGACCTTGCATGTGGCCTTGCTGAACTTCATAAGGTTCGCATGGTCCCACCTCTCAGGCCTGTTAGGGTCCCTTTGGATGGCATCCCTTCCCTCCAGCGTGTCAACAGCACCACACAGCTTGGTGTTGTTGGCAAACTTGCTAAGGGTGCACTTTGTCACCAACAAAGATGTTAAACAGTGCCAGCCCCAATACCAACCCCTGAGGAGGAATGCCACTTGTCACTGCTGTCCTCTTGGACATTGAGCCATTGACTGCAACTCTTTGAGTGTGACCGTATTTACTGCTCAACCATTTAAAATTAATCTTGGGAAAAGTTTAGGTGCAAAATACCATTCTTATTGGTTTTGGTCAGTCATAGCAGAAGCATGCATATGTGCGTTTATAGAATATATAAAAAAATCCACGGGATGGCACCCAGAACATTTTGTAACATTGGTGGCCTACTATGTTCCTAATAATCTTCTTTCTTCTCCCAATATTGCTGACTTGGAAGTAGTTGTGAAGACATATACTACCCTGGAGTGTTAAGAAGAGCAAGTGTTAGGACAGGTTAAAAACCAGCTAATTTTGTTATATTTCTATTCCCCTTCTTCCAGTATTGACAATAAAAGGGTACCCTAATTAACACAGGAAGTTACAGAAGGGCCTGCATGGCACCAGTGAATAAGATTAATTTTGTGTACATAAATCCCAATAGAAGTTTCTGAATGTCAAATTGTCCTCTTAATTCAAATGTGTTTGGTTGTGAGAGAGAGAGATGGGGTGACAGTGACCCAAGTGACTTCTGTTGGTTTAAGTTTCATCATATGTGTTGCTTAGCTGCCATGCATAAGGAAATTGAATTATAAAAATACAGATATCATAGAAAGCACATGATAATCTGGTAGGTTTGGGCTCGCTCTTAGGCTTTTTTTCTTCTTCTTCTTAGTATGTGCCTGGATGTAGGGGAGGACAGAGTGACAGCCTTTTCTTTCCTGCCCTGGGAACCCTCTGAAACAGTAAGCACCGGTTTTGGGCTGCAGTAAGGCTGCCTTGCAGTAAGGCTGCCTCCCACAGGGCCTGAATAAGCTGTTGTGGCTTCCAGGACTCTGGAAAGGCTGCCAGTGCTGAGCAGTATGAAATTCACCCTGATATTCTGGAGACTCTGCCTGCAGAACTGCCAGTGGAGGTGCTGGGTGCCTCAAGAGCCTGTTTGGCCTCTAAATTAGCAAAATGAGTTTAAGCTCCAATTTGATTGGTGTAGTTATTAATCTTATGAGAAATACTGTAATTCTGTTTTTTGAGTTAAAAGAGCTAGTGAATAGAGGCAGAAGCCATAGTGAGAAGTATAACTAATACATATGTCTTGCACTTTAATGGCACGGCTGATTTCTTGCCATGTTTTGTATTGAATACTTTATTTTGGGCAACAGAGAAATTGAGCAATGCTGTTCCCAGTTGTGTGAGCTTTATGATTTGATACACTCTTTTAATGACAAGATTGTTTTTTTTTCCTTCAACCATACCAACATATGGCCTGTGTAAACTTAACTCCAACCACATTGAGGGCTGTGAACACAAACAAATAAAGAACATTGCCTTTGTTTTGTTTTATTTTTGCATTTTAATTGCTTCTCTGTTTTGAATTAGTTTTAGGTGATGAATTGGAAAGATAAAGGCATCTTTTTTTAAGACATTTATGCTTTGCAAACAGCAGCTAATATTTATATTTTTGGAAAAAAAAGTTATGGGCAGCTTAAAATCTTCACAGATTTTACTTCTAGAAACTTCCTGCACTGTTCTGATCATCTACTGATAGATCGTGCAATATGACATGACAGATGTCTGACAAGTGTAGTTGGTTATCTGGCTTGTGTCTGGTACGTTCCTCCTCCTGTGCTAATGCCCAGAGTAAAGTTGGGTTAGGTTTCAATTGATTTGTTTGTATGTGTTTTGTGAAGACAGGGCAAAGAGGAGCTTGTGTTTTCCTAGGAGCTTTAGGGAGTGAGGTTTGTTTTTTTTCCTGAGTTCTTTAGTCTTGTGACATAGTTTCCTCTGTGACATTTATGCCTCCTCTGACATCCTATTTCAGAGCTCTGTCTGCAAGAGACCACAAAAGAAGAGGTCATTGCAGGAAGATCTGTCTCAGCTGATTATCCCTCCTAGGGAAGGAGAGAAATTCGGGAATGTGAATGAATGTAGAGAGGCAATGCCTGGCTCTCCTGTTTAGGGCCTGCCAGAAGAGGTTGGGTCCTTGCTGCAGTCCAAGACAGCTGTACATCCCTGCTGCTAAAATGCACTTAATATTTGTTGCAGCTAGATATTGTGAGAGTATAGGACACACAACTGTGTTCAACTGCATTTCAGCTGCAATTGCCTCAGTGAAAGGTGGATTTTTGTTCATATACGGGTCTTTGGACTGTGGGTTTGGAGCCCCTGCTTTCCAAATGCAGTGACTGAGCTCTTGCATATCCTGTCTCGCTTTGCTATACCCTGAGCCCCTCCTGTCCAAGCAGATGCTCTGAGTACTCTGTTGTTTTTATTAGACTTTTGCTTGAGAAAGGAAACAGGATTATTGGACTGTGGCTTTGCTGTACATAACCACTGTTCAGTTTTTGTTCCATTATTACAACGGTTTACATTAATTGAATTTTTAATAAAAGCCCAAGCAATTCACACACCAGGTGTTCTCTAAGGCTAGTCATAGTCTGAGATCATCATGGCTTTCACAGGCCATTTTGCGTCTTTTTTATTTGCTCCCTGCTGTTTCATTTTGCTTTGTTTTCTATAGGTGCCCAAGAGAGAAATAATTGTGTGTTTTCTTCCTCATTTACTTTGTTTGTAGAGGAATTGTACACCCTTCTGATCATTCCGGTATTTCCTTGGTGAGTCCCTCCTCAGATCGTTGTGGTGAAAGTAGTATAATGTGCTTTTCCAACTGCTGGCTCACTGATTGCTTGTTGTAGTCTATTTTCTGTTTTCTGCTATTCATTCCACCAGTAATTATATTGATTTTTCTAGCTCCCCTTTTGAAATTAGACTTTGGCTAATGCAGACTTCTCAAGCCTCTTTTCTTCTGCCCTGTGAGACTCTGAGCACTAATCAGCGTAAGAGACTTGACAAGTTCTTATTTCTTTTAAGTACTCCTTCCTGCCAGAGCATCACATGAAAGCCATTAGACAAAATGCCATATTCCTTTTTTTCCCCCTGTTTTTGGGGGGGAGAAATAAGAGTGCGGCACAGGTGAGTATCTGAAATTCCCAGAATACGAAGTGGTCCCTCGAGCATGGGACCCTTGCCAGCATTTGGCTCTGTGGGTTTGCACTCTACTGAGCAGTGAGTGTTGTGCACATCTCAGAGCTGCAGCACATGCACTCCCATGTTTGTTTCTCTGCACAGAAACTCCCAGAGGATCTCTGGAAGTTCACCTTGATTCTTCTAAGGCCCTCAGCTGGCCTGGATCTGTATATTGCAGCAAACTATGGGGTGCCCCTGAGTTTGCTTTCCCATTATTTATTAGATGGTTAGTTTTTAGTTACCCCTAGCTCAGTTTCAGAAAGCTCAGTGTTACTACTTCTATTTCCCTAAAGATTTATATATTCATCTGTGCTATGTTGTCTCTCAAGATACCAGGAGACTCCAAATAATGCACTTCAGCATTTAAGCTGCCAAATACTGATAGATGGTAGGCAGGAAAATATTAAAGCATGATCTTGTAACAGTCCTTCTGATACTGGCAGTATATAACCACTTACAGAAAATCATTATCTTCCTGTAATAGTATCTTCACATATCAGTGAGACCTGAAGATGGCTTTCTCAAAGATGAGGGTGACTTTTAGGACCAAGATCTTCATGCAGATGCATTTACTTCAATTTATTTTTCTAAAAAAAAAGTTAAATAACCACTGATGAGACTTCATAAGTACCGTAACACTGAAGGTTTGGTCTACACAGTTTTTTTTTTCCTGGCACAAAAGTTTTTCCTGGGTATGGCTTTTTTTACTCTTCTCTTCCAACTCAGTTATTCCTGGTGAAGCATTACTTGAATGAAATTGCACTGTTATAATTTAATTTGCTTCTCATATTGTATTTAGTCTACAATAGTGTTGTGATTGCATCAATACTAACGGATGTGAATAAAGCAATTTTTCTATGCACAGGCAAGCCCTAAAACATATATTTCCCCTAGCATTTAATATCATTGAAAATCCTGCTAGTGTTTTGAGAACATTAAAGGAAGCTAGATTAATTATCTTATCTTAAAAATAGTCCTACTCTCTTTCCTTGTGTGCCATGAAAAAGGCCAGCCAGTGTTAATAAAATCTTTCTATCTCAGCTTTTGAAATGACTTTTTTTTCACTTTAAGTCTTGAGTATATGAAAAACTTTTAACCCTCCAAACCCAAATTCCAGTTAATTCTACTCTAAAGGACCTGAGCTTCTTCCGTACTAGAAAATAAAACGAATATTATAGGTGTAGAAGTGAGTGAAATAATCTGAATTCTACAAATATCCTCCAAACTCCCTATTTTCTTGATTAAAAAAATATTTTTGTTTTACTCATGACTTTACTTAGTGGGCTGTATGCAGACAGAAGGTCTCATTAGAAATACATTTTCCGCACATCAAGGTTATGCCTGAACTACCTTTTCTGCATTCAGGGAGAATTTAAAAGCTGAGATGACCTGAATTGTGACCTTGATGTAATACTTAGACAATATAAGGTTTTTAACAGAACTGACCATGGACTCTTTTTTTAAAGAATAACTGGGACCTTTGGCTCTTGGCTCTTCTGAACAATCTCATTTGCATTCCTATCTCCCAGCATTTATGCCTCACAGAGCTCTTGCTTAAAGGATACCCAATACCGTCTTCACAGTGTAAGTGTGAGAGTGGTACACTTTAGCAGCTGACAAGACTGGGTCATGTTTAGCTGGTCACAACTTGTTTGTACTGAAGATAGGAAAGGAAGTGGGCTCTTCTGATCTATCTGAACATCATATTCTTGCTCATAAGAGCCTATTTTCTAAGGGACACTGGCATCTGTGATATGGTTTGGCATGTTTGGGTGTTCAATACAATACTAGACTTTTGAATATTGTTATTATGTATAATCATCCTGACAGCAAATCTGTGCAGAGTTTTGAAATAAATATATTCTAATATACCACCGAATAGGCAACTAGAAAAGTCTGGTGGAAGGTCCTCATAGTTTCATGCAGATTCTTCCCAATGTTTACTTATGATGATTTATAATGATACGGAGTCTGTATTTTCTTTGCTTCTAATGTATGATTGATAGTAGTATGGTTTCAGCTGCTGCTTGAGGCAGCATATAGATCTGTAGGTCTTACAACCTTAGCTGCAGCTTTGCTTTCCATTTCTGTTGAATCAAGCACTTTAAGGGGCCTGTGGTTCAGAAAAACAGTGCACAGCCAAAAAAGAACTATAGTGTAGACTGGTCTTTCTTTGTTTAATTTGTTGTTTCATTTTCAAATGCAGCTTTCAGTCACATGCCTAATCTGTTTCTTCATGCTGCACCTTGTGAACTGATAATTCACCCCTGCACCCTTTCCCCTCCCACACACCTTTGCGCTCCAGTTCCTCCATTGCTCCATCTGGCAGTAGTCCCTGTAATAAAAATTGTTAACTATCTAACACAAATGAAAAGGGAAAAAAAGGGAGATGGGCTATTGAATGTATAATGGTGTCTTGAACTTTCAGTCTCTGATGTTGGATTTTTGTGCCATATGGGAAAAGCAGCATAGCAACATAACTGCTACTCCTAATTATATAATATAAATGTCAAGCTTGTTCAAAATTCAAGGATTACACACTGCCAGAAGAAACTATTTCTTCTGTAGACTGAAGCTTCTTGGCAACAGAATCTGAAGGAAGAAGCACTTACGGTGTGTGATCTCATCAGCCTATTTCTTAAACAGCAGGGAGATGGACAGAAAAAGGCATTTTTACAATGTCTCTCTCAAGGGACAAGATAATTTATTGCTTTCAGCTCTGAAAAACTTCTAAGATACAAAAAATTTCAAGTATACACAAATCTAAATATTAAGTTTAGAAAAGTTAACAAATATTGATTGGATGTTTAAGCATTAACAATGTTATAAAGCACATTCATGGAAAATTCACAGGTGGGTATAACCAGCTGACTTTTTGGTTGCAGCAATGTAAAAAAAGACTTAGAAATTCTTTGCTGAACATTTAGCAAATGGTTATAAATTATTGCTGAGAAGATCTAATAGGTATTATTTTTATAATTTTACTATCATTCCTACTGGAAGTAATAAGAAATACTATACAATGCCTATTGTAAAAGGCTATCACTATCCAAGGATCTTATGAGCTTAAAAGCACACAAGACAGTGTGTTAGAAAGGAAATAGTCTTATCTCTACTGCAGAGCAGAGAATTGAAAGTGAGGTTTATGTCAATGTTGAAAGGAAAATCTTTGGCAAAGCCAATCACCTGCTAAGTGAGGTCTTGGAGAACTTCAGAAGTGCTTCTTGTAGAATAGATCATGCATGAAAAGCCAGGCAGGTGTTTGCCTCGATTCATATTGATTCTGAACAGCTTTTAAGTTATTCATAGTCAACTTAATAAATTCCAAGTGATTGTTTCATAAATAGTGACAAATCATCTGGATGTGTTAAGAAACTTGGGTTTTTAATGAGACTGCCGATCAAAGCATTACAAGATAAATGATTTTAAAGGGGTATTTCATGCAGTTATGCATAATAAAACTACCTGCAAATACACTTTACAGTAAACCCCCAGAATTTTCAGTGACTTAAATGGCATTTTTTCTTTATATATAAATGGTTAAGGAAATTCCTACAGAACCTTTTTATTTATTATCTAATATGGCTTGATTTAAAGCCAGCAAAGCATATAAGTCAAATTTCTGATTTGATCAAGTGGTAGAGAACACACATATGATATATTTAGAATTGGAAAAGTCTCATCTTGGTGAAGAGTGCTGTAAATTACTTTTGATTAAAAAAATCAGCAGAGGAAGTGAAAAATCATTACTACCAGAACAAGAACAATAAAACATTAATGCTTTGTGTAAAGATTAATGGGTAGTTGAGAAGTTGATTTGTAAAAGTCACCAGTACTGCAGGGCATGAGTTTATTAAGAGTATGAAAGAGGCAGAGTAAAAAATGAGCTTATACTTTAATCAACAGAAATGTAAAATAAACAGCTCAATATTTGTAGGCTTCTTTCAGTGGAATTTTAGTTTGAGCGTAACTGCCTCCGCAAAAACCCCCAAAGACTTTGACCGCTTGAAAACCAACATCCCCCAACCCTGTTTTGTCCAAAGAGCTGATAACAGATAATAATGGGAGAGGCAGATGGGGAAAGCTGACAATTCATCTTCTTTCTGATAATTAAAACATATAAGGAAATGGATGGAAAATCTGTGCATTTTCTTGTTCCCCTTCTTTTCCTACGCGAGTTGTCATTTTCATATACTTATGTGTATTATATGTAGTACGTTACATAAATAAATAAATCATCATCTCCAGAGTGGGATGAGATATGACTCATGCAAACATGGGAGCATCTATTTCTACACGGGCACCATATAAATTGTGCTACCTTACTGAGGGTCCTGACCACTCCTGTGTTATACAAACTGATAATAGCTTTATCTGCTCAGGAAAGAAGTAGAAGGCCCAACAACTTCAGTGAAAACAATTGGCTAAAAGTTAGCAATTGGTTGACCAGACCTTCATGGTCTCAGAAACAGCTATCTTGTGTTTGACGCTAATTGTACTTGGCATCCTAGCTGAAAATTCAGAGCAGAAAGTCCGAGGAGGTCACAGGCATAAAATATCTTCTACCTTGAGCGATGAATCACACAGATAAGAAAGTACAGACATGCTGGCCAGTACATGTTATTTCTGTGTACTGTTTCCGCTGTTGATCTAGAATGGGAAACTTTCTTGATAAAAGTCCATGTACAAAATTATACTCTTGGAAGCTGCCAAACTGACAGTCTTCATACCGCTGGCAGAGGTAACACGCGTTTCTTATTCTCTGTAGTCAGTACGCCTATATTTAACTCTGATCTAAAAGCACTGAACTACGGTGTAAAGAAGATATTTTATCCTCTTGCTCATTTGTGGTTTACTGCAAGATTCTGAGCTTTTCTGGGAGCTGGTGGGAGTCTTTAACTCCCACTAGTTTTGCTGAAAATTTGGCGTAAATATTTCACAAGAATACCTGCCATTTTGTGGAGACAAATGCTGAGGTTTTATGAAACACTTCAAGATGATCAAATACATTGATATCAAACAGAGGCTTCGAGGTATCTATTTGTTTAGTTAATTTCCCTCACATTAAGCTTATTTTTGTGCCTTTGTGTTTGTGTGATTGGATTTCATCTGGAAGTAGGGCTAAACCTAAATAAGACTTTCAGTGCCTGATAGGGAAAAAAACCCACCACTAACTGTGGAAAAGCCTCAAATTCAGAAGCCAGTTCCCTCTTTGGCCTGAGAATAAGTAGAAATGATCACTCTTTTCTAAGAATGCATGACATGACTGTCTCTGCCTGTCATATATAGGATAATTATATATGACTACTTCAGTTCATACTTCAGTACCGTTCTCAGTTTTTATTAGTGGGGGTTTATGTGTTTATATTGAAGAGTATTCATTACTGTAATTTATCTCCCAAGAGTCTTTTCTATTCAGTATGCATCAAGCTTTTACAGCTTGTGGATTATATGCTTCTCTTTCTGAAAAGCTAAGTCTTTTAAAAATGTATATGTGTGGTAAATGTCTCAACTTGAAGAATAATGTAATAATCATGTTTATTAGACAGTAAACCAAATAACATGAGACTCTGGGAGAAGAGGTACAGTGTTTTCCTAGATTAGAGGTGCTCTTATGGGCTCTAGACAGTAGAAATATAAGGAACAAATCAGTGGTAGCAAGGAACAAATTAGTGGTGTTAGCTCTCTAGAAATTAGCTTTCTCTGTTGTATGTAGTAAATGAAACTTTGGCACCATGGAGAAAACAATTACCATATGAGTATAAAGTTTTCAAACCCTTTAAACAGTAGGGGAAATGTATAAGGAGTTAATCGGGGTCAATGGTTAATTCCGATAACATTTAGTCTGAGGACAGGAAATTACTATCTTGAGTGTGAGACTTTGAAGAGTAAGCAGAGTTTATCTGTGTTGCTCTAATAAAAGATATGCTGTCTTGCTATAAACGTCACTTCTCATTAAAATGAAGGACATCTTTTATGCGATACTGTAAAACTGTCATGTATTGTAGGTAAGTCTGAAGACTTATTTTTAAAGTCATATTCTGCAGGTCCCTGGGTTTTTCTGAAATCTGGCTGTTTAAGCAGTCAGTCTTTTGTAAGTAAGTTTGACAGTCTTATCTGTGGTATACTCTTATCTTCTCTCAACTGTTTTTTCTCACTTAGGAGGGAACTCTCTGCCCACTGAGGAAGTACAGAATGTCTTTACAGGACAGTATAGGAAATCCACTGCAGCCATACAACATGCTAAGTGAGAAAAAACAGTTGAGAGAAGATAAGAGTAAAAACTTAAAGTCTATTGGTAGTAAATCTTGCCAAAGGAACAGCTACCGTGTGCTTGGAATCCAGAACAGTAACTTCCAACACCTACAAAATACACCCCACATGCTGAGACAATTTATAGTGTGGTGGTAAAATTATTAAGGTTGAGAGGTCTGGCTGAGAAGCAACTTTTACTTAAAGAACATTGCTTTCAACTAAAAGCTAACAGTCTGTGATTGTTTCCAGCTACCCACTTCTGAGCTAAGCTAATACTGGGTGTGCCACTTCTATAGGCTCCACCAAGATACATCTCTCCTTATTGTCATGTTATTTACTGTTTGATTCCTTAGAAATGTGCCAGTTAGCAAGCAACTAAAGGAGTTCTTCCCTCCCAGGGATGTATACCTGGCTTCATTAACATTGAAATGATTGTTTTTTCTCACCTTTTTCATTTCTTTCTGAAACAGTATATAAGTTGGGTATCTGCAAACACTTGGCAGACAACCTGAGAGCAGAAAGAGAGATGCTGTCCCAGTGTTCATGGTTGATAAAGCTTCTGTCTGACCTGTCCTAAATTGTATGTGCATTATTATGCACTTGGAGTCTCTAGATTCTCTGACAGGAGTTAACTGTCACCTTCTGAGATGGCAAAATTTGAGTCAGGTTGACTAAGATATAAGGTAGCGACCATACACACACACATTTATGCAGGCACAGTCTAATGCATACTCTGGAAGAAGCATTTTCAGAAATTATGTGGCCAGATATCCAGAACATTAATTTAATTTCTTTTCAGGCATCAGCAGGAAGAAAGATCCTGGAAGGATCTCAGGAAAGGAACTTGTAGAGCACACAGGGATTCTTTCAGGAGCATGCTATTTTTCAAGGAGACCCTTGGACACTACAGAAGTCCTGGCATACTTGCTATTCCCTGGACATTAGCAATAATGAATGTCTTGCTATGAAAGCCAAAGAAAGTGGCTTTCAATAGTACAAAATGTGAGCCCATCTGTCTGTGTGATTAATGGAATGAGCCCCTTCCAGAAAACAGATACAGTTAAGGAGACCTTTCCAGAGCTTGTGGAATGTGCCCGGTTTAGCATTACACAGAGGTGCAGAAAAGCTAAGAATTCATGTAGCTGTTGATACCTGGGAAATATCAATAGAAAGTGCTGGGTGATTGAACAGGAGATCTGATCCATGCACCTTTTTGATGAACAGAAGTAAAAGCCAAAAGATCCACTAAGTCCAGTCCTGTCAAGTTCTTTGTAGAGGAATGGGAGGGGAAAAAAATAGTGGTAAATTATGTGACAAAATTTTCTGTGTAAAGTATGAATCACTCAATTTCCAGTTAACTCATTTAATTACACAGAATAATAAAATTAACTTGCCTGGTCATCCATGAGGAGGCAGATGAGTAATTTTGCAAATGGTCCATGTCTCAAATGTTATTTATAAACTGATTGTACTCTGAAGCCAGAGACCCTGCCCCACTAACCCAATTATCTGCCATGACAATTCAACAACAGCTTACCCTAAAAACTGTTCCCACTTACAAATATGGGAAAATTCTTGATCTCTTTTAATGTGATCTTTGTTCAATGATACTGAGCTACTTTCCCCAAAGATCTTCATTGTAATGAAGTACCTAGCTTTTTTTGGCCCTTTTAAAAAACTGTTTTGTTTTGTTATGGTGATAGAGACCACCACAAAGATGAAAGCAATGAGTTGTGTCCAAAGACAATATTGATAGACCTCATATCCGAAGCTCTCTTTCAGCATGTAGCGCACACACTCTGGGGGCAAAGCACACCTATCCCAGTCTCCTCCAGGCTAAACCACAAGTGCTTTTGCTTTACCATTCCTTGCTGAGCACAAAACACATTATCAAAACCAAAGTCCTTCATCACTCAAATCTCTGATCCTCAGCCACAGGTGAAGTGCTGGATTTATTAGTGTGTTTCTCTAGTACATGGTGTTGAACAACTGTTTCTTTGGCTTTCAGGACACTCTTTAGTCCTAGACTATTTTAAAAGAGCAGATATATTTGGCTGCATTTTGGTATCATGTTGTCATCTCAGTTTCTGAAACTTCCCTAGAACACTGTAGAGGAAATGTGTTCTCTATGATGCTGTTAATTTGGGTACATGCTGAATGTGGCTTCAAAAATAGCACTGTCACTTACCTGCTAGGATGCCACTAGGGCATCCCATGCTAGTGTCTTGGGCTTGGAAACTTATATGTCTCAAACATTTAGCTGCACTTTTCAAGTTACTGTAAAGGGAACATTTATTCATAGTTATGGCAGTATGATTTTCTTCCATATTTACCAGTAATAGTTGCTTTCTTCAGTGTTATGCCTTTCAGCCCTGTAGGAACTAGTAACAAAGCCTCTTCTGAGAGCCACTGTTATGGGGATGTAATTCTCAGTGGGTTTTTTTTTGTCCCTCCTTCTTCATCACTGTTACCTTTTTCATTCCCTTCTTCACACATTATCTTCAGTCCGTGCTTGTTCTTTTACATCTGTGCAACCTCGAGTATCATGAACTATTCACTGAAAATGTTTCAGGTTACCTTTCACAAATGAGTGACAAGCATGAACACAGGACTGTTGGGCGTACTTTAGTGTCTTCACTAGTCCCGTGAAAGGCAAGACCTGTCTCACGCTGACCTCAGTGATCTCTTCTGCACTTTTGCCTGAGACTGAAGAGTGTTTGTGTGACTTGAAGAAGCAGGTCTGTTAAGAGAAGGCAGAGTTATAATGGGGGGGGGGGGTGGGGGGGGGGAAGTGTTTTGACTTTAAGCTCAACTTAGAGTTGTTTTCAATTTCTTGCCTGGTTACAAATTTCCTGTTTTCTTCCTTCCAGAGAGTGCAGTCTTTTCCTGCCTGAAAAGAAAAGCTAATTTGTGAAAGACAGGAGTACAGCTGGAAAGCCTAACTCATCCCTGACAGCAAAAATGCTTTAAGATCTGGACAGCAGTGCTGGATATCCGTTGTTTCTGTGATAGTTCATCATGATCGTACAGGAATTTTGAAGGATGCCTAGTCACTATTATGCTGTCTTTTATCAATAGAGACTATGGTAACGAAAATATACGGTTACAAATTTTTTTGAATGAGAGAGGAAAAAATTGTCCCTCTAGAAATCCTGCAGAAGGCCTATGCCGTTTTAATGTCTTTTAAGATTTGGTTTGAAAACTTCTGGCCCTCTACACAGTAATTATTTCCACTGGGGAAGTGCACACCTTCTGCTACTCACACTAATTACTGATAAGGAAAAGGCAGGAGAGCTCAATGATGAAACGCGTTTCATGCACTTGTCTTTCTTTTACTAAGCCAAGTTCTGCAAAGCTGGCAGCAGTTACAAAGAGGGCCTTCTGTAATCATCCCCCCTCACTGCAATTTGAAAATTCCTTCTCTTCTTTCCATCAAAAATAACAAGGTAGAGGGTCATGTCTTGTCAAAATGGGCTTCGCATGCTACATGTACTGAGTGACAGGCAGGTAGTTAGGCAAGAGGCCACGCAGATGAGTGAAAAAAGGGAAGATGGCCTCACTTCTTCAACTTTGCTACTCACTATGAAGACTGAGGGAACAGATGCTATTATAAATACAAGGAAAGGGAAGGAGCCTTGGCTGGATTATGGTCTTGAACCCTAGACACTCAGTTTGTCATTTATATTCTGATAACCAGGATTGCCAGCTCTTCTTCAGTCATATAATATTTGGCAGCAAGACAGTGAGTGAGGGAGAGAAGGATAAATTCCAGCATATTTCCTGCTTCCTAGATGTCTCTAGCTCTTGAGATAATGCTGTGAAGTTTGTAAATGAGATGGGTTAAACCTTAAAGTAGATGGGTAAAAATGGAAAACTTAAATACTTTTTTACTTTTACAAAATATGATTTTTAAATCAGTTTTGTGATTAGGATTTTTAGTATCTGAAAGTAGCAATATTGACTGTTAAGGAGTAAACTCTTAAATTTTTGCAGAAGGCAACTGGTTCCATCCGAGATAATAGACATTGTACCAGACACAACAAAACCTTTGTAAATGTGTCCTTTGTTCAGGGAATATATTCTGATACAACTTCCTGTTATTGAAATCAGTACCAATTCCCCTGGTATTACTTTAGATTTACTTAAATAAAAAGTTGGACCAAATAGTGAGGCCAAAATTAGATAATTTAAATCTTACTCTATGTCAAATCAACATGCCTAAAAATATTTTAAAATCTAGGCACTCTTAATATTTGCAGAGCAGTAGCCAAATGTGAAGAGTCTTGTCTGGAATTTACAAGTTTTTAGAATTCCTTTAAAAAGAAGTCTAAATTGCTCTCTGGGGAATGAAGCAGTAATTTATGTCCTCTTCAGCTGCAGTGCCAGAAGTAGATAACTTTTACTGGGATTTTATTATAATTCAGCATTAACACTGGCTGTCCTTTGGCCCCTTTGAGGTTATTTTCATTTAAGATTCTTGACTTTTGCTTGGTAATGTTGGGTAGAAACAGCTCTTTTGTCTGTTATGACTTCCTTGGTATCTGTATCAGGGGATGAATATGTCAAGTCTTTCTAATTTGAAATCTCCATTTGAAGAATGACAAAAAGAATGAGCACCTGATACAGAGAGACTGCTTTACTAATCTCAGCCTTTCAGATTTTATCAGCTGTACTTAAAAATCAACATTCATGTGGAGAATTAGCCTGTGTTTAATTAATTTGTTGTGCAAAAACTTAATATGCACAAGTTTTTAAAACCTACAAATAAAATTTTGGGTTTTAAAAAAGCATAAGATATTGTGGGAATCTTTGGAAGGTGCTTTGCTAACACATAAACTTTATATGAAGTCTCATGAACAAGTATGTCTTTCATCTTAGTGGAGGAAGTATTCAGATGTGGCATATTAATAAAAAAATCTAGACTGACTTTTATGCAGGGTGGTTGTTTAGGGAGGGGCAGGTGTAACTAGGTATTGCCTACCTCCCTCCTGAGATGTAGTACTCAAAACTGGAAGCAAGACCTTACCTGCCACCTTGTGAGTCCCTCATAGACTGGAAAAAATTCCTTCAGCATTTTGTTTGTGCATCTCAGTACAGTCTGTTCTTTCCTTTCTAATGCCCTCCTAATGATCCGTATTCATCTTGTGATCCACAATAACCTCCAAAAGTTTTCCAGTAGAACATTCACATAGCAAGTTATTGCCCATGTTTTTATGCAGTTGATTTGTTTGTGCTTATGGGCGTTCATGGTTGCTCAGTTGTCCCCACTGAACTTCACTCTATTGTTTTTAGAACTTTCTACAAATGTATCAAGAAAGTTTTGAATTCTAAGCCTAACCTCTAGGGTACTGGAATTCTACCTGGTTTGGGATCGTATGTGTTTTAAATTCATATGCTGTCTATTGCATCATCCGGGTTACCATGATTTATACAGCGTTGAATGCAAGACCATTTTGTCAGTCAACAGCTAACAATTCTCTGCAGCATTTTATTCAATTAGTTTTAAGTATCACTTGAAGTTCAGCTGAAAGTATTTTCACCTAGACAATACTTCCTTGATTTGCTTCTCTCCTATGTGAACCAGTGTCTAGGGCCTTAGTGGGGTCAAATTATGTCAGTTACTATTTCTCCTTTATTTGGCTTGTTCCTAGAAGGAAATTAGATTGGCTCAACCCAATGTTAGTTGTTGTTAACCCATTCAAGCAATTGTAGACTTATACGCTATACGTATTTTTGTAGAAAAATTAAGATTTTGGTACACTGTTCTATGCTGAATAATGAGAAGACTAATAAGATATAAAAAGATTCTTTAAGAAAAACAGAGATTTCCATATACCATACATAGCATCAGTAAGACCCAAAGATCAAACAAGGTGGACTGTTCCCGGTCAACCTAGAGGGATGTCAAAGATATTTATTAATAATATAGAACACCTGGTTTGTTTTCTTTGCTTCTATTGAAATATTCTCTAGAATAACAAGATCTAACAAGAATTGGAAAGAAGATACTTTAAGGAAGATCAGTGGAGGTTTTTCAAAATGGTGTAATATCTGGAAGTTGCAAATTTAAATTGTGGTGAAACGATCCCATATTTATTTAAGTGGATTCAGTAGCCAAGTTTGGACTATAGAAGTGTTTTGATATAGTGTGATGTGAGAGGGGGAGAGCTCTAGATGCATATGTTCTGATTCTTATGTTTATTAATTCTAGGAAAAAATAATATAAAGTACAGCTGAACAACTGCACAGAAAAAAAGTGGGACAGTCCATCATCCCTGGAGAAGACAGTAAGGTAAAATGATGTGATAGTGCAGTTGCAGTACTGTACCACAGAAAAACTTAAGTGTCAACAGGTTTTCAAAACGACTCTATAGTATAGGCATTTCTGTCAGATCTCAAAACAGGTAGTGTCTTTCTGAATTCCAGCAGAAATTAACTGCTTAAAGAAATCAAAGCTTTTATTGAAAGGGGGTGAAAAAAAGGACTCTAGCCCTTGTCATTGTTGAGAAAAATGAAATGTAACCTTACTTCAGAGTAAGGCCTGAGAACTCAGGATAATGAAATGGAACTCTAAGATGGCAGAAAAATCAAGATGGTGCTTGACCTACTAGTCTTTCAGTGTATAAGGAGTTATAATACTGAAATGTACTGCTAAACCTAAACATATTGTGTTAGGTTAGCAGTGCAAAGAAAGACCAGACCACAGAGAGACATATAGCAAACAGATGATATGTATAGAATGATTAAAGAGAAGGTAATGTGGTATTGAACACTAAAAAGTTGTCCAATAAATCTAGCACAATCTCTCTTAAAGGTAGATATATTAAGGGAAATAAAAATCTAGTGTATAAGGGTAACAGATCAAGAAGCAATAAGCATCATGAGCTGATGATGGAGGAAAAATCATGTCAGATAAACTTGATTAATATTTTGGAGATTGAATTACAGATGGCTGCAATGGAGCAGATGTAATTTGTGTAGCTGTCAGATCCTGCTCCTATTTATACAGATGAAAATCCCGACTCATTCTGTAGACTTCCATTGAGTTTTTGCTGATTGAACTCAGAGAACAGGGAACACATCCCTAGTATTCAGTGAAACAACATTTTCATTGTAAATATACATTCAAACATGGCTATGTGTATTGGCATAGTCAGGTAAATTTATACGTCAGAAGTCAGGTAAATTTATACGTCATAGAAAGAGGATAAATGTATAGATCTGTGGTTCTGGGGAAAGTAAGAAATGAGCTGTGGATAATAATAATGCAAGCTTGTTTTGACTGGAAAACAAGATGGTCTAAATGAGAAGTTCCTAAAAGATAGTATTTTTACTGAGGAGCTTGTACCACATTTTTTATGGTCTGGGATGTGGTATAAGGGTATGCCAGGAGTGATGGAGAATGCAAACCATAATGGGATAATGTCAGAGGATTGCAAAGGCTGGAGGGAGGCAAACCTGTAACCTCATTCATCCTGCAGGGAGTGGTCCTTAGGAGTGCTCTTTCCTCAAAGTACTCCCTAATTTTGAAAGGCGCTAGCTGGAACGCCCCAGAACAGAGCTGCAGGATGAGACTGGGAACAGCTCTCAGTCTCACTTCCAGCAGTTGCCTGTTCAGCAAGAGGTGCATCCTGAATCAGAGGGTAATCCAAGACAATTTACTGAATGAACCTGTCCCATGCTCACAGTTCCAAAATGTGAGTAGTTTCCTTTTTGCAATGGGAATTCAGATCCCTGCTGGATACTTAGTATAAGTACTGAGCATACAGACCTTTGGAAATGCCAGCTCTGAGAAGAAACAAACATATGCTGTGGGTGAAGGAAATGGAGGGCTAATGAGGCTTTTGTCAGATGCCTTTCTCTGTTTGTTGTGTAGCTTCCTTCCTTTAGCTTGCTATTTAGCCTACACGCCTCAGAGAAACAGATTGTCTCAATCTAGGTTTTTACAGTGCCTTGCTGAGCATGGGAGCCTTACATCATAGAGTATTTGCTTTATTGATCACCCAAATATAGCGGGATTTGCCTTCTGTGCAGCTTTTCTTTTCCTTCCTGGTCTCCAGCAATAACACAAGCCTAAGCAGAAAGAGGGTTATCTTTTTCCCAGAGGACAGGGAATCCTAAAGAAAAACTCTGAGCATGCAGTGATAGCAATGTCTATCCAAGCCACACAGGACTACACTATGTATTATCCACATGCTTTGTAGCTGTATGTGGTAGTGAATGCAGTAAAAAACCTACACATAGCATGTTCAGAAACTCAGTTTTTTCACCCCTGGTGAGGAAAGGCACTTAATATTGTAGGAATAAATAAAGACAGGGAGGATATGCCATTCTCCAGTGCCCAGGTTGAGAGGCAGTGACATTACCTGCAGGGTGCAGAGAGAATAAATATCCCCTCCCCACTCAGTTGTGGCAATGGAGTTGTTTCTGTGCCAAGTCCCTGCTTTCAGGATGCTAGCTGATGAGCAGGTATAGGAATTTGTGCATTAACTCTGCCTTTGTTCTCCTCTAGCTCAGCTCATCCTTTCCTTCATCCCATTTGAAGGACACCCATAGCAAAAGCTCTGCTGCCTATCACTGCAATCCTAAGAAAAGTCCCTTTAAACCTTGCCATCTTCCTTTTTCCCAAGAGGGTAAAAGTTAAAGTATTTTTCAGTGGTAAAAATAGGCAGAGTAGAATTGTTCAGCGAGTTTATGTGCAGCCTGGATGTACGTGGCTTCCTCCAGCTGATGTGGCTGCCGACAGTCTGACTCATTGCTCTTCCTTGATATGTTTCTCCACCACTATTATGTCTTTCATGAATGAGTCCTTAAACGTCCTTTAACCTGAACAATAAAGTTTTGTCATTGTTTGACCAGTCAGAGGATAAGAAGATGAGATGGTATATCACAGAGAACATTTATTTCCAGGCACTTTTACTGTAAGAAACTGCCTCTGTAAGCATAGCTCTGAATAATAACCCTCATAGGAAAAAAAGGACATCTGTTCAGCCCTTCCATGAAGTGACAGTCATATCAGCTTAACGGAGAAAACTTCCAAAAGGAGACTATTAAGCTTTCCTGAATAAATTAATGTTATGCAGTTTTAATGGCGGCCTGAAATAGATGTAAAAATTAAAGAGAATATAAAAACTAGTATTTTGTGGAGCTTTACTTTAGTTGATATGAAATTCTCTCTTTCAGACAATTGCATAAAAGTAAACTGTATTTTTCAAGCTGGCTTTAATGATCTATATCTACTGCACTTTATTGCAGAAGGAGTGCTTTTAAAGTATGATTTTAGCTGATGAGTAAAGGTATGGGCCACCAGCTCTGTGAGGTGAATACACTCAGCTGGATCAAGCAATCACCATGAAGACCAGGGCTGAGAAGAGTTAGCTGGGGCCAAGTGGGTTTACGACTTGTTCCCTGTCAGTCCCACTCCGTTATAAATTAACCTTGGATTGTGTTTATGCTGGCTGGTTGTAATCTCTACAGAGTCTGCAGGTTGGGATTGGCAGAGTGTGCTTAATTCCTGCCCCTAACTCATGCCTGGTAAAATCAAGACCACACCTGGAGGGAAGGGGAACAGATATAAAGGAGCTGGCTGTTCCAGTTTCATGTTTGTTAAGGTAGGTATCAGATTGTGTCTTCTTCACTCTGGAGCAATGCCTATTAATTTAGGTTCCCCTATTTACTGCTATGTTGTGCTAGAACTTCACTTTGTTGTAGCAGCTCCAATATACTGGTGAGTACTTATTTTTTAAAATATTCTGATGACTGTTGAGCACTTGTCATCTCCTTGGAATCTATTTACAGGTGAATTTCAATAGACTTGGAAAGTTCTACAAAAATCTGGGTTTGTGCCTCTTTGGGTTGATCTGAGTATAATCTTCTTCATGTAGACTTTCTAGAGGCTACCTGATATACTGTTTACTGTGTAATTTAAGGAACTCATTATTTCAGCTATATGTGTATATGTAAATGCATTACTGTTTCTTATAAAAAAATTGATAGAAAATATAAGTTGTTTTTTTTTTTTAACTTAGTGAATGATTCTGAAGTTAGTTACCATAGAGGAAAAGGAAAGATTGTTTACTTGGCCCTGAACAAAAGATCTCTGTTTAGGTGGTTTACGTGGTATTATTACTGTAGCTAATCATGTCCCTGGGTTCTCAATATTAAAAATGAATACTTATGTCACTTTAAGTAGTTGCCATGGAAATCCTCACAGCATGAACTTCTTCAGTGAGGACCTTATGGCAGATAAATTATGTCTATTGTGTTCCTAAACACATCAGGCACTAGAGTGAAAGGGGGTTTGTGTGCCTTTAAAACACATGCACAAGAACTACTTCTTGCTTGCTCTAGCATACATTTCCTAACCTTACTTCTTCAAATCAGATAAATGAATGTCAGATTCTAATAGTGTGCATTTATTTGAGAAAGCAATACAATGAATTAAAGAAATCTCTTTTAGCTCCTAGTCGTCTAAAATATTTTCAGAAGAACGTCTTTCTTTTGAAAAAAGACTTCTGTATGCTGAGCTTTTAAGAATAGAAATATGGGAGACATTAATGATACATGAATGCTTTCCATTGCCCTACTGCAGAGTCCACTGTGAGCAGATGTAATCTTTGCTAGGGCAGGGTCAAATCCAAAAAATGGAAGATGTGAATGGTCTTTCAGTTTCAATTTACAACTCTTTTTTGCTTAGATGATTAACAAGCTAACTTTAGAGATTGCTTTGGACTACACTTAATTTTTAGTTGAATTCCAAAATAATGAGAAAGAAGTTCGTTAATTGATTTTTTATTTTTTTTTTAATATGTTCTCATTGCTCTCTAGTGCTGTATTCTCCATGTATCTCCACATGTTAACATAAACATCTGGAAGCTGTTCCTTTTCAACAGGATGCAGCTAATAATTCCTGCTTTTCTAGCATTTCTATAAAGACTAACTCAGCTGTAATAAGAGTGGTAAAGCACCAGAAGTTTTGTTCTATTATCTTGAATAAGGTGCAATATTAGAGTAAAGTTATAACCTGCAGATTAGAAGTGTCCTATTGGAGTGTACTTTGTGTTAAGCAACCTTCATGCACTGATGCAGTTCCATCGTGTCAGGCTTTAGCTATAATGCCTATGTAGATAAAGAGCCAAATTGCCCTGTGTTGCAGTGCTGTGAGATCAGGGAAATACACAAATACAGACAAGAATAGCATTTGTCCCAATATAGATATAAGAGGAAATTTAAAAAATGGGTTCAATGCGAAATGTTGAGAAATAAATATGGAAAAATAGCAGTTTAATGACAAAACACACAGGCTGTATAAAATAATCAGTAACACAGGTTTTCAAAATATTTTCTATTGTTTGTGTGTGTCTTGTTTTTAAGCAAGATGAATATTAGTACATTTAACAAAGAGTATTCTTATTAGTCCTGCAGGGCAAGGAGCTGGAAGATGTTCATGTGATCATACAAACCATATTTCTCTCTGTCCAGCTCCCACTGCACTGATGTTGATGTCCTGGAAATAGCATCTGTTACTAACTTGGTGCCAGCTGCAGCAAAGACCAGTCTTAAATACGGATGGAGATGGCACTCACAGTGGGTTAAAGCACACAGATGAGCAAGGGCAAAAAAAAAGTTTGCTTTGCCACTTAACAGCTTCCCCCATAGTAGATAAAAGGAGTACTTCATTTTCCTGAGCTTTCAGTCTGTCTCTCCATTCACTATGTTCCCTTTTAAAATTGAGTCTGTTTAGCTTCCCCTGCCAGACACTCTGGCACAGTTCCTCAGGCACTTAAATATCGTTGTGGATTTGGGCTTCTGAGCCTACATCTTATTTCCCTCTGAGGGGGAGGAAGCTTTGCAAGTAGAGTTAATTTTGCTGTAGAGGAAATAAATGCTATGAAACCTTTCTATTAGATTAAAACTGATAGTAGAAAAACAACCTTTGGTCCTCCATGAGGAATGTCTATGAGCTGCACAGCCCAACTGCCTAGGATGCTGTGAAAAGGCTGGGTTAGGTGGATCATTTAGTGTAGTTGGCTTCTAGTGAAGCCCAGGATAGTGCTTCCCTCTTGTATGATCTGCTTTTTCTATCCTCCAGCAGTATGTATGGAGCAGATCCAACCACAGAGAGCACAGATGTAGCTGCTCCATAAAAGCTTCTGAAACATCCTGTGTCTGACATAAATAAAAATGACCTTTAGTATCTCTCTCTCTGACTGCCAATAATGGGCTGGTTGTGTTACAAAACACCAAGCACGCACGGTATGCTTGGCACAAATTTCCCCAGTATGGGCAAGATACAACTAATTACTGTGTAAAAATACTCAAAAGGCATATATAGGTGTGGTTTTGTGTGTGTATATAGTGTGTGTGTATATATACAATATAAATAAACCCTATGCAACTATGCAATGGTATTTTGGGGGATGCAGAACACAGCAAAGCAACATTTGCATTATTGTAGTGTAGCAGCCTGATTCTGTTAACACAGTGGTGTAAATCAGGGCAACTGCATTTAAAATGGCAAAGATGTAAGTAGTGGTTAATTGGTTTCTGTGAAGAATTGGGTGTAAATTGCCTAGCTTATATCCAAAAGATGGAAGAAATAGCTTTAGACAACTGAACATTGTCAACCATATTGGAAATAGAAGCCAGAGTTGGTTAATTTTAATTTTAAACTGTAAGTCTGATGGGACAAGGCAATCTGATTCCCAATTCCAGTGCTGGCATACCGTTTCCTATCTTGGTTTAAAAGTAAAGCTAATCTAGTAGGTTTTGGTGGATAAAAAAAAAAAAGAAATTGATTCTTGTCATTCTGTGAAGCTTTTGCTCAGTTTCATTCAGTGTTTACCATTCTCCCCTTGAAAAGAATAAGAAGATATTGTCTGATGAGGGGGACCTGTGCATTGAATGTTTATTTGTGACTTGGTAATGAAGCATATAGGGTTTGAACCATGTGGGTTGTTAGTCACCCATATCAGGAAGCAATCAGTAACTGTTAACATTTTTCTCAGGTTGTCATAAACAAAGCTGATCTATTTGTGGTTCGACAATCTGCTGATGATTTTTTCCCCAAGTCAAAATGTGTTTTCACCTTCTTTTTGTAATGTTTGCCAAGATGCTATAGACAGCTCAGATCACAAATGTGTTCAGGCAAATAATTGCCACTGGAACAATTGCATCGTAATGATATGTGCTTTCTGTCAGTACTTGCTTCTATTTTATAGAGTAATAATTTCTGTAACTCTATTTGGGGAGTAGGAATTATCCTCTAGCTCACTAGCAACACTATGGTGCTTCCTGCATGGCTCAGTTGATCTTGCTGCAATATTGTGGAGCTGTACCAAGAGGGGGTGGAAATGTCTCTAACAGCAGACCCTGTGCCTGGGATGTTCCTGCAGGACAGCAAAGATTTGAGTTTGACTTCCCTCTGTGCAGAGATGGGAGCTGTTCCTGGGGCTTCTGCTTCTTGTGAGACTGCTCTTTTCCTGGGACTATTGACTAAAATGAGGTTATAGTTCTCTGGCTGTGATTTGCAAGAAGAGAATGAGCTTTGCTTCGCTCTTGGAAAAAGTATAGTACAGGGCCTGGTGGCTCCCTGCAGCACCCTGAGATCAGAGCATGGCAGGATGGCATTTAAACGACCCTCCAGGCATTTCCTTGTGGTTCAGCTGTGGACAGCTGTGTGTTCTGTGTGCAGTTCTCTGCTCAGCACAGTGGTTATTGTGGAGCTCATTCGGAGGTGCCCAAATCTGCCTTCTGCATGGAGTCCAGATGCTGCTCTAGGGTTTTTGGAGGAAGAGAGAGCTACCAAGAAGCTAGGTAAGGTGCAATGACTGTATTTCAGGATCAAACCCCAGTAGTGTTTGGAAATCATATGCTGAAGCCTTCAATCTTCAGTTCTACGCATTGGCACGTGTTTAGTTGCTTTGCTCAATTGGATTATCAAATCTATTTTCAAACCATAAAGCATACAGTTTGAACTTACGGACAACTTATATAGAAGAGTTTAGCTCTGCTATGAGTGAAGTACAAGCTTCATTGTGTACATGCTTTAGTGCTGCCTTCAAGGGGGAAAACATTAAAACATCTTTAAATATTACTTTTGTTGTAGTTGTACAGCACTACTAAGTTCTATTTTTCTCTGACATAACAAAGATGTACCCAAATTCCTCACTGAAACTCCAAATGTGCTTATGCCTAGTTTACTTTGTCATAGCCATGACATTTTTCTCGGTGGTTTATAAAGTTATATAGTGTAGTGTTTTAGAACCCAAATAATTTTGCTACAACTTCAGTGTAATTTATCTCCCAAACCTGGGACATAATTTTTTATTTAGCTGCTTAATGGACATGTACATGCACCTATTTAGCAACTCTAAAAAGACAAAGCAGTGTTCAAATCTTCCAGTGTGTCGTTCTGATGCAACTTCTAATGAATTACTGGGGCAAAGATCTTGGAGATGTATTTAACCTAGAGCAACAGGAATTTAGAAAGAAGTGTTCTAAATTTGTAGTCTTGTAGACCCCAAACAGTAGAGCTGTTTGCAGCAGGGAATCTGATGTGTGCGTTGGGATTGATTTGCCTAATGACTTTGCCATTTCAGGGGTTGTTTCTGGGAAGGTGCCGAATACAAACTGTCTGACTTTGTGTGTATATATTACCCTAGCATTCAAGCTTCACTCAAAATTCCAGTAGTGTTAAAAAGGCAAGTTTTCATGTACTTCCACGCTTTCTGGGCAATCACTTAAAATATTGCTAACTGGATACAGCATAAGATCTTTCTGTACCAGATAGTGCTAGGACCTGTAGGTCAGATATTTCCTCTGAGTTACAGGGCAGGTATTAACTTTGTCATCTTCATTATTACTTTAAAATCAATAATTTTACTTTGCATCCAACCAGCTATTATTCTGCATGCTTTGGTGTTGAAGAGTAGCTCTACAAGTACTTGTGTATTGTCAGACCAGGAGGTGATGACCTTCATTAGCCTGAAGTGTTCATTCAAGTGCTCTCTGGATTATTAACTGAAAATAAAATGAATAAAAAGAAACCCCAAAGCCCTGAAATATCTGCATTATGAACACAAGCTGGTTTTGTAGGAATTTGTTAAATAGCTTCAGTAATTTTTCTTCCTTTACTTGTATGCAATGACAGTGGGAGGGTTGCTTTCTGTGCATCTGTTCTATAAAATAAATGTGGCTGGAGAGCTGAAGTGAGAGTACATTTAATGTTTTTAACAATGGAGTGAAAGCATTTATTATCTTCACGCAACAAGATGAGATTGGTTTACACGTGTGAGTAAATGGTGTGTGGGTTTGAGGAAAGAGTTTACTACAACACACCTGATTTTACTAGTTTACTGATGCACTTAGTCTAGTTTTTTTGCCTCCGGTAGTGTGTGTTACTTCAAAGGAACAGGCGAGATCTAAAAATAAAGCAAGCATGGAGGAAAAAGAGTTCCTCTCTTGACTTTTACAAGCTGTCAATTTATGCATTGCATGATGAAATGTAGTTAGCATTGATCATTATCTTGCCTTAACTGTTTTATTAAAAAATAAAAATAAAAAAATTGGACAAACTTGGGCTCTGCTGTTGATCTCTAATATGTTTACTACATGATCCATGAGGGCTGTTGTTTTCTCTTGTAGTTCTCTCAGAACCACAAACATGTTTTTTGCATAAAGTTGCTTTTTGTAGGTCTATCTTCAATATTATAGAAACAGCTGGTGAAGACTTAAGCTTTTTTTACTGTACTAGGATTATTTCTTAAGTATTGTGATTACTTCAAGTAATACTAGTTGTTTTGAACTGGTGCTGATGTATAATGTAACCTTGCTAATCAACATATTTTTCTTATTGTCTCAAATTTCAACATTTAATAAGAAGGAATATAGTTAGATACTATCATTTTATTTTCATAATTCATGTAAGTCAGCATAGCTCAAAATAAGAACATAAGTACCCTATCAGGTCAGACCTGTCTCACCTAGTGGCAATAGGAGACACTAACTACTTTAAATATTTTTAATCTATATTGCTAATTTACATGAACTGAAAGACTGACTGTAAGATATAAGTTACTTGTTCAATTTGAAGTACTATAATAATGCTTATATTGCTCATTATACCATTTAAATGGTATAATAATAGAAATCAAAATATACCAATAGCTAAAAAGGAGTGTTTTGTCTTTCTCTTTACAAAGATATCAAACATTTTAAAGGCACTGAACAACCACAGCCTCTTGATACTTTACTCAACAACTGGCAGGATTGGGCTGCATCACCTTTTCCCATTTGAATTGAAGGGGAAAGCTCCTGCTGACTTCCAGAATAGGTGAGATCCAGGCTTGGAATAACTCTCTGTGGATGCTTGTAGGTAGACTCAAAAGCCTTTGTGTTTGTTTCTAAGCTTTCAAGTCCTCTCCAGCTTGTGATTCAGGACAATCCTGCATGTGTTTTAAGGTAATAATTAATTTATAAAGCATGGTGCGGGTATGGCTTCTGGTCTGTGTAGGCTTTATCATAATATTGCTTAGAATATATATCTGTATAAAGGCTTTGCTTTTGAGTCTGGGAGAAACAGTAAGCAATAGCTGGACTGTCTATGCAATACTGTACTAATGAGGTTAGCACAATCCTGCCAAAATGTAGTAAGTTTATTAAGTATGAGGTGACACAGTATCTGTATGATTCAGATAGAAAATGGGTGCCCAAATCAGGGTGCAGGTGCATCTTGCCTAGAAAGAGCTGTAAAGAATGGGACTGGACACTTCTTACCTAGTTTTTAGATGATGGCAACTCCTCAGAAGAAGTTAATTGATGACCTGCTCAGCCCTGGTTTCTGAGCACAGGCAGTGGCAGAACTGTGGGTGATGAAGCTCTAACTTAATGTTCCTGGTCTGGTTCTTGCTCTGATTTGAGGCACCCAGCATGGGACCTGGGTAGAATTCAGGTGTTCAGACACAAGTGGTCATAGAAGGACTTCATCAAAAATATAGTTTGAGTGGAGCCTTGATTTTAAATCCTGGGAGGTACCTAATCTAGAGGTGCCTTAGTTTTTATTCTGGAATTTCCATGGTGCTCAGTGCCTCTGGATGGGTGAGGAGCTGTTGATTATTCTGGACACTGTTCTACATATTGCTGTGTTTTATTCACTTATTCAGTGTGAAATATAGAAATATTTCTGTGGTAACCCTCTAACTGGTGTACTAAAAATATAATGATTTGGTACTCTAGATTCCTCAACCATAGACTCTCACTCAAGGAGTAGGCAGTCCTACAGACACAATAATACCAATGGTAATTAGATAAATTACTCCCTTGTTCAAAGGGAGTGTTATAGCTTCTTATCATGTGTGATAGCTCACACTCATAAGAGCTGCCAGGACTAGGCTCAATTTCTCAAATTAGGTTCCCTGTTATTAGGAGGATGTAGCAAAGTTCTGCTGTATGCTTTACTAGAAAAGCTAGTGAACTTGTATTTAAGTTATAGATTAAAGCCAAGCCATCTGAGTCTTTCTTGTCAGAAGAATGAACACTTGAATAAAACACATATGACATCTCAGTTTAATGAGCTCTGTAGGTGATAGATATTTTAAAGAAATATTTTCTGAATTTAACTAGAATTACAAAAAAAAAAATCAAGAAATGGTAACTTTTTGCTTTCTCAAATGTGTAATTGATAATACCTGCAGACATTTAAGCAACCTGTTTTCTGATGTTGATTATGTGAAGGACAATTAAAAAAGCAAACAAACAAAACAAAAACAACCCCCCTCTGGAGAGTTCCTGGAATAAAAGCAGCAAAAGATAATTTGACACTTGTTATTTCTGCAAGAAACCTCATTGTTCAAAAAGAAGCAGGGACTTGCCTTTAAAAAGCCTTTAACTTGCTCTACATAGTGTCATATATATTATTATATAAGTAATCCTGCTATTTGGATCTGTTTTCATTTCCTTTCAGATAAGAATGATTATTCTGTTTGGTTTTTAAAAATATTACTGATTGTAGATTTTGCTGAAAATAACTACTTGGGGGAAAAAGTTTTAACTGGGCACAGCACTTGACTCCACAATGATTATACTCAATTAAGTGGTAGACTATTCAAATTTCCAGGCATTCTTGCTAAAAGATCATTAAGATAAGTAGGTTAAAACTGAGTTATCATCAAAGTCAATGGGCACAGGAGCTAGGTATAAGGCTGCTTGCGTTTTGGATCCTGAGCAATGCAGAGAGCAACACATTCTTCTGTTCTCTTCCAGCAGTGCCTGGAAAAATAGAAAGAGACACGACCGAATGTATATCGGGGGGAACCACACACTCCAATCAACAACTAAAACATTGATGCTACTGAAAAGTAGGGGAAAACAAACAGGTTCTGTTCTGATTACACTTACTCTCTTTCCATATTGGTATATCTTGTGATATTTCAGGAATTACTCTTCGCCATCACAAATACAAACCAAACATCATGAAAAGGTGAGGAAGCATGTATATCTACTTATGGATCAACCAAGGGGGAAGGCATCTGTTCTGATCTCAGTGACATGAGCATTGGAACAGAATCACCTCAGTACAGATATTAATTTAATGAAATTAGTATATACAAATTTAATAGCATTTTTCTTGTGGTCATCGCTTTTTTTATTAGCTGTTTCTGTGCCAGTTGCAGAGATGGCCAGAGATCAATCAGTGTGCAAGAGTGATGCATACAATAAAAGGTGCCTGCTGTGCAGATCTGATAAATGACAATTCAATATGAACTGTGCTGGCAGATCTCTGCACATGCATCATGCCGTGATCTTGAAAATACATGCTCAGTGATTGGACTGCTGGACTGGGAATTGATTTAAGATGAGTGATTTCATAGAAGTGGTGGAAGTAATGGTGAAGGGAGGAGGTGGCTATGTGTTGGAATCACAGGTGCAGAGAACTGTTCTGTGCACAGCTGGATGGTTTCAGCTCTTTCAGCAAATGTTTTCAGTGCTGTACAAAAGGTGCAAATGTCAGCACTACTACTTGTTAGCTCTTTCCTGTAGGAAAGAGTCCTTTTTTATCATCTGCCTATAATCTGCTGCATTACATTATGAGTGAGTATACATCATCCTTTATCTTCTTCACAATGGCACTTTATCAGCTTATGCCACTCTTCACAAGAGTTGGCAAGTACTTTCCCTTTCTGTTCTCTCTGGAAACTATTTTCACTGGGTTTTTTCATTTACATATATCGCATGTGTCATGACTATGAAACAGCCATATACATCCTACTCCAGAAAGAGAGCTGTGTTCTTAGTCTGAACCCCAAATCTTGCTGCATTGATGTTTATTAAGCCTGGATTGAAGCTTAGAGGATCTGCTGCAACTGCAGCAGTGTATTTGTGCCATCTACCTTTATGCATGGTCTTTTGCATGCTGCTTTTTCTTGATAGTGCTTATCTTTTTTATTTTCCCAGCTTTAATCATAAGAGGTGAACTGGAATGAATGGCTTTGTTGTTTCCTCCTGAAGACACTTCTGCCCTGAGGAATAATGGAGGCTATTGCAAATCCTGCATTTATAGATGCTGTGTTTCTGCACCAGCTGATGCCCAGCCTGGAGTGGACCACATACACAGAATTTATGTTGTTGGAAGCTGGGAAATCATGCATTGAACCACTGTTCATGTCTACTCACATAGACTGGGCCTGGACAAGCAGGCTGTCACCAGCAGATAGAGTCAGGGTTTTACCATCCATTGTAACAGTCGATGTGCCCTCCTGAAGGAAAAGAACCAGATAACCAGCTTTGAGTTTTCCATGACCTGTCACTAGCAGAAACAAAATGTTGCAGGTAAATATGGAAATCTTTCCCACTGAAAGAGCACTTCAAACCTGCTCTGTTTCATGAGGCCTAGCTAAATATTCAGCTCATCTGCCTTCCCCGTCCAACGCTATTAGCATCCCTAAAAACATGCTTCATGGTTCATTGTTCCTATTGCCTGACTCTTGGGGGTACACTGCTACAAATCTAACCTAGCAGCCTGCATTGGTACAGCTCTGGAAACTACAGAGATAATGTGCTGGAATACTTCATCCTCCTTTTCTACTTTTCTGATTCCTAATATCCTTTTAAGTCTTGAAAAGCAGTTCACATGTCAGCAGGGAGCTGACAGAAATCGCTACTAGGAGTCCATCCACACTGGAATGGACTCATCATTATCTTGTTAAGCAGAGGAGCCAGGTTCTTGCCAGCAACAAGGTCTTGATTGCATAGGCTGCTGTAAGCTGCAGTGTAAACAAATGTCTTTCAAGATTGTTATGTCTTTAATTAGTATTTGACAGTCCTGGTGAATTTCAACAGAACAGGAAGGGATAGAAGTATCTGCCTCCCAAGCTAGCCTGACTTGTGTAAATGAAAACTAGCTTTTCTCTGTTTTTCCTTTGGGCTGCAAATGTTTCCTAGAATTCAGTTGAATGCAGGACATCTGGATCACCTACCACTGCTTTAATATAAACAAGTTCTCAGTTACACTTTTTTTATTAGCTTATTCTACCTGATTCCAGTTTGACTTCAGTATGAGGACAAATGCTTCAAGGCAGAAGTAATAGGTAATTTTTTTATCACTTGGAGGCATTCTGATATATTTACAGTATATACCCCAGGCACGGTATATTAAAATCCCCACTGGGACCTGATGGAGGATGCCAATATCTCTGTCCTCGACATACAAGATGAGGAAAAAGAGAGACTATTTTTATGGTGACAGTAGTTTACAGTTATTTTTCATCGTAGTTTAAAGCTGAAGGGTGGTGCCTGTTGATGATCTTTCCTGTGAGAAGGAAGGTAATCATTTTAACTTCTGTTGCTGAAGGCTTTACTACTGTTCAGTCTCCTCTGAACTGAAATATGAACTCATTGGTTAACAAGTGTGAATTATCACATACCAGCTGCCAAATCCAGATATCTGAATTCTTTTTACTTTTCTCAGTTGTTCCTGGTCCATAAGCTATAACCTTTAAAAAAACAAAAACAAACAAACAAAAAACCCAACAAAACAAAACAACAGGGAAGAAAAGTAATGGATTCATCCCAGTGACCAAAGTGTACATATTCATCTTCCTACAGCATTTAAAAAATTCTATTTTTACAGAAAAATGTTCATAGAAGATGACGTTATTTTTACAGACATTAAAATTCACATTATGTTTGGTATTCTCATATTGATTCCTACTGATAAAAAGGGAACTGATCACACCTGCCACTCCTTATGCTCCTCTGCATCCTCACTTATCCATTCCTTCTGCCTCCTCCCACTCTCAGCTTTGCATCTATATCCTTCCTGCGTCTGTTCTTGGAACAGGCACTTCCTCCTCATGAACTCTGGGCCCTGTCAAGAGCCTGTTGAATTATAAAGGTTCTTCCATTAATGTTAAAAAAAGCTGCAGACTGGACCTTACTTTTCTCCTCATCTGCCCTTTCTGTGTTCTTCCTGCCAGTCCCACGCTCTCTGTCACTTTGTTGTCAAATGTATTGGATTCTTCAGAGTGTGACTCCAAGTAGCCCAGGGAAAGAATATGTTTTGTAAACTAGCATGCATACAGCACAGATATCAAATGGTGACAGCTTAATTTACACCCAAACTAGACTGTGTTTGACTAAACTGAGAAGTGACATGCTTTAGCACAGCCCAGGCTCTCTAGTGCTGTCCAGTTTTCCTTGTTTCCACTTTATGTAGGTTGAGGGAGAGGGGAAAAAAGTGTATTTACACACCCAGATTAGACTTGGCACCAAGAATGCTGTTCAAACATATAGGGAAGCTAAACACACTTGTGAGTAGTCACGCTGATGTTTCTGCTTTGGGAAATAGGGAGGGGTGGGGTGAGGTGAGAGAGCTGGTTTAATCCCAAAGGAAGTGAATGGAAATAAGGTTCAGGTTGATTCCGTGAATGGAAGTATCTGAGCTGAAGCCCCTGCCCTGAACTACTCAAATCAATGGACAAAGACAGGCACTTCCAAAGGGCAGGGCAGGCTAAGGCTGAGTTGTTCTGTAGGGGTGCAGAACTTTCTCTGCTGACTACATGATGTTCCCAGGCCTGGATTCACTTAGTCTGAACAGTAGGCACCTATTACCTGTACCTTTAAAAATATCCCTCTCTTTCAGAGAAATTAGACATCCCTACCTCTGTTTCAAAGTTATCTCCAAACATACTCAAGGATTTCTTCTGTTTTATTTCACCACGATGATCATTTAACCAGCCTTGCAAGGTAAACGGCTCCATAACAGAAGTGGAATTCAGTGGGAAAGGTGTTTCTTTCAGGAGTTCATCTGTAAGCAAGGCAGAGGGCTATCAGTGATGCTTGCTTCCCCTGATCTTTGCAACCATTTTACTGTTGTTTACAGCTTGAAGGGTTCATTTACAGATACTGTCTCGTCAAAAGTCTGTTGTAACAGCAAACAGTGCTATGGTCATTATCAGGACTTCTTACTTGAGGTTGTAAGATGCATGCATTATTTTTGTATCTTTGAGTTGCTTTTCTGAAGCTGTTGTCAGAACTGTTGTGCAGTCATGCCTGTTAAAAAGGCATTCAAACAGTATGCAACAGGCTACCTAGTTCTTGCTGGCATATTCTTCATTCTCTTCCAGACCAGCTTTTGCACGGGTAAAATCTGATGTGTCATCTCTGAGCCTTTGCTGAGTCACTCCTTGCATATCCCAATGCAAGTGGAATTAGGCCCATAGAACTAGCTTACTCTACATCTTTCACATAGTTAATATGGGCTTTTAGGTTTCTTCTCCCCTATGTGACCACAGTGGAGCAAACAGGTTATCACAACCCTAAACTTAATAAAATGCCTTTTTTGTGGTGTTCCTGGAGTTTTAGCTGGATTTAATTTCCAGTAGTTGTCATTCATAACTGATTTGATTTAAAATAGCTGGAGGACCAAATGCAGTTTCCATATAGCTGGTGAAATTCAGAATTTGTGCTGTGTGTTGCTGGTATATGAAATTAGCTTTAGTTATTTACCAGCTCAAAGTGAAGTGCAGGGACAGCACAGTCGCCTTGGTGATCCTAAGCAGTTTGTTCTGAGATGCCATGGGGGAACACCCATAGAGTAATTTCAAGTAGTAATGCCAACTAGATGCAGGAAAAACTTGCTAGATGGCTGTATCCCAAATGCATTGAGGTAATAAACTCACAGCCAAATCTTAGTCTTGGTACTAGTAATAGAGTAGGTCTTTTTAAAGTATTAGTGTATTCATTATGCAATGTTCTTCTGTTTTTTTTTCTAAAGCTGTATTTCACTGCTCTGCAGTGTTTTGAATGTATCATTTCAGTTTTTTGTTGAAGGCCATTTTGTATGCAGTCTTTGAACAATATGCGAGGTCGGTGCATCCAAGGCATAGCATAGTGTCCTGAATATGCTACTGCTGTTTAACAGATCACAGAAAGCACCGAGTATCTAAATCCATCTCCAGACAATCTGAATGGGATGCTAACCCGTTTATTATAGAAACAGGTTTTGCTATTCAAATTTCTTCTCCCTTATATTAAATTAAATGGAAGTAGTCAACATGTTTCTGCAAATGATTTGTCTCAGCAATGCCTGTCAGGAAATACTGAAAGCAATCTGAAGAAATTTGCAGCAAGAAGGAATTTTTTGTTTGAAAGCTTTTTGCCTTCAAGCAATTTTTTTTTTTTTTAAAAAAAAAAAAAGCATCCTACTTTTACATTATTTAACTTAAATATTTAACACGCTTTTATGGAAAAGCAAACTCCTCTAGAGAAATTAAGAAGCACCAGAAGCAAAAAGAAAACCTTTGGATTTATTCTAATCTGGGCCTGGGAACGTTAACAAGATCTAGTCTGAACTTTCTATACTTTATTGTTTGATAACACTAAAAAGTAGTGTTATGGTCACCAGTGATTTATTTTCATGCTGCAATATGTCTGTTTGGGTTTTTTTTTCCTTAATTTTCACAGGTTCATCAAACTTTCTTTGGAGGTAATTAGGAATACTTACAAACTTTGTCCTTAAATTATGGATATGCTCAGCTATAGCTGGTTGGAAAGTTGGTTTTTGGCTAGGGCAAGATACAAAATATAGGTCTAAAATATTATGATATATATTCACACACAGCAGAGGAGAAGAAAGATGTTTTATCAGAAGGTACTCAGTACAGTTAGTATTCCAACAGATTTTTAAATATTTTGTTTCATTAATAATAGCAGTCTTTACCTTCTATAGTAATATGAAGACAGGTTTTTTTTCTGTTATCAGAATAAAACAGGTCACTCTTAAATTTAGAAAAGCCTTTAGGAATACAAGGAAGTTACCCATCGGTAGGGCTTTCTACTAAAATGCATGTCCTAGTTGAGATAGTTTAAAAAAACCCCACAGCACCCCAACAACCAACCAACCAAAAAAACCCCAAATCCCAAACCAGTATATAGCAGCACCCAGTAAGGTGAGAGACACATACTGAAAAGCCATGGGTATCCTGCTCAGCTCAAGGGGATACATCTTCTTCACAGATTCAGAATTCCAGCATTAAGCTAACAAGTATGTTCAGACTTCACGTGCTGGAGAATCGATAGCAAAAAGCTGAGTGCCTAGGGTGGGCACCGTGATGTTTTAGGCAAGCAGAACTATGAATGCTCCCCATGAGTTGCAAGGAATTTGAGGTACAAAAAAGCCAAAGTACTTGTTTGTGTTCTGACCAAGAAGCAACACAAATCTAACAATGAAAAGTAGCTATGAACTTCTAAGTTCGTAGCTTAACTTCTGTCACTTATTCCCCATAAACATAATTTTGCTAGTTTTCCTCTTTCTAGTGAGCTCTGACTCCAGCTGTCCTGATCAACAGGGACAACACGGACAGGACAACAGTAAACAGTGACCTATGCATACTTAGGGCCAATGTAAAGTGTAATAATACATCCTACACTTACTATGGAGCATTGCGCTTTCTTGCTTGTTCTTACTAATTATGAAAGCCCCCTCCATGTTAAGTCACTGTGCTGCCTCAGAAGCAGTCTGTTGCTGCATGCTGTGGCCCCATCTCCATGCAAGGATGTGAGAAAGTACCTTACAAATGGTGTCTCCATCTGTAAAAGCAGAAGACATCCTTATCCCAAGTGGAGCAGTTAGATCCTCTTTGTTCTGTTGTCCTTTAAGTGAGCATAAAATGGTCCAGACTAGGCATAAGGAGCTCACAAATTATTTTAGAATTGTGTATTCATTTTTTTAATGTCCATTTCCTAATCATCCCTTCCATCTCTTTAAAGAATACTATCATAACGAATAGTTCTGATGTGACAGTTTTGCAGCATTTCATGTTTAATTGCCAATGCCAGCAATAATATATACCCTGGGATGTTTTCCCCATACGTGCCTACCTAATTCCTATGTCAATGAGACTAGTAGGAGTTTAATACCTCTGCAGATAAAACCTGTGGACTGGGGGACGTAACCTCAGGCATCTGGGTTTAGAAAAAACAAGTACTTAGATCATTCCGTATAAAAATCTGGAGTGGAAGTGCTGATGGTGACTGATTACTTTGGGGGTAGTTGGTTCATTTCACTGTTGTTGAGTATAGATGCAGAAACATTTAGCTGAAAATACAGCACTCGCTTGGTGTAATCATACATTTCCCTGTGTAACTGTATTTGGTTTAGTAGCATGCCCTGAGAATTGTCATGACTGCTAATTTATGACTTGTCCCTGTAATTATTTCTAGGCACATTTTTCTTTGTGTCATTAAATCTATGCTGGAAACTAAACAATTTTTTTTTTTCCCTAATTGAAACAAAGAAGTTTGATGAGGAAAGCTTTGAAAAATATTTTTGTAATAAAGAAATATAGCCTCTTCAAAAGGAGATATCACCAGCCAGAAGGAAGGGAATAAATTAGAACAACAAAATTGCAATATTTAGGCCGTAATTCTGTTTAAAGGCTGTTCCTGATAAAGCTAGGTCATTGTAATTAAGAATGATAAATTATATTGAGAAATACTGACTACTGTTCCAATCCTAAAATCAGGAATCTTAATTTTTGTTTCTGAATCTGCCTTTTATATGACTGTGTGCACTTCATTAATCATCTTTGTGCATAACTTCTGATTCCATAGAAGAGGAACAGGATATCTCATTATAACAAGTGTTGAGACCTCACTACATTTGTGAGACGAGGATCTGTATAGCATGTGTAAGCTATTACTACTAAATAGCCTTAGAAACACTAGTGGAAATGTCAGACTGACTCCATTAGTAAGTTTCCTGTTTCAGATGTTGCTGTCTGGGGAGCATTTAAGAGTGTAAGAAAGAAAGAAGCTACCTTATTAGAGAAGATAAACCTGCTGTGAAACCGTTCTGAGCTTTAGAGCTCTTAAAAATATTAGATTTTTTTTTTCACTAAAGTCTGGACAGAAAATAACTTTATAGGGCATTTCTTCCAATTTCCCCGATATGTTTATTACATACATTATGTACTAAAGGTCAGTAGTGGTTTGGTTCCCGTGGTCAAGCATTAGGAGAGCTCCTGGAGATCACAGTTTATGCTCTGCCTCTATTTGAGGAGACTCAGCTGAAAATATTGTGGGAGAAGCAGACTTCCTGGAGACTTTTTTTTGTTTTGTGTTTGGTGACTGCTGTCACTAGCAGGCCTGGGCTCTGGGAGCCTAATGAACTTCTTGGAGCATTCCTGGCTTCAGAGAACATGCAGCCTGCAGTCCTGGGTTTTGGATGATATGTTGTATTTTGGGATTAAAAAGTTTAGAAGAAGTTTTCATATGGCAAATTATAGAAGCCTTACTCCAGACTTTGTAATTCTACTTTATTTGTGTATTAAATATTGCTGACTTAGGTTAGTTCATCTGAGCTCTTAACCTCCATTACTAGTTATATGCTCACTGGGGACCCATGTGGTGTGGAAAGTTGTTAAATATGATGGAAGGGGAAATAGATGAAGCCAGTGAGAGGTTGCATGGTTATACAGGATTGGACGTGCATATTAGATGATTCTATTCCCTTCTTCCACCTATGTACCCTTTGCAGTTCAGGCGGGCTTCAGGAGAGATATGAACATGACTTGGAAGTTACTTAAAGGGTTTAGGTATGATGGGATAAAGATGAACAGTGTATTTAGGTGGGCATCTTTGCCAGAATAGAAACAAGGAGGTTGACACAAAACAGGAGTAGATTCAAGTTGTTTATAGAAGTTATAGGCAGTGTCTCAGAGAATTGTATGATTATGGTGGGTCTCAACAGTTAAAAATGATTGACTCTCTGTATCAGTTTGAATACTGTTCTGTCCTGGAGACCTCCTGGTGGCTCTTTGCAAAATAAATTCCCTAGAGGGACACTCCTTAATATCTAAATGCTCATATGCTGGATTTTTTTTAATACAAGTACTCAAAGCAGAAAGAAGTAACACATTAGATAGATTGCTCCTTCTCTTCTATAGATATGTTGGAAGTCCTTAAAAGATGAGAGGAAAGAGAATCAAATTCTCAGTTTTCTAAACAGCTTCATAGCAAATAAAACTTATTTCCAAAATCATCATTCTTAATTTTAAAAAAACTACAGTATCTCTAGAATTATTTCAATACTCCTACAATAGAAAGACACAAATATTTATGTAGTTCTTTTAAGTTCAGAAGAATGGCCCTACATTTCCTCTAGTGTAAATGAAGACAGAATTTCTTTCTCATTTTTATTTTTCTGAGGTAGATTTAATTAATATCGCCCACTAGCCAGTTATCTTTATTCTTTAGCTTTTTCTTATTTTAAGTTATTAACACTCTTCTCTTTTGATCTGCTTGTTTTTATACACCACTGAAACAACACTGAACAACAAATACTGTTTTTAGCACCGGATTAGCTACAGAGGATGACAGTTACAGAAGCTGACTTTTATGGTGCTGAGCTCACCCTTAGAACTTGTTTGATAGCAGTACCGAAACCAGAAAACGTTTGTTTATAGGCCATGCCCTAGGCCGTATGGTATTCCTACTCCAACTGACTGAAGAAAGGACCCAGTTTTTCATACTCATTCACATCCTTAGGTTTTGTCTGCTCTGAACCAGAAGCATAGAACTGTGCCGTATTCTAACAATACTAACCAGATTTTAAGTACAGACTGTAAATTATCCTAGATACACCTAGAATCGATGAAACTTTTGCTACTGAAGTCAGTACAGGTCTGGTATTATATATCTGTATGTCCACTGACAATAAAGCTTTTATGGGAATTAAGATTTCATTGATAATTAGAAGTTGATTAATTAACATGGATAAACAAAACCCTGATATTCTACCTACACCACTGATGTTCTTAAAGATAATTTTTAAACAAGCCTAACTTAGGAAAAGTCTTTTCTTGCACTTTTTGCCATCAAATTTCACATAAAAGAAGCCTGGATTATTTCAGTGAGCGTGGCAGGATAAACTTTTGAACTTCTGGATACTTTTGTGAACAGTATTCAGCCATCGCTGTTTATTAGAACTGGGGTTTGCCTGTCTGAACTGTCTCTTGTCCTCTTGACTATAAAATTGGGATGAAATAGAAACCCTGAGAGAATCTTACTTCCAGTTTGATTTAACTGAATGTAGGAAGAGTTGTTTTGATAACTGTGATTCCTCCTGTCAAAAATTGTGTAAAGTAAACCAAACCAACCTATCTTGAGTGTTCTTGGTATGTTTAGACTATATCTTAAATATATTCACCTGTATTAATAAAAGGAGGGGAGAGTTTTCTCAGGCTTTATTTCTACACATGGTAACAAAAGAGGCTAGTACTTCAGTACAAAACAGGGAAGATGCCTGAAGTAAGGATTGCATGCAATACATGTTTCTGATTATATTTCACCGGATGGTACTTGAGTCCCTCTTCTGAAATGTATCTTTTTAATAGCTACTGCTGTCTTTTCATATATTTTGAGTACCCTGCTTTCAGAGGAACTTGCCCTAATGTTGGCTGAGCCAGAAACCATAAATAAATCAAGAAAAAATCTGGACTTGAGGGGTTTTTTTGGTGGTTTTTTGTTTTGGTTTTTTGTTGTTGTTGTTTTGTTTTGTTTTTGTTTTTGTTTTTTTTTTAAAAGCAATTGGAGCTTGATTGATTCCATTTATAGCTTTCCTTTATGAGTGAGCTGCAATCAAGAGTTTCTTTCAAGATGTTTTTCTTCAATTTTATTCCATTTCTCTCTAAAAAGGTGAGGCACTAGTTCAGACTTATGTAGAGGTGAACCTGAAGCTGGGTGCTTCAGCTAGCACTTTTAAACTGAGGAGATTCTGGATTTCAGAAAAGCAACTGAAATAAGAGGCTGAAAACCAGCCCTCTGCATAGGCCAGCTCAAATCTTGTTAAAATATGTCTTGAGAGAGAAACTGGTGGTAGCTTGTTATATGTTACAAATGTCATGCTGGTTGTTGAATTCTACTTAAAAAAAAAAATCTGCTGAGGGAATAAATCCAAAGCATTATTTCTCTATCAGTTGAGCATGCCTGCAGAAGGAACATATTACCATCTTACTTATATCTCAATCAAACTTTGAATTTTTTTTTTTTTTTTTTTTTTAACACAGGCCTCACTGACAGTTATAGGAGCTGCTAGCTAAAACTTCTGTAACTAAAAATCTGGGGTATTTTCCTCATGTATAAGACATCACTGAGACTTTGAGCTTCTTTATTGGCCATGAGAACTGAAAACTGGAAAAAATGGAGCTGATCCCCAGGCTGAAAGCCTGCCATGTAACTTCATTGACTGCTTTTTGCTTATAGCAAGAGTTAAGCCAAGAGCATTTCAAATATTTGTTGTCCTGACTTAGTGGCTAATCCAAGAGGAGAATCCATTCAATGAGAAAAGATGTGTTGAGCTCTGAGCAAAATATGTTTACTTGCTTTGGTTTTTTGTCTTGAAAAAAACTTTTTTCAGCTTTAATGGAAGTATCTCGTGCCTTTTGGCCTTTTTACAGATTTCGAATAAATTACAAAGAAAGACCTTCTGTACTGGATTTATCAATAAATTTCTCAGAGTTCCATGTTTAAAAAAAAGTGTCAAGATATCATAGCTTCTGATTGATTGTCAGGTTTGTTCTTTAGCTCTAATCTTCTGCAAAAATATTAACAATATAAATCTTTAATGTTCTTTTTTTTTTGGCACTGATATAATTAATTTATTACTGATGTATAAGCTCTTAGCTCAGACTGGTGAGGGATGCTTATTGGAAATCACTGTATTGAAGAAGGACAGTATGTGTGAGATGATTTTTTTTATTACAGCAGCATCTAGAGGCTTCATCTGAAATTATATTTCCTCTGTTAGACACTGTATAAACACACAGTGAGAGACAATACCTGCTCTACCTACACCCCACCCTCCCCTACCTGCAAAAAAACCCCAAAACAACACCCACCCCCCCCCCACACCCAAAAAAGTCACAAACGGGATGT
>JAVJGG010000055.1:6708262-6721096 GCA_035590195.1 Aviceda cuculoides | reverse complement strand
TAGTGGGCATGGATGATGGTTGGACTCGATGATCTTGTAGGTCCTTTCCAACCTAAATGATTCTATGATTCTATGATCATGTCAGGGCCACCACAGAAGCTTTCACTGGTCTCATCAAGTTGAGTACACAAGACTTGTAGTTACTAGTCCAAGTAATCCAAAGCTCTCTTGACACAAAACTAGCTATATAGCACAAACACTTTCATTTTAGTGCATATTAAGAAAGTTTTGTCCATATAGCTATATAGGTGCATTCTCACAGCAGGTTTTTTGCCATGTTTCAACAGAAGATGCGTTTCCCAAAGCAATGCAGTTTCATTTTAAGAATTAGTCTGATTTAGAGGCAGAGAACGTCCAAGTAAATGTTTGTTGACTGCATCTCTGTTCTGATGGAGAAGGGAGCAAGGGGGAACTTAACATTTACAAATAGGAAAAAAACCAAATATGACATAGTGGTAAAGTCAAGCCAAAGAGTGTGAATGGTTTATCTCTGGTAAGGTGCAGCTTGATTTGGCTCCTTATAAAACCTGTCCAATGGAAAACAATGTCTCAGGTATGAGGCAGTACTTCTGTGCAGAAGGGTGGCAAATAAGTGGTGCATAGAAAATTAAGATGGAAGTGAAGTAGTAGAGACAAAACTAAGAAGGAAGAAAATGTTGAGTTACATATTTAGGAAACTCCTGCTTGTTGAGAGGAGGAAAAAAATTGTGTGAGACTAGCTGTCATTTTAGCCTAAATGACTATTCAGGAGAAGGCTCTGAAGAGAGTCCAAATCAAGCCTCCGTTTTTTCTCATAAATAGCCAGTCAGAACTGATCTTTCCGATACACCTGCACATTAACAGCACCAACAGAGAACAGCTCAGGAGCAGGAGGATGCTCCTAAGCCCTTATCTCTGCATGTGAACCCCTTGCTGCTGTGAACCGCAGGGTGACGAGCACAAGTTGTGCCACGGGACATACTGTAAGCTGTGTGATAGCAGGCATAAAATAATGAGTGAACAGATATAAACAATTCTAAATTTAATTTTCTTTTCTAAACCAACCCTTCTTTGCTATCAGAATAATACAGTAGAATAGCATCAGCTACATTTGCTTAAAGGATTTATGGGGTTTTGCATTCATGATTTGGCCTGTTAACAGTATGCCTATACAGTTTATCTTTCAAATTATCACTCAGAACTATAAATGACCTTTTGCCTGCCAAAATAATGAGTTGAAGATGGTTTTAATTTTTTTTTTTTTTTAATCCCAAGTCTAATTTAGGACTATGACCTTTTACTAGGATACTCTCTGCCTCATAATTCTTCTCTAATGAAAAACATGGATCTAAATTAGATCACAGGAAGGTGCAAATGTGTCTGATAAAAAGCTATGGTAAAATTCAATCTATGACTATATTGTATCTCCATAAAAGGGGACAAAATTGGCCCATATGTTAAACTGATAAGTAACTGATAACGCTTCTGATGTGTATATTGCCAATTTTCCAATCTGATAGGAATTTCATGTTTCCATTTTTCGTTGCTGAGTAATTGTGGGAAATTTGCTAATGAGCAAATAATCCATGTAAATGAGGATGTACTGATACCTAAAAAATCTTGTAGCCAGTTGAATTAGTAATAATTTACTATACTGGTGCATACTGATATAAGTTATGCCTTTATAGATATGGCTAACTTTCTATACTGTTGGAAAGTCATATAATGGGTTTAGGCTTATTAAAGGCAAGCCAAATTCTTTTCAAATACAGGAAAATCTTGTGGCCCCCCCCCCAAAAAAAAAAAAAAAAAAAAGAGACAAATTATATTTATCTAACTTTCATTTTGATGGAAGGGGAGGAGGAGATACATTTAAAAAAAACGAAACAGCACAGGAACGGGTTGGGGACCAAGGATAATCCATTATGAACTGGGAGATGCAGGGAGAGACAAGATTGTAAGGAATAAAAAAAATACAATATGTTTTATATTGTAGTGCAGACTATTGTACCAGTTAAACTTCAGCTCATTTTTGTGTGTTCCTCCCTCAGTGTATAGCTCTAATGTATTCTTCAGAGCAAGAAAATAAATTAATTGCATAAAACCAAGAAGGTTAAGTTGCAGAAAAAATTATATGGAATCATTAACTTCCATATGTACCTTCACTTTACGCTTTGCCAAACCTTGATGTCATTGACCTCAATAAGAAGATTCACTCACTCTTTTTTTAATCTAACATATAATACTTAATAATATACCATAACAGCAGCGTAGAGATTAGCTATTCTTGTCAGTGCTTTCTGAGCAGTCATCCTACAGATGCGATTGCTCCTTTTCCAGGGACCATAATCACGTTGACGAAACCACATTTTGTTTTCCCCAGCTACGTATCTCTGGAATTTCCTTGTAAATAGATGACGGATACTAAATTCTCCTGGTCAGCAACAATCCCTTCACGTGCGCCGCCCTGGGACCTGGCTTGCCTCCTTCCCAGCCCAAGCAACCCGATGGCATGGTCCCGGCCGTTGCCAGAGCTCTCCCTGCGTGGCCACTGCGAAGGGACGTCATGGCGCGCGTTGGGTAACCCGGCAGGTGACAGATATGCCTGCACCCGCAGCCACGGGTGGGCTGTGAGGCCGTGGTGGCAATCCAAAGCAGGCAGGAGGGAGACAGAGATAAGGTAGCCTCCATGCTTTCAGAGCAGTGGGGTTATAATGACTACAAACACCTGCACGGCACAATTATAACAGAGTTAATGAAGGCTGTTGTGAAATGGTTGGGTCGGTTTTGTGAGAAATGATTCAATGGTAAGCAACTGCAAATTTTGTTTCTTTTTAAAAGGATTCATCAAACTTGACTCACTTCTGCCTTGAACTATGTAGATGCTTAGGCTTGGGTTTCCAAAGGTACTCAAAATTAGGTGGCCAAATTTTACTGGAATTCCCTGAAATTAAATTACTCTGCTGGGAAGCAAGGCAAATTGTCTCCCATCCTGAAATCCTTAGTGCCAGACCTCTAGTGTCGCCTTTCCCTTAGTGTTCCTTCAGAGCCATTTGCGATACCTCTGACTCAGAAGAGTTCTCAGACCAAGCAGATGATTCCATGGAAAAGGCAGTTAACAAAGCAGGTGTAAGCTGTTACAATTTTGTCAGGTTTCTACTCTTTCTTCCTATATTCTGCATTTGGCACAATGGCTAGTCACAACTCAAAGCGGTGGGATGGCTTTTTTTGATACAGATGATGTGCAGCAAAGGGGACTGATTTGAAAAATATTTAGACTCTATTCTTCAACCTTCCAAACCTGAATGAAAGATGAAAATGCTGATGTTTTTCAGAAAGTCCAGAAAAATATAATTTCAAGCCAATCAAAATAACTTATTTTTATTTTTGAATTTCAAAGTTACTTTTGAAATATAGACCGATCTTATGCAACAAAATGCCACTTTAAAAATATCATTACCTTTCCAAAGTTTTGTTCCAAAATGTTGAAATGAGACATTTTAATGTGTCAGAACAATTTATCTAGTTTCCTCTTGGAAATGAATTATAGCAAAATAGATCTGATCTCATGGGCTTGTTTCAAAGGAAATGCACAGATGGTATATGGTTCTGGTGAATGATTCTGTTTAAGTCTTAGAATAGATCTAATAAGTACAACATCACAAGCCTGGCATTACTGATGTGTAGCTTCAGAAGTAGCTGCATTTTAATCATTATAGATAAATTAAAACAGCAAAATATACACAGCCTATACGTTACCTCTTCTCCTTCTTCAATATGATAATCCTTCCTTTCATTTGGCCCTCCAACAAACATCACATTTAGTTGATGGTGATGCCTAGAAAAGAAAGTGTCATTTTAAAGCTACCTCCACTCATGATGTTCTTTATTTCATGTAAGTTTTTTTAATTCTTTGAGTAAAATGAGTCAATGAAACAATGCTGAGTGACAAGCAACATCCAGAAAGAGAACTCAAAAGACCTCAGATGCATCTCTCTGCTCTGCCACTGTCTTGCTGGGTGACCTGAGGCCAGCTATCTCCCTTCTGGTGTTTCGGTGTCTCCAGCTGAAAAGGGGACATCCGTAGTTACCAGCTGTGGAAAGAGCTTTGAACTGTAAAGATAAAGATAAAGAATGCTACGTAAGAGGCAGGAAGGACAGGGAAATGTCTTTTCAACCCGAACCGATTAGATCAGGATTCTGTAAAGGTAAAACACCTTTAAAGGTCAATAAAGGTAAAAAACTACTTTTTTTCCCATTGGTAGAATTACCGGAGATACTGATGGTAGGAATTACCAGCTAATTTCTCTTCTATTTATACTGGTTTTGCTAAGGTGGAACAACATTACAATGGTTTCATTGTGGTTGTGGCTAATCAGAAAAGGAGATTCAGGCCCTTAATCTTAACTTTGCCCCTTTTAAGAGCCCCAGTGAGCACCTCTCTCAGCTGTCACAAAGAACAGATATCACCCCAATTATCCATCAGTCCACTTACACTAATAAAGAGGTAAGGTAGCAGGTTTTAATTTGCTAAAAACCCCTAGCTGTGATTAAAAAGCTTGTTCTTAAGCTCCTTTTGACCTGCGAACTGAGGTGTTTTGACCTCGGCTTTTTAGTGAGGAGATTCTGGGCAATACTAGGGCTAACGGGAGATCCTAGTAACACAGGACCAGCAGAGCCACGCTCCCCTGCAACATGGGGAAGAACAACGTGCCTCTGTGTCAGCACCTCACAAGCCTTACTTGAGAGAAGCTGTTTTGCATGGCTGAACATATCTATTTGATCTGCCACCAGTATCATGTTTACTTTGAAGAGTATTTAAATGAAAGTGAACAACACAGTAGGGACTAGTAAAGCAGAAATAACAAGTAACAGTGACAAATTAGTTGGTCAAATAAAAGTCTAAAGAATTACATTAAATTACAACTCCTAAATTGACTGTTTTCACCATAGGAACATGTACACATTATAGCACTCGGCTTTATGCCCGTATCCTGAAATAAGGAGCCAAAATCAGAACTGTTTGTACCATGCAGATTTAATATTTGTTTTCAAGAACGCACTATAATACTTCTGCATTAATGAACACTTCTACTGAAGAAGGGCAGGAAAACTGAAACAGTAGCAACACAGCTAATAAATAATTAAATAAATTAAAATCAACCCTGGAGAACAAAATAAGAGAAAGACAATCTATGGGTATCTTGTAGTCTGCTGTAAAGATAATTCTTTTTATAGAAACCCATACAATTTCGTTATTAGTCCAATAACTAAAAGTGAAAATACTGCTCTAAAAATCATTGTTGCTTAAGTTTTTGTTTGGCAAATCTACCATTAATTCTGTTACCATAATTGAATATGAATCCATAATTCTATGGATTTAGCTAGGCTTTACATAATAAACAGGCAACTATGGGTTAATCAGTCCTGTCATTAACAATTACATAATGACACCATAAAAAAAATCCAGCTATGAAATACAAGCAGGAACTCCAATAGGTTTGTTTGTCCATATTGCTAAATAAAATTGTCTGGTTAATATAGTTGTGTTAAGAAGAAAAATCATAAGGAAGGAAAGCAGTTTCAGCTAAGACTGCCAAAATGCAGTTAGAGCATCATAAAGGTTTCAGGGGTGTGAAAATTACTTGATTGCACTATTTTTAGAATAAGGTGCTAATCAATGGCCTATTTAGTTTTATATACTCATCTATTTCTCTTCTTAACCACATAAAGAAAATGGAAACAGCAGGTACCAGTAGCACCAGGTGGTGAGACTCAATCCACACAGTAGATGGCTTTCCTCTCCTTTTTCATAGGCTGAAGCTACGTTGGAAAAATGGATTTTTTTTTTTTTTTTAATCTATGAAATTTTTATCACAAAAAAATGTTCCTAGTTTCACTGTGGCATGTTGTAATGTTTATAGGGAAGACCTCTGATAGATGTCATGTTCTAGAGTTACTTCAGAGTTGCTGGTATGTGGTACAGAACAAACACTGCAATAATAACAAAAAGGTTCTTCTTACCGATGAGGAAAGAAAACCATGACTATTCCATATATGTAAAGTACTAAAATTTTACCACCATCGCTGGCAAGCTTTAGAAATGGATATGCTTTACAAAATGCTTCCTAAATCCATTTTGAAAATGAAAGAAATGCAAACACTCATAAGGAGAAGACACTTTCCTCATTCTCTCCCACTGTGAAACTATTGTAGTGATTCAAGTTTCATAATTTCTCAGTTAAACATACAATTGTAGTTTTAACACAGACATCTCAGTAAGGATGTGCCTTTTACCTTATCTTTGCTTGCAACTCTTACTTTGAAAAGTAATCCTTGCACCTGTGAATGGAAATTAATATCACTGCTACAGTACTGCCCACTCAGCTTTTGATTAGAGGTAGCACTTCAGGGTAGGGTGAGAGGCATATTCTTTGATGCTTTTTTTTAATGATTAAGATTGTAAAGCAAGATTTTTTTTTTTAATTAAAAGCAAGAAAAAATGGTTTTTATTTTCTTCATAAAACCTGGGTTTACATCATTCTTTAGAGAGAATCCTTTCTTATGAAAGCCTTCTGTATATAGAGGTTTGGACAAAATATATTATCCTCAACTTCACTGACAAAAGAAATTCTTGCTAACTTTGTGACTAAAAGGTGCCACATGTTGGATTATTTACACTGGAATTTGTTCATGAGCTTTGACACTGAGAATATGCATGCTGTACAACTGCATAATGCCCCCACTTTTTTCCTTTTATTAGCTGTCTCATTCAGAATACGGTTCATAGCTTTAAGCTGCCTCTTCAGCCTCCCTACCCTGCCTTGACAGCTCTGCAAGTGCCCTGGAAACCTGCTCCTCCAGTGCCCCTGCCCTTCCTTTCTCCTTATCTTTCAGTGATATGTCCCACCAGTTTTGATTGCTCCTGCAGCTTTGGCTCCTCTGCAATGTTGGAATGACTCTCAGCAGCTCCAGCAGCTGTTCCAGGCTGCAATTTGGTAGCACTAATCTGTTAGCTAAATCTTATTTCTGAATGTGATGCCATCTCCTCTGATTTCTACGAGTTTATTGTCACAGGGCCTGACACAAATTCCCTGAAATCAGTCTAACTGCCTACAAGAGACTGAGTTGAGGCAAATATCTTATGTTCAAGTTGATCTTAACAGCTTCTGCTGAGTTACTGCAAAACAGATTTCAGTCACTTTCTGTTCTTTGAAATAGCACTCTGACTGACTACAGTCTGAGAGGAACTACAGTTCCTTACTAATCTTCACCATGTATGCATTTTAGTAGCTTCCTCTTATAGCTAGGAATATTTAGATATCTAAGAACTGGGTAAAAAAAAAATCTTCATTTACTTACATAAGCTTATTGCACACAGGTGGCAAAAAGGCAGTTTCATTTTCTTCTATCCATTTTCTTACATTTACAAGAAGCTCCATGGTCCACCAGCTATGAAAATTTTGACGGAGATACTAGAGTTTGCAGAGTGCTCTTTCCGTGAGCAAACTGCTTGTGGTTCTATCCCCAGAGCTCAGAGGATTGGTTGGTAGAAGAGGTGGCTTCAGTGTCAAAGGGTCATCAAGGTCCATCAGCCAAAGGTTGCTTTGTAGAGTACTAATGCTCCAGCAGCTTAGCTAATAATTGACTAGTGTTTTTAAAATATATATTTTCATCAGACTGATTCTGCCTACAGGAGGTGTCTTAATTCTCTGTACTGCATCAACTGGAGTGTGCGTTTCCTTTTTACAAAAATTGCCCTGTTACATACACAAACTGAGAGTTAGGAAAATGGGCATGACTCAGGCATCCACACCCTGCAAGTCTAATACAGAAACAGATTTCAAAGTTAAATGCAAATTGAGAGCAGTTGCTCCAAGTTTAGTTACATATAATATACAAAAAGTATTTTTATACATGCATAACCGTATATAGGTATTTCAGGCTTAATAATCGAGCCCATTTCCCTTTCACCACCTCCCTTCAACCTTCTTAGGCCGAATGTTTGGGGGTGTGTGTTTGAAAATACTGGGGTCTTCTTCTGCCAAATAACAAAAATAAAGACGTCTCTTGCATTTCTAAAACCAAAAGCAGCTACCCATAAACATTCATTTTTAATTTGTTCCAGTCTTTGCCGTGTTGTAGCAGGGTATTGGAGAGCTGAACCTGGTTCTGTGATGCCCTTTGGGAAAGTGCAGCATATTGTCACCAAATTATCAGGCAAACAAGAAACTGAAAACTGCCAGGCATTCCAGACCTGTATTAGTCGTCATTCCTTCACTAGTTTCTGTTCAATGTCTACACAGTTCCTATGGGATTGCTCACTCTGTTCCCTGCCACCCCCATTTTTTAATAAGCAAATGTATAAACATTTATTTTCAGACTTGAAATACATGAAATGGGGGGTAAACAAAAAACCCCAAGACATTACAAAATTTCGGCACTTTTCAGTCGCTCTTGACATAGCTTAGTCTTCTGATAATACCTACGCTGTGCTTAGTGGGTGTATGTGTATAGGTATGAGTTTATAATATGATTTGTTTAAAAGTGAGTGTTACATCCTCCATGTCTTGCGCATATGAGCAGTGCAGCTGCTGGACTGAAGAGTCAGCATGCTGGAACAGTACAAATTTGGGAGTTCTTTACCTTACCCCATTACAATTTTCCAATGGAAAAAAAGCAATGGAGTGTGAGTTTTAAGTAATACCAGTGCTTTTATTCCAGTATGTGTAGGGATGATTCTGTTTTACCTTCATCTCTATCACTTCTTTGCAGTTTAGTTTAAACTAATTACATAATTGATCAAAAAAAATTCATTTATTTTGAGATAGCAAGATCCACATGTGGATTACAGTTCTGCTGTATTAGTACAATCACAATGGGACTGGCAATAATTTCCTCTGAAATAAGCCCAAATGAATTATTATTTCACTCAATTACAGAAACACCCTCCCCACCGCCCATTATTTATTTAGTACATGAAATGTCTACCATCAGAATGGCTGTGGTGAGACACCAGTGCATAGCAAAGTCATTAGGCCTGTTTTTGGACCTACAGAGAGGAACAATTCAGTGGTTTTTGTACTGTAGGCTGCTCGCACACTATTCAGCTGCAAAGGAAAGAGATCTTCTATTTAACATGCACTTTCACTTAGAGGATTGTGGCAGGACCAGGAGTACTGAAGACACTCTGTTCTAATGACCATGGTTTTGTAAAGCTCTACCTCATCATTAGTAACATGTATTGCAGAGCAGGACTCCATTTATCCAGCATGAAAACCAAGACATTGTACAAAGCCACGGTAGGAAAAAACACAGATCATGGAAGTGATAGAGCCAAGCCTTGTTCACCACAATATTAATGTGCCAGTTTTAACTGCAGGGCTATTGTCTGCAACCCCTACTCTAATCCCTAGTCTCCACTTTTTTTCCACTATGCAGAATACAATGTACTATTACCTGCAGAGAAAACTATCTATTGCATGGTGATAAATGCACTTTGTGGCTAGAGTGAGGTATGAAAACCCGATAGCTAGACCTACTCAGGGAGGAAACAAATGAAGTTCACTTATAAAATTCACCATTAGTATGAAGCTGAGGTTATTATTACAGGGTTGCATTTTCTGCTACCTTCTGAAATCAATAGGTTTTGAAAAATGCAGTTAATAGCCTCTCCATGTGTATAACAGGTATAAGGGAATGTTGGGATCTTGTTGTTTGGGTTTTTTTGAGGAGGGCTAAGAAATGGTCTGCAAGGCCTAGAAGTACTGGGCCATGAAACTCGATATCTGTGAATTGTATTGGAGAGGCCAAGAAAAGAGCCAGCATTACAGTTTCCATGAGACTCAAGTAAATACATACGCCTCGTGACCTGATTGAGGCCTGGATTTTTCTTGCTAATCTGCTTCACAATGACTCTTCACATCCATCAAAGCCTGTTCTAGCAGCTGGGGTTTCTGCTCTCACTTTTGGCCCAGATCCTTCCCTTTATGAAAAGGTAAGGACTCAATTTGTCAGGTTTTGCTACCAGAGAAGAACAAGACTACCAAAGCACAAAACTGCTACACAAAAATAATCCATCTTTTGTATTAAGGGTACATGAAAAAAGCGGTAGTGGAAAAAACTGAGTGTAGGACAGCACCTACTCTATTTTTCCACTTTCCTCAACCACCAGACCTATTAGAGACTTAAATTTACTAGCTGGTGTCCAGCAAGCAGGATATGTTAACAAAAAGCACATAAGCTAAATATTGTGTTTCTAGTTAGAAGAGATATTCACGTTTGTTGGCCAGGAATTTTATCTGTATTAAAGTGATATTTGGTCACTTTTCTATTACTCTATTATTTTTTTTTTCATCTAAAGAACTGATGATAAAGACCTAGAGTGGTTTAGAGCCCCTGGGAAGGGGAGAGGGAAACAGACCATAAAGCCGGCAAGTATGGATGCTGCCTGCTCCACTCTGCCCATTTTACTCTTGAAAGCAAACAGCATTGTGAAAATTGGCTCTTCAGCTTTGTTTTTTTCATACTTAGTGCTAAGAAATATTCTGAAAAATGTTCACCAGGGGAGGTTTGCATTCACCAGCAATTTGAGGACAAAATCCTTTTAGTATCATTTCAACTTTATCTTTCTGTCCCTGTGCAATACAGAGACTGATTTATCTTCCCTGGCTGTTAAAATAACGGAGCTACACTGAAGTGGTAATCTGGAGATTCTGCAAGCAGAAGGAAGCAAGTAACTTTCTGTAGCGTTAGGACAGCTTTAACTTCCACTTTTTTCTTTTTTTAATATTATGAAGAAATGGAAAAAGGAAGACCTAGATATGACTAAATAATTTTATTTCACCCAGTTGAACATGCTTCCTATTTTTGGTCAATTCTGTGCTGCTTCTGTTTGTTCTCTGAGAACAAATACAAATGAAGTACTTCTTTAAAAAATGAAAAATTATTTTTATTTAAAAGCCCTATATAGCTGCTGAAAACAAAAATTCAAATCGGTAACAAGCCTACTACTTGAACCCAAGTACAGTTATGTTCCTACAAACTAATTCACATGACCAAATTTCACTGATATATTCATAAACATACTATCAAGAGCCTCAGTCTCTGTGGGGACAAACATAAGAAGTAGGTGAATCACAGAGCACAGTAGAAAAGTTAAAGATCCCATGAAAACTACTAGAATCTTCACTGTTATCACTGTTACTTTTATGGTGAGGATGATTAAAATAAAATGAGCAGTGATTATCATCTATATAAACACCAAAATTAGACTCAAGGAGTCCTCACTCTTGCCTGAGTCTAAGGTTAAATCTGCAATAAACAGCTTGTCTGTATATTCACAGCTTCAGCTTTGATTCTTCCCGACATTCTTGTATTTGCCAAAAAAGTGCTTGTTTGGACGAAATTATGTTCACAGCAATCTTTGCGTGATATAGAATATTTTATTTTCTAGTGTAATGATGCACTGCTAAGAGTAATGAAGGCAGCTGATGTTTTCAGGTATGCCAGCTAACCCTATGTGATGATGGGAAATTTCTCTAAGAAATGAACTGTCAGTTTTCTCTTTTTCTCCATGCCAGCCACCTTCATCAGTGGTCAGATACAGCAATCGCATGTTGCTTTACCTGTCAATGGCGCATACCACTGAAACATATTCTAAGTAATGCCCATAGTAATAGTACCACCAGCAGAACAACTTTCTTGACAAGCAAGAAGCACCTTGTCTCCATTCAAACCAGTCTCAAAAAGTTTCAGCTCATTTATGGATCAGAGTAACTGCTACTCGATCTGCCAAAAGTAGTAGGGACATCAGTGCTATTTACTTAAAACTGGCTGAGTGCCTGACACCTGCTGCTGGGCCACCAATATTTCATTTTTAGAGGCCATGGAAATCCAAGTGCTGTGTAGCACTCTCTACAACCATCCACCCTGTAAAGTAACACCCAGAGCTTGTTGCTTTGCCCAGAGTGAAGTAGTGGCAGAAAGAAAAATGGTTGCTAGTACTTACGTCAGTAACCCAACAGAGCTGTCTAGGGAAGTAAATATGGTGACAATGCCTAACCATGGGTGGAAAAAGAGTACATCTCTGTCCCAACTGTGTAACAGTGTTGGAGCGTTGCTTGTGTTTAAATATTTGCTGATGCCGATTATGTTTACCATCTTCCTGCCACACAAAGGTAAGACAGATATGACTGCAGAATAAATCCGTGTTAGCGGTATACTTTAACAATAAACATGTGCGTAAGGCTTTGTGTTTTCATCTGGTAACTGTTTCTAAGCATGTAATACATCAGATATACACTGTGTTGTTTCCATGTATAAGTAATGTTAGCCTTTTAGATCTATTCAGCATTTTCACATCCGAGCACCCAATTCCATCCAGAGGTAAAGCCAGCCCTCAATGAATTATCCATACGGGATAAACCCCTGTACTTTTGGTTATTTCTATTAACTAGCATTCAGAAATCATTTTATATGACTCCTTTTAACCTGTGCTACTTGTTTTGAAAGTGCCAGGCCATCCCTCTGGTCGCGCACTGCGGCACCGCAACACCGAGTGGACTGCGACGCCCTAGGCTGTGCAGCCAGTGGTACTACACAGAGTCCTTTCGTTTACTGGCGGGAACTGGTCGCTTTTCTCTCCGGCTCCGACCTGAGCACGACAGACGGGTGCATCCTTTCCCACCGATGGGAACGAGCGTGAGGACGAACTTCGCTGACCTAGCGGCTAATGCCTTTTACCGAAGGCCGTCAGGAGATTTGGTCCCGCACGACGCGGGGCCGCGGCCCGCCTGCCTCGTCTCCGGAGTGCGGAACGGCGGGGGCCGCTCCAGCCGGCGGCGATGTGGGGGG
>JAVJGG010000055.1:6688192-6708136 GCA_035590195.1 Aviceda cuculoides | reverse complement strand
GGCCCGCCGTCCCTACGGCCGGCCGCCCGCCCGGCGGGGAGGGCTTAGTCCCGGCACCGCAGCCGCTCTCCTTCCTCCCGTGCTCGGGGGGGCCGCCCTCCCCGAGGGCGCGGCGTCCACCCAGTCCCTTCGCCCCTCCCCGCGCCGCTGTTAACGCCTGTTCACGATGAGAGCGCGGCCCGGGCAGAGAAGCGGGGCGGCCCGGGGCCGCTGCCCAGCGCGGGGCGCAGGCGGGGTTGCTGCCGTCCTTCCGGCGCCGGGGCCGGGCGAGTCCTTGATAAACCGTTCGGGAGGAGTTGGTGTCAGGGCTCCAGTGGCGCAATCGGTTAGCGCGCGGTACTTATACAGCAGTACTAAAGCCGAGCAATGCCGAGGTTGTGAGTTCGAGCCTCACCTGGAGCACCAAGCTTTTTGGGAGGGAAAACGGGCTCTTTTGGGACTCGGCCGCGCTCCGGAGCAAGAAAGAAAAAAGTTCACGGAAAAATTATGCAGGCGTGGCGGCAGCGTGGGCTCGCACGCGGGCACCCTGGCGGGCGGCGCTGGGTGTGCTGGGGCAGCGGGGCACACCTCGCCGTGGCAAAGTGGCCGGTGGCCCTCACAGCAGTACGCGAAGGGAGCGCGTGCCTGGGGCTTTTTATTGTCAGAGTAATAGCTGCTTGTGTGAACTTGCAGGAACTACAGGTTATTTTATACTGTGTTGCTTACTACAGGGTGCAAATATTGACTGGTGTGGTCACTACAACTGAAGGGTAACAAAATCTCCCCCCTTGGCCTCCTTTGGCAGTGACTATGTAACAACTCATTACCTCCATAGTGCTTTACACATGTGTGTGCCACAGCAGGAAGGAAAATAATTCAAATAATTTCAAGTTTCTTTTTACAACTTGAGAGGTGATAGGGCCACGGGAAAAGGGCAGCTTCCTGAAAGAGCAGGTTGGGGGACACTGCCTGAATGTTTAGGCATCTTGTGAACCCACCTCTATGTTAACATCTAGTCTCCCACTTTCACAGTGCAATTTGTATCAAAAAGTTCAGTGAGACTGTCAAGATCATGCAGCCAGAGGCACCTGTATTGCCCAAATCACCGCATAAGTGTATATATTGCAGGCATTAACTCCCTGAAGTGCAACTTTAAGGTTTTTAATTACCACTTCTTCCCTATTCTAGTTACCCCTCTGAATTTTACATTGATTTCGTTGATTTCAGTGATGGTGCAGTCATGCCTGAAGCATTTGCCCTGTCAGCATAAGGAAGTCTACATCAACAAGAGAGGTCTGTAATATATCTAAGGGTAAATAAAATTAATCCTTTGCTTGCACTGAGTTTCGCGTTTTCTCCATGCAAGGGGTGCCATGTCCCAGTGCTGAGGAGTACAGGCAATACAGAGGAATATATGCAGAGGTACTTGGAAATACTAAAGAATGAAAATGCTGCTCTTGTGTAACTGGAAAATAAAAGGTAGCAGAGGGAGAGGGCTCCATTCCTGGACAGAGACCACTTTTTTCCAGAAACTGACTGGGGATGGTGCTGCTCCCTTCTCCCTCTCCCAGTTCCCCTGTGTGCCTCCAGGCTCAGATGGTGGCTCCTGCGCTCCCTCATCAAGGAGGAACCCACTAGTTTTGCATTTGGAATCTTGCTTTGGTGAGCTGGGGGGGATGATTGTGCAATTTTTGCCAAATACGAGGTGTATGAAGCAGATCTTGTTCGTTGTGTTCACCACTTTTTTGCGACTTGCCTCTGCAGTGCCAGAGAGCAGCTGGGACAAGCAGTGAGAGCCACACAGTGCTGTGGCCTTCTTCACAAGACCTCCTTCATCCTCTTGGTCCTACTACCTTGGCTTTTACTCTCACTCCAAGATGATTTTTCTCTTGTGTATGAAAAAAAAAAAAAAAAAAGACCAAAATCACCATGTGAGGCAACACTTGTTTGCATTCCTGCAGCAGAGGCCTTACCTCCTGATTGACTGCTATGCCTGACACCTGAGGGAAACACGTTCTGAGATGGGGATTTCACACTGAAAATCGTGCTAAATCAGGACCATTTATGGGGATTTACTAGAAACCCCTGTACAACAAAAGAATGTTATTTATCTGATGGGTATTTGCAAAATAAACTGCTGCTAAAGCATGAGGGCTTGCTGATGGAGGCAGGGCTGTGAAATAAAATGAAATAAAGCCCAGTGGAGCGGTGCAGCTGCTTGTGGGCACCTGGGCAGGAGTAGTGCTGGGGCCTCCTCCTGCTCCGGCCAGTGAAGGTGCTGCTGTGGGGCTGGTGCTGGGGAGGTCTCAGAGACTGGGGGGAAGGGTGCCATGTTGGAGCTGAGGTGAGTCTGTTTTATTTCCTTCCCCAGGGAGCTGCTGTGGGCAGCGGGGTTGAGGCTTGGGCCTCGGCAAGGTTTCTCCAGGGTGCGTGAGGAGCCTGTCCTTGCACGGTGCTGAGGTGGGGCAGCCATGGCGCTGCCGTCATGGCCTCACCAGCTCTGACAGGCTGAACTGGGGAGTGCCCCAGGCTGTTGCGTTTGCAACTTTTTCCTGAAAATTAGGTGCCTTACAGACATATGAAAATAAAGTATATGTTTTTGTTTATACTGAGCTGTTTTTTTGTTTGGCTTCTTGGTCCTGAGTTGTTGGTTGATGCTTTAATGCTAGTTGGCAGTGGCTTGTATGTATATAAAAACATGTGTATATATGTATGTATGTGTATTGATATACATACGTGTAAAGATACCTTTACACCATTATGAGAGGGCTCCCAATGTCTATGTGAGTGCTGTCTTCTTTTCTAAATCTTTCATGTATGCAGATGACATATTTAGAAAACACCTGTGTGTGAGTGATGCAAAGTGCCAGCTATACTAACGTGATCTAGAGAGAAGTAATCCCTCCTTCCCCCTCCTGCCTCATCCCCAAATAATAATGTGGTTCACTTGTACCTTGTTTTACTTTTGAAAATTAACTGCCAGAGCTTGTCCTGCTTGCTCTGAGCCGCTGCTGCGTGTTCATCATTGTCCTTGCAGGTGGTGGCCAGGGGAGCCCCCACCTCAGCCTGGGGGCTGCCCTCAGCTGGTGAGGGGCTTGGACAGGCCATAGGTGCTCCTGGAAGTGGATTTGGGAGGAAAGTTTTCCCCATGGTGAGTCTTCCATGCTGCCTGGTTTATCTAGGGTCCTGCCTCTTCTAGCCTCTGTCATGTTTGCTGTTTCTCTAGTAACTTGCCTGGTGTGGATGACAGGCCTGTATTTCCCTAACTCCTCTGAAATCCTTCCTGGGTCCATTTTCAAAAGGTCCCTCTTCTTAAAATTTGTGTTGCTCTTCATTTAGTGTTGAGTATGGACTATGCACACTCTACAGGCTTATTCTGGCTGCTCTGAGATCCCACTGGCTGTGGAAAGAAAGAGGGCTTGCTTATAGACTCAGAGAAGCTTTTCATGCATGTTGCTTATTGCTGGAAAGAGAATTTACAAAAATCTAGCTACTTCCTGATCTTGGAGAATGAGTAGTAATCAGGTTAGGGAGCAGGCTTTGTGTTTATCCTTATCCTATATGATCTTGCTCAAACAGGGAGTCCCACTGGAATGGGAGATGCAGGATCTAGGAGAAGGAAAGACTGGCTCATGCAGGATAGCCCTTCCTGACCTTTATTTCTAAAGGTGGCAACTTTTGTTTCTGGCATGTTAGTATAGTTTTGGTGTTTGTGAGGCTCTTAAGTGGTTGCTTCACTTAAGTTTCTTTGAATCTATCAGTCTGGAACTTTCTATAATATTGGGGCTTGCATATCCTAACAAATGCCTATAAAAGCCTACGATAAAGACTTGGCCCACCTAATTGTTTTGAAAGTGAAGTAATAAATATTTTTAGTCTTTACAAATAATAAATAAACAAGAGTCTGTTCTTCAAAGTTTTCCCAATAGATGGCACTGTGGTCCCACAAAGCAAAAAAGAAAAACCGAAGCAAAGCATTCCCAGACATCCTAAAAATAGAAATCACTTGCCAAACGCTCTGCTGTGCGCAGCAGAGAACAATAGGCAAAAATTCCAAGGGTTGCTTAGAAAACAAAGTCCACTGGAGGTATAGATGCATTTGGTTTGTGTTTTGGGTTCACTTCTCTCCCCGCTTTTTATGTAACATCTTGAGGACCTTTCTGAAATTAAAGTCTGTTGATTAGTTGTGCTTGGAGTAACAGAGGTGGTTGGGGTGTATCGTGTTTTTTAAATCTGTATGAATTCAGTGCTGTGTCAAAGTGCCAGCATAGCAGGCCCGGCTTAGATTCTCGTGGAACAAATTTTTTTAAAGAATAGCTGGTGTTGGAGGCTTTAGTGCAGTGCTGTCTAAAGTCCAAGTGGCTGCTTCCCACTGAAGGTGCCCGTGCTGTAGAGGTATTGGGCTTAGAAGCAGCAGCTGGGAGGAGAGGAACAAAATGTAGCTGCTTGGAAACCGTGGGGAAGGACTCTTTTAAACCAAATAGAAATATGCTGCTTTTGTGAAGAGGGGGTGGGGGGGGTCAGACGGTCACATGGAAGCTTCCTTGGTGAAGAGAAGGGCTCAAAGATGAAGGGAATGCTTGGGCTCATACAGGCTGACGAAAGCAGAAGAACTTGTAAGATTGGTAGAAAAGCAAGCTCGGGAAGAGAAAGAATTCATGCATTGCTCTCTGAAACCAGGAAAGTGAATGTAACAAGGAAAGAACAAAAACAAAAGAGAAAGGGGAGGGAGACAAAGAAAGGAAAGGAGGAGGGAACAGAGGGAGCAGGTAGAAGAACATAGGTAAGGAAGCTTTAAAAAAAAAAAAAAATTGGGTTGTCTGGCTATAGCTATATGAATGTGCTGCCTAGGGCAGTGAAAAACAAATAAGTAAGTGTTAGCCCGTCAAGCCAACCTAAGATGGAGTTGCTGTAGAAAGCAAATTGGCCTGTACGTTTTGCTTGAGCAAAGAGTGATCTCAAGAGGCAGGTTTTTCTTCTCTGTGTGTTTTGAGTGGTTACTTTAGTGTGGCAATATAGTAGACCCCTTGGTCTCTCTAGGGATTGAAGCTGGTGTTGGGAGGGCTAGAGACCTCAGCTTTCTGGTTTGGAAAAGGAAGGAAATGGACAATCAGTACTGGATTTTGTGCCCATTTAATTTTCTTGCTTATGCTGAGTTTGCTATGTTAGGCTCTGCTTTTAAGGTGGAAAAAGGCTCTTGGTTTCTTCAAATAGTTTTGGTGAAGCCTAAATATTTGAAACCTTGGAAAAGTCTCAAAATACAGCAAAACAAACTAAACCAGACCCAGAGAAAGAACAATCTGGGGAAGTGGCTGAAATGGCAGAGGATAGTCAAAGAGTCTGTAATTAAAAATTTTGGAGGAGGAGTGCTCCCTTGAAGGAGGCAATTGAGCCTGTGCTGCCTGCTTTAGTTGAGAGGTATTTATATGTGGGATAGAAGATTTATGGTAGTGTTAAGAAATACTTCTAGAAATTTCACTATTAAGTTATATGTACGAAGATTGTGAGGGCAGATAAAGCAACAGTTTTTAAACATTTGTCTTCTGAAAAGACTGTATGAACTTCTTAAGAGGGAATTGTGTGCCGGTCATGTGGCTATATGGCATAACTTAGAGACTTACTTAGATGGCTTTCTGGTTCTGTGAAGAGAGGCGGTCAAATTAATCATAAACATGGACACCCAAAATTATTTGCAAGGTCTCAGAGTCAGTTGACCTCACTGTTCGCATTTATTTTCCATGTACCCTACCCATGGAAGTGGGGATGAGAGTAGGTTAACTATACATCTTGATTTTTAAGCACTATTTACATGGAGTTTAAAGAAGGATACACACCTATCTTTAAGGAAAGTCACATCAGACTTGTGCCAGCATGTATGAAGGCCATTTAAAAATCTGTTTATAATGCAAGTTTTATGTAGTTTTGTCAGTGAGCTGCATCCTAGAAAATGGCTCTGTCACTTTTGCAAAAACTAGTACATTGTTGCAGCAAGCTGAAAGTGTCGTAGAAGTGAAAATATGCCCGCCTCACTTAGGGTTAGGGGAGTTTTGTAGGGAACGGATGTTGGATTTGAGGGTGCTTTCAGCCAAGGTGGGTGGGGGGTGTCTGTGTTAAGTGCCTGGATCCTGTGTCGGGGAGTAACTCTTTTGCACGCTCTGGGCTGCTCTGCCTCTCTCTCCAGCAATCTTGCTTCTGCCCTACCTTCCACCTCATGGAGGGGCTCAGCCTCAGCAGATAGAGGGTTGCCTTGAAGCTGGCACCATTTTAAGGAAGGCATGAAGCACCCATTCAGATGCTTCCCTCCCCATCCGCATTTCCCCATACTCCCAACTGCCTCCTGAGGGGCTCACCTTGTCTCCCATTTTGGTCAAGTGCTCTAAGGATTTCACACTGCAATCCGAGGTCCGTGCCAGTCGCCTTGTCTCAATGGAGCTGTGGAGTGGCAGGAGGTGCTGCGCTTCCCGGGGCAGCTCAGGAGGGACTACATGGACTCGGATGGCTGTAGGGTAGTAGTGGCTTGGGCCAACTTGGTGGCCAAGTCCTTTGTTGGCTCCTGCCCTAACACCTCAGGAGTACTTGTTCCTTCTTGAGACTTGCAAAGTCAATTAAGCTTGATGGCTGTGCCCCATTGAAATCAATGCCAGTAAAAAAATGCACACATTCAGATCTATTGAGATTTATAGGTGCTTGCATATGTATTTAAGACCCTAAAAGCTTTGAAAATTTTACTGCTAATACTAAACTGTTTGCAAGGCCTGTAGTAGCCTACATCTGTTTAAAATACTGCTGTGACTGGTGGGTGTATCTGATTGTGTCTGTCATTCTCACTTAGTTACTATGTGCTTGCAGTGTAACCTAGCCAAAAAAATACGTACCCCATTCATTTTGATAAAGGAAGTGTTTGGTATGGCTGTGTCATTATTTCTTAAGCTCTTAACATAGAGTATCTTTGAAAATCCATTTTTTTTCTGGAGTTGGAGACTTGTATTTCACTGGGAGTACTAGGAGTGCTATTGTGTGTCTGTGTTTGAAGGCAAATTTGTTAATAGAGAATTAGGGTATTTGCCCCAATGTCTTTTGGTTCTTAATAGCCATAGTCCTTTGACAGGATTCTTACACTTGGATGAATTTTCAGAGCTGTTTAGGGATGCCTGCTTCACATTGATGTTTGCCTGCTTCTAAGCACCTGGATGCTGTAAAGGATATCTAGCAAACAGACCTTACTATAAGTGTAATGCATTTGAAGTATTCTTGCAAGAGTAGCCTCTGTCATCTAAATACCCCTGAAAGTAAAAGCCAAACTGTCAAGGAATTAAGATTGAGGTGCCTGTTTTTGAAATACAGTATTAATGTATAATACAAATGGGTGCATTTTCACTGATGTCCATGAATTTGCTTCACGTTCCATAGGAGGATAAAGACTGGCCCAAAGTAATGGGAAGCTTATGTCTGGCTGCAAGGAAACCAGGAAATTCATGGGGCTTTAAAGTATGACCCACTGCAATATTCAGTATGTGTGATTTTTGGCATGATTCAGCAGTAAATACTAGTTGAAAACAGAAGCACAAATTATAGGGTCAATAATTCAGGCCAAAGAGAGGCCTCCTGCTTATGCATATATAGTAAAGGAAATGGAAGTAGAACCACAAAATGCAATTGCTGGGAAGAACAGCAGCAGTTTGGAACATTCACTGCTAAAACTGTGGAAGTAATCCTCCTGGATGACACCTGAAATCAGAAGGGCATAATCATGTCCTTTGTATGTATTTGTGTGTATAGACCAGTAAATTGTGTGAAGACTGCTGCGCTTGGCAGGCGTCATTTTGGAGGGGACTTTCTGTTCTGTGGCTGCAGGGTTGGAGGATATAATCAGCATAATGCTCCTTTGGTAGATGATCTAATAAATGTCTGTGACTTGACTTTTAAAACCTTTTTTTTCTTCTTTTTTTTTTGTGGTCATTGGGCTAGATGCATCATGGTCTGGAAGAAAAGAACTTCTTTATACTAAATTGGTATTCTCATCTTTCACTTTGCATTTTATTTAGTATTTAAATAGATAGCTTTGGCTGCTGACATAAGGCAGTGCTTGTCTCCTACTCTATACATAGAAAGCCACCTAAGCAATGTTCTTACATGTCATTTGATATGGTAACGTTTTTACTGTCTGGCAAAAAAAAGAGCCAAGGTAGTCTCAACGGATGTGTATGGCTAGCACTGTGGCTGAGTGATCTGGCTTCCATTTGGTTCATTTGGGATGAGGAGGACCTTCAGAAATCAACAGGTCCCTTCCATAAGTGGGGTGCAAATTAAGGCAAATAGCAGAACGAGCTGTTAGAACAGTAAATTCTCTAGCTTGGGCATCTTTTAGTTGCTCTTTTGCCTTGGCTTAATGTGTACCTGGCTTTTCACAACGGGGAGGGTTATTGCTGGTGTGTGACCTCTGTAGAGCCAGGGGTTGAGGAAGACAGCTAGCAGCATTGATCAGGTGTGACCCATGGTGAGCTGTTGCTTCAAGATTGCTTCCTTGTGCAGTGTGATAATTGGAAAACTACAATTCCTTGATGTCTCCAGTGAATGCTGGTTTGAAATACAAATTGGACTGTATTTAGTCTTTATATGGAATATTTCTACTTATTAAGTTGCTTGTTTTCTCTGGAAGCTAATCCATGGGATAATAGGGTGAAAATTCCTGTAGCTTACTCCATTAAAAGACTGCTGGACAATATAAGAAAGTAGGGTTTAAGGGTCAATTTGGAAAGGAACTTAGACCAGAAGTTTCCAATAACAGTTGTGGTTTGGATATAGTTGAAATAAATTCAATTGTACTTGCATTGGCGAAGTAATAATCTTAAAGTAGATGTGAACAATACGTGTTGGAGACTAACAAACCATATCCTGGAAGAAAATTATAACTGATACAGACAAACTGGGGAAAAAAAAACTGGTAGTGATTACAAGCTATGAAAGTGCTGATCTTAGCTGTCCCACTCAATAAATAATCCTGAAGGAGTATTAGCAGCATTAGTAGTAGCAGCATTTAGCCATCTGGCTTGGCTTCTGTGGGAGGTTTAAAGAAACCCAACAAAACCCCCCGCTGTTAGTGGAACTATGTCCATTGAAATTGCAGGAGAACTTGGCCCTGCCTTTTAATGTTTCAGTTCCTTGTGTGCTGTAGATCCTGCACTTGGATCTCTTGTGATCATTTGATTTGATAGGACAGATGTTTTCTTGATGTTCATGGTCCAGCAATGGTCCATGAAGGCCTAGTTAGTGGTCAGTTCAAGTTACCGTGCATCAGTCTAACCATGCTGGTGATCTGCAAGAAAACTTGAGGTGACATCGGACCTACAAACCTTTGTCCTGTAGCATTGGTGGCTGCAACTTCAAGCTTGTGCTGCCCATTGTACTGTGGACTACTCTTGTGTAATCAAATCTAATGTCTTTACTATTTCCTTGGCTTGGAATTGTAAACATGAGTGTTGATGTGGCAAAAATGCTTCTTGCTCATTCTTCACTGAGTGGGTATTTATAAGCTACTCTGAGTAAATGAGTCTTTGCTGTAGCTTAGTGTCTCTGACTGCGTGTCCTACATGTTGTGTTTGTGTCTTGTTTTACTGATAAACTATTTTCATCTTGTGTCTGTGTTAAACAACATAATGTTCACAAATTATCAACTTAATTGTAAAATGTCAGCTTACTACATCTAATTTTTTGACAGACATTTAATTTTTTTCCTAAAATTTGACCTTCTTCATCCTATAAGAAAATGAAGCTAAGGATGAATTTTTTAATCTCTGAGCAAAGGTTTTTTTGCCTTTTCTTTGTGCTACTGTCAGAACTAAAACTGCCTTGAAATACAGAGTTGATAGTATTTCTTGGTATGTGATTCGTACCATAATCAAACTGACAGACATCAATGGAGCACTTATAAGTTTATGCTTGGAATTAAGTCTAGTAAAATGCTTCTGGAATCTCCTGGTAATTTCCTTTTATCAATATAAGTGATTCAGCATGAATCCATCATAATTACTGTGGAGCTGCACCAAATTAGATGATATGATTGAGGCTGAATTTTTCCAATGGATTTTTTTAAGAAATGAGAGATGGTGACAAAGAGGAAGGCTGTGTAACATTCATTGTTTGATGAGTTTGTCATCCTGTATATAGAACAGACCTATTTCTTCTGTTCAGTGTTCGCCATTAGATTGCTCACAATCTGTTCAAAGTGATTATCAACAACTATTCTAATACAGTAGTGGTATATTATAATTCTGTTCTTGTCTGTGCCTTGCACTGAAGTAAACAATTCAGGCTTGTCCTGTTGAGCAGCTGTATCTGGTAAAGCCATGCATGACTAAACTTGGTGCAGTGGCTCACATCCTCGATTTGTTTACACTGGTAGAAATTGAGGTCTATGTTCACTCAGCTAAGCTGAGTTATTTCAGATTTATACTGGTGAAATGGGAACAAAAATATCTGACTTGAGCTTTAAGTGCTGTACTAGGATAAACTCTTTAGTCTTGTTTATCTGAGAAGTGCCAATCAAACAGTAGAGGACAGGGCATGAATGTCAGACTGCTTCATGTGTAACAGTTGTGCAAGACAGACCATGCTATGTGAGAGCTCTGTATGCATACCTAAACTTAGTTACCACGGCTAATCTAGGTCACAGTGAAGATGACTTTGTGGTACTGTCACAAGTTCCTCTTTTTTTTCTTTATTGGCTTTTGCTAGGTGAACAACTTTGGTTTGGCCCACAGATGAAAAATGTTGTTGCCTGGCAAATTGGATATGAATTTTGGCAATTACAGCAGGCCATATCCGCCACTTGGAAGGGAGGACAAATTGTTATTCCATGACTAGATGTGGGGAAATAAAAATGAATTAAAAATATGGACTCCAAAGTTTTCCAACAAGTCTACCACCCTTGGGTGCAGCCCTGGTAACTGGAACACCAACCCAAGATGCTGGAGGGTATGGTGTCCACCCTGATGTGCGGCTTTCCTTTGTGCATAGCCAGAGGAACCTGTAGGTTCTATTCCAGAGTTGTCACGATATGTGAAACGTTACTTTTGGGGCTTGCTGCTGAGAGGGGAACCTTCTGCAAGGCTACAGTGCTGTGTTATACACAACACATGGAAACATGGGTTACTACCACGTGTGGGGTGGCCATCCCACGAGAGGGAAGTAGAGTTACTCTATTTGACTACAGTTGACCTTGCACCTGTATGCACAAAAGCTTGATCCAAAAATATTTGTTACTCTTCCTCAAACTGATCAGATTAAATAGGTCTAAATTGCTTCGAATGTTCAAAAGCCTGTAACTGAATCTTTGAAAACAGTAATTGGACCATTAAGACAACTAATTTTCAGCAGATGGCAGCATTGCACTCTGTAACTTCATTTTTCCGGCAGTGGTTTTGCATGTCTTCAGTACTTAGGCTAGTAGGAGGCTGCCAGCTAAGAAGTAATCCAAAACCACTTCTAAAATGTTTTGAAATACAGGTTTTAGTAGATTATGATAATTGGGTATTGTTTCAGACTCAGGGCTTTCATATGGAAAATACCACTCTGCTGCATAAGAAAATATTACACTAAAAAGCAATGTGAGTACACCTAAATCTGTTCTGTTAACTCTTTAAGTAATTGCTTTGAGACAGAGGAAGGTTGTTTGATAAAAATGTTCTTATTTGTAAAAATATTAGCAAATCACTTAAAGATGGAAGAGTTCAAACTGGAACCATGTGTGTAGAGCTGTAAGTGACTTCCTGCATATTATGTCTTTCAGACTACAACACTCCCCCTTCCTTCTTTAGAGTAAAATATGCTGACTTTCCTAGTCCTCTTCGTACTATACCTTTTAAACAACATGCAGCCTGATCATCTGAGTCCATAACTAGGCAGATGTACAAGTGGACATACCCTCATTATAAGTTATCAACTGTATAACAATGTTCAAAGGTTCAGATGCAATCGTTAATTTTTGTCTGTGAAAACTCAATTAAGAATATTGCATTTTATATGAAGCACATGCTTGACTGTACATTCAAACTGGTCAATTTATAGCAATTATGGCAAAATAGGAGAGGTTCTCTGTGCCTGCCCCACCTCTTCCTTTGATTCACGGGAGTTAGAGTAAGACAGTGGAGGACATGAAAGTTGTTTCTGCTACGAAAGGAAAGGGCTGTGTTCAGAGACCTCTTCAGAAAAAAGCCTTATGGTTCCACACAGACATCTGTCTGTGACGTGCTACTATATACATTATCCTGAACTGCATAAGAGATTTCATTTTTTGTGTATTCTCAGGGAGAATATAAGGCTATTCTTCTGTTTGGCGCAAGATGCACATTGAGCACTGCATTACAACCAGCTAGCACCAATGTAAAAGGCGACACAAGATGATAATAAATGGAAACGAGGTCAACCATTGCAGCCATTCAGAAAGAGGTTAAAAACCATAGTTGTCTTGCAGACTATGCCCCTGCAACTTTGGGTAGAAACAACTATATTGATATCGATTATATTGGTGGTCTCTTTAGGAAGCTTTATGCACCTACTTAGACTTTGGCTTCAGAGTGAATGAAGAAAACTGCATCCTTTCCTTCTCCTTTCTGTTTTTTTTGTTTTTTTGGTTTTTTTTTTCCCCCTGCAGGACAAAGTAATAGTATAAGCAAAACCAGTGTTCAGACTCAATCATTTGGGTTACACTCCGGTACAATCCTGGCTTTTGTCACACAAGTGAACCACAATGAAAATTTTGAATTATTTTGGTTTTTTGCAGTCAAAGTAGATTACTGCAGGTGCCAGACTATTTTGCTGAGATGAAAGAATAGGTTTTGAGCTATATGCTGTCCGGATGTGACCATCTTGGTATTCTGGAACAAATGAAGCATATGCAAATTTGACTTGAATGGGAGAACTTCAGGAATACCAGCAGCATGGGAATTGGTATTTTGAATTGAGAGGGCTCCTCATGCTAGTCATACCCTCAGAACATGGTGTGGTGGTCAGAGTGGTCTAATACATACTTTTTTTTTTTTTTTTTCTCTCCTCCCCTTAAACCCTATAAAGCATTAGTGAACAAAAGTTTTGTCTTATGTAGTAGAAATGTGTGGCAAGAGACTTTTTGGCCTACCTGGACTCCTGTTGCAACTTGAGCAGAGTAATAAGAATTTGAATTAATTTCCTGTCTTCTTCAACAGTGAAATGGAGCTTGCATAAGCCTGTTTAAAACAAAAAGCAAAACAAACAAAAAATAAAAGCTTGGTTAATGTTGCAGAAGGAAGTACTTTGAAAAGATTAGCGAACTTAGTATTTTATCCTTTAAAGGTGCATTGAGATACTGGGGTTCACTGTCGTGTGTGCATATACTGTGAAAGGGTATTATTAGTTATCTTTCATCTTGGTCACATTTTAAAGCTTTGGCATGAAGATTTGGGATACTTTGAGTCATCCTTTACTTTCTGCTCTCTACAGTTAAAGACATAGTATCATTGTATTCTCATGCAAGGGAGCAATGTGTGCTTTGTAAAAAACAGTATTGTTCCTCTTGTGTAGTAACCCCCTCTCCCAAAGCGGCTGGAGGGGGAGGGCAGCTCTTAGCTCTGTCTGTCCTTCCAAAGGTCTTTCAGAAAGCCAAATAAATGTCAGGAGTTTTTTTGGTCTTGGAATTAAATCAGGCGATCCATCTCCCATGTCTCTTTGGGTATTAAGTTTGTGAGATAAGTCCTTCTTTCTAAAACAGCATTCACAGATCACTTCGGAGTGTTGCACAAAATATTATTTTAAAATATAAGACATAAACACTTTTAAAACAAAACCAAAACCCAAATAATAAAAACAAACAAATAACAACAACAACAAAAAAACAAACCCCAAAACCACCAGCCACAGAAGTCAGGTCTCGCTTTGAGAGACTTGTCCTTTTCAACTATGTGGACTGTCTTTTGCTGTGTTGGAATGAGCAGTTCTGGGGAGGGCAGCTGATTTAGGTGGCTTCTGCTGCTGGAATTTTTTCTGGAAGAATGTGTTCCGCTGTATATCGCTCTGGTTTTGCAACAGCATTTTATATCAAGGAAAGTTGCACCACAGTAACCATAGCCTTAATGGTGCATTAATTCCTGGTGTCACTTCAATAACACTATGGAGTGGATCCTGAATTTGAGATAAAATCTTAAAGGTGAAAATAATCTTCCTCATCTGTAATATACACTTATCTGTGCTTTTTCAGGATTGAATGACACACTTCTGGTCTGTTTGAATGATTATGTTTTCATATTTTAATGAAACACTGGATCTTATGACTCTGGTTTTCCAGAGGATGTTATTAACTACTTAATCTGGTTTATCTTTGAGATACTGAACAACACTTGCTGTGAAAATGAGTGGAATATGTGGGTATCTAACAGCTCCCGAAGTCCCCGTTGCAGTTGACCTGGTTGATGTAGTAGTTGAGGACTGATCCAGATGCCTTTAGATGGCACCATACCGTGGGGGGAGTTCTGGGTGTGTAAGTGAATGTGAAACATCGGTTCCATGTGGAACGCTCAGCATTTAGGGGTTATGTACTCTCAGTATGACAGAAGATGCCATCAGTTTCCTCTTTAATACTCCTAATGAATTAACTTGTAGTATTCTTTTTTTAATAGCAAATAAGCCTGCAATTTTGAAGGCAGCGAGTTTGTTTTGTTTGCTAAATGTCTTCTTAGTCGATTATGTGTCATTGTTGCCTACATTTCTTGAATACAAAGTAAGTGTTCTTCATTTACTGTTCAAGACAACAGAATAAAAGATGTTTTTTCATGTGTTACAGCTCTGTAATAGTTATTTGCATATTGTATACATTTTAGAAGGACCCTATTCAATAGCTATGTAAACCATTCAGAAAGACTCCCTTGGGCTCTGTTTGCTTTTATAGGGCGGATAATTTAAGAATTGTTTCTTTTTAAAGGATTAACAGCTCTAAGAAAGTGTTTTCTAAAGAGTTGCTTTTGTTTTCAAAGTGGGACAAAGTCGGCTGGCAGATGGGCTTTCAAGGCACCTCAGTCCTGGTGTACTTTGGAACTTGCCTAAAGAAAGTATTTCCTGACCTGTATAGCCAACATCTCTTCTTCAAAGTAAGACTTTCATAAGCCTGCTAGGAAACTCCTCCCAGTGTTTGGAGAAAGGAGAGGTCGTTATACCTGCTAAAACGGTGAACTGGGCTGGTAATTTTAAATATGTTTAACATGCTGAAGCTGGACAAATGTATTCACAAAATTCAAAATCTGTTTTAACTTTCTAGAGAGAGTAAAGCATAGAGTTCTGGGATTTTTTTTCTTGTTGTATGGTGTGTTGTGTGTTTGGCAAGAACTCTTTAAGGGCATAAGCAGGAAGGATGAGGTTTGTAGACAGAGGTTATGTCTCAGTAGTTGGACTGGTACAGCTGGTAAAAGCAGCCAAGCTTTCAGGTACCCAAGGCCAGGTGCCCGTGTGTGCGCAGGAAGCGTTGGGCTTCAAAGCAAAATACAAGGGGGAACGTGGCTGATTAGATCATCTCCATAACAGGGGCCATCTCATACGTCTGGAGCAGAGATGGCACTTGAGACAGAGGGGTGGTAATGAGGAGGTAGCTGTTCTGGTGTGGGAAAGGGTTCTGACACATGAGAAGTTGTTCAGTTTCTGTTTGGGAATGGGGGAGAGGCTGTATGCGGGAAAGCTGAGGAGAGATGTCACACCTTCATCGAGTGGGGTGTGTGGTATCCAGTACAGCTGTGACTTTCACTTCCCAGGACTGCTGTCCAGTGTCATAGCATGAAGTCATGATGTAATATAACATATGAATTGATGTTATTTATATATTACAGAATGAGGATTTTTAAAACATCTGTATTCTACTCAAGTTTGGTGGAATCAAGGAAGTGACTTAGCCTGTTTCATCTGCAGCAAGAAAACTGATGGAGCAAGAAATCACTGTTGGAAGGGTCTGGTTGGGACTCTGGTGTTGTGTACAGACATGGTCTCAGTTTCACTCTCCATGAGAGATGAAGTATAGGAGTGTTTCATTTTTTCAAATGAGAAAAGCGATAATGACATGGAGATCATCAACCTTTAAGTGTTAGCTTTCAGCTAAAGCACTAGGTCAAGCTTGTTTCTGTGGTCCCTCTCGTCTTATCTGCAGGCATTTTCTATGTGTTGGCTCTGTTAGCTCACTGCTGTAACATCTCACAAATAACTAACAGATTTACCTTATAGTATCTCTTAAAAATAAAAGACATAATACTCCCTTCTTGCTGATGAGGGGGGAGCAAAGGGATCTTTGTCTTCTTGGAGTCAGATATTTAGCATATTAAACTTTTCTTGGCAACAGGGGAACAAGCATAAAATACAGTATTTGCTTTAATGCAGGATTTTTTTCTTGTTACAATTTTCAAGTCTTTTGGTTTTGTTATGCTGCAGCCTGCAGTTGTAGTGGGAATAAGAAAAAACAAAAGTAATACTTATCACTCTAGAAATATAGGTTTTTAAAGTTGTACTTGGATGACTGCTTGTATCTTCTGAAGCATCCCAGTTACCAGCAGGAAAGCATCTTTATGGCAAAGACTCAGCTTCTAAATGAGAAAACGGAGAAGTCTCAGTTGTTCAGCATGAAAGCAGGGAGCATGTATTTAAAGTGAATTGCTCTGGAATTTGTTTAGGCCTGTATTTTAATGCGATGCTTTTAATATCTAGACTATTTGTTTTAAAATCTTAATAAAGCCATGTCTCATATCTAAATTCAGGCAATCTGAAACTCTTATCAGTAGGAGTCTGTAGAAATATGGGGCTATGCCTACACTGTTATCCTTGCAGGATATAGGAACCTAAAAGCTTATCTTGACAGTGAAATTGTAAATTGACATGGTGGATTTGTAATATTAGATACTACTCTGTGGCTGATCTGTGACTCCCCCCCCCCGCCCATCATCCTGGAGTTGCATCAGAGTAAATCTCTGCATATAAAACTGTGTTATAATTGCATTACTTTCAACCCTCATTGCAATTCATACCTGTATTCCTTTTTCATGTACATGAAATTTTAAGCCATTGCCATCTGATAGCTGCTTAGGATAGCACCTATTTCTCCCTTCCCTTTAATTGAAAACAGCAACAAAACCCCTCCATAAACCTTAAGGGATATATTCCCTGTCAAACAAAAGAGCATTATGCCACCCCCATGGTAGTTTTGATGTTTAATTCTGACATTTAATTCAGTAATGGACAAGGGGAAGTGCTACTATGGAAAGATACGTGGATCTGAAACCCCAACAAATACTGTGCCTGCACACACCTACAGAGCCAACGGTTTCTCAGAAATAGGAGTAGTGACTATCTTCCGCTTAGTAAAGCAGGCGGAAAGCAGGCAGATCCAGCTGGCCTTCGGAGATGCTGTGGAGTTTTTCTGTTCCAAGTTTCAGTCTTCTCTCCCTGCAGTTAGAAATCGAAATGGATGCAACAGTGATTGCTGTGTAATTCCTGCATTTGCCACAGGCCTCTGCTGCAGATAGGGAAACATATGTGGGGGCTAACCAACTTTTTTTTTTTTAACTTTACCTTATGGCTTATTTATGTCTTCTTATTTGACTGGCATTATTAGACTTTTTTCTTTTTTTTTTCTTTTTTTTTCTTTTTTTTTTTGTTTTTTTTTGTTTTTTTTTGTTTTTTTTTTTTTTTTCTTTTTTTTTCTTTTTTTTTAATAGAATTAAAGCAACTTCCCAAGATGCAGTCGTTCTCTTTTTTTCCAGTATTTTCCCTTCTAGTAGAGAAACTAAACCAACACACAGCGCTTCTTACACTGTCAATGCATGCTGCTGGATTTGTCAATGCACGTGCTCTGCAACCTGGTGCATAGTGGTCTTAAGCTATATCTTTTCTGTGGTTTTGGTCTGGGTTTTTTTGTCAGCTGGTTCAGGTATACTGGTATATAGCTTGAAAACTCAGAAAAAGAAATGGAGCTGATGATTCAAATTCTATCATCCTGCTTAATTTTAGTCTAAATCAGAGGGGATGCAATATATATATTTGAATCCATGTAAATTTTTGTGTGTCAGTAATCTTACCTTAGGAAACAGAAGAATCCAGCTGAAAAGTGGAGCCCACTATTACACAGGTTTATTATTCTTGGTAATCCATAATACAGCTTTGATAAATCTAATACTCGCTCATCTCTTCTGTGGACAGCGGCACTCATTGCAAGACTTATTACTGTAAAAAATTTAGATTTATGTTGGGATTTCATCAATTTAAAAAGCTAATAAATCATGATTTGAGGTAATGGTCTGTCCAAAAGATAGAAATGAAATTTGTAGATTTCCAGTCTCTGAGAACTGATAATCGTTTACTTGACACTATCTTGTATGCACTTAGAAGAAAATTTTTAAAAGGTCAGTTATCCTCTGGCAGAGGAGTTGGTAAGATATTAAAATAGGCTAACATAAGCCAGAGCTGGCAGTGATTTAGACTTGTGGTAGGTAATATTTATGAGTTCACAAATGGCTAAGCAGCCCTGCCAACTTATTACTTATCCTTTCAGTCCTTACAAAATTAAAGTTGTTTCTTCAATGTTCTGGCATTTATGGCCTATACAGAAATGTTCATTTCTGTTTATTTTTACAGAAAACAATTTCTTCAGCTTCTATGAGACAATGATCATGATGGGATTAGAGTTTCTTTTCCGAATTGTTTTCTTTCCAAAATCCTCCTCTTGCAATTACAGAATGTTCTGGTTTTTAGTCTTTTGGTTTTTCCCCCCCTTCCCCCATATGACTCCAAGCAAAACTTATTTTTGCATTTCTGTTTTATGGTAATACCAATACTGTACAGTCTTTCTGGCTAGTATCTTTTCAATAATGAGTCTAGTGATGTCTAAAAACACAAATTCATGTAAAATTCTGTTGGAAAGCCTGAGAAAGGTCATGTTTCTGGTTTCTGCAACCACTGGAGATATTCTGTGGAAAGCTCAGCAGAGCATCTAACCAACTGCTTTACTGAGATGAAATAGAGGTAATAGGATGTTGGCCTCACTAATAACACTTTTCTTTATTTCCTTAAGTTATTAATTTGGATTTAATCTATAAACTCTGCACGCTAGTTAACAGCCCTGTGTTGAAGGCCTAAGGGTTGGCAAGGAGCTGCTACATGGCTATTCACGCTGGCTTTGTACCTCAATCCCTGGTCTTCCTGCAAAATGGGTTTCCTTAGTATAACATGTTTCAACAGCAGAGTAAGTGTAACACACTGATGCTGTGCTGGTGGGTCAGTTTGCTACCGGTCAGATATCGTTGAGAGACACCCAGCAGCATGGGTGAATGTATATATATATGGCTAACATTCTTAGCATCAGCTGGATGCAAACGCTGCTTCTCAGTCTGTGTGTTCCCTGGGTGCCCGTGTGCGTCACAGTCAAAGAGCAGTGGCACCAGTGCACGTTACCTCCACAGGCGTAAGATGGTAGTTCTTGTAATTGCAAGTGAATGCACATCTCAAATACAAGATGTCTGAAATCTCGAAGTTCGCAGAAGTTGAGGATGCTTTCAGCAGCAGACGGCATTGACATTTGAAGTTTTTTAGTACCAATTGGAATCTCTGGCACTTGTACAGTAGTTGGCAATACCCGTCCGCTCTAACATTTCTGGATATAGATAGGCAGGTGGCTTAAGGAAGAAAACATGAATGAAGAAAAAATGTGAAACCATCTTTTGGAGAATGGTCTGATGCTATGTTTTGATGTAATAAGGTAGTGAGTAACACCTGTGTTATTTATTAAGTGTGTATGTGTGTATATGTGTGTGTGTGTATAAAAATAAGCCTGTAATGATATGAGCAAGAATGAGCTTTCTGATATGAAGTGTTTCTAGCCATGTCAGCTGTGCATTGGATTAAGTTTCTAGTACTGCTGTACTGTATCTTTTTTTTTTTTTTTTTTTTTTTTTAGGGCTGGGAAGAAAT
>JAVJGG010000055.1:6653921-6688092 GCA_035590195.1 Aviceda cuculoides | reverse complement strand
AAACTTAAAAGTGCGGACCTAAGCCTCGGTCTTGGTCTTGAGAACCAGAAAAGCAACAACATAACTGCTGTGTTGCTGTGCTCTGCAGGCATTACCTTTTCAATGGAAGCAAGAGTCTCCAAAGAAACTGAAGACGGTTTTTTTCATGGGAACATTCCTGTTTACCACAGGCTGTGTGGAAGAATTTTATTTTCCTTATCACTGGGAGACGAGCAGTCCAAATTAATCTCGGAATGGTCTCTTATGTTAACAGCCAAACAAATACATGTTTGGGGCTCTGACACTATGGTATGACAAGGTTTATATTAGGATAAACCACTTGGCTTCCTTTTTGAAACGGACTGCTTTAGCATTATATTTGGTACCAGATTTTTAGAGCCACCTCAGTTAATCTCTGCTCCTTACCCTTTCCAAGAATAGGGATTGTCTCTTTCAACCACCAGATACTATGCCTGCTATAAACCCTGTCAGAAAACTCGTATGCTGTTGGAGTGGACACAGAATCAGCTTATTTTGAACCCCTTTGTCATAAAGCAGAAATTCACTGCTCTTCCAAGCTCTGCATGGGGCAGAGGTACTTCTAAAAACTTCCATGTCAAGTCAGCAAGTGCTAGAAGAGTGGGTAACCTGCAGCGTGGCTTTTTAATGGCCAAGGTGCTGTAACCAGCGCCCCCTTCTGCCCCAGCCCACCCTGGGGTAGTAAATCAGTGCTAGGAAGGTGAGTTTTGCTGGAAGTTATGGGCAGAGCGGTTTCTGCACTGACAACACCCCTCGGGGTTTCTGCTGAAGTGAGATAAGTGTCAGATGCACCCGTGTGTCAGGGCATGTCTGGCTTCCCGCAGCTCAGGCGCTCCCTCCTCCACCCTTTCGCGGTTGGGTTTCTGCAAGCAGACTCTTCACAGCTGTGAACTTTCTCAGTCTTGCCTGCTGTTGCTGTGGCTTGCTTCCTGTGGCAGCTTTTTCCTCTTGCTGTCCTCAACAGCTTGGCTCCTCAAGCTGTGTGAAAGCTGCAGTTTGCTGCCCGCATAGGCCATCTTGCCTTGCTGGGGACTAAGAGCAGCAGTCGGGGAAGGTGGAGAGGGGGAACGCGGCCCTAATGTGACTTTGAGGTGTGGCTCCACAGCGGTTTCTGAATCGAAGCTGGCTTGCTGCTGTGCTTCTTCACAGGCAGGGAATAAGACTACATGAGCACAGATCTAGTTAGATTTAGCCCAATTGCTTCCCTGAGTGGGCTTGGGGGTGCTCGTGTGAGAACAGGGCTGTGCAGTGCAGTTGTGCTGCGGCAGCTGCCTCTTCCCTGCCTGCAGAGCAGCCTGGGGCACAGCTCAGCACCTTCAGTGACTTCAGAGGACACCAGAGCAAGCAGAACAGAACTGTCTGTCCTTCTGTGATGTCAGCTGGTGGTGTCTTCTCCCAGCTCCTCTTCACTTTATTGTTCAGCCAACTTGCTCACGTATGATAATTGTTCTGCAACTCAAGTGATTTGCTCTTTTATCAGTTTTAGTTCAAATGCTGACCTAAATAGGAGATTTTTGATGGGGCGCTGCTCAGCCCTATCTGCCACTATTTCAAATGCAGGAAGTATTTTTTTTTTTTTTCTTTTTTTTTTTTTTTGTTTGGTGAACTTAGTACACGTGGTATTCTTAGGGTAGAGCAGTATATTGCATATGTGGCTACAGGGCTCAGCACATAAATCCACTGGTTGTGGACTGTCCTTGAGGACTCAGATTGCATTTGTGATCTCTAGGTCAGTCAGCAGCAATATCCACTTTCCAGTGGAATCTGGAGGATGCTGCCAGTTCGTCATGTTTTTGGTCTAGAGCCTGGTGATGTGTGTGTCATAGCACACTAGATGTATGATCTCTTCCATCCTTCTGCAAGGGAGGGCGTGGTGGGGATAAGGGAGCAGGCCGGAAAAAAATATTTGTTACTGAAGCTAGTAAGTGGAGCTTCTTTCTGTGCTTCCAGACTACAGTTCTCGACGTTTCCGCCAAGCTGAACTCAAATAATGATTGAGCCCATTGAGATTGGAGTATCCAGTTCCTTGTTCCTTTTGTCGCTGGCTGCTTACAGAGGAGCCTGTCCTCCCTCTGCAGATGGCTTTTAATTTAGTTTTATTATAGGTACAAACTGAAATTTCCCTCTGTAGATGACACTGAGCTATGGAATTCAGCATAACAGTGGATGAAATTCTACTGTAAGCTTCATGTAAACCTGTCATTTCTTGCTGAGTCTGTTACAGTTGGCATTTTTTGTGCTTTAATGACAGCCATGTGTCGTCCTCATGTAAGGTAGTCTGAAGCTTGTAATATTGAGCTAGTTTTAAATGGTGGTTGGGTGCATAGGGTAACAACACATAAGAAAGGCAGTAAGCTGCAAGATCCTTAGGCATCTCGGTACCTTCAGAAATTTGATCCACAATCTATAGGTGACTGTCCTGTGTTATGCCTTAACATACAGCAGGTGCAGACAGTTGGGATGTAACTAGGGTTTTGCTGAAAGATACAGTCAACTTTGTATCTGTCTGGGTTTGTCGGAAACAACATTAAAAATAGCCCCAACTGAATAACTGACAACTACTTCTGCAAAATGAGCTTAGATGCTGTGCTGTCAAATGTGTAAAGAGAACAAGGGATGGGTGGGGAAAGTGCAGGGTGTTTTGGGTTTTTTTGTTTGGTTTTTTTTGTTTGTTTTTTGTTTTTGGTTTTTGTTTTGTTTTGTTTTTCCCTCTTGCAACAATCATGGGGGTGTCTTATCTGATCAAATGTTTTCAGGTATTGATCTTTGCTTGTGTCCATTTTTAGTCTTAGCATAAGATGATTAAAAGATGTATGTGCAAAACAACTCAATTTTCTGTACCATCAGCTCTTTGTCTTCAGGCTCTGCACTAAAATGATTAGGGATTCTTTAAAGGGTGAATTCCTGCTACAGGCTGTAGCTGAGTACTGAAACAAAACCAAGACATAATCAGTGCCTGTAAGGGTGATGTTATAACATGTACTCTATAGCATGTAAATTGTACTTCTGCCTCGCTGTTACTGAGTGCATCAAAGGTGGGCAAGCTTCCTTCTCCACGATGTTATGGTGATTTTATTCAAATTGTCATAGTGGGGTGGAACGGGATGCCTGCCTTGGCCTTATTGGCTCCCCTATGGCTTCAGTCAAATGAGCACCAGCATGTCCCCAGCCGAGGAGGGTGGTGGGGAGGGCTGGGAAGCTCCAGGGAGCCATCAGGAGGGGTAAGGCTGGCTCTGGGGGCTGCAGCGCAGCAGGGCCAGGGCTGGTGCTGGGGGTGTGCCTGCTGCTGTTCTCTTCCCTGATGAGCTTAGGGGTATGAAAAGGCCCTTTAAGACTGCTGGAAGGGGGCTTGGTTTAATTAAGTGTAATCCCTTTAGAAATTGCAAGCACTTTCACATGACCTGATTCCAGCCTCACCCTGACACACAGGATCTGGGACTGTTTCGGCAGAGCGCTGGCAGTCGGGAAGGAGCCAGATGTCTGTGAGTATTGCTGGTGCTGCAGGTGGGGGGCATTACCTCTGACGCTCTTCTGAGGCCATGCAAAGCATGATGTGCTGGTACGCTCTGTGGGTCGGCGTGTGACTCCTGTCCTGGCAGCTGGACTCCTGTGTTGGCTGGCTGGTGCCGTGGCAAGTGAAGTACAGCCCCGGGGAGCATTTGTCCTCCAGGAAAGGCTCCTGCGTTTTAAGGGATGGGGAACAGTTCTCACTATAGCTGCTATACTGTTGCCAATCCTGATGAAAGCCAAAACTGAGAAGGTTTTTAGATTATTAGGGTGCCTTACAAGATCTTGAGTTCAGAGTTCATGCAACTCTGGCTGGATTTTATGTGCTTCTTTGGTCAGAGCTGTTGGAACTGATGCATGGTGTTAGTCTAGTATCTTTACCTGCAGTAAGTGCTGGGTGAACTGGTGCCCTATAGCATAGAGGGTCTACAAAGGATGGCCTGGAGTTTCTTTTTAACTGAACTTACTTCTGTTCCGTAACAGTCAAATGAGCAATGACGTGTGACTTTTCTGTATGCCATTTTCTCCAGAAATAGTTCACGTGGTGGCTTGCACCTGGGAAGCATGAATGTCTGAAGCTTGAAGCCTGCACACCAGCAGAGTCTAACAGCTTCCTTGCATTCAGGAAGTCCAGGGAGGAAAGAAGCTTTAGCTCAGGGTCAGGGTTTTGTAGAGGTTGATACTATGTTGTGCTGACTCTACCTATTATTCTCACATGAATTTCCTAGTACTCTGTTCCTGTCTCCACTTATGACAATTGTCTCTTCTACCTCTTGCGTTGCTCAACACATTGGGGCATTAGTACAAGTAATACATCCGTTAGTGTGACGGTATGAGTCTTTCCTGTTTGTCCTGCCTTATGCAGCTACAAATTATCATCTTAAAAAGTAGTTATAGCAGGTTATTAGTAGGGCTTACTTGGAGACCTGGAAGATAACTGATAATCATTGCTGCTAGTAAAACTTACTGGGAATCTCATTGGGGCAGAAAGTGAGACTTGAATGTATACAGGCAACATTAAAATTTCTGAAAAGATGTTGCAGATAGGTGCCTGGTACCATGGTCTATTAAGTCTCCTGTAGTCTGCTGAACATCATGGCAGGAGGGTGGTGGTGATGTCCTGTAGCTTGTGAAAGCTTTTGCCTATCAAAAGGAGCTTTCTTTGGCTGCAGCTGCTCTGGGAGCTGGAACAGTGTCTCTTCCATGCGAGAGATTCTGTCTGTGCAGGAGGTCTTGCCCTCACCATAGCACTGACCTTGGCAGCAGGAAGCTCTTTAATGTGCTCTGGTAGTGGCGATCTTTAGCTGTGCTTAGACTGGTAGAACAATGCTAATTCCTCAAATAGAGAAGAGGAAGAGTTGCTAGGTTTCTAGCTCTTTCCTGTAGCTGTTATGAAATGAATCGGTTAAATATGGGCTTTTTTTCTTGAGTGGTGTAAATTTGCTTGGTGAGTGTAAATTTGTCTGTTGAAATGTGATACTTGATTTTTCCTGTAATGTGCAAGATGGTCTCCTCTGGAAGCTTTTCATATCATGTTGCTAGCTGTTTATATGCAAAATATTATGTTAAATGATGATGGAAAGACTAAAGACGACTATTTAGAGGCCACCTACTAGGGTAAAACTTACGCTAGTTTAAGATCTAAGCAGAATTCAGAGGGTTGCAGACACTTGGATGTGGCAGTGAGTGCATTATAAATGCCATGATGAAAAAATTCAATGAGTTGCTTTAAATAGAATTTGTGTACAATTACTGCATTAGGATAGTATTTTGGGTAAATCTGTTTATGATGAAATCCAGCAAGTCCTCTAAAAGCACCTGCTGAGTGTTGAAAGCTTAAGACAAAAGTTTACTAACAATAAATTTTGGAAAAGGAGTGTAGTGTACTTGGGAATGAGTGCTGCCACTGTGGACCTTGTGACCTGATCGCTGGTGGGCAATGTCTTTTTCTCACTGTATTTACTCCTATTCCTTATGTCTCAGCAGTGTGTACCTCACCTGTCTGGACACTGACAGAGCTAGATTTGTATATGCTCAGCAGTCCAAGCTGATTATCTTAAGGAGCATTTTATTCTGTTTGCAACCTAAATGGTAAGCATGCTGATGGTTATGCCAGCCCTCAAACCTAGGAAAACCTCATTAGATGGTTTAGAAATACAAAGTATAAAAGCTTAATGCTAATGAATCTTGAGGCTTTTCTTAGAATAAGCATTGATGGTGAACTAGATAAATGGCTTAAAAGTGCTTTGGCAGGGTAATTCTAAAGTGACAAGGCAAACAAGAGTCTAAAATGATGGGACTGGATCATGCTGGCTTTCTTCTGATAAAGCACTTCTGTTGTGTAACCCTTGTGTAACATCTGTGTTGGGCAGCACTCGGCTGTGAATGCCTCAGTAAAGTGGCTTTACTAAAAGTAAGACCTCAAATGAATGAGGAGGATGAAGGTAAACATGCAGTGCCTGGTACTTACTTGTCAGGTAGAAATTATACCAGACCTTTTCTTGTAGTTTGTCTGAGCCGTGGGCAAAGCATGTTAAGATTGATGAAAGTGTCTTGTCAATAGTGTGGTGGCCCATGGGTATCCTTCAGAACAAAGCTCCCTTGGTGCTTGGTTTTTCAGCCTTTTTATGTGCTAGGACAACCGATTTGTATTTCTGTGCCAGTATGTAGGCGCTTGATATGAAACAAAACACTTGGTAAAGCTGCATCTGCTCTGAAGTATTGTCAGCCCTCTTATTTGCTAACTGGGAATAGAGAGCAGTGCCTCCCACCGCCTGAAATGGTAGAAACCTCACTTTGTTTTTCCAGTCCACAACTGGCTCAGAAAAACCCTGGCTTGGTAGCATATGGAGAAAAAATTCTTTGTATGTTGTTTCCACACCAATGAGGTTTAACAAAGCTCAATTTTACAGCAAACTAATTTCTCAGCCAAGTATTAAATTACTATGAAACCAGTGGTTAAAATGTCACCAGTACAGCCCAGGACATACTTTTTCCCAGCTCGGTTTGCTGACAGTTAACAGCAGTATGCTGTTGAATGTGTTAAAACTTTGTTCAGATCAGGGAAGCTAGCATTACCGGGGTGTGGTTCCCTAAAGCACAAACCTGTTTCCTGTGGTATCTTAGCTCACGCTGTCTTCTAAAATAGCATAGGCTGAAGTTGCAAGTGCAGACCCCATTCAAGACTTTGCTGCACCTCAACCTAAGGTTGCTGTTCATCTCAAGCACAGGGGGCTTCCACTAGGGGGAAAAAAGTGTACCTCTTCCTATTGAATGTACTAATTGAAGGATGATAACTGGTCAGCTTAAGTGCGTTTAAGTGAGTGACAATGAAGGAACTTTGCTGGTTTCATCATGGGACCTTATTTTACTGCGCTAACAAAGACGGGAGTTTTACAAAGAAGTATCCTGCATGAATTATGAGGATACTTACTGAAGCAGCTTTGTTTTAAATTTTAAGGTCTGATTTGCTCTGAATAGCTTAAAAGCTATTTGGGCACAGGTTGCAAAGAACTGCCACAAACGTTTCAGTTCTGTTTTCTGGTGCTTCCTCTGTGCTCAGATACTTAAGTGTTCAATTACTATGCAGACAATGTCAGATAAGAGTAGCTACTGTGTTTTATCCATAACCAGTGGAGCAAAAAGACTTTTTCTTTCATGGTAGCTGGTACCTTAGTGTTTTAGGTGAACAGGAAAGACCTGAAAACAACCAAAAAAGGCAACCTGTTGCTTAATGGCTCATTTAATGTAACCCCTCTTATATTTAGATGTGGCTTATGGACATCTTTGCTCTCACTAGTAAGTATGCTGGGCAAGTCAGGCTTACAAGCCAGCACTCTTTCTGGCAGAAGAGACTGCTTCCAAGTATAAGTAGTAAAGCTGTTTTTGGGAGCATTCAGCCCTTTTAACAAGCAACTGGATTCCTGGTTCACCAAAGCACTGTGAAATTAGCCCATTGTCAATCCAGGATATGAAGAGAATAATTTTGGGAAGGTATAGCAAGAGAACTTAAGGCAATTGCATGCTATAGAAAGCTGCTAATTTTAAACAAAGCTTGATTGCTTATGAGTTTAGGTCATTTGCTCTTTCCTTGCTACTTCTATGGGATGGTTCTTCCTCAGTTTGATGTCATTGTGTCAGAAGGTTCAGAGGGTTTCAAAACCAACTTATTCCTTGTCTGCTTGTTTGTGGTATCTTTGCTCCAATAACGTCTAAATAGCATTCCTTACACATGCAACAATTAGGACTGCAACTCTTCTTGACTTCAGCTTTGCTGTGCTAAGCCTACTTTTAACCTCTTATGGAATATGCTTAAATCTTTAGCTAAACTTGAAACAAGAAAACTTTTAGGCTCATCATGAGGGGTTATCAAGTACAAAATAGTGGTGAGCCTCAGCTCAAGTAGGCTTTTTGCAAAATTCCGAAATGTATTTGGATGTAGTGGTCTCTTTCAGCACTTGACTTAGACTTAACTAGCAGAATGCTTCTTGCTTGTGGAAGAAACCCTGGCTGTAGCTCTCTTGCAGTCTGCTACAGCTTTGTTAGTAAACAAGATGTGAAATCTGTCCATATACTCAGCAGAAATACAGGGATCAGAACTGGCTGCGATCAGATCAGTATTGGGTTTCCTTGAATATTTCTCTGCTTCCTCTAGCTTTTTGGTCTTTAGTGTCATGTGGTTAGCTTATAGTCTAAATGTGAGTTCAAGTTACTCTTATTAAAACTGTTAACTCCATTTACCCCACCCCTCACCCCTGGAAGGCTAGTGGAGTGTGCCTAGAGGACTGATTACACTGATGAGCAAATAAATTGGGGTTTGTCGATGTGGGGTAAATGGCTGTTGGCAGGAAAGAGAACTATGAATGCAATGCAAGGCCTGGGGTTTGGTGCACTGTGAATATCTTGTCTGTACAACTTCAAATTTTGAATCTTTGCTTTGATAGAAAAGCATTAAAACAGTTTGATCTAAAATATCTGCAGTTTGTGTTCATAAATTGTGAAATATCTTTACCTTTTTCAGTTGATAGTTATGCAAATAGAAATGAATTCTCAGACAGCTTGGTGTACTTGCAGGCCTTAACTTTTGAACAGGCAAAGTAAGGCATCTGCGTTCAGGCAGGAGTATTCCTATCTACCCCTAAGAATCTACACAATGTTTTCCAGTAACGGTCGGGAGTTGTGATTGGAATTAGCTATGTTTTACGCTAATCTTTGAGGTGAAATGCCTCTGCTGTTTCACTTGCTTCATGAGAACTATTGATGAAAAATGTACAGATGTCTTCCTGCTTCTGTGGGATGACACTGCAAACTCCCTTGCTGCAATCCCTTGCCACTTTCATTTCACATGTGAAAACGTGATGGTGAGACTTTCATGTCAAGACAGAGTGCATCATATAATGTTTCTTCTGGAAGACCATTCATGATCTTATGTCCAAGGCTAATATTATAATGAAATCTTGATGCAATATTAAAATGACACCTAAACAGTTTCTGCAGTGTTTAAGAGATCTTTCACCTCCCTGAAAGAATTGGAAAGCAGTAGGCAACTATATAGAGATACTTCTACTGCTTTGTGAAGTGTCTGCACATACTAGTGAATATGTCAGTTCAGCATGCATCCTTTTTGCCTTAGCACATGAGATCATCTTTGTGTCCTGTCTGCTTTGTACCCACAGCCCTTGGAGCATATTGGGGATTGTGCCTTATCGTTTTGCCAAATACCCATGGAGACTGGAACAGCATTATTAGCCTGCCACAGAAGACTAGTCAATACTGAGTTGTTAATGCTTCCAAGGACTTCCTTGACATTCATCCTTCAAATGGAAGGGTTGGATGTCTGGTGGTGTGTACCAAGGTTTTGAACACCTGCTTTTGTGAAAGTCACCAGAATGTTCTACAGCAGAAATTCAGCTTCATAAGCTGTAAATGGCTCTCACACGTGTCAGTATGTAGATGGGAATATTAGTAGGAACAGAGAAGATCTCTTACACTAAGAAACAGGAAAGTTTTTATATTCTACAGGGAAACTGGGAACCTAGTGCTGGCAGGGCAGATGACTTTGTAACTGCTGGCAATGAAGCTCCTGGAGGCTTGGGAGCTGGTCCCTGGCTGTAGGCAGATGTTGATTTTTGTTATTGGGTAGTGTCACTTACAGCACGTGTTGTAATAATGCATTTTCTGTCTTCCAGATCAGTGTGCGTGTTACCACCATGGATGCTGAGCTGGAGTTTGCCATCCAGCCCAACACTACAGGGAAGCAACTCTTTGATCAGGTAAGTGATGGAGCTGCAGAAGATCTAAAGTTGATATGTTATGATTCTATTAAGGCAAGAGCGAACAATTTCTGAAGGACTTCAAAGGTGAAGTGACAGTGTGTATGATAACTTCAAGAGAACTCAGCATAGTAAGAAATCACACTTTTCTTTTTTTTAAATCAACTGCATTTTTTTATCTCGAAGAATGTGTTAGGAGCTATTCTTACCTCTAATGAACTGAATTGGTGCTATAGCTCATAATAATAATAATTGGAAAGCAGTAGATGTCTGCAGTCATAATTTTAAGATAAGTCTTATGAGGGAGCTAGCAAGCTATCTTTGGTTGGCTTAGTTGCAAGCATTGTGTAATTGATTTCAAAGAGTAGTTGGTCTCTAAAACAGGAGAGGCTTAGCTGGGCTTCAAATGTTGCTGCAATCCTTAAGTGCAGGTGAAGTGATATTCTATACTCCCATAAGGCCCTGAGGCAAATCTTAAGAGAAGTTATATATTGTACTGTATTGGGCTGTCTTCATCTGGGCGCTTCAGGCTTCCTCTGCATTCACTGGCTAGGCAAATTTCCTCCTACTTTGGTCCAAACAGAAGCAGGGAGGCATGTGCAGCCCAAAGTTGGAGCAACTGGGGACAGACATTATCAATTGCAGCAGTTGAAACTTTGACAGGCTCCACTCTGTTTCACTGCTGTAACCCTGAAGGCCATAGATTTGCTACTTGGGGGAAAATCTGAACAGTAAGTTCATAGCTTAAAGAGAAGTAAAATGAATCTTGGATTAATGACAAGATGAAGGAACTGCCAGACCAGATATATCAGATATGGGTATGGTTCAGTAGTGCTTCTGGGGCCAGCTCTACATAGTACCAATGTTAATGAAGAGAGAAACTTAAGGGCTGACCCACCCATAGAAGTCAGCTATTTAATTTGGGGCCAGCAAACCTAACTTAAAATTTTTTTAGATGTTTAACCACAAACTACTACTTTCTCTCATAACTCAGCTGCATGATTCAAAACTAGATATTATATTGCTGTTTGCAGCCTAGCCCCGAAATGGAGGGAATAGAGTAAAATCTTAGGCTTTACTAAAAGAACATCTTTTCATAATGGGAAAACCAGAAAGGCTTTCAGGAAAGTTCTGAGTTGCAGTGTGTTACTATGCAGTAGCTCCTACATATTTTATCCCTGTGTGGTCTCAAATCTGACAGTTCTTGACTGATAGCAGTGAGAGCTGGATTCTGTCCAGAATCTGTGTGCAACATGGAACTCCACTGCAGTTAGTTCATGGGAGCATATGCCAGTGAAGCTGAGGTGACATACCCCCAAGTTCCTCAGAAGGCGAACTGTTTTTTTGGATGGGGTGTTCTTCATGTGGATGCTTCCCATGATTATTTTTCAATATCTGGTTTCTGACATTATCTAAGCAAAGAACCAGGTGCTAAGAAGTGATACTAGTGAAGTCAGTAGTATTTTTAATCTGCAGTAGTATTTTTAAGTTGGCTCTAGACCATCTGCAGCTTTTGCTGCAAACTGACATTGTGGTGGCAGACTTGGGCTTCAGCTACTTGTCTCTGTTTGAGAAGCATCTGATCGTGTTTCCAGTATGGGAACTCTTCATGTCTTAGTAATTGATTTCACTCCTTTGTGTTGTGTTCTCAAACAGCTGCATGTTCTCCTCCTTGCAGTGTGTTTCACACAGCACCTGTCTACACAGAAGTTTTGTTTTGGTTTTTCCATAGTAAACACTTTGCAAAGTGAGAAGACAAATGCTGTTGCAGAACTAAGTTTCTGAGTTGGTAAATGAGCCGTTTACTTCAGCTAAATTGGATTGTAGGTGGAGTTGGAAGGGGAAATACAGTGGGGAAAAAAGGTGTCTGAAGCTAGCTGTTAAACATTTGCTGTTTCTAAAAGTGGACACCGTCTCTCTATACTGTCCATATATCACACTTGCTGGAATAAGAATTGAACTGTTTTCTACTGCCTCGTGCACAAGATTACCTCGTGAAGGTAGTGATGTTGGTTCCTGATAGGGCTGATACTGAAATGAATGTCCTAGAGCTTCACCAGTGGCAGATTTCCAGGCTTTGACTAAATCATTAGTCGAAGACCTAGCACAACAGTGCTAGGTGGTGTTTGTGTGGTATCATTACTGTTGTGGTAGTAGAAAGACTAACCCTCTGCCAGGGCTTGAGAACATGGTGAGCAGTAAGGTAGGGAGTTGGCAGTAGATGTGGGGATGTCAAAAGTCTTCCACCTCTAGCATGAATAAGGAGTCTTGGAGGCTACTGCAATGTGAATGGTTGAGGAGCCTAATCCCAGCTGCTTGTTGCTGCTCTGCAGTCTAATCGTTGGTCCTTTGCAATTAAGGAAACTAATTGGAAAGGAGGTAGCTATTCAGCTCCTGACACAATGGGAAACATTTTGTCTTGGTCTCTGAATGGAGATACACAACAGACTGTCCATCTCTTTTTTTTTTTTTTTTTTTTTTTTTAGGGCTGGGAAGAAATGGAAGTGATGCTCTTTACAGACAACTTAGTCTAACCTAAGCAGAGCAAGCTGGTTTAGATTCAAATTTTACTTCCTTATCTTCTTTCAGAGCATCATGTTCTGAAATACGCTGTGTATTTGTGGAAAACTGGTATTTCTCTTTCTCTGGCACAACCCCATTGACTGTAATGCAGTTTTCTCAGAGAAATTGTAGACAATGCAGACTCTAGCTCAGTCAGACTTGCTGCTAATCTTGATGGAAAACAGAAGGACAGACAATAAGCCCTTTCTTAGCCTGTAATATTAATTTTCTTATGCATTTCAACACTTTAAAAAAGCTCTTCATTAGAGTGATCGGCTTTGCTATAAGAGTCAGATGAAGTTGCAATTATATCTCTGTTTTACTTTAAAAAGTGAACTGTTGGAAATACAGCTTTGCATTAATTTATGCCACAAGCGCCATGTTAGTTTCTTTTGTAATATTTCTCTATACTGGATGTAGACCGCAAAAGAGGAAACAAAATGAGGACCAAATATTTTATCAACTGAGATGCAAGATTGATACAAGGAAGAGATTGGCTTAAGGTAACCAGGGGAATTAAAAGAAATAAAGTGACATCTAGTCAAAACTTGATGCTCAGATAAACTCCAGTGTCTGTTCTAATGAAGCCTAAGGGAAAAGAAATTATACAGGTATTTCTCAATATCTTAGGCAAAGGGAGAAAAAAACAGAATGTGTTATTGGATTCTTCATTTTATGTGTAAATGTCTCCTTAAATTTATTTCTATTATGTAGGAGAGTCATGAGTGGCACTTGAGCTGGTTAGGAAACAATTTTCGTATTTAATGAAATTTTGAATCTGTAAATAGTTAAATGTCTTGGTCTACTTCCCTTATTTCAAAGTCCTTCTATTTTGATTAGTGGTTTTTATTCTTATCACTTATACAATGTTTAAACTTAGAAGTTGTGTAAATAAGGACTCGTTTGGAAATGATGAATCAATTGTCAGAACTTTTTTTCCCAATTTGATAAGTCAAACTTTTCACATGCAGACTCTTTTGATGAAAACTATTCTGGTTTATAGTAGATCAGCAGTTTGAGGAGGCAGAGAAAGAACCTTGTATTCACCTTAAACTATTAAATTTAGTTTGGATAGCAGAGAACAGTATTTAACAGATCTATGAATTAAAGGTTTAATTTGGTTCCTTTGTTTTTGTTTTTGTTTTTTTTTTTTTTTTTCTTCCTCCTTGGCTGTAAAGTCATAATGACAAAATGTTATTTCCCTTCTCGGCATATGCCACATGCTGCTGGAAAATATGCAACAAGATGTAACATTAACATTTCCCTGACACTTCTAAAATTAAACAAAACCTTCAGGGGAAGGAAGCTTCATGTTAATTTATGTATTCCTCAGCTTTCAGGCTAGGGAGTGAGGGTGGACACCACCCATAGCAACTGCTTAAGCCAAAGTTATTTCTGGTTTAATATAAGTACAGAGTCAAACCTGATGAGCAGAAGGCTTGAATGGTGATTTTTAAAATGTGGTAAATATGCATTTGTCTCCATGTATTGACTATGTTCTCCAGTATTCTGTACTTTTCATACAATGAGCCTCTCGAATGAGTATTTTAAACACTGGTAGTCTATAGATTGAAAAACATAAATCTCGTTTGTATTTCTTAACGGGAGTAACTACCAGTGACTGGGTACTCAGCTAGCTAGGCAACTAGTCTGTAACTTTTCTTATTTGATCAGGGTGACTGGTTTGTATTTCCTCAGCCTGGGAGGATGGACTCTCAGTTTGCTGGCTGTAGAGCAAGACATATAGTGGGGTCACCTTGAAAAAGAAGTAGCCAAGAGAAAGTCTCAGAGCAGATTGATTGGTGGTGGACTTTCTTTTTGTTGTGTTTTTGGCTTTTTTTGGGGGGCCCGCCAAAATGATGACACAGATGACACGGCATGGGGGGGGGATGAACAGGAATGGCTGTTTTATTAGTTCTCATGTCTACTGGAGTAGGTCTGTCCAGAAAGCAATCTGCAATTAATCTTGTACTTGGACCTTATTATGAGTTTGGACCAAAAGCACCACAGAGCTGAAGCTTCATTATTAAGATACTAAAAAGGTGGAAAAAGTAGTCATTCTACATAATAAATTGATTATTTGGCTAATATGGTAAACCCTGGGCTATCATATTTCACTCTGAGCAATATGCTGTTTACTCCTTTGTACCAACCTCTACTGGCATGCATTCATTTCATATGAAACTTTGTTTTAGTGCCTCTTTTACATTTGCTGAAGACAGACCTGTGCATGAGCGAAGGTACCTGGCTACATCAGAATTCTGTCAATGCAGGTTCCTTTGTGATCTTCAGTTGTCGCCCACCTCTTCTTGTGGTCTCAAACACTGACTTAACTGAGGTTGCAAGGTTTTCTGAAGAAGTTGTACTTCTCACTAGAACAAAATAAATATCTTCCTCCCATCCACCCTTATTAGCATGTAGCAGCAAGAAACTAGGCTGTCTTGAGGGTGGAGGGGGTATTCCCTGGAAATACAAGCCAGTTATAGCGGCAGGGTAAGGGAACTTACAGACTTTGAGCAGTCCAGTTATTTTAAGTACATCCAGATTTCACTCCTCTGAAATACAGAACATTTAAGTTAACAGGAGATAAGGAAGAAACTCCAAGCTGTGTACATTTTGTTGAGAGCTTGGCACGAAATTCCTCTGTGGATTTTACCTCTGTGCAGTAACATGATGTCTGTGCTCCCACTCTGACTTCTAATCTCCTTTCCCATGATTTTTTTTCTCTATGCATTTTTTTTTCTGTTGGGGTAGTCTTTAAATGTACACTGCATGAAGATAAGGTCTAAAACGTTTTGTCTTGCTCCTCCTGGCCAGATGCATTTATAAGGAAGACCTTGAATTTCAAGTTTGTTCAAGTCTGCAGAGACATACAAGGTATTTTGTGTCAGAGCTACTATTCATGTTTCATCTTTTCCTCCAGAATAAGTTTGGTTTAGGCTGCATATGTGTCTAGTATACTTTCCTCTAGGCATCCATTTCTTTGAAGATACAATCACAAGGTTTTGGATAGTGATCCTTCTCTTTGTGTGGAGATCACACCTTGTTGATTAGACATTAAAATCTTCGCTGTTCTTCGTAGTGCAGGAAGGGGAAGCTTTTGCTTGCGAGGTATGTAACCTAATGGTAATGGTATATTTCATGTCCTTCCTTAATTTCTGGGAAGACTCTTTCATGAATTAATGAACAAGCTATGAAATAGCCAAGAATCATAAATCACCTCAAAGGAGTTGCAGAGCACCATGGTACATGAAACAAATTTTCAGTCAAGTCTCTCTTTGTATAAGCAATAGTGGGTGTTTCCTCTCCAGCATACTTTTGTTCTAAAATTAGGGATATATTCTCTCATTGGTATATGTGGAAATTTTTAATGTAACTTCTGTTAATGTTAACGGCTGTCAGGTGGGGTCCAGTAATTCCATGGCACAGCTAAGAAAGAATAGATGCATTTAGTTTCTTTACTTGGATGTTGAATTTTAGCAATAGTCATGGCACACTGTGTCAACCAATTTCAGTGCTTATGCCAAAGGTTTTCAGCCACAGAGGTAGCCTTGAAGATGATTTTTTCCTGAAGTTCAAAGCTTCTGAAATATTAAAAATAACTTTCCAAGCAAATTATACAGCAATGGCAGTGTTCCACTATCTTTCTTGTGTCATTTGCTAGTTACCCAAATGAAAGAGGAAGAGGGTGCCATGGAGACAGCCACAGTCCCATGGCAGCACAGAATGTGTCTACCCATAGCTTTCCCATTCAGAGTGCAACTGGTGCTCCTGAATTTGCAGTGTGCTAACAGTATGCGATTCTGGTCTGGCACCCTTCATGAAGGGATGTGGCAGACTACCTCAGGGGAAGATGCCTTCTGCTAGAATTACTTGTGCCTTATGGGCTGCCAGAGAAGAAACTTGTGAAAGCAAGCCTCTTGCAAATTTGCAGTGAGTCATGTAATGGCAGAATGCTCATGTGCTTCATGATTCAGGTGTTTCAGGCAGACAAGCGAACGTCTGCCTCGCTTGCTGAAATATGTTAGTGATATGTGACAGTCCAGGTACAGAGGTACTAACATTGGGAAAATTGGGGTTTGTGATGAAATATGTTTCATATATTTAGGCAACTGCCTAGCATAAATGTGCTGCTTTAAGCTGCTCCGTATCTCAGAGTGAGTGTGTCATGAATTTGCTCTATATCCAGACCAGCAGTGCTGTTAAGGCTGAAAGAGCTCACCAAGTGCCATCACCATGGAATAAAAACACCAGAACTGAACATACCTGTAGCGAGAGACTTCCTATTCTGTTTGTGAAAGTCAGGCCCCTGTCTTCCCTATGCTGCATAAATGTGAACCTTTGGAGACAAGAATTAGGAAATAGATTGTAGAGAAGATCAGGGAGACAGTAGTCAATGACTGAATTAACATGTGCCTCAGGGCTGCAAGAGATAGCGTGTGGAAAATCTACCTATCAACTTCGTAAGAGCAAGCCTAATTAAAAGGAGGGTGTTTGGTACGTTGCCCAAGCTTGATACAAAATTTTGAAAGAGCCTGCTAGTGAATAGAGTGGATAGAGCAGTTAAGTTTATACATAGTAATTAATTTTTAACGTACAATTCTGCAACTCACAATGTGGCTGTTCAGTGCATTCAGTTAAAAGGGAAAGACGACAGTAGAACCAAGTGAAGGATAAGGGCTGTGGAACAACTTCTGGAAAACATTCAAATAGCTTAAAAAATGAAGAACACAATCATGCTGAAATATCTTCAGAATGTAGCCAATGTATGTGTGCCAAAGGACTTAAACATACAAGATTTGAAACTGTCAATCTGCATAAATTGTATCATTCTTTAAGTGTTTACAGGCCGTCTGTGGCTCTAATTATCAACCTCAGTGTGAAATTAGTTTGTTTTTAATGCTATATCATGGTCTAGACTGGGTCTTATATCAGCACACTACAAGTACTGTGGAGATCTTGATAAAATGAACCGTCAAAGTTACTCAGATATAATATGCATTTATGTCTACAAATGAAAACCGAATTTGGGTTGTGCAAGATTTACTGAAGGCTTGCATGTTGGCACTCACTCGGTACATTAACATGAATGTTAGCTGCAATATTTTCAGTTTAAGATCATGGTTGCACAAATTATTTACTGACTTCTCTCTGTCTATCGAAGGGAGGGGAGTGAACCAGCAGTTGGCTGGTGTTCTTGCTCAGTAGACTTCGATGTATCAAGAATTTGATTTAATATGGCTTCCACTGTAGCAATGCAGAATAAGATTAGAGATCCACAGAAAATATATTCAAAATAATTATTTTCACTTGAAAAGATATTTTCCATGAGCTCGATCATACTTTGTGTCTGTGAACAATGCTGGGACTTCAGGAATTGCTTCCAATTTTAAAATGCATTAAAATCTAAATTAGATATAGACAATGAAGGGAAGAATGACTTTTTAAAATGTATCTTCACTGACTTCAGGACAACCTCTCTAAGTCTCCTATTTGTGCTGAAGTCATTAGAATTTTGTTGGATTAATTTGTTTCATATAAACCTATTAATAAGTCCCCTTGCTCACTCCACCTCCTGAAAACAAAACACAACTAAAACTGTAAGGCATACAATGAGCACCTGAAGATTTCTTTTATGAGTTGGATCCAGCTGTGCTTTTCAGGCTCCTTTTTTGCCAGTGTGCATGTGAGACTAGGACTTGACCAAAAAGTCATTTAACAATAGGAGACTTTCAATGACTCTTTAATTGCTGAAAGCAGTGCTGTATTTATAGGTATTGGAGAGCAGGGAGGTGAGAGAAACCCTGAAAAAATGCTATGCCGCTGGGAGAGAAAAATTTGGTGTGAGAGAGAAATCTTGGAGGTGGTCTTCAGCAGCTGCAACTGGGAATGAGCACGGTATACCTATATTAATCTGACAGGTCAGGAAACCTGAAGGCTTCTAATGCTCATAGCATAGCTTTCCACCCTACCGCTTCCAATTTTAAGCCCTCTTCAATTCTGTAGAAGAAAATTTCAAATGAGAGCACAAGGAATATTTGCTCTGAAGCACGGCTGGATTAGAGATTTCCATCTTGTAGATATTTGTGTGGAGCTTTGAATGGGCATTGCTTTCCCAGCTTGTTTGATACTTCTGCCTGAGAAGTTTTGTTCAGCTGAGAAACAGATTTGGGACAATTATAAAATAACTTTCTTTCTAAATGTGAGAAGGACTTTCTTTGTTTTCTATTCTCTGTATGGTTAAGTGGGAGTTAATTTGGTTTTAGATACAAATGGCACCTGGTTTATAATGGGCATGCGCTTAGACTTAAGCATGACAGAAACCTGTATTTACTTGAGTACTTTGTGTTCATAAGGGCATACTTATTGCACTAGAATTTTTTTCACAGAGCACAAACCAAGTACACAGATAGTCAAACACAATACTTAGGGGTGACCTGCAACACTATCTTTGTCTCCCATCTAACAGTGAAGAGAGGTGGATGTGAAGTGTATAAGGCATACCGTGTTTACAAGTAGGTTTAAGATTGGACTTGGTGAAAGCTGTGCAAATATGTAAATGTATGCTAGATTTTTTTTGTGAAAGAAGAAAAATCAACTTACTGCTGTGTATTTAAACCAAGGTTCAATAGGATTTGTAAAGGTACTTAGCACTTTAAAATCAGCAGCCTTTATATTTAGGCTCCTTAAAATTGTATTATAAGCATCTTAGAATGAAGTTGTTAATTCTTTTAGTTAATCTTTGATAGTACTAAATCTTTTTATGTTTGAAGCCATCCATCATCATCATAGAGGGGAAAATGGAAAGTTGTCTTTTGTGAAATGTCCAGCAAATCACCACATTTTGAACTGGTGGAGAAGGATAAATTTCAGAGTTTGAATTCTGACTGGATTGTGTGTGATCTAAATCGTTGGGTACGGTTAGAATGGGAACAGACCTCTAGCTTTATATCTCTTCTACTGGAAAAGGTTTACAAGAGACACATTCTTACACTGAAAACTCATTACAGTTTAAAAACAAAAAAGCCTACTTATCGTAACAGTCTGAGTCATGTAACACTTGCAGAATATTTGGGTTACACTGAGGACTTTTAAAAAGGAAAAAAATTACCAACCACCTTTCTTAGTCAGCTTCTGCAAAGATGTAGTATTTCAATTCGTGTGTGATGCTGTCCATACACACCAGGAACTGTTATAAACCTTCCATTGATTGTAGATCACTATCAAAATTTTACTTTCTTGGTAATAAATTACTTGCAACTGTTTGTCTCATATCTGTCTGGTTTTGAGAGCCAAAGTATTCTAAGGATTCCTTTAATAGTTGTGTTTCAGTTGGATTTTTTGTTTCTAATATAACAGACCTTCAAATCTAAACATAAGAAAAACTAAACCGGAAACAGACCCTTCTACTTTTATACCTCTTCTGTTGGAAATGTTTGACACCACCCCCCCTTTTTTTCCCCCCCCGCTTTGCTGGAATGAGTCATGGTAGCTGTTCCTCACTTTCAACTCTTGTAACAAGGGAAGTGTAGTGCAAAAATAGTATAGTAGAGTAGGGATTTGCTATAATAAGTTTCAGCTAAAAAAAAACAAGTTTGGAAATAGTACAGGAAAAAGTATTCTTCCTAATTCGTTCTGCAGAAACTGGTAAGCAGAGATGATATGATGTCTTGTTTTTGTGTCTCTTTCTAGCCTGGACAAGTGCACTTTGCAGAGTTCTTTGTGTCACATTGTGACTCATTTGAAAGAAATGCTCACTTCTAATTCTATTCTGAAGTTCGTCTAATGGTTTCTTTCTAATATGGAAGCAAAAAATCAGCTTTGTTTTGTAAACAGCGTCCCAATGTATAGCATCGATAGAAGCAATAGGGGAAAGGCAGAGGAAGGAGTACTGAATGCATGCTGCTAAACTGTTCAGTAGGGAGTTACTTTGCTATAGAGTGTGACACATCAGATGCACTACACGTGCCGTCTAGACTCGGTTTGCACATTTACTGATGAGCAGCATGCACAATGAAATCTGTAGTAAGCCTACCCAGAACGATCGTACGGTGGGCACTCCCTGGCTGGCACCTTGTTTGTGACCTCTGTCTGGGTACGTGCTTTATTCTGAGGCAAGTGCTTTTGGGTGCCCTCTCTCTTCTCTTTCACTGTGGTCCTGAATCAGTTAATCATACACTGAGGGAAAACAAACTAAGAAACTGAGATAAGTAAGTGTTCCAAGGAGTACCCTGCAGCGCATACCAAATACCCCCTCTTCTGTTCTAATTTGCAGAAATTGCAGAACCATTTCTAGCTTTCTCCCAGTGGCCAGTGACTTGTTCTTGCCTGATTTAAAGAACTTGTTAGCAAATCAGCCTCTGTAAAGAATTTTCTGAAATTTGTTAAAGAGGGGAAAATGGTTCTGGCTGTCACTTTTTCAGGTGACAAAGGATGAATTGAAAGTTGTGTTTGGAATCTGAAGACTAATTGAAGATTGTACAAGAGGAGGGTGACTTTTGGTTTTATAGTCCAACAAAAACTTAATAATGTACACTAATAATGCAAATTTATTACTATTTCATAGCTTGCTTGGATAAAAGCACATCATCTATTGTGCATGCATTAATAGGCCTTGTCTGTGTGTAGAAGGAGGATATTTTACAGTTGGAGAGTAAGGAGTTATGCCCTGATTTTAAAACTAAGTAATCATAGCAGGGATCTGATTCAGTGGTAGGAAAGGTATCTAAGATGACAAAATTCTTATAATAGATGAGAGAATTAAATGATTGCCAGGAAACTCCCATGCAAAAAATGAGCAAAACAGGAACAAAAAGATCCTCTTGGCATAATGAAATCTGTATTCTAAACACAGCTGAAACTAATTAAATACTGAACTAGGCAAGATTGATCAAGTTGGTCTGGAAAAGCTGTTACCTGTTTTATTATGGGCCATCATTCCTTAGTAGATTAAAATAGCAGTAAGTTTTGGGGTGATAAAGGTATTTTTTTTTTTCAATTCCTACAGAAAAAATATTCAATTATTTTTAGTTTAGTTTTGTTTTGTTTTTAAGATTTAGAAATCACTAGTTATCTGTGCTCAGTGTAGTCACCCACCCAATTCAAGAATATCAAGAGATACCTTGAAACATATCTTTGCTTTTAAATATGTTTTTAAAAATTCTGTATTTAAAAAGGAACAATTTGATAACATTCCAAACATAACTTGTAACTAGTACGCTACTTAAATTAGAAAGTAGATCAGACTTCATATTTTTTAGAATTTCATATTTCTAGATACATCAAGAGTAACATAACTTCTAGAGTAACTTTCCAGGTCATGAGCTTCCCCAATTTTTGCCTGTACACTACTGTATTAAAAAGAAGAGTCAATATTTGATTGTTGTGGAAAGGTACCACGCCTTGAATTCATCATGGGGATGGGAGGTTGAACAGTGGAGAAACAAAAATTGTTGTCATTGTGGGATGTACATATGCAGTTGCTGAGAAAAAGTTAGAAGGAGGAACCCTTATTCTTGTATGAGCAACACAGAGATTCACTTTGCATGAGAGTCTTATTGTTCAAATAAAACTATTACTTCAGACCAAGCATATGGGTATCTCCACCTGCTGTACAGCATCTTGATTCAGGGTTCATGAATGATGTAAAATAAAGGGGCTATATTACTGAGTCTGGCACTCTCATAGCACGAACACACTAATTTCTTAAGGTTTTGCTGATCTGTGGCTTAATTGGGAACTCTCATCATTTTGAGTTACTGAAGGCTTTCGGGGAGTCATCAGTTCCCTAGGATGAAAATACTAATTTATCAGACAGTCTCCCCAAACTTCTGACATTTGAAGTATGGACTATATATACCGAATGACCCATGCTTTCTGGAACAGGTTAAAGACCCTGCAGGTACTTTACTGTTCTTCATCCACTGAGATGATAGAACAGACCAACCTCCTGGTCATCTTTGCTGGTTTTTTTAATAGGCATGTTAAAGAACTGAAATAGTTATAAAGAAAACAATGTTCCCTTCTAAATATAATTATGTATCTGCATCTTTATGAGTGTTTGCTTCTTGTACAGGGGTAAAGGATGTGAGTGGGAATACAGTTTGGATTGCAGAGTGTTGCAAGTATGCATAAAATACATTCTTTGGGGTGAAACCAAAACAGAAGATCTTTTCTGGCTGTGTGCATTGGGCATACAGGGATCCAAATCAACATATGGGATTCAAATAAGTGAAGTCCTGCAGCTTATCCTGAATGTGCGCACAGATGAAAAGTTCTTGAGTTACTGATCTGAAGTGACAATCTGAGAAGGCTTCTTGTACTCTTAAAGGAGCCAAATGACATGGCCACCTTTAGATACTAGATACTTGCTATCAGATGTCAGTCCTCTAGCAGCAGCTCTGCTGTTCCTTCATGGCTGTAGTTCCGCTTTTCTTTCTTTTTTTTTTTTTTTTTTTGTGCCCCCCTTCCATCGCCCCTGCCAAGTCTTTTTCTGAACCTTTAGTCTCCACAAGTGACCACTTTTTATTGTTCCCCTTGTCTAATGGACAACTTGGTTCTTCAACACCTGGGCTTCCCAGAAAATCTGCCTAGGACACTGAGGAAATTGCATTGCTGCTCATCAGGTTGTGCCCTGAGAGAGGCTGGTGCTGCTCTGCCAGTGGGGTAACGCAGCAGCAGGATCAGGAGGCTGCTAAACTTGTCCCTACTGTGGGGTATGAAGAGAGCAGCAATCGGTGTGCATGACATTGAAGATGATGAACAATATCTCCTTGAAGACCCAGAAACTGGAGACCACTCAACAGCTGTGCCCTCAATGTAAAGATCCTGAACAAATCCGAGGACATCCATACTTAGGGCTCTAGTGCTGTAGCATGTAAGAGTTAGGAGGAGAGTGCAGGCTTAGCTCTATTCCAGAATCCCTGTTTCTGAAAAAATATACTGAAAAGGGCACACTGACATCTAAGGATGCCTATATTGAATCTGAAAGAGTAAAGTGCCGAGCTGAGCACATTATGGGTACTCCTTCCCTTATGTTTTTCTTTTGTATGGCTGATAACTGAGCTCAGCACTGGAGTGAGGTTCAGTGTGGTGTCACTGCTTGATGGGATGACATGCGAGATGATGTCAGTCCTGAGTGAATGGGAGCAGAAATACGGCTTGCTTCCATGTAGGAAAGCAGTAATGTGCTGCTGTTGTTTGTGTGCGACAGCTGCCAAGATAGCATGACACTGTGTAGAGTGGTCTGCTGAGGTTCCTGCAAAGCAGGCAGCAAAGACTTGTTGGATAGCTTTCCTTCAGACAGCTTCAGACTGCAAATGCAGTCAGGACACTTGGTTCAAGGAAGCAAAATAAACTGAAGTAGACATCCAAAAAGAATGTACGGTATAATATAGCCTGCAGAACCAGCTGCTCCAAGCTGCTGATCTCCTGCAGGGTGGTGCCAGGCCAGGATTGCCATTCCTCCCTGAAAATGCATGTGCTGAATTTGTGCTTGAGCTGTATATGAGGGCTTCTCTCTCGCTTCATGTTTCTCATTGGTTTCAACAGATTTTTTGGCAGGTAAGCTGTTGGTTTTTCACAACAATAAACTTCTTGTATCTTTGATATTCTAGTAACTAACTTCATAATGAATGCCAAAAGGGGTACGGGAACCTGAGGGAAAGGCCAAACAATCTTTATGCTTACCTAACATTCCAGCAAAGTGCTCATACTGGAAATGATTTTACGTGAAGACTGGGCTCGTAAGGGCCTAGCCGAGACTGTACTTTTATAGGTTACCTTGTGATATATGGGTAACTCATAACACTTCAAGGTATGGTGGCTGGGTAGTGGAAAATTGGGCAAATGTCTGAGAATACTCTCTACCCAAAACAATAGATAACTTTACAGTTACTGTATGGTTGCACATAAGTGTCTGCAGCTGTAACAGAAAAATTATTCAGCACAGCTGCTGGTTTCTAGAAATTCCAAAATATGCAGAGCTGGATCTTTAGGGTTGAGAATCTCCATGGTTTGTTTTTCTTTGTGTGTGTGAGGTAGAAGGTTTCATTATTCATTTTCTTGGAATGTTTCTCCAGTATTATAACTTGTGCAAGTGTTTTAGAGAATCTTGTAAACTGATGGTTTGTTTCATTGATTAAGTAAGAGTTGTGTGTAGGAAAGACTTTGTAATGACAATTGAAATTATACACATAATTGCATAGTTTCCACTCTATAAGAAGTGATCTGCAAAGCTGGAAGATATCATTAGACTTGTGTTTATAACTCAGGATGGCCTCATTTCACCAGCTTTTCTTGCAAATTAGTTCCCAGATGTCAGAAATACTGTCCGGTTGCCAGCTGTTGCATAAACTCCTGAAGTGTGAGATATGACTTACTGCTCTTGTGCTGACCTCAACTGTCAACAGGAAAATAAATGATCATGAAATAGATTGGATGAAGCAAGATTCAGAAAAGCAAACTTAATATCTAATTTTAAGTGGCCTTTGATTATGCAACTATCACAGTTGTATCTGAGATACATAATTTTAACATTTCTTAACTATGTTAGCAGAAAGCCTTGTATTCTTGGATAACCAGAAAACCTTTATACAGGTTGGGCAGCCGTGTTTAAATCTCTAGCTATCTGACTTCTAACAGCATTTGTGTGTGATGTAGAAATGAAAACCAATACTTTTGAAGTTGATCTTGGGTGGGTGGAATGGCTCCTAAGCCTGTGCCCCATGTGTTTTTACTGCAGAGCGTTGTAGAGTACAAGCTATCTCAACGTCAGAAGTAGCATCTCTGCCCCGTATCATACATTGCATGGCAGCGTAATCTCCAAAAGTGACCTCTTGGAAAGGTCAGCTCCTTGTTGCTGGACTTCTTGGGGGCCTTGGCTGGATTCAAGAAGATTAAGCTGCTCTGTCTGCACATTACTAGTTTTGTGTTGGCCCAAGGATGGGGATGCTGAAATGTAGATCCTGTCACACAGTGACCCCCCACCTTGTTCCCAGAGTAGCTCAGAAATCTCTTGGAGAATACCATAGCTGGGGAAGCAAGGAACTGATGTATTCAATGCTGAGAGGGGTCAGCTGTGCTGTAGCAGCTGAAATAGCTTTTTGCTTAGTGTCAAAATTTCCCTGCATCCTTTGCTTCATCCTGTTTTGCCCATTATTGCATTTTATAATCTAAAGCTTGGTGCTTTGAGGAGTGCGAACCAGGGTCCTAGTTTTGCATGAAGACACATTTTTATTTTTCTAGTGACTTGCTTGACTTCTGTAGCAGAGACACTTTTTTTTTTTTTTTTCCTTCTCCATTTAATCCTAATCCTACAGAATCTGCCAGGGGAGCTACTGTTAATCGTAGTAGTCAAAAATCACTAGCTAGTTCCTAGGACAACTGGATTTTTTTTTTTTAATAGGATTTTATTTACTTTCTGTTTTATGAATTTTGAGAAAAAACTATTCTCATACTTACAAGGTCTCTGCCTGAGCTGAGCCTTTAGAACTTTGTAAATAAGTGAGATTCTGATAAAATCTCATGTTTCTAGAAACATAAATGCGTAATATCACGAACTTACAGGTAGTATCGTCTATACTTGCTGTGTAATAACTCCCTTGCTTATTCCATGTGTTTGTAAATTGCTGATTATTCATAGCTAGGTATAGTTGTCTTATAGTTAGATACCTGTACTACCTACAGGTACCTATAGTTGTCCATACACATATGGATGAAGTTATGGCTGATTAAACAGCTAGTCAGATAAGCAACATATCTGTAAAGACATTAAAAAAAAAAAAATCTGCACTAACTGGACTAGAAAACTAGTCGGATGGACTCAGTCTCGGACTCTTGGCTTTGTTTTCAGATATCAAGCTCATTCTCCTAAATAAGAGTGCCTTGCTGTGTTACTCAGCAAAAATGTAAGGGAGTTGACTGTTGCTTGCAACAGCATTGCCTTATTCCAAATTTGCAGACTGAAATGATTAATATCGGGCAGATGGCAGACAGTTTGCTGTAAATCATGCAGGTTTGTCAGCTCAACAGCCATTGAATCTCAGCTTTAAAAAGTGACACTGGGTTAATGATCTAATTTTGTATAGGGAGAATTGTATTCACAAAGTAGTTTTTCACTCAGATAGATTTGTAAAATGACTCTACTGTATGCTGTCTTAGGCTATTGTTACTTCTCCATTTAACTTAATTTGTTGTCTATGTGCAGACTCATTAGATGGCTTCATAATCAAATTGCAAGGTTGGCCATAATTATTCAGTCAAAAGTGGCTAATTGTTTCAATTCTAACTGTAAGTTCTAGCTGAAAGAGCTGGGAGAGGGTAATTCTGGACAGTTTTTTAAAAGAAAATTAGCTTAAATTGAGGGTTTTTTTCATTTCAGAACTAAAAAGTTATGTGCTAATCAGAACTTATGTCACTGTGTTCCTTTTTAAAAACTGTAAATGTTACTACAGATATAGTGCTAAAATGCTATATATAAGCTACTTAGTGTGTTTTCATTTTAACAAAAATTCCAAATCTCAGTGCACCAAATATTGGTGGCTTTTTAACCCAGGTGCACAAGTAAATCTTTTAGATAAAGAAGCATCAGCTGGTAGTTTACACTGAATTTATGTAAGGTTTATGAGCTGGTGTCTCTTTGTGTGTTTCAGACTTATAGCTGATTTGGGCCGGATTTTTTTTGTTTGTTTATTGGTGAACCTGTTAGCATACCTACCCAAAATGCTTTTATTCTGCAAGAATGCTATACTGGCTTCCTCTGACAGTCAGTTGAAGAACAATAAATGTTTTCTATGGGGGTAGGGAAATCATTTTGGTTTGTTTTGAAAAATTGGGAGTTTTAATGAAGTCACAATTATTTTGTTTCCACTTAATTTACTAAGATGGTATTTAGAAACAAGAAACTTGAAATATTTTGGCTTCTATATGGCATGGTCTAGCACATGAAATAACATCTGTTGTTGATGTTTCGAATGATACATAAAATGTTTATTTACTTATATATATGTATGTGTTCATGTATAGAGACAGCTTATGAGAGTTTTGGAAATATCTGCTCGAAAACTTGATTTCAAAAAAAGTGGGTTTTGGGGGGTTTTTTGGGTTTTGTTTTTAAAGACAGAAATGCTCTACTGGAAAAAGTTTCACTACTTCTAAAACAGATTTTCTTCCTCACATCTAGTTAGTCACTTTCATAAACTCTGAGACAGAGGACCTGCAAAGTTACGCTTCACTTTCCAATATCTGGAACTTAACTAGGGGATTTCCTTCAATTTTTAGGGAATTTCTTCTGTTCTCTGAATTATTTTTATACCTGGAACAACATCTGAGATCATTCCTTGGCAAAACCTTACTTACACTGATTTCTTGCTACGATTAAAGTATTTTCTTAAGCATTAAGGTATTTTTCGCAAGCGGTGACATTTTTCATCACCGTATCTACTCCGAAAAGATGGGAAGGATGCTCAAGATGCAGTTCCCACCATCTGCATTTAAATTCCAAAGCAGGCACAGAGCTGGCTGCTTTCTGTTCTGCCTTCGTTTGTATAACAGGCCCTGAAAAGGGGGAGACTTGCACTGTTTTTTTTAACACCCGCTACTCTCCTCCCCCACTTCCCCTTAAACAGCAGCCATCTGAAGTGTGGCTGTGCTCTTTGATCACTCTGCCTTTACTCTCCGTAGTCCAGGAGCAGTGGAAAATGCCTGCTGTCATCTCTGGAGCAGGACTCCGGCAGCAGCCTCACAAACTCGTTGGTTTACAGCAGAATGAGATGAATAGCAACAAGAACAGCAGATCTTGAAGAAACTGAGCTCCTTTGCAGGGTAGAGCCATGGAAAAGCTATTTAAAGCTAGAGAATAGTTTTAATATTTCTGTGATAATACCTGTGAGGCTAACTGGGCTTTGTCCTAAATTAGAAATTTCCAGGACTGGGTTATTGGGAAGCACGAGGCGAGCCAGCTGGCTTAAAGAGCAGGGAGACTACAGGATGTTGACTCTGCCATAGTTTTCTGCAGGAATGTGTCATGAAACTGCTTAAAAGGTTTAATGGATCTTCCTAATTCCGCTTTTCCTATAAGTAATTTGTGTGGCTATCATAACAATGCTTGTGAGTAATAGGAAAAATACAATTATGTGTCTCGCAGTTTGCTCCCTGAACAGTAATGATAGATTCTGTATAAACTGTTTTGAGGATGCTTGTCCAAAGGGGTTTGCTCTTTGGCAGTCAGATGCCTACCTGAGAAGATTTTAAGCGTCTGTGGACAATTGTTGTGCAGTGGAACTGAACAAAAAACTGTTACAGAGATCTAAGCACTTTCCAATACATTGGAGATTCCAATATAAAGAGAGATATATTGGAGATATATAAGAAGACATATTACACAGATTCCAATATAGAAAGCTAAATTGGAAGACAAGTGTGAGGAACTATAATTAAATGCAAAGTGACTCCATCTACAGTTTAACGATTGTGTGATTTGGTGTAGGAAAACTTCCCACATATAAGTTTATGCTGAAATGCTTCTGTGAGTGGTGAGGGCTTTGCTTTTTTTCTTCCTTTCTTTTTTTTTTTTTTTTTTGGTCAGCCTCACCAATTACAGTTTCCAAGTTCTTTTTAAAAATCTATATCCATATGTCTTGGACCACATCAAAGACACTTAATTTATCAAGAAAATGATTATAAGTCTGTAGGAGTTCAGTGTCTGTTGTGCCCTCACATTCTCTGAATAGTGTAGTATTCTAGCAGAATTTACAGGCTTTGCTGGGGCTTTCTTTGTGTAAATCATTTAATACCATATTTACATTTAATCTCTTCCTTCAACTTTAATAAAAAGCAATTTCTAATAGAAAAAGCCTTTTTCTTAAGACACTGAACATCTGGGAAGTGTTGGATGTTCTCACAAAAAGTTTTTGGGAATACGTGATTGTAATCATTCTTTTAAAATTATTTTTCCCTCCCAATTGTATCTTAAGTCTTCACCTAAAAATAAGTGCTTGTGGAGCTGTGCCTTCCTTACATATTTTAAAATTATTTTTAAGTTAAAATCTATTTAAAAAAAAAAAAGTTTGACTTCTAACTGTATATGGATAGCCCAGTGGAGAGCTAGAGCTGCTTACTGACATCATTGTAGCCTCAAAAATCTTCTCTATGCTCTCAGCACTTTTATATTGTTGATATGAGGCACTTGTATACATTGACATCCTTCTTTCGGATGTTAGGTTTTATTCAGATTTCTTTGAACTTATATGTAACATTTTCTAAAGCTACCTCTAAATTGGACTTAAGTACACATTATTAAATTACCAACTCGATAATTATTCTGTCTTCAAGAAGTTGTTGTGGCATAAAAGAAGATGTATTTCCTACAGTAAAATTTTATCTTATAAAATATCAAGAGGAAAATTTGAGAACCCTCCATCTGCCTTCAAGGTCTTCTAAGAATACTAGGAAACTTTTGCATTAACATTTACCACTTACTGAAATCTCAATGAGAAGAGACCATAAAATGCAATGATCAAGAGAAACTTCAATAATAGGGTCTGTCTAGTTCAGCATAAAGACTAACTTCTGTTCATGATGAAGTTTGAAAGCTATGTTTATAGTGGAATACCACTTCCTATGTATCATTTATCCTGCACTGTCATATTCTCCCCCTGCCGCTGGTTTTAGACACTTATTTTTTTGGAAAGAATGTGTTTTTCTGTTCCTCTGTAAAAGATGTGGGCAAACAAGATGAAGGGTGTTGCCAAGAACATCAGAGGGTTCAGAGGCTAACAGTTAACCCTCAGGAGTGTATATTTGAATAGTAGTATGTTCATACTGTCTGTGGGCTGCTACATGATCACAGGAGTGCTACAAAGAAAGTACAAGTCAATCATGTGGATTCCTGTGTATTTCATCAAGAAAAACTAAAAATGTAACCTGCTGTTGCGAGGCCCAATGTGACTTTTAAAAGGTTTTTGGAACGTAGTGTTGCATATGCAATAATACTTTAGGGAATAGTTGCACGTATGTCATCAATACCCATTCAAAGCACATTTCATAGTTTGAACACCTGCATTATGTTAACAACTGCAAGGTGTTGCAACATTTGTTCTGGGAGTCAGAAAGTTGATTCCTTAAAGTGCCTAAAATTCATAGGGCTGCTCATGGGATTTCCCTAAACTGCTGCATGCATGTGCAGAAGGGAGGAAAACTGCAAGAGGAATAAGGAAAAATAGCCAATATTTTAACTCTATAGCAATATCCTATCCTGTATAGACAGGCCTCTCCTAGCAACTTTTTATAGCACTGTCAGAATTGGCTTTCAGCATAAATGGCTGAATTTTCAATTGAGAACTCCGTAATGCTAAACAGTTTTGGATGAACTGGCTTCTAAATCCACATTGTTAATGTTGTTGTTAGCTCCTGTAATCCAAGTGGCTGGTCAAGCTATGGATGCCCCACTAAGGTCCTATTTTAAAAATTTTAGCCACGCCACTAGTTAATATAACTGTAGGCCTCAAACTAAATTTACTTCAGCTGTAACTCTACCAGATATAGTAGAACTACAGTGTAAGTTACTTTCTTCCTTTATTAAACTTTCTTGAAGGATTTCTTTGTGTACGTATGTGTCTCTGTCCAGTATTGTTTTACCTCTTGTAAAACCTAACCACCTTGGAGACTTTACTCATATTTCAAAAGCTTTAGTTTGTATATTAAAAAATTTAATAAATCCATAAATATCTAAACCACCAAATCCATTTAAGTAACACTTGCTGGCCACACAGGCTATAGTTAAATGTAAACCAAACTACTTTATTTTGTTATTGCTTGTTACAACCCAAATTGGATTGCATTTTTGCAATATGTAGCTGCAACAAGAAAAGAAAAAAGTATTTTTTTTCTCAATAAGTGTGCTCAAAAGGTAAAAATTTAAAGATCTTTGAAATCAGCATTCTTCAACTGGGCTTACTCCCCTTCTTGTGACTGAGTCTTGATAACACTAGTGTTGACTTTACGTTTCTTTCATACCTTAGTTTTTACCTGTGTTGAAAAGTGATGGTAGTTGTGTGTTTTCAACTCCGTTCTTTAGCAGGAACTCAGTGATTTCTATCCTCTGCTCTTAATCTTACCTAATTTTGACCTGATTGTGCCTGCCACAATTGAAACAGGTGCAGAAGACTCAAATAACGCAGGAAGCTTACTGTGGTTGAGTCTAATGGGAAGATAATTCCCTTCTTCGTAAGGGCTCAGTTCAGATGGAGCAGTGTTAGTTAACTGGTGTCTTAAGTATCCACAGCTGTTTACTTTTATAGCATATTTTACAGTTGTTTAATTTTATAGTTTGCACTGCACCTTTGTTCAGTTTTGAAAATGCAGCTCTCTTTCCTCTTTAAATATTTGCATAGTGAGTCACAGCAGTTGCTCCAGCAGGTTTGCTCCTGCAAGGTCAAGAGAGCATTTCTCTAAGCAGTGCCCTTTTCCATACCCCTGGTTCTTCAGCCGCTTTCTTGGTAGCATCGGTTTGGCTGTTCATTTACCTGGGAGCTGGAGGGGAAGAGGTATGGAGTCTAAGGCAAGAGGCTACAACTAAACTTTTAAGAAGCCTTGAGAATAGCAGGCTAGTCATAAAAACAGGAGTTAAAAGTATCGGTTCAATCTGTATGCTTATCTGGGCCAGAGGTTTACATGTTTTTGCTGAGTAGTCCCTTGTTTCCTGGCTTCATGGGGGTCTCTACAGAAGGCAGTCGGTGAATGAGACCTTGATACTCTGGTTTGTAAAGACTAACTTATTTCTATTAAATTTGCTGCATCAAAGTGAATATAGCTATAATGAGGTAAAACATTACACAGTGTAAGCTTATCCAGTTTTAATAGATCAGAAGTAAGGCCCTTGGATGCTTCTGTATTTTCTCTGTTGAACAGAAAAGCTGCTAGCTGGTGTCTCACTGTCCTGTTATTGCAGGGTACCCAGGAGCATGGACTGCAATGCGTAGTTGCAGCTCAGCCAGTAGCTGCTCAAAGACATCTCAGACTCTGCCAGAGTTGCTCAAAATCTTCCACTAATATTCTGTAAGGTCATTTCTGTGATAGTGGTGTTAGCCCACACAACACAGTATGCTTTATAACTCATTCAAGGGAGAACAAAAAAAACCCCACCAAAACCCCAAACAATGCAGAGTGTCACATGTGTAGTGTGAATACAATGAGTGTAAAATCGCCTCCTGTGAACTACAGAGCCAAGAACACAGTAGTAACCTTCCAGGATAATTATAATTCCTCTCACATTAATTTACTATTCACACATGTTTTTGGTGTAATTTGAGAAGAGAAAAACACACAGTTCAGTTGAACAAACCAACATCAATTTTCCTCCCCAAGCTGAGCATTCCACACAATTCCATAGTTCATTTTCTTCAAAGTTCTGTATTTATCAATGGTGTTTGTCACTGAAAAAAATTTCTTATAGCTTCCTCATTCCAACTCCTTTTATTTCTTATTGCACTTATTGTCCCCTCCATTTCTCTCCCCCTCGCTCCAGGGTTATTTATTAAAAAAAAAAAAAAAAAAAAAAGTTATTCTTTCTGAGCTCTTGGTACTACTCCCTTTCAGCATCTTAAATGTTTCATGGCTAGATGAAGGTAGGAGTTCAAATTCTAGATTGTCCCCAGATTCAAAACTCTTGGATTGAAGAACTTGCTTTGATCCCAGCAAATATCTGAGGGGGAACAATTTTTTGCTTACATAAGTACCTGGTGGGAGAAATGAAATAGTGGAAACCTCGTCACCTCCGTTTTACCTCTTGAATGTGGATGGATGTACATGGTTGCATCATGTGCAGTCATCATAGGTACTGGGAAACTGAGGGAGGGCTGGGGTTGCTGGAGGTGTGATGCTCTTGGAGAAGACTAGGCAGGAATGCTTTATCCTCATGGCTTTGGACAAACACCTGGGTAAATTAAAACTTGGCAATATGAAAAAACTGCTGTGTGTGTTGGTGTCCAACCCCTTGGCTTTTAGGTCTAATGTTTTATGTAAAACTTGACAGCCTGTGTTGTGGAAACTGTAGCCTTTTTGGAATGATAACGATACCTTTGACGGAGACACCCCACTTCAGTATTTTATGTTTCTGCTGGGACAATTTCTAATGTATGTTCAATGAAATGAATTTGTAGCAGTAATGAAGACAAAATCTTTGTAAGGAAGCTGTTTGCCTTACAATCTTGAAAACAGAAATGGAAGGTAAATAACAGAAGTGCTAAGATTTAGAATCTTAGAATTTAATCTTTAGAATTTAACAGAATATTAAGATTTTGCAGCCTGCGCATGTTGGGTTGAGTTAGTGTGAAATGTATATTGGCTTTCGCAAAATGAGAACACTGAAATTTGCCTAACTATTGCGTGAGCTATGTCCTGACAGGATGTTAGCCTCACTGCCACTAAATTAGGCCTTAATGTGGGAAATGTGTAATTGATATATCTTAGATGTCAATTGTATTTTATAGTTTGTAAGCAATAACTAGGTACAAGCAGAATAAATAGTTTCTTCTGATGAGACAAGATATCCTGCAACTCAAGTAAGTTTAATGTAAAAGTGCGACTGGAGGAAAACAACAGGGCGAAAAGTGCAGTGATATAGAGAACGAACTCCTTATTGCTTAATCATTGTCTCTCTGTAACTTCACATACCAAGGACTGGTATTTGTCAAGAATTAAGCCTGTCAGAGACTGGTACTTGGGAGTGATGAGCAAGAAGGAGCCATGAGCGATCACAAAACTTAATTAAATGTTTGATCTTGTTGAGAAGGCACAAGCAGAGGCCTTGCTTG
>JAVJGG010000055.1:6633022-6647149 GCA_035590195.1 Aviceda cuculoides | reverse complement strand
TCACCTTAATTTAGCCCGAGGGAATTTCAAATTAAACATGACTCCCTGGTCTGTCCAGTCTGGGTCATGACAGCTATGAAATTCTATCAGTTTTTACTTCATTGGACTTCTAAAATTCAAGTCTGTTACTATTTATATTAAGCTTCTGCCAGGTCTTTTACTACCTTTACTGCCTATTATGAGCTTGAAGCAGTGAGCTTTAACCAAGATACCAAACAGAACTGCCAAGACAAACTGCTTACAAACTGTAAGCCATTATCTTTTCTTTAACTCATCTGGAATCCCTCAGTGAGTACCCTGGCTTATGCTGTGTGTACAACATTTTAATTTTATAGGTATTAGAAAAATAGTGTAGGAATAAGAGAGAATCTTTCCATTCAGAAGACACAAGCCAACCAGGCAACTGGCGGTGCTTTGGCAGCCGCCATGGTTTCAGGGCTGTTCTTGCATTTTTGCATCCTGTTTTGGTTGCCAGTTTCATGCTGGAGGTTCTGCCAGGTTTTTTGTTCCTGCTCTTGCCCTGCTGTACTGCTACCTTTCTGAGGAACAGGCTGGAATATTAAAAAAAATAGGAGCATGAATTGCAAATGCATGCTGTGGTCCAGTGTTGTCTAATGCGGCAGAACTCCTCTGCACGCTTCATCCTTTTGAAGACCATTTACTTAAGTTTTCTTTGATATGAAACTGTCTTTTTAAGTAGTATTTTAAAATTTAAATTTCTGTTTGAAGAAATGGGACCATCTCTGCAGGTTACTTAAGAGCTTTAAACTAGTAGCCTGCTGTAAGGCAATAAAATTACAGTGACTTTTAAAGCCAATTCAAGTATTTATTTCATAATGTATCTCAGATGGATTGAAACCTCTATTAATCCCAACTAATTACTGCAACACTTTGCACAATTAGCTTCAAACTTTCAGGTCAACAGAATAATTGTATAAAAAGATGAACTTGCTTCTCTTCCAACTCCCATTTAAGTGGAAGAATAAATTAGACTAAACAGATGCCATAGATTTCATTTTGTTAAGAGGAGATTTATGGCCTAATATTTTGTTGAATCACAATTTTGTGTGCACCTGTTTCAAAAGAATGCTGAGGCTTATTTGTAGCTTTTTGTACCAACTTTGCACTTCAGTAAATGTTTACATTAAAAAAAAAAAAAAAGCCACTGGAAATCCATAAAATATAAGCTCCAATCTGCATGGCCAGGCAGAATGGTACTGAAATGAAAGACAGATATCTTCCTTCCCTTCCATGGTGTGAGATGTTTTATTAAATCAGGGTTGAGTTCATTCTGATTGGCTTTGTTGCAGACTTCCAATGTAAACTTAGTTTAGAAATCAACATGTATTTCCAAAAGTCATCCTGTTGCTATCGTAAGTAATGTACCCAAACCAAAGCCTGATTTGGTCTCATCATGGAAGGCACTTAAAAAAAAAAAAAAATATATATTTTGTTTTAAACTCTGTTTTGATTTTTATACTTGTGTTTCTTTCAAAAGTTAAGGTGTGTGTTGTTTCATTTTTGGGGGGGAGGGGTGGTATGTCTGCTTGATTCCTTGGGATAAGGCAGAGAATTAGGATTTATTTCTTTTGTTTTTGTTTTTGTTTTTTTCTTCCCGTGAAATATATTTGTATTGCAGAGGGAAAGGACATATTTTTAAAGTATACTTTTATATAGTGAGATAGAAATAACTGTGCATTTCAGATAGTATTGGGAAGTTTTAACTTCTCCAGTTTTCATTTTAAGGAAGCTCATCAAGGAAAGAGCTGCTATTACAGAAGAGTAGATGTGAATGTGCATTTTGATTGTGTCTCTGATGTTTCCAATATTGTTCCAGTAATTACTTCTAGATAAATTAGCAAGAAGTAAAATATGCTAAATACTCCAGACCAAGTGAAGACAATATAAGGTATATTTTTTTAAGTCTTTTAATCCCACTGTAAGTAGACACATCTTTCTCCCGCCAGTCTTACTTTCCCTTATGCATAAGGTCCAACATCACCTGACAAAGAAAAGACTCTAGAAGTAACTTTAGCATAACTTTATCCTACCATAACAAATATTATAGTTCTTTCTAGGGCTCTACTCTTAGTTGGGGTTTTTTAATTATTATTTTTTCTTTCTAGTTTCATAATGGACATTCTTTTATGCAACAATGTTGCATTAGATTAATTAAATGTTAAGGTGTACACATATTATCTCTTAAATCTGAATTGTGTATAGCAATTCCACACAAACACTTGTGTTGTTGAAAAAGATTTTATCCTCAAGCAGCCTGTAAGCCTCAAGCTTTTGGAGTGCAGGAATCATACAATCACTTAGGTTGGAAAAGACCTTAAAGATCATCAAGTCCAACTGTTAAAAGGAAGGTCTAGTATTGCCCATTCTTTGCTTTTTTTTTATACAGAAATTTTTCTTGACCCATTTTATTGTATCCGCCTTCACTAATTTCAACCTCCTTACCTTCCTTAAAGAAACAATACAGAATTAAATTGTAGTTTTGTGTGAACACATTAAGAATTGTTTCCTTCCTTCCAGTGCTTAGAATTTGCTCCTGGTCATGCAGAGACAGCTAATTAATTTCTAATGGCACTAGTGTCTCTCTGAGCTGCTGATACTGTGAGAAAAGCCATTTCTTGTTGTTTTTTTGAGTCACATTCAGCACTGGAATTAAAAAAAAAAAACAAACAAAAAACCCGAACCCCAAACCAAAACCAAAAAAACCCCACATTCCTATAGAAGGAGCCTTAAATCTTCCCAAAGACTGCCACATACGAGCAGAATTAGACAAAGCCTAACCTTCACCCTCTTTGAAGGTTTTACAGAAATCTTTCAGGTTGCTTTGACAGAACTTTTTATTCTGTGGTGGTTTGGTATATTTAAATGCCAGCTTCACTCGTTTTAAAATTAGGAAAAGCATCTGGTTTAGTATATGAAATTGATTCAGCCTGGACACACCTTTGTTTGGTCAGGTGCTGGTACCCTAATTAAATTAAAGCCTCTGTTCATCTTGCCAGCCTTGTCCGACATCATTCAAGACGCCTGACACACTAGCTTTCACATCACCTCTGGTAATCTAAAGGAGTAGAACTACATACTTAGAAAGCTGTTACCAAATACAGTGCTCTGTAGTTTATTGTAATGGGATGCCGGTGCTTCCCTATAGAATCTCATCAAATTGCCATTTTTTTGGGCAGTCAGTGCCAGGTGCAGTAACGCTGAATATTTTCCGAGTGCAGCTAACCAAAAGGCCTTTTAGTACTAGTAAATCCATCTCTTCATTTATTTTCAGAAGTATTTATAGATGTCATAAGACTCTTTGCTGAGTTATTTTCCCTGCCATAGAAAATCCTATGTGGAGAACAAGAGTAGTGTTTATATTGCATTTAGAGAAGAATTTCCTGCTTAAGTGGTTGCCTAGGATGTGCTAGCTAGCTGTTAATACACTAAAAAAATATTACTAATTCTAGTGCAGTACCTTCTGCAGCACCTTTTTTTTTTTTCATGAATTTACCTAATCCTGATTAGATCTATCCAGAAAATTGGAAGTGCAAACAGACTTCTTGATTATTATTTTTTTTCCCCTCCCCTAACTATGGGTAGCTATCCTAGTAGCCAGTTCAGTATTTTTCACTTGTAAAATCGTCAGGTACTTTGCTACATGATGTGTCTGCAGCTATGTTGATTCTTTCTTGTCTTAATGAAAACAACTGAAAGTTTGTTTGAGGTACGGAGGAAAAAACGCTGCCCTAACTATGCAATTGGAGTTCAGGTACAACTAATATGAAGATAACACAAAATGTCTTCTCCGTTTCTCAAATTCCTGTGCTGCCTGCAGATGTAAATTTAAGCAACCTCTGCAATGACTGTACTTATGATTACAAGCCTTTTTCGTTGGTTTGTTTGACTTTTTTAGTGTAAACATTTCCTTCCTAGGTTGTTGGCTTAGCTCATAATACGAATACTGTACTATACAAATTGTGTATTAGTTTGTATGTATTTTCAAAATTACTTCATCTGGGAGGCAGCATACTTTATTTTCTTGAAAGGGTGTGATTTCCAACATATGCTCTGTACCAGTGAGTTGAATTCCTGACAGCATTGATTTTTCTATCTTCTGTCTGTCCTCCTCCAGATGATTTGCTTCAGCCCCTGCCACTCTCTCAGTTCAGCTATTTCTGTGGCTGTGCCATAAAACTCGTTTGGATTAAAAAGAAAGCAAAAGCAATGAGCCAGCAGGGCTGGGTCTTCCTGTGTCAGCTCTGATGCCAGTTCAAACATTTTGGGAACCAAGGATGTTAGATAATAGTCCTCCAGGAGCCTCTCTTTGAGTGCTGCTGGAGTGGGACCTCAAACAGTGGTAATTAATAGGCTGTTGCAAATGGGTCAGCTTTCACTTTTTAAAGTGTGGAGCCACAAAAGTGGAAGCAGAGGAAGTGTGTGCTTGCTCTTAAGAAACCAAAACCCTTTCTGGTGATTAAGCAGAATAGTTTATCTTGCACTTCTGTCCCTCCTTTTCTCTGTTTGAAGGACATCTCTTCTTACTATTGCTATAGATATTGATCCTTGATTATACTTGAATACAGAGTAATCAACTTTTTCTAAGGGAGCATACGACTAGGACAGTTACTGAAGGGATTATACTATGCTAGTGAAGGCAAACTGGTCAAGGAAACTGCATTTGACTATCTGAAGTGCAAACCCAAGAGAAGAAAAAATAAAATAAAAAAGGCATAAAAGTGTTTCATTTCAAACCCCACTGGCATTTCTCATTGAAAAACTCTACTTCATGTGCTTTTTTTTTACTTTACAGAAGAGAAGCAAGAAGACCTTTCTTCACCTTTCTCATGCCCGTACCATTTGTAACTTAACACTTGTGCCATAATTCCAGGCAGTTTGGTTAGTGCAAGTTGTGATCACGCCTCACATGAGATCCTGCCTGCGTCAAAAACTGAAACAGAGCCCTCTTGGAAAGGGAAACTCCTCACCAAGCTGCAACTTGTACAGCTACAGTGATTGCCTGGCGTTGGAGCAAGCCAGGCTGCTAGAGCCTGGGAGTAGCACATTACAAGAGCTGACTTTGTAGAAACAACAACACAGTTGCTAAGGAGCAGATAATTAAACCAGTGTATTAATCTTGAAGTGCCTAGAGCTAGATCTGTTCAAAGGCAGCAGCCTTTTGAAGCTGGTACTTCAAACTGCATTGCGAAGGTGGGCAATTGGAAGTCACATGTGACCAAAGCTGGTTTTGCCCCTTGTCTTGGGGCTGTTTTTCAGCACCAAAGGCGTTTGTCTCATTGTCTAGGGTAAATGTGAAGGTTCATACTTTTAAACTAAAGTAAGTGATGGCAGGAAAATAACAGCAACAGTGCTATGCTAAAACATGATTCAGAATATATGTGAAAAGGAATTTGAAATGCAATGGAAAGCAACAGCAAAAAAAAATCTTTTTTTTTTTTTTTTTTAAAATGGAAACCCTGTATCCTGGTTGTTACTACCTGTATTTCTTAGGCCCGAGTAGGAACGGACCACCTAGCGGTATAGATTTGATCTAACTGGGCTTGAGCATGCAATTAATTCCTGTCAAATTAGCCACTGCAAAGAAAATGAAGTTTATATAAGCCCTATTGCCTTTTTTGTCAGTTACGGGGAGAAACATCTAATATCGCTAACCTTTTGACAGCAGTAAGCTTTAGTCTCTCTCGTCATTGCTGCAATGAGTTCATGGTGATCATGGTGTAGCTGGGTTGTCTTCTATTGGAATACCTTTTACTGGAATCCCTACAGTTCAACTTTATCATTAAACTGTTGCTTTCCTGTGTTTTCTTGCTTCATATAACTTGTGGCAAGGAAGCAGTCTTGTGGTGCTATCAATCTGGGTTTAAGCAGCTGTTTATCAACATGCTGTGACAATTGCTTAAGTCTGTTACAATAATGAGAGCCACAAGAGCTGATTTCATTACATTAGCCTAGGGGCTAGCTACATAGTAGATCAGTGGGTGGAAGACTGATGGCAATCCAGCAAAGCTGACTGTGGGATCATCTGATAACAGAGAATGAAGGTTGTGTTAAGAAAAAAAAAAAAAAAAAAAAAAAATTCCCTGGAAGCCATATATAAGGAGAATCTATAAAGAAAACTAGATACAGTGAAGTTTTTCTGTGCAATATGGTGCTTTGATATTTGGTCAATATTTGACATGCTGATCCAGCGAATGCTCTACTATTAAGGAAAGTAAAGCAAAAAGTTGAGTAGACTGGGTTAAAAAAAATTTCACTTCCTGAAACTTTCTCGAAACTAGTCACACTAAAAACTCCTTTTAGCCACCATGTCTCTGGAGAGGTAGTCTTCAGTTTTGATTTTCTACTGGTGGAGTGCTTAGGGAAGTCTTAAGATAATTGTGAATCCTAAATCAGCAGCAATTGCTTTGTCCCACTTCAGCGAAGGAATAAAGACCCCTCTCCTCTTCCCTTTCCCCCATATGCAAAAGCTTGAGAGCGTAGGGCCAACACTGTGGGAACAGAGTACAGTGGTCTGGCAGCCTTCAGGAGGAGCTTGGCTGAGGGGCTAGATTGGATGAGTAAAGCAAAATCCTCAAACTTAGAGACCCAAATCCATAAATAGTATAGGTTATTGGTTTGTGCCAAGTGCAGTCTGATTTTATTCTTCCAAGGTGAGGAAATGTACAAAGTAGCCTTAACAGGACCTGCAGACTGAAAACCTGTACCTATGAATAAATAAGCATGTCCCTCCACTGGAAGTGAAGCCCATATCAAACAGTTTAGCAAAAATGATGTTTGGATCAACTCAGTCAATTACCTCAACCAAATAAGTGAGGGGAAAATTATATAGAGTTAATGGCATTTACCCTTCAAAGGTCATACTCAAAGCAGCAGATTTTTTTTTTAATTTTGCATGTATTTGTATTAGTCTTATTATTTATTCAAAATTATCACCATTGTCTGTCTTCCCCCCACCTCATGAAGCAGATACTTACTCCAAATACAGTGCAGTTAATTACCATTGTTTCTGAATACTAAATGGGCTGTACTGGGAGATGTCTCATAGGTATGAACAAATGTGTCTGGAGGCCCCCAGTATTTTTTAGATAAACACAAGGGAAGAAAGAACACTACCCTGTGAAAATTTAAGTTGTAGCTTACATTTGCATGTATTAATAAATGAGGGACTACAGCAAGCATGAAGTGAGAATTGCAGCTGGTTTCATGGAGGATAAGAAAACAGCAATTCCCTGTCTAATTGTTTGTAATTGCTAGTTGGAACTGTCACTCCAGTAATTTTTAGTTCTGCCTAACTATAGCGAGTGAACCTAGAAAATACAGAACCTGCACACTTTTGTGTCATTAAAAAAAAAATAATTAAAAATCAGTAATTCCATATGAATTTTTTTCTTCTTTTCAATCCCAGCTCCTGGGCAAGTAATGAAGCTCCAGCTACTCCTGTCAAACAGGATGCTGAGATCAATCCTTTCTTCTGCCACTCTGTGTATCTACATTTGGTCTTTGTTTATCACAGGTTCTCTATGAAGATTCCTTACAACAGAAAATATTCAAATTCTGATAAGAAGTATTGATTAGAGTAGTGGCACAACTGAACAATTGTTCATTTAGAAATGGAAACAAAACCCTAGAATAACTACAGATCTAAAACTCTCTTCTTTTCTTGATTTATGCTTGAAATCAAACATTCAGACAGCTTTTGTTTTCTAAGTGCAATGAGACGTATTCCCTGATATTTGTTCTCAGTTTGCTGCTGGCTAAGTGAAGACTGACTTGTTAGCCAAGGAAGAAATACTTCACCAGGAGGAGTTCAGCCTAGGCTTTGGAAAAACTAGCTTGTTGATTAAGACACTTGTCAGGTTCCATTTTTCTTTTGCATTAAAGAAGGTCCCAAGGCTGATCTCATCAAACAAGTGTCCAAACCCCTTATGACTGACATAGGAAGAGACAGCAACAGAAAACAGAACTTTTTTCAGTGGAAAAGGATGACTAATGTTATGACCTGTTACAGGAAAAAAGCGGATTTAATTCCCTGATGAAAATAAATTCATTATTTCTTGTTTTTTGTTTTTTTTTTTTTGTCCCCCCCTTAATATCACGAACACAAATGTTGCAGTTAAATAACAAGTAGGCAGATGAGTTGTGAAGAAAACGTGAACGTAAACAAACCAAGCTGTTCTCAAATGTGACTTTAGGAATGAACATCAATAGTAAATAGCACTCTGAGTAGAATGTATTAAACGTGTTAAAGTGTTCTTTCATTTATGAAAACTGTAATATAATTAGCAAGCAGAAAATTAATATTTAAATATGAATTCCCAGCTGTTTTCTTTCTCCTCAGCAATTCTGGTACAATATTGTGGTTATACAATGAAAGAAAATCAGGGAACTGATTTGCCTGTGGAAAGGCTTGCTTGTTTTTTAATTTTTTTCAGACAGAATAGTGTCCTGAGCTACATTGTAGCATGGCCTCACAGCTTTGTAGTAGAAAGTGAGGAAGGCAGAGCAAGCAACCTCACCAGAGAGACAGAGGTGTCTTCGTTACTGCTGCTGGACATTGAATCTCGCTTTAAGCTTCCTGTATTTTCATACCAGTATGGAGAGCAGTACTTCCCTTTGCCTGAGAGAGCCATGGGCTCATTCCAACATGCTTCTGCTGTGTGCTAATACTGAAACATCTGGGTTTGCATCTGGGTGATGTTGGGTTTGAGTTGTGGCCATCCATCTTAAACAAAACAGGATTCTCCCTTTTCTTGTTTGGAAGCGTAGTCTCGTAACACATTCGTGATGCTTTAGGAATCAGGTGAAATACGAATGTGCTTCTGAGCTATAAGACTTAAAAAGAAATATGTAAGTTAAGAAACTTACTATGTAAGAAACGTAACAGACTGGTGTGTTGCAAAACTGACACTGGCAGCCACTAAAGATAAATGGTGAAGAAAAAAAGATGAGGACAAATTTTATGGAAGGACAAAAACTGTAGTGTTAAAGGAAACATAGATTTTTTCCATACGAGAAAATGTCTAGAGGCAGTTTATATAGCTGAATATCAAGTGGTAAATGGTTGTACTGGGACTAATATAAAGGTAGCCTCAGATGGTAATTTATTGTGCCATAGTACTACTTTTCACTGTTTGATTCATCTCTGAGTCTCCCTTAGGAAATTCATGGGAGATAAGAGAATAATTTTAGTTCTTAGGAAAATGTTAAACGAAGCATCTCATGTTATGCTCATTAGCAGAAGAAAAGAAAGAAAACAAACAAGCTGTAACCCATGCTGGCAATGGTTCAGATGTCTGCGATCTTTCTTCACAGTAATTTGAATTTCTTCCCACTAATTTGCTACTTAGTAATATCTGAATTAATATTGTATTAATTTTTTCCTTGTTATTTTTTAATTTACATTTATATGTATAAAATCAATATGATTGTTACTTGTAAAAAAAAGTTGATTGCAGTTGATTCATGGGTGAACCTTTTTCTGTAATTCTGTGTCTTCTATAATATACCCCTACATGAAATTTTACCCATCACTCGGTGTAGACCCTGTCCTGAAGATTTCTACAAAGCCAGGTTTAATTAATTTTACTTCTAAAGAGAGATATCAAATTTCATGCAGTTCGTGAAAGTTATCTATGCTTTAGAGGTAAAAAATTTTTGTCAAAGGCCAAAATTTGCTTGGGATTAAGTGATTAAGAAGTAGAACTGAGACAGCAGCTTGGATCTCCCAAGCCCAGTTTTTCTGTTAAGCCTTTTTGCCTGTATGCTTATACATGTTGCTGTATTGAGGAAAAAGAGAAAGGGTGGGCAGAAAACAAAAGATAGGACACTGTATTTGAGATTGAGAACTTGGAGAAGGATGACTGTTCTGTACAACTTAACAGTAATTGTGGATAGGCTGACACTTTTTATTATCAGATTCAGGAAGAGGTATGTTTCCTCTCAAGGAGGAATTTTATTACCGATTGGGTTTTGGGGGTTTTGTTTTGTTTTGTTTTATTTTTTCTCCAAGGTTGCCAAAGAATTACTGTAATGCACATAGAGGAAAAGCTTGCTCTCAGTTCATGATCTATTATGCAAAAAATTTGCTTCCCCTCCCTTTCACCATTTTCTCCATGAGCACAGTGTTACATCAGTGGTGGCCAGGTCAAGTACATAGGAGAAAACTGGGCTGTCACATAAGGCAGTCTCTCTTGGACTTCGTATTCTGGAAAGCGCAGTTCTATACTTGTCCCCAGATAAGCTCTGTTTCGCTTATACTAAGATTGCTAAGTCTTTGGTAGACTTCTGTATTACAGTGAAAAAAAATTAGCCACTGTTTTACTGTGGGTTTTGTTTGTTTTAGTTCTGCAGGGCTTCTTGTAATACAAGTAGGAACCCTAGGCTAAATTTTTCCAAAAAAGTGATGTCCAGCAGTTAGTTGCAGAATCAAGTCCAGGAAACAGATTTTATCTGTGTACTGTATCATCAAAAGAAATGGTAAATGGACAGGTGGATGAAATACGTACCGTTACGAACAGCAGGAACAATTTGTAAGAGGCCTGAACAAGGCATCCCTGTGGAGATGGAGTTGGGGGAATGCATGCAGGTTTGGACTTTAAAGATAACAGTGTCTCTTTAAGGTGAATATGTGAGAAATGGAACTCCTAATGGCAGACCAGTCTACATCCATGATTGCTACACTAATCTGTCTGTTGTGGTGGCTGGGAGTTTTCAAGGTTTTGGAGTCTGCTTTATTCCAAAAGGAGCAGGAATGAGCAGTAAGAGGTGGGATATGGATACAGACTTAGGGCCAGATATGGCATGCTCAGATTTTCGTTTGGTTCATTTGCCTTATTTCAACTTAGACTGAAACATCTGTAGGAGTGCTTCATACTATAGGAGTATTTTTCATTAATGAACTCAGCTAAAGATTTCATTTTTTTTGAAGGGCAGCTGTACACATTAGAAATGTTTAGGACATTTGGACACCATGCACAGGATGAAAATATTCTTGGTTTTCTCCCCATTGTGCTTAAGTCCCCCAAAACAATCAGTTATTGCCAGGGGAACAAGGGCCCGTTTTTCCTATCTCTTAAAGAATTGCCAGTGGAAATGTGGATGATGCACTAGTGAACTGCTCTACAAAAGGTCCAGTAGAGAGCAGAGGAGGAGTGTGGATAAGGTTTGTTGGCTGCATCTTGGACTACCTTGATGTTGATACAATTTACTTTCTAGATTGTTAAAGAGATTGAGTGAAGTTATGTTTACAACAGCTGATCAGTCTGGCAGTGAGTGTTTTGGGTTTTTTTTCTATAAATATAATATCATTATTTTAAAATCTCATAATTCTATACAAACTATATCTGTGCTGCAATTATTTATCACTTGCTGTTGGCCTCATTTGGATTCACAAGGGACTGTGCTAGGCCCACAGTCATCCATACTGACTTTCAAAGTTGTGCCTTTTTGTTTCGTGGATGTGTTCAAATTCAGTTCTGATCTAAGAGAATCTAGTTTAGAGGTACCAAATCTGGAGGGTTTTTTAACAGTACTTCAGAGATCACAACATATTTTGTGAGCCGGGCCAGAGCTGAGAGGCTGAGGTCTCTGAATCTGTAAACATGGCAGAAGGTCAAATAGGGAGTGCTGAGTTAAGCTCTAAGCCGTCATTAAATCATTCTGCTAATCTTGAAATTGTCTCATCTGGAGGAGGTAATTCTTAGGAACAAAGAATAGTGTTTGGTGTGGGAAGTCAAACTCGTTACTCTTCTGTCTAGCTTAAAATAAACAATTATATTCAAAAGACAGGCCCAGTTCATCACCTATCTAGCCGTGATTGGCAAGTTTCTGTTTTGGCCTTCTAAAAGTTGGATCTTGAAGAAGCCCTCCACTTGAAAAAGTTGTTCAGGTATAAAGTGTGATTTCATAAAGCCACTGTTTGCCCTTTTTTTTTAATCCCAAGTTGTTCTTAGGGTTGATATTTGACTTGGATGTAGTCAGTGTCTTTGTAAAGCAATGATAACTTCATTTTCACCACTAAAAGTCTAGAATATTCTGAATGAGGAGGAAATGGAATGACTTAACTAATAATAAAACAATCAGGAACTCTGACAGTGGCTCAAGTGCTTTGCCAAGTGACCTAGCTTGAAAAAATAGGTTTTTATTGCCAAGAAAAAGTAGCTCATTTACAAAGTTGAAGTGAAAAGATTTTAAAATGCCCGAGTATTAAAATATGGGTGCCAAATGCAATTTTGACCAGCATGTAAATAACACTCTGAAATCTGGTTTGAAACTAGTTTTTGGCTTTTGGTGCTGTTACTTGCTACCTTGAACATAAATTGTATGTATGGGATTTTTTTCCCCTGCTTGTTCCATTCCCCTTCTTTCCTGTAACACTCTCACCCACCTTTCCCCAGGAAAAAAGTACTTGTGTATATTCTTACTAATTTTATATGTGTATTGTTGGATAGTCAAATTCACCTTTGTATTATATCTGGAAGGTGGAAAACCAGGCACGAAAAAATTGTACTCTGAATTTATTTGAATTATTCTGTAGATTTCTTCTTTGTTTAAGATAGATTTTAATATCTGGACAGTATTTCTAACAGCAATAATGAGTAGGAAATATAAGTAATTTAGGGGTCAGATTATTTACATAGCTTGCATTCTCACTTGGGTACCTAAACTCCACTTTTCCAATAGCAAAGCTGAGAAGCTAATTTTGAAGGCTTCAGAAACATGAATTGTAGTGGTCCATACATGTGAAGTTGTAAAGTGGAGCTTTTGTTGACTTAAGTTATCACAGGATATCTTAAGGACATATAGAGCATGTGTATGTATCCTTGGGACTTAAATACGGATGTGCAACTTAGGTATTTAGAGATAATGCTTTTGCTCAAAACTTGTCCCAAGTATACTGGGGAAAAATATAATCTTTTCTTTAAAATGCTGTGTTTTACCTCTAGTGGGACCAGAGTGTAGCAGAGATGTAAATCCACTTGACTGCAAAACTGGACACTAGTGTATCCATTATTGTGCCTAAAGAGTGTTTTTCTGAAGCTAAGTGCTTGCATGTAGAATGAGATACAAACTAATGATATATTAATATGTCTGTATCTTTCAGGTGAAAAATCAATGCATGGTGATATAACCATAACATTATTTTTTTTTCCTAAATACTACAGATGGTTAAATAGGGGATTGTTTAAAAAAAAAAATAAAAAAAATTCCGTAATCTAGAGGCAAGAGTTTAAGGACAGGTTTCGTCTTCTCTGTGCCAACCGTAAAGTTAGAAATAAATTCATCACCATGATAAGTAGTGACTGAAAAAGTAATTTCGTATCAAGGCTCTGGATACAGTTTAACAGTTGGATAGTAAAAGCTGATGTTGAATTAAAAACAAACAAACAAACACAACCCCAAAACCAAAACCCAACACTTTGGTTCAGATCAAATGAATTTTTTTCCCCTCATTGAAAAGGACATACCATAAAAATGTCTTGTTTGACATGAAATTTTTAATGCGGTGTGAGTTGTTTCAAATCAAGGGTGCAGGACTTGGAACTCATGGTGGGAGGGAGCATTGGCTGTATTGATTGGTTGGGTGGTGGCTCCACTAGGGTGAAATATAGGAAAGAATGATGCTTCAGGCACTTCCACCTACCAGTCTTACCATTGCCTTCTATATTGCCTCATTTGGTACAGTCAATCGTCTTCATCAGAAATGAAATAAAAGTACCATAGGGGAAGGCCAGTTAAGACAGACTGGGAATTTGGATTATTTTCTGAGAGGAGCTAGGGTAATCTGTTTAGGGAAGCAAAATGTTCCTTGAGAGGGTATAGGACTGCTTTATGTAGGAAGATGCTTGCTGGAGTGAATAACTTTTTTTTTAGAGGATACTGGCTGAAAAGTGGAGGTTTAAACCAGAAACTAGAAGAAGGTGGTGTCATGGTTTAACCCCAGCCAGCAACTAAGTACCACGCAGCTGCTCACTCATTTCCCCCCCACCAATGGGATGGGGGAGGAAATCGGGAAAAGAAGTAAAACTCCTGAGTTGAGATAAGAACAGTTTAATAGAACAGAAAAGAAGAAACTAATAACGATAATGATAACACTAATAAAATGAC